>BSBN01000641.1:12400000-13600000 GCA_027924645.1 Cunninghamia lanceolata
CAGGATTTAGCATCTTTAGACATGTCTCTAAATAACTTTCAATATGTAGAGCAAGATCTTCAATATACAAGAAATGTGAAGCAATCTTCTAGACTGTTCTTCAGTATGCAACTCACTGTCTTCATTGTGATTCACTATTTCTTTTCTGATTCTTTCGGAGGGGCTAATTTTCTCAATGTCCTCAACATATAATGCTTCTAATCAATCAAAAGATAAGGATATAGTTGACACCAATGACAACACAGATATGTTGACATCAATGAAAACACCGATTAGGCACATACTTGCAATAGACTTAACATCATGGCTCATTCAAACTAGGATCAGTGTGAAGCTAAAATCTTGGATTTAACTAGAACTCATTGGGAAGTGAAAGGGGAAAATAATATACAATAAACATTATCACAAAGGAGTCTAAAGAGCTCAAAGGGTCATTCTATACATAAGCAACCTTAGACTCCATGCTAAGATAAACATTTGAACAAGAGCATGTCATTCATAAATGCATGGCAGAATAGAATGAAGATGCCATTTTTTTTATTTTTTCATGATTTTTATGTTTTTTTATGGATTTTTGAGTTATTTGACTTTTTTGGTTTTTTATGATTTTTATGAAGTTTTCATATATGAAACTCTTCACTTTCCATAGTGCACAAAAGATAAGCCTAATTTGTAACGTCTTCCTTAACTACGTACAGATCCATCCAATATGGTATGAACTTTGCTTGAAATTCTTTGCAAGGACACTTGAAGACTTGGTGTAAAAATGTCTTTGAATTTAGTGGGGAGTTTTGTGTACTCACATGTTCCATTGTTTGATGATTTTTCCCTAGCTTTATCATTTTCTATTCTTGTTGAGTTGCAATGTTTGTTTTTAACTTTTGAGGGTAGTTGGAATTGGTGTTAACTCTCATAGTTTATGTGTGGGTTCTAGTTCTTCTTTTTGCTTAGTGGTGGTTTCGACTGTATGGATGCTCATATCTGCCTTGATAGGAATGGATGCTACGTTGAATGGAGCATAAGACTTTCTTGAGTGGGGATTGAAGGGGAATTCTCATGTTGCTCCCTTCCCTATACTTTTTGAGGTCTTAGCTACATTTGCAATTTGTTTTGATGTCTCTCCTTTTTCAAAAATTTTGATTCTTGGCTCATTGATGGTTTGCATGCTCTTTCCCTTCTTTTTGACTTGTTCAGCTATATAAAGACTGAAAGGATTAGGGTCTCCTTTGATTATATGGGTTTACCCCATGTGCAAGAAGTGGATTTCTTGAAATGACGTGGAGGGAACGACCCATATCCTATGGATCCAAGGCCTTCCTAGGAACATGTTGTAAGCGGTTTCTATTTTGATGACATAAAATTTATTTGGGAGGGTTTTGGGACCCAATGTGACTCAAAGATCAACTTTACCCATGGTTCAAATGTTTGTAATTGTGAATTCTAAGGATGGAATTTTCTTGTGTGATTTGAGTTTGGTCATAACCCATTTTGGAGAAGAGAAAAAGGGACTATGTCGATTACAAACCCATCATCAATCATTACACGTTTAATGGAATAGTCTTGAACTTGGACTATTAGGTGGAGGGGGAGATCACCTTGTTTAGGTATGTCATCATCTAAGGGTAACTTTTCAAAATCAATTGTTGAAGAAAAACACTTTTCATTTGGAGTGTTTTGAACTAGATGGCCTAGATCTAAGGCATTGAGGAGTGCATTCTTGTGTGTAGGAGAACACTTGAGAAGTTCTAGCGTGTGAGAAAATTTTGAATGGAGGTGTCATCTAGTCATTATGGTCTTTGGGTGACAAAAATTTTCAGTCTTTATCTAATTCCACCAGGGCTAAGGTGTTTTGATCAAAGGTATTTTGATGGATTTTGGGACTATTTCTTTCATCCTGTGAGAATGTGTCCATGAATAGTTGATCCTCTGGGAGGTTTGATATGAAGTGATGGTACTCCCCACATGACTTGATATTGTGCCCCCTTCTCTTGTGAAACAAGTAGTATTTATCATGATCGTAATTTTTACGATAATTTTGTACAATTGCTTGTTGATTCTTAGGGGATAGTTGTTGACATTTTGGGTCCCCAAATTTGTATGACTATTGTAATCATAGTTGTTTCCAGATGGAAAAGTGTTTGTTAATCCATCCATGTTTTGGTCATTCATCGAAGATTTGTTATTGATATTGTGGTTTATCAACCTTCCATTGACATCATACTCCCTTCTTTTGCTATCAATAGGAGCTTCATCAACTCTAAGGGAACTTTTGAGCACTTCTTGATATGATTTATAAGAGTTTTTGTACTTGTTCTTGTATGTCATTATTGAGGGCATGTAAGAAGAGATCACAAAGTTCGGCCTATGACCATGTTTGGTGTGCTTATTGAAGATTAGAGAACAAGTTCATCCATTGTGTGATAAAATATGTGATTGACTCATAGACTTCTTGTTTGATTATTTGAAATTCTCGTATTCATGTATTAACCAATTTGTTTATGTCAAAGCCACAAATTGATTGATGAGTTGCCTAAATGAGTGGATTGATGCTTCTAAAATTTGATAGTACCAATCTAGAGAGATACTCTCCAAAGTCTTTCAAAAAAAAATTATACCACCCCATACCAAGGAAGGAGTTCTTGCACTTCTACGATGTAGGCCTTGATATGTGTTGCCCTATTTTTGAAATTTTACTAAAGCATTCTTGCCTTTGAAAATTTCTCCTTTCTTTGTTTGTCACTTCCTTTTTCTTCCTTCTTGAGTTTAACTTTACTTAGTCATTTCTTGAGTTGTAGGAAATCTTTCGCATTTTTGAACCAAAGTCAGTGGGTTCAAAAGTTCATGAACCGCCTGACTTCCTGACTAGTCTGTGAGTCTGATGCCTTAAATTCTTCCCTTGCATCATTCTTAATTGTTTGTTTTGTGAAGACTCTATGTTGTCAGGAGGTTGAAAGTTGTTTGAACTTCCAAACTCTAAATGTTGCGGTTCATAAGTTCTAAACCTACCCAAATTGCCGACTTCAAAGTGCTTGCTTTGCTTGTGGCGCCTTTCTGAGATGGCATGTGGTATAGTGAAAAGACACTTGTCATCCCGCATTCAATTTGAAGTATGTGTGAACATAGTGGCAGATTTTTCGGAGGGAAACTTAAGGAAAACATTTATGATTTTTGAGAATGAATTCACCACCAGAATTTAATGATCTTTATGAATAAATTTATGAGAAGTGACTCAAAGTTTCGATAAATTCCCTATTTTTCACCTTAAGTTGCATTATTTTGCTAAGGGAATACACTGCAGAGTGAAGAACAGCTAAGCCACTATGTGCGAGATATCAACGAGAATTACATACTTATAGGTTAGCACGATTAGCCATTTCTATCTTATTTCTTGTTTTCCTATGCTATAAAAATACAACACTTCTCTCGGGTGGTAGAATCTTTCTATTTTTCATGTATCTACATAGAGAATTTCCTGTGAATACACTGTATTTTCCTGCATTGTCTGTGAGTGCTTCCGAGTTTCTAGCCATCTGGTTTCTCAATTCAATAAAAATAAAATTCAAGTTTCAAGGGGCTCCTATGGTCCTTGTTGTGGAGAATGGTTTGTTTGGCGTAAAGGATACTAAATTGGGCCACATTGATTTTGAGGATTTTTGGAGAAGAATGCAGTCTGAAGGCCGAACTCCCCTCATGGATAAAATTGTCAGCAGTGGGTTGGACAAAGCTGGAGGCTTTCCACTCGCAGTGCATTGCCCTAAGTTAGTTGTAGCCTGTGCCAATAGTTACTTTCCAGAGTCTCAAGAAATAAGAGCCTCAGATGCCTCTGTGATGGCAAGAATTGATTCTGAGTCTGTTGCTTTAGCTCTGAATTTGGAGGAATATGAAGATAATTCTGATGTTTCTGTGTCCTCTCCATGGACATATTACAATGAAAGAAAGGACTGGTGCCAAACTTGTATTTCCAAGAGCTGGTTGGGAATCGAATGAAAGGGAAAATCACGGATCCCTAATAATCTTAAGAGGAGTTATTTCAAAGAAGAAATTTTAGATATAATAACCTTGTTGAATTGTGTAGTTGGGAGCCCAGAGTTAGATACTTTTGTTTTCTAGATGTGCAGGTTTATTTTATTAATCTGTGGAGATCATCGCATTCATTGGGCAAGAATAATTAGCGAAAGTATGCATGAATAGTTGATGAATTTCTCGAGAGACATAAAGTTCTACATGTGCTCCCAGTTGATTTATGTGTTGGCTCGTAAAGAGGCTACTTGGCCTAGTCTAAGGATTCAAGGAACTCTTGCCACCGGTACACCTGTGTATCAGACCTTTCCCCAGTTGCAAAAGATTGAAGGTATGAGAGATTTTAGAAGAGTAAATAATGCCTTTTCTATGTTTTGACTAAAAAGATTGATGGCTCATTGGAGCGAAGATTTTCTACTAAAGCGGCCGCATTGGTCATGAATTTTGGAAGCTTTTATATTCAATTTGATCATTTTTCCTACTTGAGGATTGGGTGTTATGAAAATGCCCCGTTAAAATGCCACGGTACCTATCTGACTATCTTGTGTTTTTGGACTTGTGTCGTCAAATGGAGATTGCAAATATGAAGTACCATGCCATGAAGAAGAAGGGTTACCCTATCCATGTGTCTCTATCATTTTATTCTTGCAAAAGTAATGATAGCGCCAGAAGTGTTGATAAGTTGCTCTCTGAATTTAGCCTCCATAGATTGTCAGCTCGTGTGACCTTCGACAACAAAAATTATGTAAAGGAACATATGCATGGAGGAGGTTCGTATCTACATAAACCCCATCTTGAAGACTTCTGGGAAGATTGTTTAGATGAGAGGGAAGTGCAAAGGAGAAGTTGGATGAGGTTAACCATTGACCAAATCTGAGCCTTCAAGTTGAACATTCACGTCCCTGACATGGTCGATGATAACTCTCACAATGTTGATGAAGGCTATCATGCTGCTTCACTACAACCTCTTCCTCTTGTGAGATGGTCTGAAAAAGAAATCACAGATGTAAATTTTTGCTCTTTCCATGTGATAAGAAGGACAGCGAAATGGTTGAAAGGAAAGGTGAAAGAGTGTGTTGGCTCAGTAGTACCTAGAGAGTCAACCTCTCAGGGTCAAAACAGATCCCAGACTTAACACCCTCAAAGAAAATCATCTAGTGTGGACCCAACTCTTTAGAAAGTTGGCTCACAATCAAATGGAGATGGTGATCGGCCCCCTGATGAGGTCGGTAAACTAAAGACAACGTGTGAGCAGGATGGTCAACCTGTAAAGAGTAATACCAGATTGGCTGCCTCCTCATCAAAGGCAGACCATGTATCATTTGTTAACAACCTTGTGAGCGATAGCAATTCTTTTATTTTTACTCAATTAGGAGAAGATAGCATGTTGCAATCTCTACTAAGTGCTCCAAGTTCTCCCAACCTAAATGATCCCCCATAACAAAATTCCTCACCTGTGCCTATCGATGGTACCATGAGTGTGGTTAATGCTACTAACGCTCCCTCCCCATCTCCTACCTGGTTAAAGAAAGTAGTGGAAAAGAAGAAAAGGTATACACCACCAATGGATGCTTGTATTGATATTGTGGCCAAGTTACTATAGAATACCCCTAAGCCTAAGCATGCCAAGAGGATGTCGAGGATGGTGACCAACCCTACCTCAGGGAATCAATTTCTAGAAATTGCAGATCCAGTGGGAAGCAAAAATGAGGATGAAATAACTGAAGCTGGCTTCAAGATGAGCATAGTGGATTTGAGACGTTCAACTGTTGAAGGTGACCTATATCATGCCAAATACTCGGTCAACAATATATCTAAAAGGGTCAAAAGATAGCACGAGGAGAAATCTAAGTTTCTAGCTCAAGTTCCTTGTCGTTATTTGTCCAATCAATTGTTCAGATGATAGCACCCTCAGTAGAAACCCCTTCTGATGTGAATCTGAATGCCCTTGATCTTGATTTGTTACAACAAATAAAAAGTTCATTGTCTTTAAGAAATTCTATGGATCAATGGGTTGAGAAGGTCACTTTTGATGGTCTTTTATTTGTCAAGGAGGTAGTTAAACTATTTGATTCCATCCATGGGAAAAGAGAAGCTTTGATAGTTGAATTCCAAATAGCTAGAAGTGATCACAATAGCCTATCTTTAGCTTCTAAGGAGATGCAGGAGATGGCCAATATGGATGTTGGTATCCTAGTGGCCGAGAAAATCTTGAATGACCCTAGGGAATTAGACACACATGTATGGACTAATGCAGTTGAGTGGAAGCTATGCCTTGTAATTTCTGTTGAGGATGAGATGAGGAAAGCAATTGCAACTTACTTCTTTGAGATGATGAGGATCCAAACTAACTTTGTTGTTCTAGAGGACGAGGCTAATGAGACTGATGATGAAAAGCTACTGGATGTCAAGGAGATCAAACAAAACTTTAAGAAGTTGGTAACTGAAGAAATAATGAATTATGATATTATAATAGGTGAGTTGCTTGGTAAGCTTGCAAGGATGGCAGCATATATCAAGACTGTCAGGGGTGGATTCGATGATGTACATCAAAGGTGGCAAATGGGGATAGAGTAGTGAGTAAAATAAAATGCAGGATCAACATGACTGGGACTCCACATGGAATGTCTTTGACACCTGTGATCAACAAATACAGAGCATACAAAATGAAGCTGCGAGCACAGGCATCTCAAATGGTGCAAGGTGCCAAAGTGACATTGGGAATGAAGATGAACAAGCAGGAGAAGAGGAAGCGACAGATGAAGTTGATAACAAAGATTAGGATGTGGCGATCCTCAATTAGTTTCTTTCATATGCTTTAGTTAATTTCTCATATTTTCTCAAAAACTATTGGCTCTGGAGGGCCGTTTATTATTATTGTTTAAACTTCTTTTAATCATTTGTCTTCAAGAAGCCGTTAGGTTTTAAGACAGTTATGGCTCGGCTTGGCTATAAATTTGATTAGCTAGTCGTGATATGGATCTTTTGGCAAACTATGTTTTGGTGATAGATCAATTTTGGCTTTATGTTCCATTACTTTATATACATACAATAGAAATCAATGCAGTGGAGATTTGAATAATCATAAACTTTGTGCTATGATTATTTGGATTCATACTCTTCTTATGTTGAATGTGTTATTGTTGGTGTTGATGATATTTGTGTATTGAGGTGATTGGATATTTGTAATTCTTGCTCACTACTGGGAATTATCTATCTTTTGATATATTATTCATGGTAGTGATTATAGAGTGCATAGTATTTGTTTTATCTATCTGTAGATGTTGACTTGGTGGAAGTCTTTGAGCTTCTAATTATTGGATGTATTCTGCCTTTACTGCTTTCAGGTTAAAAGCACCACCTTTACCTTGCTTTCTGGTTAAAAGCAATACTAGTTTTCATTCACAAGAATATTAATTAAAGGTAGCTGCGCCTTGTAAAAGAAGTAGAGCCTTTGTATAATACCAATATAGTAGGCTCAATTGTTGTTACATTTGTCATCTATCCGAGTGAGAGTATCTAGAGTTAGGTGATAAATCTGTCAACCAACATATTTTTGGCGACTCTACTAGGGACAAATTCATTTATGTAGATCTTTTTGTATTTTCTGTGAGTTGCTCTATTGTTGGACTTTATGGTTCTTCGTGGAAGATGTGCACCAGTTCTGCAACCTAACGTAGACTGGCTAGTAGGAGATCAAGAAGATATCATTACTGGTCTTCGACTTGTTGCCTGGTAAACCAGAAGAACAAACCAACAATATCATCAAGTTGACAAGGTGCTTGAAGAAGAACTTGGTGAGATCATAAGAGAAAACACATGTCGTTTTGTTGATGCTCAAGAGATTGTTTGTATTGAAGGAATTGTTCCTGTACCTAGGAGAGAAAGGCCCTTACGAATTCAAGCAGTCCCCAACCATAGACAAAGAAATCATGTTGTTAGACCAAGGAATCAAGTTCATGCCCAGCTAGCTCACCCTCATAATAACCAGTAAGTGGTTTGGCGACTCTACTTTGTTGTTCTTGTTATATGCATATAGTTGTGAGAGTTGGCTATGAAAAGATATACTCAGGGTGATAGACAAAAGGGTATTGCTGACATCGACTTTGATTTGCTCCAATCTTTAAATTTTACTCCTTTTCCTCCTACAAGAAGAGTCAAGTCTTTGAGTAGACCATCTTCCCCTCCACCTACAAGAGAATCTTGTAGTTCCTCTTGTCAAGTCTTAACCCTTGACGGTACTATTTTACCACTTCAAGCTAGTTTTCCTCTCCACGTCCCTTTTAATATGGCTCAACCTCCACCTGATCCATGGGGAGCTACTATTGGACCTCTGAGACTTAGGGCTAATTTGTACGATTTACCTAGAGGGTCTAGAAAAATCATACCTAAATTTAGGGGTGATGGAAAGGTTACTCTAGAAGAACATATAAATGCCTTCTTTGCTGCCTATTCCATTCTAGGAGTTCAGCATGAAGATGTATCTGTTAGACTGTTTGTTGAATCTCTCGTTGATGATGTTGTCGAGTGGTTCTACCACCTCCCTAATGCTTCTATTATAGGCTAGGCCCCTATGAGACGTCAGTTTGAAGATAGATTTAAGATTGTCGATAATGAACATACATTGGTTGCCCAACTCTCCTCTATGAAGAAGGAAGTTCATGAACAAATGAGAGAGTATGTGGCTAAGTTTAACAAAGTCACGAACAAGATTCCCAATGATGTTATGCCGGGTGATGGGTTGTTAAATGTTTCTTTATTAATTCACTTCCCCCTGATGTCGATTATGCAATAAAGAGACAAGGTGCTGCTAATTTAGCTGACACCCAAACACTGGCCATTGCAGTAGAAGTTGACCTGATAACTGCTAGAAAGTGGAAGAAAGAATTGCAAACAGGCAAACCTTCAGTAGTTAATTCTACCGACCCTATCATACAAAGACTGGCAAATGACAGTATCACTTTGAAACAACAGATGCCTAAAGGCCCACAACAGTCGCCTCAAGGGAATTATAATAGAACATTGCAATTACCCAGATCGGCTCAGAGATTAGAAATTGGAGGATCCTCCACTAGTAAGAACAATCATGTATTGATATTGTGGCCAAGTTACTACAGAATGTACCCCTAAGCCTAAGTGTGCCAGAAGGATGTTGAGGATGGTGATCGACTCTACCTTGGGGAATCAATTTCTGGAAATTGCAGATCTAGTGGGAAGAAAAATGAGGATGAAGTAACTGAAGCTGACTTCAGTATGAGCAGAGTGGATTTGGGACCTTCAACTGTTGAAGGTGATCTCTATCATGTCAAATACTCGATCAACAATATATCTAAAAGGGCCAAAAGATAGCAAGAGGAGAATTCTAAGTTGCTAGCTCAAGTAAGTTCCTTGTCGTTATTTGTCCAATCAATTGTTCAGATGATAACACCCTCAGCAGAAACCCCTCCTGATGTGAATCCGAATGCCCTTGATCCTGATTTGTTACAACAAATAAAAAGTTAAAAAATGTTATGGATCAATGGGTTGAGGTCATTTTTTATGGTCTTTTATTTGTTGAGGAGGCAGTTAAATTGTTTGATTCCATCCATGGGAAAAGAGAAGCTTTGATAGTTGAATTCTAAACAGCTAGAAGTAATCACAACAATCTATCTTTAGCTTCTAAGGAGATCAGGAGATGGCCAATATGGATGTTGGTAACCTAGTGGCCGAGAAAATCTTGAATGACCCTGGGGAATTAGACACACATGTATGGACTGATGCAGTTGAGTGGAAGCTCTGCCTTGTAATTTATGCTGAGGATGAGATGAGGAAAGCAATTGCAACTTACTTCCCTGAGATGATGGGATCAAAACTAACTTTGTTGTTCTAGAGGTTGAGGGTAATGGGCCCGATGATGAAAATCTATTAGATATCAGGGAGATCAAACAAAACTTCAAGAAGTTGGTAACTGAATAAATAATGAATTATGATATTATAACAAGTGAGTCGCTTGGTAAGCTTGCAAGGATGGCGGCATATATCAAGACTGTCAAGGGCAGATTTGATGTACATCAAAAGGTGGCAGATGCAGATAGAGTAGTGAGTAAAAGAAAACGCAGGATCAACATGATTGGGACTCCACATGGAATGTCTTTGACACCTATGATCAACAAATACAGAGCATACAAAGCGAAGCTACGAGCACAGGCATCTCAAACGGCATAAAGTACCAAAGTGGCACTGGGAATGAAGATGAACAAACAAGAGAAGAGGAAACAACAGATGAAGTTGATAATGAAGATGAGGATGTGGTGATCCTCAATTAGTTTCTTTCATATGCTTTAGTTAATTTCTCATATTTGCTCAAAAACTATTGGCTCTGGAGGGCCCTTTATTATTATTATTGTTTAAACTTCTTTTAATCAGTTGTCTTCAAGAAGCCGTTAGGGTTTAAGACAATTATAGCTCAGCTTGGCTATAAATTTGATAGCTAGTCGTGATATGGATCTTTTGGCAAATTGTGTTTTGATGATAAATCAATTTTGGCTTTCTGTTCCATTACTTTATATACATACAATAGAAATCAATGCAGTGGAGATTTGAATGATCGTAAACTTTGTGCTATGATTATTTGGATTCATATTCTTCTTATGTTGAATGTGTTGATGTTGGTGTTGATGATATTTGTGTATTGAGGTGATTGGATATTTGTAATTCTTGCTCACTGCTAGGAATTATCTATCTTTTGATATATTGTTCGTGGTGGTGATTATACGGTGCACAGTATTTGTTTTATCTATCTTTAGATGTTAGCTTGGTGGAAGTCTTTGAGCTTCTGATTATTGGATGTATTATTCCTTTACTGCTTTCAGGTTAAAAGCACCACCTTTACCTTGCTTTTTGGTTAAAAGCAATACTAGTTTTCATTCATAAGAATATTAATCGAAGGTAGCTGTACCTTGTAAAAGAAGCAAAGAGCCTTTGTATAATACCAATATAGTAGGCTCAACTGTTGTTACATTTGTCATCTATCTGAACAAAAGTATATAGAGTTAGATGACAAATCTGTCAACCAACAATATGCAAGTTGGAATCACCCTCTCCTTTGAATTTTGGAAGCTCGGGGATAGGATGTTGTAGTATGACATGATGAATGATGTAGTCAAGAGGTTCTTTTATATACTTGAGGTAAGTTCCTAAGACGGGGTTATGTGTAGAGGGTCTTGTTCCTCCAAACATTAGCCCTACAAGTGGAGCTTCTTGTGCTTGTTGAAAGGGTATGGTAGATCATTGATATCCTAAAAGAGTTGGATAACTAGATGGTTTCATGTTTATGTCTTAAAAATTTGGTGGGATTGTTTGTGGTTGATTTTACGTCATGGGCATCCCACCTATGTGATTGAAAATTAATATGTTGAATGATGAGGCAAGGGAGGCATGAATACTTCACTACTTGTCTCGTGGGAATGAAAGCTTGAATGAGGGAAGTTTGGGCTTGCCCCCTAGTTTGATTCAATTTTGTCAATGAAAGGATTTCCCTGTGCCCTAGGTTTTTCCTCAATTTTTCTTTGGCTTATATTGTTCAGCATTTCTAGCCTCAAAGGTCCTAGTTCATTTGACCAAGATTGCTTTAAGGTCTATGAGTGAGGATTCCTCTATTCTTTGAGTTTTACCACCTTGTGATGGATTGCTTTGCATTGGGGTTTGAGTGACCCCATTTGTTCTTTCTGACAACACTTGACATATCATAGATCTTTTATCTTGATGTGCTACATGGAGGGATTTTTGTGCCCCCTGAGCATCCTATGAGCTCTTCTCTTGATGGCTCACCTCATTGTCCATTTGGGTGACCATTTTCCTATGACTTGTTATGGGTTGATATTGTTGATGAATCTCAAATTGAATGTTCACTTGGCATGTTTTCGTTTCATCAAAGTTGTGGGGCTCTTGTTGGATGCCTTTTGATTCATTAGAATCTAATTGATTTGAAATCGAATATGTTGGATCTAAAGACATGCTAGTTTCATTGGAGGGGAAATTCCCCTAAACATTGTGTGACTTTGTCTTAGTTTTGGGGTATAGGAAACACCACAAAATGAATGACATGATCATGGAAGTTAAATATGAAAGTGGAATAGAAGAAATGTGTTAAAATGTGAAAGAACCCATCTAAAAAGGATTTTCTCTTCATGTTGAGTTCACCAAGATATGTGTGCCCTGAAACATTACTCAAACACAGAGCGAATGAGTGAGCCTCGATTTCACATATGAATCACCTCCTTGCTACGGGAAACCTCCAAGTCACTCTCACTCTCATGGTAGAAGCCAATCGAGTGGAGGCGTGAACTGGGGGTGGTTATGTTCACGTAGAACTAGAACTTCACGGAGGGCAGTTGGTCGGTCTACAGGCCTAGTATGGATTGACATTTGATGATCTCATTCTAGTACTATTGTGGTGGAGATAATTATATGACCTAAAGGATCACTAATCCTATGTCTCATGTTGGGATTTCTTAGGTTCCAATGCCTTGTCAATAGAATATTTCACTCGTTGATGGGTCTGGTGTGTTGCAACCTATCCTCATTTGCTTGGATGATTTGTTGTATTTTGTTTTCTTGTTGGATGATCCTAACAGCATGTTCTTGCTCTTCTACTATTTGTTGTGCATGTTGTCGTCTTATATGGATCTCTTCTATCTCTTCGAGAATAGCCTTAATCCAATCTCCTCTATTCCCTAGGCACATTGAATGCTTGGGAGAGAGTTCTTTGTTGACTAAGTATTTGACTTAGGTTTGACTTTTGTTGATTGTTGAAGTTTAATTGACCTCATGATGTAATCGAGAGTTTGACCTTGTTTTGTATTTTGTGAGACAATCTTTGAATCTATTCTAGAAATTAAAATGGCTTAAATGCAAATGTAATCTATGAATTGCAATAAATCTATTCTAAGCAATTTAATCTAATTAAATCAAAACTAATCCTATCAAGGAAAGAGAAATATGAAAATTACTTTCTAGGAGTAAGAGTATGATCTAATTAACAATGAAAGCATGAAAAACCTGGTTTCTCTTTGGGGCATGATCCCAGCGTATCCTTAGAAGTCCTTCTGTGGCAACCTCCTCTCCTGTTTAGTAGTGGGGAACTCCTCTTGGAAATAGGGATGAAGTAGCAATCGATTGAACGATTGAGCTATGAAAGCTATGATGAATGAATTGAGATATTGAAGCACTATGGCTTGGCTTTTAGAAAACCAATTGGTGAGCATATGGATGCTATTGAAGCTTTTGAAAGCTTGGAAACTATACTAAGAAGGCAAAAGGCTCACAAGTCATGTGAGGAGCATAAGCATGATATGGAGAGGAAAAAGAAAAGCTACAAATGGATATGCAAAAATGAATTTACCTCCTAATGGAAAGCTTTAAAGCTTTACGAAAATGAAAACTAAAGAAATGAACTAATAGGTTGAAAGGCCCGTGAGGAAGCTTGAAAAAGCTTGTGAAGAGAAATGCATTCTTAGACTTGAGAAATAATGAAGATTTGAGGGGTATTTATAGGTTGGAGGGGCTCACAAATGGTGGAATTGATTGGACAGTTAACTTATTTGATTGAAAGGTTAACATGCTTGATTGGACAATGAACTGGGTTTGATTAGGAATGAACTAGCCTTGATAATATTTAATTGAAGAAGGAATGGAGTTAGCATGAGGTTGATTAAGAGATGAATAGAATTGATTTTGAGTTAAAATCGAGTGATTGGGAGTCTTGAGTTAGTTAGGAGAAGTTGATGATTAGTTAGGGAAGGTGACTCACAATCAGGGCTCAATTTGGAGGAAATCTGGGTAAAAACTAGAAGAAATCATGCATATTAAAACATGATTGCGTCACCTAGTTTGCCAGGGAAAAATTCCTAAGAGAGTTTCAGTTGAATGGCATGGTCACCAAGAGGAGTTTTGGAGGTCAAACTGGGCAACCCAGAAAGAATGGGTTCTGCGGGACATAGGGAACTTTCGAGAGCTTGTTCAAGCACATACATACTCATTTTTGTGTGAAGTTTTTTTTTAAAATTGCATAATTTTTCAAGAACTATGCAATGGTACTATTAGTTTTGATTGAAAACACATGAAAAGTGCGTGGCCCAAGGTTGACCCTAAAGACATAAGGAGAGATTCTAAAAAGAAGACTTATACAAGTGATTTCAAGGTTGGAGAATGATCTAGAAGGGCTGAAAATAACTTCAAGACCTGGAGAGAAGTTATTGGATTGAAAGAGGGTGGGTCACTCAATTCACCAAGGTAGGTATGTTGCAAGTATGGGTCTAACCAGTGTTGTCATTGATGTCAACATACTCCTGTTGCATTAATGATAAGATGAGCTGTGTGCTGAGGATATTGAGAAAATTAGTCTCAATCGGGAAAAGTGAAGAACAGTGAGGACAATAAGGTAAAAGTTTCAGATAGGATGAGGATCAGAGGATGCAGATTAAAGGGTTTGTAGATGTGTCTTAAGGTGATCCAATAGAGATTTTAGAGGTCCGCGTGAAGATCTGAAGGTGTGGCCGCTCAAGTAAAACCGGTTTCGGTAGGTGTTTAGAGGTAACAGAGTGATACAGACAAGTCCGGTGAGATCTGGAATTGCATTGGCCTGTTCTACGGACTTGAGGGAGTGTTGAGGAAGTCTTTGTGGAGTGTCAACTAGATTGGTTCATGGTTTGAAGGTCCGCAAGCATCTATTCCTTTGTGACAGTGATGATAGACTGTGTTCTTGAGGTTCCAAATGAAGGTGAAAAGGATTTCAGTAAGCAGATGAAGTGTGGATGTTCTTAGTGATTCAAGCAAGCTTGTGGAGGTCTTTAGATCATGTCCAGTTCATGTTGGTGGTCTGCATTGGAGTTGGAGCTCGCAATTGAAGAATAACTTCCGAATGATGGTGTTCTTTCTGAGACTGGCCGACCGAATGAGTTACACATCCTACGGATGTTCTTGTTGATGTTTGCCGACTTAGATGATCATTCCTAAGTTGATGTCTTGTATAAATAAGGGATTGCGAAGTCATTTCAAGTGTGTCCTTGTTGAGATGAGTGTGTGGTAGCGAGGAGAGCGAAAGGCAGAGCAGAAGTATTGGGCTTAAATGGAACTAATCCAAACATGGTGAAGATGCTATTTTCTGGTTCAAGTAGGTAATACTTATTTCTAAGTATACAATGTGTCTCTTATAGGCAGTGAGCCTCTTGTGAGTAGTGTGCTCGGGCAGTGAGACCTAATTGGCATATGCCATTTTGTTCTTTCTATTCTTCTAACAGAGAATACAATCTTGGGTTAATCACCCTGTGGTTTTTCCCTTAACCAAGTTTTCCACGTCAAAATCTTGGTGTCTCATGTGTTAATGTGTTTCTGCTCTTGATTTATTTTCCATGATTGATTTAATATTATGCCGCTGAATAACAAGTGGATTTAAGTGTTTAATTGGAAGAAAGTTTTGAACAACTGATTCACCCCCCCCCCTCTCAGCTGTCTGCCCTAAATCTAACAAGGTCACCCAAGGCAGATCCACTTTAGTGGCAGAGTCGCCCAGGGGAGTTTTGGAGGTCAATATGGGCGACCCAGAAATGATAAAATGGGTGTTAAAATTGAAAGTGGGAAATGGTCTGGGAGGTTATTTGGAGGCCACTAAAAGGTTGAAATGGTTGAAAGGGTCTTAGGGAAAGTGAATTCCCATGTTGTGATGCCGATAGGTTATGTCGACAGGGTTAGAAAGCAACAAAAATGAATTGTTGACATAGGGTAAACGGTGAAGATGTAGGACCTTAGAAGGTTAGCTAGGGGATAGGGTAGACAAACAAAGTGAAGAACTTCAATCCATGTGTGCTAAAGAAGAATTTTGCTAAGAGGTCACATTTACATGCTTACATGTATGTGTTTAGGACTACAACTCATCATCGGATTACCATGTATATTGATGCACTTTTTAGTGCTTACAGTAGCAAACTCGTGTTTGGGTGATGTGATAAATCCTTCCCTTTGTTAGAACCCTACTATGCTAATTATAGCTACTCAAAGATTATTGATGACTTACACAAAGCATGGTAAACAACAATCCATGTGTGTTTCCACATTAGCTTGCTCAATTCATAATTTCAGTGTTCTCATTCATTAGTAGGGTTATAGGTTCCATTCTTGTCATGATCTTTCATGTTGCTCTAGCCCACTGAGTAGTTTCAATATGGATATGCACCTCCTCCCTTGCCCAATTTTATGTTCCCCTTATCATTGGCTGCCCACTTTCACTTTACTTCATTTTAGAAGTAAATATCTGATTTCTTCCATTTTCTTATGATAAATTGGACACAACAATTTAGTAGTGTAGACACCCAAATTTGTCCATGTCTAGCGACACTTTGTTAAATCACTAATCCATTAGCCAATTAATTAAATAAATTTTATTTATTTAATTAAAATCCTATTCTCATCCACTTAGCCAATTAATTAAATAAATTGTATTTATTTAATTAATTCCACATCATGTCTTATCTCATTTTATGCATTTATCCTATTAATTAAATAAATAAAATTTATTTAATTAATTTCCAACTCATATCCCAACTAATTCAAATATTTTATTTGAATTAAGCCCTCATCATTTATCACATTTCAACACTTGTCCATTTCCCATTCATCATGTGTTGTAAGACAACTTTCATTTAAAATCCTTCACATGCACAACTAATTGGACCTAAATTTAGTAACTTTCAATCCTAGCCATTCACATAACCTCTGAATCTCCACCGTTGATTGATCTTGGCTAAGTCCTATATAAACACCCTCTCACTCCATATGAAACATCCAGCAATCCAGCAATCATATAGTACCTACATTATCATCTTGAGCATCTGAGCATTCACTTGAGCTTTTATCATCAAGCATGGCAGCTTTCAGCATTGCAATTGTTCATTGTTGAAGAAGCAGTCCACATCTCTTAAACGAGGAATCGCACGGTCTAGGTGAAGTTATGCTTGAATTGCATTGTTCTTTGATTTCATTTAGGTTAGATTCCTTGATGATGGTAGGGTTAGGGTTTCATGACTATGTCTGATCTTCCACACCTGACTTTCACCTATAACATTTTGGCACGCCCGGTGGGACTCACGTCCTTGATTGACTTCATTTTTCGGAGTTGTTTTCCTTGAAGATCAGATTTTGCAGGTGCTCGCAGTAAATTCCGGTCGCTTCTGAACAAACATCCGCCGCTTCCGAATCTCTGCGCCGCTTTCAAGCTGGAACAGGCCGCATGTAGCTCTCTGGATCGCCTTTAAACGAACAGTCATCGCTTAAGGTAAAACATATCGCTTTTGTTTTTACAGGGCTCGCATCTGATTTTTGCGGTTCCTCTGGACTGTGTTTATCGCTTTTGACCTAACAGCCGCCGCTTTCGCACACATTCGCATCGCTTTCAACTTAACAGTGGATGCCTTTGGAAATGTTTGAATCGCTTTTGACCTAACAGTACTCGCCTTTACGCTGATTCGTATCGCTTATGAACTAATAACAATCGCTTGTGCAGGTTAGGGTTTAGCCCTTTTTTGCAGATGCAGGTCGCTTTTGTCTTGCAGTCGGTCGCTTTTGGTGGTAACTGGATCGCCTCTGAGTCTACAGAGGCCGCTTTTGACTTAATTGGTGTCGCTTTTGAACTGACAATGATCGCCTGTTAGACTAGGGTTTTTGTGTGCAGACTGTGTTTTGCATATACTATTCGCGTTTGGCCCTTAATTGATCGCTTCTGGCCAATATGCATCGCTTATGAGCTGACAGGTGCTGCATCCTGTGTTTTCCGCGTCGCATCCGATCCGCAGCCTTTCGCCTTAGGTATAATGGAGGTCGCTTTTGATCAGCAGTGAACCGCATCTGGTAAATTCTGTTGTTTTCAAATCTGTTTCAGTTCCAGTTGGATTTTTGGCTATTAATTGGGTATTTGCGCAGCATCTTATCGATTTGTCCAAGAAAGGAGGTTATCAAACTACTGACATATCTGTTGCAGGTTCGATCGGTCCAAGAGTTGTGCTTTTTTTTCACTAAATTAGGCATATTTGGGCTTGGTGCTTAAAATGAATCATTGCTTGCTCCGTGCTTGATTTATCTTTTTGATTGCTTGCATGCGCCTGATTGTAACCCAAATTTAATGGCAAAAGTATCCTCTCCCCTTGCCTATCAAATGGATCTTGGGTGTATGAGAACTTGTCATTATCTTTAGAGGGCCTGCCTTCCCAGTGTGAGAAGGGATACGACCCAAGCGGTAATGGGCTAAAGCCAAGTCCTTCCGAACCGCTATATAAGAAAAGTGTTTGTGTCGAAAGCCACAAACAACGGGTGCAGTTGTGTTATACCGACAGCCAACCTCCCCCAAAACCCTCCAAGGCGCAACCCTTGGAGGCTGGGAGACTCCATAACGGAGAGTAGCGCTGTCGCATGTATAGCCACCCGAACGGATGCCCTTATTAGCAACTTTGTGTAGTAGCCAAAAACCTTCTATCTGTTGACGCAGAGGGCAAAACCCTTGAAGCGGCCCCGATTCATGCGGTTCTTAGCCGAGGTAGTAGGGACAATCTAAAGGTTTGGAGAGGGTCAAGCCTTATAAGAATCCCAGATCTTGGTATGCGTGAGAAGTGTGTGCAAATGTAAGGAGGAGCCGGTGCTACCAAGATCCTGGAGCTACCCGCTTTGAATAGGTGCAGCTAGGGGATTCAACAGATACTGTCCTATCCTAGCCTAGGTTGTATCAGTTTGTGCTTGTTGTGAGTGTGAGTGACTGTTATCACTGTTTTCTTGCTGAAAAACTACAAAATCAGACAACTTTTACACAAACACAGTCGCTTTTGAACCTAAACTGCTCGCACAAACCACAGACATCGCTTCTGAACTGTAGTGATTCGCTTTTTGCCTGAACTGCATCGCTTTTAAACAACAACTGCCCGCATATTGCCTGAATGGAGTCACTTTTAAACCGCAGCTGCTCGCCTATTTCCTGAACCAAGTTGCATCTGAATCATAACCAATCGCATCTTGACTGAGCCAGATCGCCTTTAAGCCACAGTTAGTCGCCTTAGGCCTGAACGAAATCGCCTCTGAACAACATACTGTCGCCTTTAGGGATATCTGAGTCGCCTCTGATCAACAGAAAATCGCCTTTGAACCAACAGTCGTCGCCTCTGGCATAGCATTCACTTCTGGTTAATATTGTCATTCTCTGTCAAGCCTCAACGAGATCGCATTTGAGCTATCATTGATCGCCTTTAGCATCCTTTGAGTCGCACTTGAGCTATCATCAGTCGCCTGTAGCTAAAATACCTGCAAACCTTAATCTATCAGCGGAATTAGCCTCAGGTCCAGCTTGCTTGAGTCTCATATATCAGTTTTCAGACTTCTCTTTGATCAACAGCAAATACCTGGCCTTTGTCTCTTGCTTTTGAGCTTATCAATCAATCACAACTCATGAGCTTTCCATCTTTTTTGAGACCCCAACCAGCAAATCAGACACAACCCAATCATTTCAATCAGCAAACAACCTTCAGTTTTAGCTTCAACCAACAAACATCCTTCAGCTTTAGCTTCAGCGAACAATCTCTTTTAGCTTTAGCTCCAACAAACATCAACAGCAAACAATCTTTCCCTTGAGTGATTAAGCTACCTCTAAGGACAACCAACAACAACTCAACCAAAACAAATCAACCAAGCAACTTAGCCAAACTAGCAAACCAAAACAACAACCAATCAATCAACCAACCAACTATCATCTTTTGGGTCTCAAAACTTTGACAAGCTCAACTTCATCATCAACATCATGCCTCAAACTAGGAGTCAATATCAAGCTGAAATAGAAGCCAAATTAAAAGCTGAAATGGAAGCCAAATTGCAAGCTGAGATGACACAATTCACAACACCTCTTAAGGACGCAACTCAATTCACAACTGGTATGCCTTCTCATATGTTTATACCTCAAGGATACACTATGGGCGAGTCATCTTCACAACAAATGCAACCTCCACCATCCTTGGAAACTTTCGAAGAACAATCTCAAGACGACTCATCAGAATTCCAAGATACCTATCTATGGGACCAAGTTGAGAGACTCATGATATCTGACCCTGATCGTTGTTTTCTCCAACTTGCTCACATGGGTGCTAAACTACCTAAGGATTTTGACATATCTGCTATTAGAGAGCAAGATCCCAACACTACTGTTGTTGTTGCAAATAGACCATCTACTATAGTCACATCATCTCCTATTACATTGCAAACATCATCCTCATTCCCTATTGTTGCTTCATTTGAGCTACCACGATCAGAGCATACTTTAGAACCATTGATAGTGCCCACCAATGTGCTCCCTCTCATGTCACAAAATCTCAACATTCCACCTTTTCATGTCCCTCAACATATCTCTCCTTCTACCATGACTGTTTCCATGCCTCAAGTAACACAAGCTGTCCATGTAACACAAGCGCAAACACTTCGAGCATCACAAGCAATTCCCATGTCTTATAGTGCACAAACCTCCCAAACTATTCCAACAACACATGTTGTCCATACTTCACACCCATTACAATCCACTACCTCTCATACGAATACCGTATCCCATATACCAACTGCTAATCCTTCCACGTTATCATATAATCCCAACGTTAGTCTCATTGACATGAGTGATCCCCCCGTTTCTCAAGCCAATCCGAACAATAAGATTGCTTATGTTGATCAACTTACATCCATGTCGTCATATTCTTCCAATCTTTCACGCACCGTCAACCCATCCTATGCTACCCAAAGAGTTCCTATTGTCACCCAACCTATGGCACATACCAATCCTCATATCATTCAGAATACAAATCCAAACGTTTCTGTCGTATCTACCAATCCCTCCATTACTTACCATGTCACGAATCAAATCCCAATTTCCCAACCATTCGCTACTATCAATCCACTATCCACTTCCCATGTGATGCACACCCAATTGCCGCTTGTGTCTCAAGGACAGCAATCCTCCAACACATACGTATCACATACCAATCCTTTGACATACATTGTGGGCACACAACCGCAACAAACAGTCACAACTCCATATATCCCACAACCGCAACCACAACATATCTCTTATCATATTCCACCCCCTTCGCAACAACAGCAATTATCTTCAGCAGATGTTCAACAGATGATCGATGAAAGGGTAGGACAAGGCAAGAAACCTTTTTCTCTTGAAAACATATGCGCCTGTCCATTTGACAAGTCTCTCAATATGCTACCTTTTCCACCACATTTTGAAATCCCACAATTTGATAAGTACAAAGGGAAAGGAAATACGGACGACCATCTTCGAGCCTTTTTCGTGGCATGTCTCGATGTTGCCTATGATGATACATATCTTTTGAGACTATTTCCTCGAAGCTTAGCAGGACAAGCTCTCGAATGGTTTTCCCATTTACCTCCAGGAATTAAGACTTTTTCAGAATTGGCAAACAAGTTTCGATCACACTTTGCCTTCAACATTGAACATGAGGTAAACATGAATGACCTTGTCAACAACAAACAACGCAATGGTGAAACCTTTTCCTCATTTACCCAACGATGGCGTAACATGGCTAGCAAATTATCATGGGAAATACCTGAGAAACAACAGCTTGACATCTTTGTTCAAAATCTTCACCCTGAGCTGTCATTCCAACTACAATTGTAAAACGCTAGCACCTTTGACGAACTAGTTTCCAAAGGAGTTATTATTGAACGAGCCTTAATTGCCAAGGGCACTATCAAGATCTTTCGCGACAATAAAGATTCTCCTCAAAATTCCAATGATAAGTCTCGTTTTTGGAATAAGAACAAAAATGTCGTCAGTGACGGTATTGTAGATACAAAGAATATTCAAACTATGAGAGCTCCCATCAACATTCAAGCAGCCTCTACATCAAGACAGCCTTTTCCACAACGAAGAAACCAACGCCAAACTTCCAATCCACGCCGACAATTTACACCATTAGTGGAACCCATGGAAGTTGTCCTTCAAAAGCTACTTCAAGCAGGAGACATTATTCTACCCGATGCACCACCAAATGGCGAACCCCTCTTTCGAGCTCCTTGGTACAAAGAAAATGAGTATTGTGATTACCATCGAGTTAAAGGGCACAAAACAAATGGTTGTATGCGCTTAAAACATGTTATCCAAGACTGCATTGATCAAGGTTTAATCAACGTCACACCTTCAACAGCTCAACCTGCTCAACAATCCACATCAAATTATGATCTAGAGACTTTCAAGAATCCACTTCCATCTCATGATCAGACAAATAACCTTCAGGCTGGAAATGCTATTCCATATAACTATGCATCATCTACCATCGGCCGCATCGACCATGCTCGCATTTCTACCATTACTGTCCAAGGGAGAGCACCTGATTGTGCCGTAACCACGCGAAGAGGTCGAGTTACTATTCAAGGAGCTCCTCCTCACTCTCCTCGCTCTCTCTCTGACTATAACCTCTTGGATCACCTTGGTAAAACACCTGCACACATATCTATTCTTGAGCTGCTCCGCATATCCCCCGCACATAAAGCTATCCTTGATAAAGCCTTACAAGAGTCTTCGGTGCCTAATAATATTAATATCACACAATTTCAATCTATGGTCGCTAGCATTGCAGCCCCTTGTCATTTGACCTTTTCTGACAAAGATCTTCAACCCTCCATTCATCCGTCACACAATGAGGCCCTCCATATTGAAGTATTTGTTAACCAACGCCGTATCAAACAAGTCTTGATAGATGGGGGAGCTGGTCTTAATATATGTTCTTTGAAACTTATCAAGCAATTGGGATATTCTGAGAAAGATGTTGACACTTCCAAAGTTATAACTATCAGAGCATACGATGACGCTGAAAGAGATACCGAAGGGATCATCTTATTGCCTATTCAAGTTGGGCCGGTCATTACAGAAACTCGCTGTCAAGTCCTTGATATTGATCTGCCTTACAACATCATCCTCGGTCGCCCTTGGATCCATACCCTTAAAGCAGTTCCATCTACATATCACCAATGCCTTAAATTTCCACATAAGGGTGTTGAAGTTACCATTCAAGCTGATCCCAATCCATTTGAGTTTTGCCGTGCCTTTCAAGCTAAATATCAGAGTCCAAACCGTATCCCTATCAACACCGAGGCATATCCGTCTTCCTCCTATGTAGATCCATCCGATCTCCTCAAGCCCTCATCTAGCAAAGCCGCTTCCAACCTCCATATCAAATATACCGAACATGGCCCTGGTGAATACAAATTGCAGGAATCCTATTGCGTTGGTACCCTTCCATTATCTCCTAAATCCCATGGTAAGCCCTCTACAGCCAAGTCAACTTCATCCTCCGCTGTTATCAAAGCTCCCCCTACCATATTCATTAAAGGTGGTTTCTTGGATGACGAAGACATTGAGGACATTAACTCTTGGATATTCTTTGATGAAAATGACCAAGTCCAACTTGAAGTAGAGGGATACAACAATGGGTTTCGTATCATAAAGAACATGGGCTATAAAGGACATGGCGGCTTGGGATCACAGGAACAAGGACCTATTGAGCCCCTTATTGTGTCTAAGAAGTTTAATAAGCAAGGCCTTGGTTACCAACCGGAGGTACTGCGACCCAAAGACATTAAGTGTATTTCCGATATTGACGTTGGACCTTCCTTGGTAGGAGAGACTTCTAACTCGGATATTATCGATGACTCCTCCCTTCATATCACCGACCTTTTTCAGGAACATTCCATCTTCATGTTTTCCGCAACCTCTTCTAGCCATCATGATTCCTCTATTAACCTTTCACTCGTATATCCTGACCTCATCGATTGGGACCAACAGGGGGCACCGATATTGGATATCTTTGAAAATGACGAAGCCATTGCAGAATTCATGGGTTTGAGACAAGGTATTCCATTGGGTGATCATAAAGCAGGTTTCATGATGGATTTACCTAAACTAGCATATTTTGGCGGAAGTATCAAGTCCTTCAGTCGCAAAAGTGAAATAAACAAAATTCAACAAAATAGGTCACTAGGTGAAAACCGAAAGGCGCCTCTTGACCGTGAAAAAGTAAAAATAAAGGACGTATCTGAAGGTGAAAACCTCTCTGAGGCGCTTGAGGATGAGGGATTTGATCTTCCTGTTGCCACTGATTACCATGAGAAATCAACTGTGCTAGTTGAAAAATCACAAGACATGAACTTGGGAACAGAACAGAATCCGAAGATTACTTTTTTGGCAGCATCACTCTCTGAGCAAGAACGAAGAAACTTCACAGCATTCTTTCTGAGAAGAACTATAAATTTTGCATGGACTTATGCAGACATGCCAGGTCTAGATCCTTCACTTGTGGTACATCATTTAGCAGTATCTCCTGATGCAAAGCCTGTCAAACAAAAATTGTGCAAAATGCATCCACAAGTTGCCTTATTGGTCAAAGCAGAAATTCAGAAACTGTTAGAAGCAAAATTTGTAAAGCCTATTGATTATCCAGAATGGGTTTCAAATTTGGTACCTGTAGCAAAACCAGATGGACGTGTTCGTTGCTGCACAGACTTTAGAGATCTTAACAAAGCTTGTCCTAAGGATGATTTTCCACTACCAAGCATAGATAACATTGTAGATCTTACAGCAGGACATGAAATGCTATCTTTGATGGATGGATTTTCTGGTTATAATCAAATCCGAATAGCAGAGGAAGATCAAGATAAAACATCCTTTATTTGTCCATGGGGCACATATTGCTGGATTGTAATGCCTTTTGGTTTTAAAAACGCTGGAGCCACCTATCAACGAGCTATGACAGTTATTTTTCATGACCTTTTTCATACTATCATGGAAGACTATGTTGATGACATCCTGGGAAAATCTAAGACAAGAGAAGGACATCTACAAGTATTGGCACAAATCTTCGATCGATTAGAAAAATACCAAGTCAGACTAAACCCAAAGAAGTGTGTATTTGGTGTAACATCAGGCAAACTGTTGGGATATATTGTTTCTCGACGAGGAATAGAAGTGGACCCAGCTAAGGTAAAAGCTATCATAGAAATGCCTTCACCAACGACTCTCAAACAGCTTCGCAGTTTACAAGGTAGGCTACAATCTATCCGCAGATTTATCTCACAACTAGCAGATAAATGTCATCCTTTTCAACATCTTCTTCGTAAGGGTGAACCTTTTAAGTGGGATGAAAAGTGTCAACAGGCTTTTGATAAGATAAAAGAATACTTGGCAACACCTCCTGTGCTAGTACCACCGACACCTGATCGTCCATTACTGCTCTATATATCATCAACAACTGCAGCATTGGGTGCCCTTCTAGCTCAACATGGTGACTCAGGAAAAGAACAAGCCATTTATTACATCAGCAGAACCCTTGTGGGATATGAACTCAACTACTCATTCATGGAAAAAGCTTGTTTAGCCTTAGTGTTTGCTTCCCAAAAGTTGCGACACTATATGCTGAACCAAACAACGAAGCTCATCTCTAATGTGGATCCCCTCAAGTATCTCCTTTCAAAAGCTCTTCTCACAGGGAGATTAGCAAAATGGGTTATGATCTTAAGTGAGTTTGACATACAGTACGTGAACCGTAAAGCTATCAAAGGACAAGTCATTGCTGATCAATTAGCTGCAGCACCCATCACAGACATTCAGCCAATATACCCAGAATTTCCGGATGAAGGATTGTTTCATTTGAATTCTCCAGCACGATGGCAACTATACTTCGATGGGTCATACACACAACACGGATCTGGAGCAGGTATCTTGTTTGTCACTCCCCAAGGAGACTGCATACCTAAATCATACAGAATAGCATTCCCATGTACCAATAACATAGCAGAGTATGAAGCTTTAATCACAGGTTTGCGCATGGCAGTACAATGGGCTATCAAACAGTTACAAGTCTTTGGCGATTCTCAGCTGGTTATCAAACAGGTCTTAGATGAATATCAAACAAAAGACGAGAAGCTTCTTCCATACAAGCTAATGGTGGACGATTTCAAGCAATATTTTGAGGACATTACCTTTGAGCAAATTCCAAGACTACAAAACAGAGCAGCCGATGCCATGGCTATGATTGGATCTCTTTTAGATATGCCATCTAATACCTACAAATGTGAGTTCTTAGTTGAACAGCTTTTGATCCCAGCATTTGAAGTTCCACAATCTGAGCTTATATGTGAAATTGTTGGTCCCAACTCGTCGTGGTACAAGGATATATACGAGTATATTCGCCATCAAACCTTTCCACTTCAACTATCCAACACCCAGCGCAAAACCTTTATCCGTCGAGCCTCTCGTTACACTATCTTAGGAGACACCCTTTATCGCCAGAGTCTTGATGGTATCCTTCTTAGATGTCTTGATTCCGAGGAAGCAAAAACGGCCTTACGTGAAGTACATGAAGGTGTCTGCGGTTCGCATTCCGCTGGCCCTGGCCTTGTTAAGAAACTTCTGCGAGCAGGATACTATTGGCCAACTATGGAAAAAGATGCCCAACAATTTGCAAAGCGATGTTTACAATGTCAGAAACATGGAGATCTAATACATGCACCAGCACATGAGCTTCAGCCTATTGTCACTCCATGGCCTTTTTCGCAATGGGGACTTGATCTTGTGGGTAAAATCCATCCTACTTCATCAAACGGTCATAAGTTTATTATCACTGCCACTGAGTATTTCACGAAGTGGGTAGAAGCCATACCAATGACCTATATCACAGGTAAACAAATAGCTAAATTCATCTTACATTACATTATCTGCCGTTATGGAGTTCCTCAAGCTATTGTCACAGACAATGGTCGGCCTTTCAAGAACCAAGAGGTTAGAGATCTTTGCAATAAGTTCCATATTCAACATAGGTTCTCTACGCCTTATTATCCTCAGAGCAACGGTCAAGCTGAAGCCTCTAATAAGACAATCATCAAGATCCTTAAAAAGACTGTTAATGAAGCTGGTCGAGATGGGCATCTACAACTACATCCTGCATTATGGGCATATAGAACAAGTGTCAGAACTCCTACTGGCGCCACCCCCTATGCTCTCGTCTATGGCACTGAAGCTATTTTGCCTATCGAGGTTGAGATCCCCTCTTTGCGCATATCCTTGCAACATACTATCTCAGATGAAGAATATCGAGTGTCCAGACTCCATGATCTTGAGCTATTAGATGAACGCCGCCTTACAGCATTGAACCATCTTCAAGTCTATCAAAACCGGCTACGCCGCAGCTACAACAAAAAGATCAGAGAACGCAGATTTCAGGTTGGCGACCTTGTCCTTAAAGAAAACCAAAGGAATCAACAGCATCGAGAGAAACAGGGCAAGTTTGAACCAAATTGGCTTGGTCCTTTCATTATCACAGCAGTCTATGGATCCGGTGCATACACTCTGTCAACACCTGAAGGCATTCCCTTGGATGAACCCGTCAACAACGTTCATCTCAAGAAGTTTTATCCATGAATCTCAGCTATCCCCCAAAAAAGCCAAAAAAAAAAAAACATTTAATAAATAATCCGTCCTCTGGTGAAAACCTGGTAAACAGGCGCCTTGGATAAGTACCATAGTGAAAACCTGGCAAACAGGCGCTATGTGTAGTGACCAGCTTCCCTCATTTGTTTGGTTCGTTTGATCATTTTTCCCACTGCATCTTGTATAAGCCATACTCATAAGCCCTATCGCAATCTCACACATAGCCTTTCATCTTCATCCTTTGCCAATGCTAGCTATCATACTTGAGACATTGTCGTGATATCTATATCTTTTGGCACCTTAGCATCTTGGCTACATCTTTTCTGCATTGTCGCTTCTGCATAATAAACCTCATCCCGCACTGGGGGCATTTGTTGAGTCTTATTTGGAAGTGGATCCTGTTATCTCTAGCTCATAGCCCATCAAACCACTCCGCATACAATACAACACACCTTATCAACTTTAGCCACGGCACGCATCCAACAACAAATATGACCTAACGACTTGCAACCAGGACTCATACCTTTGCAATCCATCCACATTCATCCAACAATCGCAACAAACATCGCTTGATCAAACATCCAATCGATTAGCCACATCAATCAGAACTACATGCAGCTCTATCGTTGACGCCTTGATCCCGTGGATACAGGGTATGTAGGCAATCTGAGATGCGAAGGAAGCACTCTGATTCAGGCTAAGACGATAGCCCCTTTCATCAGTCATCTTTCATCTTTCTTCTAAACATCCTTCAATCTTCCAGCTCACATTCTTCTATCTTTCATCACTTACATCATCAATAAAACCCAGAACTACATATTCATCATGTCTCATCTTCATCGTAAATGTGCTTTGATCCCGTGGATACAGGGTATGTAGGCAGTCTGGAATACGAAGGAAGTTTCCAGTACTCAAGCACAGATGATCCACCCCATCTTCTTCATCTTCATGCATCATCCATCTTCTTCTCTTTGATCAGCTCAAACAAGAAGCAATCCATGTGTATATTGCAAGCTCAAGCACTTTAATCAATCAAAGGTACGCCAGAAGCTATTTGTCCGCATGCCTTAAGCCAATATTTGCTATAGCCGTTTATCAACAACTTTAGCCTTCAACAGGATGTAGCTTTCCTTTTAACAAGGCACCAGCTTGATCCATCCAAGAGCACCCAAAATTTGGCAAGAGAACATGATGACAGTATCTTTTGTTTTATCTTTTGATTTATCTTTTGTCCCTTTTTATAACTAATCAAGACTGCCTTGATCTATTTATATCTTGGTATGTTGCGATGAAGTAAGGACTGGGGCATGGTCATATAGCTTTCGTATGCCGTGTTTGCGGGATGATCTTATTCTCTTCCTATGCATATTGGTATCTTGTACGTGTTGGGATTAGCATCTTACATATCAATATCTCTAGCATCTGAGAAGCTAAACAGTCTCTTATGCATTTGAGACTATTCTATGTTAAGACTAACTCCATACATATAACCAGCAAGCTATCATTATGTGTAGTGGAGATAAGCTCAAACCATTGTTTGTAGCGTCAAAGTCCAACACTAGCTGTTATTCATATCTTGTGCATGTTGGCTCCACATCTTGACCACATGCGTTCAGACAAGATTGTAACATGCTAGTTACGCATTGGATACCTTGACACCTTGGTTTCTTATACCCTGGTGCATAACATCCATATGCTATATCAAACATAAGGACTGCATTTCTTTTCATTTTGAGCAATTACTTGAAAGCTGCCCATCATCATCCTACTTATTCATTCTATCTATCCATTCGTCCCATCATCCTCAGCCAAGGTCGATCATATCTATCATCTTTTCTCCATATTCCCGCTCCTGCAAAACAAGTGTTAGCCATGCATAAGTCCATTATATATATATATATATATATATCTCTTTCATTACCATCTACCTATATGCCTACATCTATTCATATCATTACCTTTTACATATTCAAACGTTTTCTATCCATTACCATTTGCATAAACATCCATCCATAATCCATATATAATCCATACACATAACATGCATAGCCATCATAATATCAACATCACAACCATTATAACATCATATAGATCGCCAAAACTGCCATATATATATATATATATGTGTGTGTGTGTGTGTGTGTGTGTCAAAATACAAGTGTCTACAATACAAGCTGAGCCCTGAAAAGAATGAATGTACAACAATGGCTCTAGGCCTCATCATGATACAATGTCAACAAGGTATGCCCTAGCGACTACTGCCAGCTCCCTCGCCCTGACCACCACCACCAACAGGTCCTGTACCTGGTCCCTCATCTCTCGGTGGCCCCATCATTGAAGCTACTGATCGAGATCCACCTGACCTCCGTGAGCTCGAAGCCCCTGACCTGCTCCTGAAGCTAGGCTGTCTCTGCTCTGCCGGCACAGCTCCATAATATAAGCCTCTGTAATACTCAGCCTCACCCTGCACTCTCCGAAGCTCGCCTGTACCGCTGTCAACTGTGTGGCCAAGTACATGGTAGCTCCATCAGTCCCCAAGGCAGCCACTGCTCTATCCCACTCACTAGTCATCCCCTGCAGCTGCTGCACTGCTCTATCTCTCTCAGCTCGCAAACCATCCCTCTCTGCTCTCATCGCCTGCTCCTGCTGTACCGCAGTGTCTCGCTCCAGCCTCATCATCTGCTCATGCTGTCTGGCTGTATCCCTCTCTCCTGTCACTCTAGCAAGCGCACCATCATCCTGGCCATCTCCTCCCTGTCCTCTCAACTGTAGCTGAGCCTGATAGGTCTGTGCCTGTGCTCTAGCATGCCGTAGACTAATCACAGCCTGATGCCTGTCCATCTCCACCCTCCTCAACTTCATCTGTGCCCGCTGCCTCCATCTCCTCTCCTCTCTGATCCGTCTCCGCAGCTGCTGAATCCCTACATCATCTCCTGCTCCAATCTGTGCCTGAGGCTGTGCTAATATAGCAGGCTGACCTGGCACCTGCCCTGGCATCTGTATCCCTGGTGCCGCTGGCACTACTGCCTGTGCTGGTGTAGCCCGTCGTCGTCTCCTCCGAACTGGCCTCTCCATCCCGATCTCTCCAATCTCCCCATCTCGTGTCAATCGTGTCGGCCTAGCTGTCGCCCAGTATGCATCATACTCTGGCAATGTGCCTGGATCTGCAGGACCCTGTCCCCACTGCCATGCTACTGGCTGTAGTCCATCTCTCTCTGTTAAAGCTGTGTCAACCACAACCTCTGGACCCCAATCAAATACCTCCTGCCTCGTCCTCCCAAAAATGGCATCCCCAACAGGTACTGCCTGTGCCTCTCCAAACTGTCTCAGGGCTCTCTCTGGCAAATAGCGCTCTATAATATCCACGCCGCGTCCAAAAATGTATCTCGCCTGTCTAGCATAGACAAGCTCCACATCCTCCTCCCACTGCTCACATCCTAGCCATGGCTGCCATACAAACCTATCTACCTCATCTAATCTCCGCCGCCAGTATACTACACCTCGGCGCTGTCGATATGTCAACGCTCCTCTATACATCCGTGCAAATGGCTCTCCTGCTGCTCTAGCAACCCATCCCTCTGGTCTCGTCACCGGAATGTGCTCATATGCCCATACATGCAAAACTGTCACCCCTGCTGACATACTGGCTCCGAACATGTACGCACAATCATGCAGGTAATGATAGAGCTATCCCAACACGCACTCTGTCCACGCATATCTCGTGCCATAAGCGAACATGCCCTCCATCACTGTCCCCCATCCTACGGAAAACCTCTAGCTCTCCTATCACCCACTAGCCATCTAATGATAGCCACTACCACCCGCTGTAATCTGTCGCAGAGCTCCTCCATCCTCCCCATCGGTATCTCTAAACCCTCTGCTCCGATGTCTGGTGTCCCAAACAATCTCCTGAATGCAACTAGACCCATCTCCGGATCATAATCTACACGATCCCCATCTATCGGAATCCTCAAAATCCGGAATACATCCTCTAAGGTCATGGTCGCCTCTCCTGTCGGTAACAAGAATGAACTGTGCTCGCTCATCCATCGCTCCACTATCGCTGTCATCAGCCCTCGATGTGCCTGAACTGGCTCTAATCGGGATACATGCTCTTAGCCCAGGATCTCCAACACCAGTAGCTCCTCTGCATCCAACCGTCTCACCAGCCGCAAATCTCTCGGATGGGGCTCCCGTGATAGCAATGGCGGTAGTACATCCTGCATCATCCATTTACCCTTGTCAGTCCATTCCGTTAGCCATCCATATCAAAATTTGCTTATCTATCTGCTATTTTATCCTACACCTACTATAAGCGGTCCATTTTACTGCATGCGATGTTTTCCTGCTCATTAGCGACCCACTTTACCATATGCGCCTCTGTTTTGACTATATGCGAGCTATTTTACGTCATGCGCTCACTGTTTCACTATAAGCGACCTAAACTTCCCTATGCGCTCATTCTTCCTTCATATGCGCGTCATATCCTATATGCGAGTCTATTTACCCTAAAAGCGAGCTATATTTTATATGCGCCTATCTTTCCACTATTAGCGAGCCACCTCCGCATATGCGCCTATTCTAGCTCTATAAGCACGCTATCCACCCTATGCGAGCTACTTGCTTTCATATGCGCGCTGTATTACCATACGCGACTGCTCTCTGCCTATAAGCGACGCCTTTTGCTCTATACGCGCATTTCGACTGCGTTTTTCCCGCCGACGGGATGCGACCTCATTTACCATACGCGACCTACCCGCGCCTATAAGCGAGCTGACTTACTACAAGCGATCTCTATTCCTACATAAGTGACCTATATGTGCTATGTCTAACCTAGTCGCTTTTAGTGACGTGTGTGAATTAATTACGCTTTTAGGCTATTAATTACACGCTTTTGGGAAAAGTTTTGCAACATACCGGTGCGCCTGCTCCCTCTGGTCGTCCATGTGTCCTCACTCGCTCCACACGATGATCTCTGCGTGGAATAACCATCCTGCTAGCTCTGCCACTCTCACTCTCTGGAGCTCTGGATTTCTCTAAGTTTCTAAGCACAAATGAGCCTCTTTGCCATGGAAGCCCCTACTTATAGTCCTTCTCCAAACCCTAATTCTCTCATACCACAGCCTATTTTCTTCCATCCAGCTCCCATTTTCTTCGTGTCAGCCTTCGTTTTAGCCTTTTCTTCTATCGAGAGCCAACCCAGCCCTTCCTGGTTAGCCTGGCTTACCTCTCGAGGGGGCATCACCTGTCAGTTACACTGGGGCATAACTTGTTTATCGAATGCATCTCACATCTTCTTTGACACAACGTTCTATCGAACATTGTATCAAAGAGGGGCAAAATGTAGACACCCAAATTTGTCCATGTCTAGCGACACTTTGTTAAATCACTAATCCATTAGCCAATTAATTAAATAAATTTTATTTATTTAATTAAAATCCTATTCTCATCCACTTAGCCAATTAATTAAATAAATTGTATTTATTTAATTAATTCCACATCATGTCTTATCTCATTTTATGCATTTATCCTATTAATTAAATAAATAAAATTTATTTAATTAATTTCTAACTCATATCCCAACTAATTCAAATATTTTATTTGAATTAAGCCCTCATCATTTATCACATTTCAACACTTGTCCATTTCCCATTCATCATGTGTTGTAAGACAACTTTCATTTAAAATCCTTCACATGCACAACTAATTGGACCTAAATTTAGTAACTTTCAATCCTAGCCATTCACATAACCTCTGAATCTCCACCGTTGATTGATCTTGGCTAAGTCCTATATAAACACCCTCTCACTCCATATGAAACATCCAGCAATCCAGCAATCATATAGTACCTACATTATCATCTTGAGCATCTGAGCATTCACTTGAGCTTTTATCATCAAGCATGGCAGCTTTCAGCATTGCAATTGTTCATTGTTGAAGAAGCAGTCCACATCTCTTAAACAAGGAATCGCACGGTCTAGATGAAGTTATGCTTGAATTGCATTGTTCTTTGATTTCATTTAGGTTAGATTCCTTGATGATGGTAGGGTTAGGGTTTCATGACTATGTCTGATCTTCCACACCTGACTTTCACCTATCACAAGTAGTATAAATATGGTTTCATTGCAACTGAAAAAATTTAGTAGAATTTATTGTGCTCAAAGAAGCCATTTTCAGCATGTGAATAGAGCTCAAACTCGTCTTTATTTATTTTATAGGGAAATTACCACTAGGTTGTCACATCTGGGGAACATCAAATGTATGAAAATGTAATGCAGCATATTAATTTGTTTCAATTTTAGAATTAATTTAAGGATAGGTCTCATGAATGTTATTAAAATCTCCAATGCCAAATATTCATGTGTCCCTTTGAATTTCCTATATTAGTTTATGAGAATATTGAATGAAATTGATTTAATGTTTGCATTAAACATATTTCTTCCTATAATTCCTCTATCCTACTATAGAGAACTTGTGTCTCTTATCATGGAATGTGAATTGAGATGAGTCAATTTATGTCCTTGTATTTGATTAAATGTTATGTGGCACTTGATAAACACCTACACTCACAATCAAAAGCTTAGCTCCACAAAGCCACTCCACTAGAGGGAAACAATCAACCCTAAAGAGAAAGAAAAAAAACCTCTAGTCATAAAAGCAGCAAACAGTTAGACTTATTAATGATTTAATTGGTAAATGATATACGACATTTATGCTTCACTAAGTGCCCTCGAATATAATTATTTAATTTTGAAACTTTATCTTAGATTAACAAGTCAATAAATATTTTTTATACCTCTTATAAAATGCTAGGTTTCTCTATTGACGAAATGGTACTTACAAATTTATAAAGCATTCCATATAAATTACGACATTGTTGCACGTAGCCATGCATTTAAACGAACACTTATAACACCAAAATACTTTAGCAATTCTACTGGTGACTTGCCGGTACTAATCCTACCCGGTGGAATATAAGTTGATCTACTTTACAAATCAGCCTTATCTAATATTCAACATGTGAAACCCTTTAAGTCATACTCCCTTCCTCTTCTTGAGTCAATGTAAACTCAACTTCCTTCAAACTTGAACCTAAGCATTTGCACACAATTGCACAAGATAAGATCATATAGACAACTACCATGCACACCTGTTAAGGTTCACATTGTTTGTTCAAAGTTTCTAAGGCAAGACAATATAGAAATCAAGTATAGCAGTACAATCTCTAGCAACTTTGTGTTCAATTTCCATAGCTCACCAAAGATGAAATGGGGGTCATCACTTCTCAGGAGAGGGCAATTAGTCAACAATCATGCAAGTCTCAAGGAACCTTACATGTATGTGCCTTGCAGCATTATGCATTAACATGCATGACTTAATAGCACTCAAAAATAGCATACAAGCTTTAGTAGCATCACATGTACCCTACTCGTAAAAACTGTGTTGTCACACTCATCTATGCATGATTTAGCATATCTCCATGCTCCTTCGTGCATCTCACAATACCAACTAACAAACATTGCACAATCAATAGTCCTTTCCACATGGCATCTTATTAAGGCTTCTTCAAACACAAGAATGGAATGCCAACTATCAAGAAATTCAACTACCAAGCAACTAGAAGATCAAGTGATTTGGCATATGAATTGTTTCATCTTCTTGGCATGTTTTGTAACCATATTATACATATAGACATTCAATCCTCTAGGAGGAAGGACACATAACTAAATAGTTTAGGCAAACTAGTTTGATGTGTTCATGCCTTTCTAATCATAGGAATTCTCATTCCTTGCCTTGCTATCTATAGATTCCAGATGTGCCCTATTCATTTTTGTTTGAACAAAAATAGCACATAGTTTCGAAAACATTTTCCACTCTATTCGATTGTGTTGGATTACTTATGTTTCTTGTTTTCCTACACAATGTATAACCTCATCTTTCGCTAAGATCAGCTTATCCTCTGAACCACCTAGGACCCTAATCAATTCCACTTACTATGCAAAAGGAGTCACTCGTAACATAGGTTCCATGTAGTAGTTGAAATAAGGGTTCATCCTAATATATTATAGACAAAGAAATTTTCCTCGTGTTATGCCTCAATTCATCAATCTATGTTTTCATCTCGATATAATTGTGTGTTCTTATCACATCCCTTGAAGAAGCCATTTCTCTCACTTGAGGCTTGCAAGTGTGTTTAATTTGTGTAGTGGGTATATAACTTACAATTGCCCTTATTTATCTAATGTTTTTCGTGTTGTTTTGCCTCTAAGAGATGCTAAATTAACCTCAATATTTTGCTTTTCCCATTTCAATCTAGACGTTTAAACTATATATTGTATCTATTGATGTGGTTTTATAAAGATATAAGTAACTTATAAGGTTCTAATATATGGAGAAACAAAAAGTTCACTACATACTTATAAATTTGTGTGAAATTAAACCTAAGGAAAAACTATTTTTCATCAACCTATCAACGTCATACTTTTAGGCTATGAATATAGTTTTAGCGCATAGATCATGATAATGGTCACCCAATGTCACCTTATCTTGAAAAGGAGCCTTGTAAAATACATGATAAATATTAAGGCGATAAAGACAAGTTTTTTTATCAATGTTGTCTTAAATGTTAAACGTAGAGACACGGGGTATACGTATATCATGAAGATCATGTTTAAGGTGAGCATAGCAACAAAAGGTTCGCTAGTTATTATGAAAAACTTCAATTGAGATTATAAGTCAGATAAAGAAAATAATGTATCAAACACCAAAGATAGTTAACAACCACAACCTAAGGAGAGCAAGAAGGGCTAGGGCAAGCCTCACACATTATTCGTAAGCGCCAAATTCTAAAACGAATTGAGTATTCTTAAATGAATGAACTCACGAAAAAGAACCTGAAGAAACCAACTTAAAAGTATTTCGTCTCCCTTGATTGGACTAGGGGATCCCATGACTTCCTAGGAAATTAATGCCCAAAAAACCTAAATAAAAAGACGCAAAAGTCCAAAAGCTAAATTATTTATATGAAAGAACAGAAAAAAACCTCACACTTCTGGTATTAGGTATGGATAAAGTTTGATGATAACTTATTTTAATGTTAACAATGTTCTTAGTAAAGTTGTGTTTTTTCCACTACCTTAAACTGGTAGATTCGAACTTCCTATAGTGGATTCAAAATAGCAATTTTTGTTTTACTTTGTGATATTTTAATAAACTGCCTAACAGGCCACCGTCTAGCGATAACAGTGTGATTACTGTAATGATGACCTTAGTTAGCACCTCTCTCACCATACACCCTGTAGGCACAACCTGCCTTTAAGCGGGCCGCCAAAAAGACCAGGTGCAAATCCGAAGCTTATTTTGAAGGAATAGCAACCCCGTTGACAGGGTTTCTTTCCTAAGGGGATTCTAGGGTTGATGGTGCTTCCTGATCCAAGGTCATGCATCTTCCCAAGCATTTAAAATTGACCTTAGATGGGGGAAGTTTTCAAGTTCATCTGAAAAATTGTAAAAAATTTTAAGGTTAGGAAAAAAAAATTAAGTCATGAACTCTACAAGTAATGGAGCAGAAAGTTAATTAGGATAAAGCATTTAATGCCTATACTTACTGACCTCCTTGATGATCAAATGCATAATTATTCTTCGTTTTTTCTCTTAACATTTGTAATCAAGTTATAAATGTGCAGGACATTTATCCGCTTCTGTTGATAATAAATTTTATATACAGTTGGAAATCCACCATAGCAGCATATGGCATATATACTTCTGAAAGACATAAAGCAGCGTAGGGACGTTGCCACTAAACTAGGGAGAGGGGCACATGAATATTGACATTAAACATTCAAAAGCTCAATTAGCTTTTGACATGTTTATCCAGGAAAGCCTTTGCTAGATTACTAAATTTGATGTTGACTGACTGTGCATCCTCATACTTCCTCATAGCTTCAATAACTTGTGGAGTCAAGATCTCTGCGATTTCAAAGAAATAAAAAAGACAACAAATATTAATAGTGCAATGTAAAACTACCAGTGAAATAGCCATAATAAAAGAGTACCATTCAACTAAACACACCCGCTTCTGTTAATGGACTGCAAAGATAATAGAGGCTTGCAATCGCTGACAGAACCTGCTCATAAATCATTGAATAGCATAAGGAAACTGACAAACAACATTAGCATTCCCTAACAAACAAGATAATGGCACCTACGATTATTTGAGCCTAGAAGGCATTTCATGCGTGCCATGTATTCTCATACTAGATACATTATACACAATCTTCAATTTCATATATAAATAACACTTAACTAGTGATTGCAACCCCTAATTAATGACTAGTCTCTAGGATAATCAAACGATGTCCATAATAAGCAGGTATATTAGGTTCGTTGTTTAGAAACAAAATCATTATAATGCAACTCAAAATCATCGCAGACATTCCTTGAAGAGAAATTTCTAATGCTACGTATTGTTATGCCGCTATGCGTGCTACGTATCTTTGAATATGGATAGCTGTTAAACTGACATCTTATTTTCGTTTTGTGATGGATAAAACAAAAGACATAGAGAGACATATCGAGATGAACACATCTCATCATTTAACAGATATTTATATTTAAGATCTCTATGCTAGTCTTAATTTTTTACTTTTGACTGTTGCAGGACTATGCCACTGTAATTATTTATTTATATGCCAAGAGGCATTCTACAGTGTTAGCAAGGACTCTCATGTCAAAGACAAAAACAAAATATTACTATTACACTTTTCAAATAAAAAACAAAATTAAAGAATTACAGAAATAATGACAGGTGGCTTTTTCAAAAGTAAAATTAAAAGTTACATACAAAGTAAACAACTCTTTAAATAGTAAAGTAAACAGCTCTTCAAATAAAAATAAGGTAAACAATGTAGATAAAATAAAATAATTCTTAACTAAAACTTAAAATTTATGTACAGTAAAATAAAGTAACTCTTAAGTAAATATAATAGTTCTAAAGTAAATTAAAATAACTCTCTAAGTAAATAAAATAGCTCAAAACCTGCTCATAAGGGCACAATGCTGTGGTTAGTTCACATAATAGTTGTGATCACCACCAGGGTTCAAACCGCCACTCGCTAGAGAGTATGAAAGCCATTTTTGGCTTATATTTTCATATTTATACAAGTATATTTATCAAAGAAGCTACATGAGGGAACTAACAATGAAGCCGAATTCCAAGCTTTGTTGGCTGGGTTGAGATTATGCAAAAAAAAAGGATTAGATGACATCGAAACCAAAGGAGATTTACAAATCTGCATCAATGCCATGAGGACAAGGAAAGTGCTGAATTAGAAATTAAGTAACCTTGTAATTACAATTTGGGAACTAATGGACAAAATACAAATAGCTTCCATCCAGCATTGTTTCAGAGAAGCTAATCAGCTGGCTGATCAACTTGCAAACAGACCCTGCCTACAAAAAGAAGAGGAAATCATTTCCAATGATCTCTAACAGTTAGAAAGGACTAGCTCCCTAATTGTTTTTGTTTTCTCCTACTTTCATATTATATGCTGTCATACTAGCAGCAAGTTTATTTATCAAAAAAAAAATTATATAAATATATTATATAATACTTAATACTACATTAAATTATATATATTTTATTATAATAAATATATAATATTAACTATTTTATATTAAAAGCCCAACGGGCTTGGGTCTAGTGGTGGGAAGTGAGGAGTTTCACACCATAGACCCAAGTTCAAATCCCACCGGGGGGAGGGGGTTCCCTTGTAGTGGCCATGGGGACCCCTGGAGGTAGGGGTCGCACTTATGGCAATACATGGACCAATGCCCACCCCATGTTTCACCATGGGGGCACCTTGAGGTAAGGTCGAGTGTAACCATATTGTATGCAGCTAATATAGATTTTATTGAAGCAAGATTAATGATAATAACTATAAAACCACACAAATATAGATGTTCGCATAATTGCATAACTCCAAATGTAGAAATGGTCGGGGGGGATAAATGAAAATGAGTTTGATTTTTATAAAGTTGGATAGAAATTGGTTTGGGTAGTTAAACGGATTTTTGATTCGGTGAACGGTAAGGTAGGTAAAAGGTGGTTAGGGTTTTTAACGTGTTTAAGATTAAAATAATAAATTAAATTTATTTAATTTATTATTTTTGGGAGGTTATTAGCTCATACTCATAGGTAAATAATAAATTAATTTTAATTTATTATTTATGGGATGTGTTAAAATAAAGGATTTAATGGGATATTTAGGGATTATTAAGGATAATTATGGATTTATGGATAATGAAAGATTCAGTCAATTTTTTATGTCTACATTTTGCCCCTCTTTGAGACAATGTTGCCAAGCAATATTGTTTCAAAGAAGATTAAAACATAAGTTTTTGTGGTTTGGTTTTTGGGTAGGCTGGGGTTTATATGGGGCTCATAAAAATGAAGCATTGGCAGATAATGCCCCCTCAAGAGGATATGCAGGGACAAAGGAGGTGGATAGGCTCTTGAGAAAGGAAATAGAGAGAAGGATGAAGGAGTTATGCTGATCAAACGTTGAGCAACCTGATGTTTGATATGGCACCTGACGTTATGCACCAAGGTAGAAAGACCAAGGTGACGATGTGTCTTGTGCCCCAACGTAATACAACCGTGTCTAATGTATGAGGAAGTAAACATAGGGCATAAAAGTCCTAATGCAAAAAAAGGTATGTGTTGACCTTAGATGCAAAGGATAATGCAAAAAGCTATTCCAACACACACAAGATATGAATATTAGTTGAAATGATATGGATGCGATTCAAATGCAAGATGAAAAGATAACACACACACACAAGCAAGCAAGCATGCACAAATGATGCAAAAACAAACAAGGCATTGCCCCTATCAAGCTGAAAACCAATGATCGAGTAGATTAATTGATGCTGATAATGATGATGATTGATTGATAGCGTTGTTGATGTGGGAACGATTTATCCCGAGAACAACGCGAGGATTGGGTTGATAGCATTGTTGATGTGGGAACGATTTATCCCGAGAACAACGCAAGGATTGGGTTGATAGCATTGTTGATGTGGGAACGATTTATCTCGAGAACAACGCGAGGATTGTGTTGTTGATAGGGGAACGATATATCCCGAGAACAACACTAGGATTGTGTTGTTGATAGGGGAACGATATATCCCGAGAACAACACTAGGATTGGGAACGATATATCCCATTGATGATGATGATTGATTAGGTTCGCAACAAAGCTAGGAATAAGACCATGGATGTGATTGGATAATTTGACCTGATTGATTGACATTGATTGGTATGGAAGGATACTTGCATGTAATTGATTTGATTGGTTGAGGGGATGGATTGATTGATTTGATTTTTATTGGATATTTGATTTTTTTGTATTTTAGGAATATTGTGATTTTTTGGCTTTTCAAATGGTATGATTTTTTGGATTTTTGGCATGGGATTATGTGTAGATAGCCTTTGAATAGATACCAATGACAAAGAAAAACCAAACCGCAAGGCAAGGATCAATAATGAATGGGGATGAACAATAGTGAATGCGATAGCTAAAAGGATTGGATGAATGGGTAAGAGGATGGGCGAATCGGCAATAGGATAAAGGTAGGAATATGGGATTGGGGATAGAAGGACAATGGATGGGAAATATATGATAGATGGATGAATTGAACTGAATATGGAGGAAAGGAACTGAGGATGTGATCTCAAAGGATTACGTCACATAGGAATAACCTGCCCCCTCCTCTATATTATGCCTTAGGATTCAGTGGGGTGATGCTGATTAGGTGCATGATAGGGATAATGGTTGAAAAGGAACGAATGGAAGTAGTAGTGGATGGATGTATGGAGGATATTTTTAGAAATAGATGGATGGAATTGGGAGTATGACAAGAGGTGTCTAAAAACATTTTCAACATTATGCCCCTACTCTTATCAAGATCAAGAGGAAGGGAATATAGATGGATAGTGCAATGAGGAAGGTATGATAGATATGATGGATAAGGATGTCAAGATAAGATGGAAAATGAAAGGATAGGATATGCGATGGGTAGATAGGATATGAGATGGGATAGATGTGACAACATGCCCCCAGGTGTAAAGCACATAGATAATCATCTACACATGACACCTGTTTGCCAAGTTTTCATCATGGTACTTATCCAAGGCCCCTGTTTACCAGGTTTTCACCATTGGACGAAATGGTTTCTCTTTGATTTTTTTTTTTTTTTTTTTTTTTTTGGTAGGGGATAGATGGATGGAACAGATGGGGGACTCATGAGTTTGTTTCTATAGAAATGTCCCAAGATGGATAACTCACAGACCATGTCAAATTTCATTGTACTCATAGATGTTGGTAAAGAATTGTATGAGAGGGTAATAAAGTAAGGAGATAACATAGTATAGATGGATAGTGGATTATGTATAGATCATTTATATTTAATCATGATGGGTATTAGGATGGAAAGATAGGGAATGGTGGGTTATGATGAGGATTGTGGATGAATATATGCACAAGGATGGATGGAAAGTTTATTTAAAAGCATGGACCATAGGATTATGATGGAAGAAATAAGTAGGATAGCAAATGGGAGATGGGAGGATGGATGTATGTGGGAATGTTGTGGAGTGGAAGGGAACCAAGACCAACGGTTGCACACACTGAAATGGACTTTGAAGCTTAGAAGGGGGAATTTGGGAGTAATGGAGATGTTATCTTAGGGATTTTCCTATTCAGGTCTTTAGGAACCCAAATGGACTTATGAATTTTAGGATTTTGTGATAGGGAGCGGGATATTTGGGATTTTAGCATTGTGGATGCTCCATTTGAACTAGGTATTTTTTGCTTGGGGACCCAAACCATTTTGGTTTTGAAATTATCTTTTTGAGATGTGGACTTGGGTAGCATTTTTGAATTTTGATTTTGCAGTGATTCTTCGCATTTGTGCCATATGGTATAAGAATTATTGGGATTTTTGGCTTTACGAGTGGAGGCATCCAAATTTTTATTCTTGAATCCCATAGGGGTGTTTAGGATAGCCCCATGTTTATTCAATGTGTGCATTTGTTGATCATGATTAGGAATTGTAGGGGATTTATGGGAATGGGATGTATGAATGGATTTGTGGTTAAAGTGATAAGGAGATTGGAGGATGGGAATTTGAAGGAGGGGAGGTAAAGTAGATGGAGGGATGTTAGGAGTTGGAAGAAGTGGAGGTAAAGTGGATGGAGGAAGATGAATGGTCACATGCTTTTTGGGTTTGTAGGATGATGGAAGAGGAATGGAAACATAAGTTTTATGGGTGCGATGAGGTGCACCTAGTTTGGGCTTAGATGGAGTAGATTTAGGAGGTGGAAATGTGATACCAACATCTTGATATTGCTTACCTTGGGGTGTATAACCAATACCATATGAGCGTGAAGGGACTTTGACATGGATGGGTTCCAGATTACCTTGCTCGTGAAGGCCTAAGCCTTTACCTTGATAGTTCATGTTTTGGAACATACGATGCACAATGGGATGCTTATTTTTGAGGATACAAGACATGCGTTCCTTATTGGATGACGAGGGTGAGGTGGCAGATATAGGTTGCTGTTCTCCTAGGGAAGAACATTCATTTAGGAAAGTAGTAAGAACCATAGGACATGATGGTGGATTTGAAATGGTATCAGTATGAGATGGTGAAGGAGAAGTAGGATCTTGATTATGCTCATGAAGATTCAATGTATTTGTTTGATTATCTATGTGCTTGTGGGGACCAAGTGTCTCATCAAGGGAAGTGGATATTGTGGGATGATGGATATGAGTGGTGGGGGTTTCTTGAACATGGATAGGATTGGGACCGTGAGTGGAAGGAGTGAGAAGCTCTTGATCACAGATAATATCTTGATCATAAAAAATATATAGGTTATGAATAGGTTGAAAGGAAGAACTTTGATCTTGATTTGGTAAGGAGCAAAACTGATCATGCTTTAGAGTTGACTCTTGACATAAATCTTGAGTTTGGATAGGAATGGAAGTCTCTTGGATAGATTCAATGTATGGTGGAGAATGAATTAGGCTTATAGTAGGTGGATCTTCGAGAACATTTGAAGGTTCTTGCATACTTTCAAGAATAGGCATTTGATGGCATGAGGGTAACAGTTGATTCCTTGCGAGTATCCAATGGATCGCATCCTGCATTAGTACATGGGTGGATGGACAATATAATGGATGGAGAATAATGGTAGATGGTGTAGGCTTAGAATGTAATGGAAGGATAATGGGATTAGGTATGATAGGAGTGGGATTAGGATCGGGCGGATGGACAAGAGGATTGGATATAATAGGATTGGGATCTGGGTTAGCTGGGGAGATGATATGATTGGCTATGATAGGATCAAGACTTGGATTGGGCTTAAGTTGATAGATCATGGGATTGGGCTTAGGTTCCATAGGGATGGATTGATGAGGAGTAGTGGAAGGATTAGTGCACGATTCCAAACTTGAGATGGTATCTCCCTTGTCAAGAGTATCAATAAGAAGATTTGTGAATTCATGTTCATGTTGTGGAGGATTTTGAGGTGGATATTGAGGAATATTCCTGAGATTGGTTGATGTGGAGGGACTAGGTTGGCATGATGATGGGGGTGACTCATCGAATTTAGGTTGAATTTGTTGATGTTGTGTGGATGATGGTGGTGAAGGTAACAAAGGAATTGATGAATGAGAAGGCTGGGGGAACAATGGATTAGGATTGAAATTAGATGGAATTTGTTGTTGTTGTATGGATAAAGGTATGGTGGATGATGTGTTAAATGAAGGTTGTGGTTTTTGGGCTAAGATTTGTTGTTGTTGAAGGAGGGCTTGTTTTTTTTGGCTTTGTTGTTGAAGATATAAGGCGAGGGGACTTGGTATGTGTGAAGATGAAGCATGGGTAGGGATTTGGACCTGTGAGGTTTGAGGTAAAGTTATTGTTGAATAGGTTTGAGGTATGGATGTGTTGGGTTGATATGAGTGGTAGATTGGTTGTGATAAAGAATTATATGAGGTGGATGGAGATGACTCATAGAGCTGGGATGTTGACGTGGTAGGATGTTGAAATTGTGAAGACAATTGTGATAGTTGTGCCAATTGAAATCTAAGATCAGCCTCTAATTGAGCGAGTTGTTGTTGTAACTGAAGGACTTCGGGATTAATGGATGTCGAGGTTGAGACTTGGATAGGATTATAGTTTTGTGAGGTTGATGGCACGAAAGGAAAATCTTGGGTTGTGTTAAGATGATAAGAATGTTCTTGTGGATAATGATCATCATAGATATGTTGAACCTCTTGTATTTCCTCATAGTCTTGAGATGATAGTGATGTTGGTGGAGGCCAAAATGGGGAGATATATGGTTCATGGGTATCAAAATATGCATCATGATCTACCAAATTCTCATCATTATTATATCTAGGAGGGCCTCCGCGAAGTGAGTTTTGGTTTTTGATTTGTCCTAGATTTGTTGATGGTCACAACCATTTTGACATTGACGAATAAGGATTGGACTAGGTGGGAAATGGATGGATCAGTTGAAAGAGCTTCTTAGGATTCAAAGTGACAAGGTTCCACTTGAGATGTGACACAAAAGGATGATAGGTTCTCAATTTTGAAAGTGAAGTTGATGATATAGGAGACAAGTTGTAATGGTGATGATGATTAGGTACACACAATCATATAAGACACATAGCAATTTGATTGGTTGTTTTTGATGACACCTTGATGTTTTGCAAACACTTGTAAACATGCACGATCCTAGGCTAGGAAAGGACAATACTTGTTGAGTTCCCACTTGGTTTTACCCAGTTGCGCCTACTTATGGTGTATAGCTCCAGGAACTTGGGGCACGGGCTCCCCCTTACAGTGCACTCACTTCTCAGGCACACCAAGTTCCAGGTCCTAGGATGTGCAGATCCTGAGGTACCTCGCTATCTCTGCCATAAGCCGCGAAGATGTGGGACGGCTATCAGAGTTTCCTCCTGTATCAACAAGTAGAGGGTTTTTGGCCACTACACAAAAGGGTTCTATTGAATATTCGGGGGACCGGCACCTTACGAGCGTCCAGCAAGCCACTAAAGGCTTTGACTAACTCTACTAGGAGTTTTAATATACACAAGGTACACCTCCTTTCGAGCTAGCACTGTACGGTAAGCGTTAATACCGGTTAGACTTGGCTTTCGCCTTATCCTCAATTTATATAGCAGGCCGGACGAAAGTCCCGCTTGGGGTCGCAAATGAGTTCTCCTTGCGGATGTGTCTCAAGAGCAAGCCCACTCTAAGGATAACAAAAGCAAGGAAACACGTCGTTTTTGATCTCCCGGATCGTATGAAACGCAAGGAGAGAGAATACACAATGCCTTTGCCTCACACTCGCATGGGGTTCATTTTAATTCCAAATCCAAATGTGTGGGTGGTTGTACAAAATGCCAAAGAAATGCTTTTGATTCTCAAGATCGTCAAATTGCGCAAGAGGAGCATACGCATTCAATGACAAAATTGCAAGCCACAAGACATCGCAAACACTTGTTAATTTTAACCCTTGCTTATGATGTGATCTAATCTATAAAAAGAAGACACGTTGTTTCAAGATTAGATTCTTTGACGATCGATCCTGCAACACACTGATTAGTAGTTTTGAAAAATTTGTCTTTGACAGGCGTATAGCTGCAAAAAATATTAGAACAAGACAAAACAATCCTGCAAAAACCCACACAAAAATGTTAAGTGCACGGCAAGAAGAAAATGTTTGATGTTTTGAAAATGACTGAATTTCAGAGGATTATACCAGAAAATATGAGATGAGTTTGAAAAAATGACTTTCACCACGACGTAGTTCTCTGAGTCAGCTTTCAGATGCCTACAAAAATGTAAAAATCTGATGAAAAACGAAAAAGTTATGCTTATTTGAGTGAAACGGCCTCCAAGGGCTGAAAATGGGTACTCGGGTCACAGATGGCTTGCAGAAATGGGCACTCTAGCGATCCACTTGATTACAGACAGTTTGCAAGAAATCTGATTACATGCGGATGGTTTCTCTGATGGCTACATTTTCTGTTGTTGAGAGCTCAAGGTATAAAATAGGTGCTCGTGGTACTAAATGTCTAATCTCAAGATTTACATGATAGTTGAAGTTTTATGGTAACAAGTATTGACATATCATAGTAATTGGTTTGATGTCATGAGTTAAGATTGATGTTTCCATGCACAACGATTAGAGGTTTGGTAGAATCGACATACACACGAAGAGCAAAAGATGGTCACAGTTTATAGTTTAAGAAGCAGAGTTACTGACATACCAAAAAGTTGACAGTTAGCTTTCAATAAAATACCACAACAAAACTAAATGTTATAAGCATTAATATTTCGAACATATTTGCTACAATCACATGGCATTTAACTATTCTCAAGTATTCCATCTGTATCTTCCATTCCACTCACCAAAGGATTTATGTGATGTATTTTAAAACTGACAACGACTTATGTGCACAAGTCAGCGATTAGAAAGACTCATCATGAATCAGATTACACTATCACAGCCATAATACTAACATTTGCTCATATATGAGATTCAAGAAATATGTCTAGGAACAACAAACGCATTTAGAAAACCTTCTGGTGTGAATTATTGTTTACAGTGTGAGACATGATAATGCACAACAATACTTGACACTGCATTTGCATGTATAACAAAGTGGTTCAAGGAAAACGCCAAGATGCTGACAGGAACAGCCGACAAGTATAGAGACCAATTTTATTTTCATTCAATCTCACAAATTTGCATGTAATCTTGTTGCATTGCAGGTATGGCAAAGGAAAAATAGAAAGTTGTGTTAAATGTCTATGATTTGAGTCAAGGACTTGCTCATCAATTCTCTTCTACGTTTCTTGAAAAAATTATTGAAGGAATTTAGCATACAGATGTGGAAGGAATATTAATTTTGGGGAGGTATACAACACAGCCCTAAAGGATAAACTCCTTGTGAAAAGCCTTATAGAGTTGTGGAATTGGGCGTCACTTATATACCCACAGAAATTTTTGAAGAGTATTTGCAAGAAATAAGTTCAACAGAAAGATAATGATCTGCGGCGTGAGACAACCTTTCTTAGTGGCGCAAGTCCTCAAAGGGGTTCAAGGAATACACAGCTAATAACAATGCAGGAGTTTAGGAAAATTCCCAATAGCCATAACCGTCTAGCAACCGTCCAACGCTATTTGCAACTATGATTTTGGCAATTTTAAATCTGTGATTGGCTGAGATATAAAGTGCAGGTATTTCCTGCAGAAATAAAGATTGCAAAAATCATTATTGACGTTCAAAGAAAAACCAAGGACAGAGATGCGGTATGCTGGACCATTTGTATCACAATCAAGGAATAGGCCGATAGGAACAGTCAATGAATATACTGATAAGAATAGCCAACGAAGGTTCAAGGGAAACGGTGATAGGAACAGTCAACAAAGATTCGAGGAAGACACAGATAGGAACAACCGACAGCAGCGTTGAAAACAAATTTGAGCGTTAAAACACCTTCTGATATGAAATACGAGGTAGTTATGAACTAATCTTCTTTAAAACCACATGTACTCAGAGTAAGTATTGTAAGTGAAGTGCAACAGAAAATGAAGATTCTTCAAAGAAATGGCGGTTATTAACAAATTAAGTATAACCAAAAATAATACCAGAACCTTCAATTATGAAGATAACACCTACACGATCTCACCCAAAAGCATTTGCAAAACGATTTATTAAGTAGGAGGATTTCACGTCAGGTTCACCAATTGTATGTAGCTAATATAGATTTTATTGAAAAGATCTTGTAATTAAAACCCTAAAATCTAATATCAAATGCAACAACAAGATTAATGATAATAACTATAAAACCACACAAATATAGATGTTACCAAAATATTAAAATGTGGTTGCTCGCATAATTGCATAACTCCAAATGTAGAAATGGTCGAGGGGATAAATGAAAATGAGTTTGATTTTTATAAAGTTGGATAGAAATTGGTTTGGGTAGTTAAACGGATTTTTGATTCGGTGAACGGTAAGGTAGGTAAAAGGTGGTTAGGGTTTTTAACGTGTTTAAGATTAAAATAATAAATTAAGTTTATTTAATTTATTATTTTTGGGAGTTTATTAGCTCATAGGTAAATAATAAATTAATTTTAATTTATTATTTATGGGATATGTTAAAATAAAGGATTTAATGGGATATTTAGGGATTATTAAGGATAATGATGGATTTATGGATAATGAAATATTCGGTCAATGTCTACACATATTAAGGAACCAAGCCCACCCCATGTCCTCTATGAGATGCCCCCCACCAGCTCGGGCTGGTGTAAAATTTCCAGAGGCCCCTAGGATCTTGTATCTTGAATTACCCACGACATGTGGAGTGGGGCATTTGCATGTCGCCCAGGGGGTACATCCCTGGTCTTAATTTTGTGAACAGGGTTGTGGTTGAATGGCATAGGCCAAATGGTTCTCAAGATGGAGATCCAAGTTCGAATCCCCCAAGTAACACGTGGTTTCTATGTGGCCTCTAAGTTGATTAAGTGTATATGTTGATGGCGAGGAGGTCCCCCTTGTGACCTCCAATGATTACGAATCAAAAAAAAAAAACTATTTTATATTAAAATATAAAAAAAATATTTAATCTTAATAACCACTGTATTTGGCCGTTAAGGGAGTGGTTCAATGGTTAAGTCGCTCGGTTGTAGCGGCGGCCACCAAAGTTCAAACCCCCGTTGGGCCAACGAGCTCGCAGACTTTACGCCTTTGCTAGGCCAACGAGCTCGCGGATTTGAAGTGTTCTTATTTGGGGATGAGGTCCCCCGTGTTGTGGCCTCACCAGTTCATAGCTCTGGACAAAAGCGTTACCGTGGAGCCAGAGGGCATGTCGCACCAGCGTCACCGGTCACATTAAAAAGTTTACCAGGCGCATTATCTTTTAAAAAAAAAAAATAACCACTATATTTCTTCTACTACATTATAATTATAAAAAAAAAATATAAAACATAAAACAAATTTTAAGGGAAAAACAGATTATAAGGGATCAAAGTTAAAAAATAATTTATAAACATTTTAGCTTCTAAAAAGTTAAATCAAAACAAATATGAATATCGGAGCTTTAATTCCACACTATTTCGGGGATGGCAGGACGGTTTTTTTGGGATGGCAGGGATATATATATATATATATTAGTTTATATTAAAATATAAAAAAATATTTAATCTTAATTATCACAATATTTCTTCTACATTATAATTTAAAAAAATAAAAATATAAAACAGATTTTAAGGGATTGAAGTTAAAAAATAATTTATAAACATTTTAACTTCTAAAAAGTTAAATCAAAACAAATATGAATATCGGATCTTTCAATTGGATTTTCTTATAATAATAAATAGTTACCGCTGAGTTGTTCGGAAAAATCCATGAAAAAGACTTGCAGTTTCTCCGTCACAGCTGCCTCAAAAAAAAGTGTTTCATCTGTTCAAACGGAAAACAATGAACAAAGTTGTGTTTCTGGTAACATAGTTTTAATGTCATGAATGATTTTTTAAACATTATAGAAACTTGCCTTGCCATCTGAAATCTGAAATCTGAACTCTTCACTTGCAGGAAGTCTGTTTTAAAAAAAAAAAATTATAAAATCTTTATTTGACGTCAGGGACATCTAGCTATCCCCAGGACAGCGGAGGGATGTCTGAGACGTCCCCAGCCGCCCCACGAACGGCTAGACGTCCCCAACCTAACGTTTCCACACTTGGGGACACATTTTGAAAACATTTCCGGAGTTTGCATTTTGGTGGGGCCAGCCAGGGGATGTCCCCCCATACCCATAATGCCAAAGGAGACGGGGACGGGTGTTTGAGGGCCCGGGGCACATCCCCATGTAACATATCTCGAAACTGATATTCTCGACATTTTTTAGAAAGAAGTATTTAAGATATCTGTACTAGTCCATATCCAGCTGTAATTATAATTTCTCTTTTGACATGGATGGAGATGGTGAATGAGAGGTTTGAAAATTAACTATACCGTTTTTGTTTTGCTCATCATAATTAATATTTAATTATTTATATTTTTTATATTGCATCTGAAAGACTGAAAGTAAATATTGTACTTATTTATATTTTTCGTGTACATGTGTAAAATTAATTTGAAATTAGAATCTTGTCCTGGTTATGGTAATAATTTATTCAAGGTTATTGTGGTTAAAATGACATTAGCTCCACTACCAATAATAATAGGTTTTAAAAATGTTCAGCTCCTCCTATACAATAAGTGTTTATTAATCTCACGGCTCAATGCCTCTTACTGCAGAATAACACTTTACAATGGAATGAAAAGAATATTGACTATAGAAATATTGTTAATTTATGATTTAAAAAAGAGCATATTTTTCACGAAGAGAACATTGTCCATGCAGACAACTTCCTTACAGAGCTGTAACTCTGAGCATACATCTGACTGTAGGAATACAAATACACGACACAAAAAAATCCTTGGATTCTTAAAAAATTAACCATATATGCTATGGAAAAGTAGCAAAGGCATACAAAACGGTGTTTCTCCAAGTTTCAACGATGCAGGAACATATGATTTAAAAAAGAGCACATTTTTCACTAAGAGAACATTGTCCATGCAGACAACTTCCTTACAGAGCTGTAACTCTGAGCATACATCTGACTGTAGGAATACAAATACACGACACAAAAAATTCCTTGGATTCTTAAAAAATTAACGCTATATGCTATGGAAAAGTAGCGAAGGCATACAAAACGGTGTTTCTCCAAGTTTCAACGATGCAGGAACAGATTTCAGGAATGGCAAATAAAACCTGGATTTTAAGGAAGACGGGATAACAAGGAGATGACAATTAAAATAATATATTAAATGAATATTTAATTTTAAAATACAAATAAATCAAAAATACCTAAAAAATAACATGAACAAACCAAAAGAAGAAGCTGTTAAGGGCATGGTTCGGTGGTTAAGTTGCTCAGTTATAGTGGCGGCCACCAGGGTTCAAACCCCCGCTGGGCCAACGAGCTCGCAAGCTTTACGCCTTCATTGGGCCAACAAGCTCGCGGGTTTGAACCCAGAGTGTTAATTAGGGGATGAGGTCCTCCGTGTTGTGGCCTCACCGGTTCATACCTCCGGGAAAAAGCCTCCCTGTGGAGCCGAAGGGCACCAGCGCCACCGGTCATGTTTATCAAACACATTATCTTTAAAAAAAAAACAAAAGAAGAAGAAATTCTAAAGAGTAAGTACAATAATAATTTATTAATTCCCCTTGTTAATGCAATTGCCGATAACCAATAAACATAAATTGAGACTGTCAACTTCATGGAAAATCCTCTTGATGACTTTATGAAGCTCAATTTTGATGGAGCTTCTGGAGGTAATCCAGGTCAGGTGGGTGTTGGTGCCTTAGTTTGAGATGTTTCGACTTTCGTGGCAGTTCATTAAAAGGCGGTTCTTTCTACCTACGGTTTAGATTGAACAATGAGTCTAAGATGGAGGCCTTGCTTGAGGGAGTCAATCTTGTCGTTTCTCCACGCTGCAAAATGTCGATTATATGAGATATTCTAAGGTGATTATTGCTGGTTTAGTCAAAGGAGCCATGAATAAATGGAAATTAAATAATGGCCTATCTAAGGCATATAATTTCTGTTATAAAGACTTGAGGAAGTGATTTTCTCCACTATTTCACAGAATGCAACAAGGCGATAATTTGGCCCAGTAATTAATCAACCATGATGTTTATTGGACATTTTCTCCTCATTACAATGGAGTTGTGTGGCATATGTATAGGTTAAGCTGGCAGCGGCACTGCAAGGCTCTTGCCTTTTTCCATCAGGTGGAGCGAGTGGAAAACAAAAATTGTGTGTAGTAGAATGAAGGCAACTTCATTTTTGTCTTTTGTTGTTTCCGTTGTTTTGTCTCTGCATTTTCTTGTAGGTTTTTTCGAGGGACAGCTAATGTTGAAGGTCGAGATGCAAACCATAGTTGCTAGGAGACTGATACCGGTATGGTTATAGGAGATGGGTAACGATACATCATTTTTTGAAAAAATAGGAGACGGGTACTTGGAGACACCAAATTATATATAAATATATATATTTGCTAATATATATATATATATATATATATAATTTGCTAAAACTAAAACTAAAATTTATTGTTATTATTATTATATATTGAATATTGAAATTTTAAATATATGTCAAGACAAAAGTTCTATTCCTATTTCTAAGTAGTTTTAAACTTAAAGACTAAAATTTTAATATAAAAAATTTAAACAGCAAGAGTAGTTTTAAAGTTTCTAATATTAAAAATTTAAATATGAAATGCCAAACAATGTTCATGGGAGGGAGGCAGCTTATTTACAAGAAGATAATGGACGACCATTCCAAGGCTCACAGGAGTTATCCACCCATGGGATTTATCCAACGCATATCCCATCTCTGTTCACTAAGGCTCGAGAAGAGGCATGAGCAAAGAGGGTTGGATAAAACTGATTTGACATTGCAAGATGTGAAGGATCACTTGGAGGTTAAAGAGATCATAGCCGTACACGCACTTTCTAGATCAGCCATTGAGAAAAATCATGATGTAGAAGACTATACTCATTACTTTGATGATGACCTAGTTTTCACACATGGATGTAATGAAGAAGAGGCCATGAAGGAAGCTGATTTGGAGGTGCCCGATTATGAAGACCAATCAGAAATTTTGCATGGAGGTGTTGGGTCTCATAAGTCACATCCTTTGGGAGGACAATTGAAGGTAAATGAAGGTAAGATTGTGGCAGCCCTAACTTATTTTGATCATGTTCATAAGATGATGGCAGGTTTGTGTTGGAAGGCTTTAGGGAAGCATGAAGGTTTTGGGGGAGGTCCATCTCTTGCTGACTTGCACGAACTTAAGGAGGCCTTGGTGGTAGTGAAGTCAAACTACCTACACTTACTTGTGGATAGAGATGGAGATCATCTCCTCACACTTGATGAGATTTATGTCGATGCATTGAGAAGGAAAGAAAATGAGGTGGATAACCTCACCTTTGAGCTTAAGGCTACAATGGATTCTTTGAAGAGCACTCAAGAGGCCCTTCAAGAATCGGAAGATCATGTGGATAAGCTTTGTTGGGAGTTGAGCATGGCACACTCTTCATCATACACGGTAGAATTTCAGATTTCTATGGCAGCCATATCCAATGGAAAACAATGCAACATGAAGATGGCAAAAAGTGGAGACATGGAGGAAGGACTTGAAGGGTCCTATGATGAAGTCATGAAGATAGAAGAGACATATACACATGAAGATTCAGCTTGTAGCCATGGGACAAAGTTTGTGACACAAGGTACACTTGATTTTCAGTTGGATTCATCTCGTGGACCAGCACTTGTTGATATCCATCCACTCATGGTAGGAGAGATGATTGAGATTGAGGAAGACATCACGCTAGAGCATGAGGTAAGGACTGATTTTCTTATGTATGACAGCAGTCCCTTATCTTCATATCATCATGATATAACAGCCAAGAGGATCAGCCTTGAGGCTTGTGATTTCCCTTGGGAGACTCATGTTAGATCAGCACTCGATGCAACAAGGAGGAAGATGTTTGAGGTGAATGAAGACACTATGGGAAAGGTATGATAGTTGTTCTGATTTTCTGATTTGGAACAGCAGTCTTTGGGTTTTGCATAATCTTGAGTTGGCAACTCCTACTCATGAGGATGATAGTAAGAAGTCTTCTTCTATTGTTGGCACTCATTTGGGAGTCAAACATGTTGTACCCAATCAAAAAAAAAATTGCTTCATTAAGGCATTTTGAGCAAGTCTAGAAAATTTTTCGTCAAAAAGTCAAAAAAACAAAATTTCTAAAAATAGACGTCAAATTAGGTTTTCTGGGTTTTTTGAGATACGGATGCTGGCAAAATTTTCTAAAAATAGAATCTCTGATTCAGGTGTTGTGCCTAATTCTCATTGGTCGATTTTGCTTCATGATCAGCGTGGTTCAAACGGAATCTGCAAAAGGTCAAGTTTTCTCTATTGGGTCATTTCTGCTTTTTCGAAAAGCGAAGCATGAGCTCTAAAGTCATCAATGGAGGAAGTTCATCTGCCAGAGCTTGTTTTCAAGTTTTCAATGCTATTTCAACGACACAAAACTGACGAACAGTCGTCGACTCGACGAAACATGCAAAACGGAGCAGGGTCAATCCAGAGTGAGAACGAAAGTTGAAAAAACATCAAATTTGGCTAAGTCTGGAGAATCCAGGCACCCCTGGAGGCTAGGGGCGCCCAGTTGCCCCGGTGTTGGAATTTTTTTGTGTTTTTCAAGAAAATGCAAGAAATGTCTCCGTCGGTCAGTTCCGGTGGGCGTAAAAGCAGTCATTTTGGTCATCAGGCCCCGAAATGCTAGAAATCACATCGGATGTACCCAGGCTATCCAGTTCATTCACCATCTAGTGGCAGTTGACTAACAAATCGTCGAAATCGACATTAGGAAGCAGTTGTCGGCACACAAAACGGAGCAAATTGCAAATGGAGGTTGAAGATCAGGAATTTGGCTAAAGCATTGGATGCTAGGCGCCCCTGGAGGCTGGGAGCATCCAACTTCTCATGCCTTGCATTTTTTTTACGTGTTTTTCAAGAAACATCAAAATGCCTCCGTCAGCTCATTTCCAGGTGGTCAAACTCAGTCAAACGTCGGTAAAAGCTAGGATTTCATCACAGATATGTTCAAGCTACTCAAATCATCCCCCTCCTGCCTCCGCAGTCATTCGGACGACCAAAAACGAAGATAAAATAAGTGTTGTTGGCACAGAAAACGAGAAATGGCAATAAATTTTGAAATTTCCAAAAAAAATTTAAGGCATTAAAAGTCAGGCGCCCCTGGAGGCTAGGGGCGCCCAAATCCACCAAACTTAGAATATTTTCTAAGTTTTTTCCAGAAAACGAAAATCTTCCTCTGTCAGCCCAGTACAGTTCACAGCAGGTCAGTTTGGCGCATTTTCCGAGGCAGACAGAGGGTACAGTCAGCTCAGTTTTCATCAGGCCTGCTTATCTGCCAGAAAGTTAGACTCAATTTTGTCCCAACAGACAGAAATCGACAACCAAACAAGGATCCACTACCACCGGAATGCGCACACAAATCGAAAAGTTGAAAAGTTGAAATTTTTGGAAAAATGGTTAAGGCATGAAAAACCAGGTGCCCCTGGAGGCTAGGGGCACCCAAGTTCACCAGAAAAATTTTTTTGTGTTTGACAGTGTTTTCTGACAATCGTTTCCAGAACTTCGTCCAGCGACAGTTACCAGAAGTCAGATTCGCAGTTGAACGACGTCAGATCGTCTGTCCGAGGCTGGGGATGAAATCATAGTTGATAGGCTCCAAAATGTCAAGATCAGTCAACTTTTTCAGTCAACGGTGACATCTTGCCATCTTGTTGAAGTCGGAGACAAGCCATACTGGAGTCAGAACGAGTGCAAAAGTGTCGAAAATAGAGTAAAATTGGCTAACACTTTTGACAACTCGCGCGTTTGATGACATCATCAAAAGAAGATATTTTGTCATCTTACACATGAAGCCATAGGCAACTACAAAATAGGGATTCTTCCTATTCGAAAACATCCACTTGGATTTGTGCTTTAAAAGTTGTTTTCTTCATGGATGAGATCCAAGTTTTATTTTTTCACAAAGAAAGTTGTTTTTTTGCCCTAAAGATCTATAAAGACAACCATTTGGCTTCTTTATTCATTATCTTTTGCAAGTTGCATCCTGAGGAAGGATTTTTATTTTTCTTTCAACGAAGATTCAAAGGCTCAAACGAAGTGCTTTTTCAACGTTCTTCATAGTTTCGGGTTGAGGAAGCAGAGAGGCACGTTTTTTCAGGGTCCTTTTTTCTAGGGATTGTTTTTCAGAAATTGGACCGAAGTTTTTTCAGTTTTCATCGAGATGGGTCCATCCAGAATTTCATCCTCTTGAAGATTGGGAGTTTTGCTTTTTTCAGGAATCTGTTTTTTTGCTACTTTTTCAGGAAAGTTTCCGCTTTTTCAAAATCTGACAATTTGGGTTGCTTCAAAACGGAATTGTCTACAAAACCCATGTGCCATCTTTTTTGCTCACATTCTTCTTTTTTCTAAAAATCAGCAATTAAATTTCAGCCATTTGTCCAAGATTTTTCCAACATAGGTGTGTTCACAGTCAATTTTCAAATCTTTCAGTTTGCAGTACTCTCCAACACAAATCAGGCCCAAAACGGCATTGGTTCATGATTACCTGAGAATTTTCGAGACAGACTTGCATAAAGTACTTCCAATGATCAATTTACATTCTTTGGAGGATGCAGGGAATAATGATATCAGGGATCTAGAACACTCCGGTTTGCTTGTAGCAGTATCCTTCCCCATTTCAGTGCAAAGTATCGAATTTGTAATTGCTTGTATGACGCATTACAATTCGGTCACAAGGAAATCCAATCAAGAGATGGACGTGTGCTCTGTAGTCTAAGGCCAAACGACATTGAGAAGTGTTTTTCAATACCAGTCTGGAAGGATTCAATTGAAGAATGCAAGAGGGTTTGGAACAATGATAAAGAAAAATACCGGAAAAAGATTGCTCAGAAGTGGTTGAAGGAAAAGCAGAATGTCATGCCAAAGAACGTTGGACGTGGAGAGTTCAAGGAGGAACATGCAATAATGATTACTCTGCTAAGCCAAATCACAGGTCAAGCAGATGCTAACAAGTTCCAGCCTTGGATGTTTTACATCATGTCCCAGATTGTTGATGGAACCGAATTCTATGACTGGTCGACACTCATCAATGATAGTCTCCACCAACAAATACTTGATTTTCAAAGGGCCCATGAATTCCACATGATGTCATACCTTGTGTATTTGATGGCTTTTCAGGGTCAATTCAGAGGTTTGAATGTTGTTGGAACTCTAGGTATTCAACATGTATATCACCATTTCCCGCAGTTAGAATTTTCTCAAGCTGAACGACATTACAGGCGGGTAAATGATGCATTCCTGATGCATGCAGTGCGAGATATGGATAATGAGTTGCATATATGGTTTTCAGCAGATGCTAGAATGGCAATGGCAGAATAGGCTGATTGGTTTATCCAGTTTCCCACTTTTTCCTACATCAGAGTATATGGCTTCTCAGGAGAGCCAGCCATGTTGCCGAGATATCCTACAGATGAAATAGCATTTATGAAATTTTTGAGGCAAGCCTATGAAGTTCATACATTTTTGCATAGCAGACGCAAGGCAACTTTCAATTTTCCGATTGGGATGAGTATTTACAGATGCAGATCTAGAGGAGATGCTAAGGTAATTGGTAATGAATCATCCAAGTATGGTCTTAAGTTTTTCGACAAGAGGTCTTCATATGATCCTCGTGGTGTTTTTGCATCACACCTTGGTCAAAATTATGCGCATACACATGCAGTTGAAGACTTCTGGGCTAATTGTGCTAATGAGTTTGAAGTGCGAGAACGCAGTTACAGTAGGTTTACTCTTCAGTAGATGTCTGATATCCTATCAGAAGATGTAGAGGGTTTGACAAAAAATGGTGAAGTTCTACTTCCCACGTATTTCAAAGATCAAGTTGAACAACAACCATTGCCACCAGTTAATTGGTCAATAAAAGAGTACACTTCCATTGAAGAAAGAACGAGTCGAGTTGTTAAAAACAGTTTGATATTCTTGAAAAATAAGCGGAAGGAGGACATTCCAGTAGCAAAGCCACCAGTTGTACAACCATCAGAACCTTCCACTTCCAAACCAAAATGAAGGGTTAAAGCCATGAGTGTTCTTCCAGAAGGAACAAAAATGGCTAAGTTAAAGAGGAAAAAGGATGAGTCTCCAGCTCATGTCCAGCAGGAACAACCAATAGTTGAATTAGAAGTTCCCGTTGAACCAACACCGCATGTTGAAGCATTACCTTCAAATCATGTCTCTCCGCCTTCTTCACTAAGCACTTCTCCTATCCACATAGATTTAGAGCCAGATTCGCCAGTTTGTAACTCTGATACACATATTGGTTTATCAGGAGTTGATGAGGTTAGAACCGAGTTTTCGAGAGAGGATGGCTCATCCTAGCTTGAAAACATTCTAGGAAGGAAGAGGAGAAAGCCTTTATATCAGTTGGATTTAATAGAGCTTAAAAGCATCTACCAAGACACGCCAGACAAGAAGCTGAAGAAACAGGTTCGCATTGAAAAGAATGCGGATGGAGAAATGATCCTTGAAACTACAACACCGCCAGAAGATAGAAGTGTTGATGATATTGAGGTTGATGACTTCAAGGTTGTCAAAGCTAACCTTGGTAAGAGTACCCGGCATACAGATGTGAATCTCTTCGAGGTTGCAGCGGATAGTTTGAAGGAAAGAGTGTTAAAAGATGGAGAAGACAAAACAGCTCTCAAGGCTGAAGTTAGGCAGCTACGGCAGTATATTTCCAACCTTTTCAGTGTTTTAAAGAATATCCTATTCGGGCTATTACAGTGGTATCAGAGTCTTCATCCTGCCAGCCTATTTGGGTTTTCAATCATGGCTTCTACATTTGTTGAAGAGATAATGATTGCATATGATGCATACATAGCACTTCCAGATAGGGTCAAAAATTGTGTGGACTTCGAGCAATATTTGGAGCATCGAATGTTTATGAAGGAGAAAAGACAAATGACAAAGAAAAAGGTTTCAATGAGGCTAGCTCCTAGTTCACAGAAGTATGAAGATTCAAGGAAGTTTAATTCAAGAAGATCAACAGGTACACATTGGTATATGATGAATGATTTCAAAGAGCAAAAAGTCTATGCAAGTGGCATAAAAATTGAACAACTAGATGAGTTTGATAAGATACCAAGAAATGAAGAATCTCATAGCAGCCATGAGATAATGGAAGAGAATCAAACTTTTGGGTCAGCAAAAGATGAAGAGCTCATGTCACTCCATGATGATTGCAAGATTGATGAAGAGGATGTACAAGATGAAGATAAATCAGCTAAGGTAGATGAAGGTATGATTTCTCTTGATGAGACTAACATTGTTGTTTCATCTTTTTTTCATGTTGATAAGGAGACACACATTGAATCAGCATTTGATGAAGAAAACACAATAGAATGGCATGATGTCATTACTGATTTGTTTGAAGACAGTAGCATGATGACTCATTATTCTAATGAGATGGCAGATTTTGATCATGGAGAGGTCAATTATTTGACATTACCTATTGATGGCAGCCATATGTCCAAAAATAGACATGAAGATATTGATGGTAAGAAGGCTGATTTTGTCTACTTTGGCATAGAAGAGGTTAAAAGATATGAAAAGATGAATGAAGAATGGATTAAAAGAGCCAAGGAGGCCAAGATGGTGGCTGCCAATGCAAGAAAACATCTTCAAGAAGTTAAAGAGAAAGTCAATTTTATCAACATAGCGAGGCAAAGAAGGATAGACAATATTAGAAGTCTCTTTATTCAAAGAGATGATGAAACTGAGATTGCACATTGTTCTAATGATGGTGATGATGAGATTGACGATACATATCATTTGGATGGTTTAGTAAACATGATGGAACAAGATAAGAGAATGACTACATGTTTTGACCTATGGATAGATGAGGATAATTCAGAATTTTCAGTTGATGTTGGTCATTTATTTGACAATGTTGATAGTATTGATAACACTCATAGTGGATCAGCCACTCAAGAGTTGTCATTGGTTTGTAATGAAGACATCCCTAACTCATCTTTTGTTATGTCACTGATTTCTTATGATATGGCAGCTATCTACTTGTTGGTTGGTGACTTCATATTCATAGATTCATCATGGTTTAGTGACTGTACTAGTTGGAATGACATTGCACCTCTTGGTTGTTCACGGACTACATCAACTATTGAGGTGCTTGGGAGTGTGTGGAGGCATGTCTATTGGTTGGACATGGAGTATAAGCTGAGTTTCTTTGGTTTGCATTGGTTTGGTGACATTTTTGACATCACCTATATTGCTGTTTTAATTCATAACAGCAAGATGAACTCATTATGGTGCGACAGCAGAAGCGGTCCCAAGATCTTCATCAACAAACTTGAGGAGATGCGGTTGAGCATGTTTGAGGAGCCTTGCTAGATTTGGGATCTAGGAATTGATTGGCTTCAATTTTTCTTCACATTGCTTGGGGACAAGCAATGTCGAGAAGGGAGGGCTATCATGTCCCCAATTTTGGAGTAACTTAAAATTGTTTTAATTGTAAATTAATTTTGTAAAGTATTTTTATTTACTTTATAAAATTAATATTTCATTTAAGTTACTAACTCAGTAGTACAACACTTTATTAAAAAGTGTTATGAACAAGCATTTAAAAAGTACAAGTACAAGCATTTAATAAAGTTCATGTAAAAGCATTTAAAATGCTTGGGTATGATGTGTACATATAAACTCTCATTTAATAAAATTAGGCTAGGCCTAATTGATGTAATGGCTTTAAAAGCAAGCCTGAGAGTCATTTGAAGTAATGTCTGAATGTCTGGATATCTGTATGTTTTGGGTTTTGGGTTTGTGTCTTTTGACAAGTTGTATTCAACTCATGACAAGGTGATGTTCCCTTGCATTTGCAGAAGTCGGTTTGGTTTACCGTCATTGAGGTGAAGTTGTTTCAGACTTCACAATTGTGCTCCAAAGTATTGTTCTAAATTTTCACTGGGTTTATTGCTGATTGTTGATCACTGTGCTTCATTGAAGTCATTGTATGAGGACCTAAGAATAAAATTTATGCAGAAGGTTTTGTTTACAAATTTAGGTTTTGTTTGCAAATTTATTGATTTGTAAAATATAAATTTGCAAAAGATTCTATATTTATGTTTGATTCAGATATTTGATCTCATATATTGAAATGTTATTTTGTTAAGTCATATATTGAGCTGTTACAGATTAGGAGACAAAATCTGACAACATAAGTCCAGTCAGCAATAAGAGGAATTTTGTCTAAATTAGAAGTGCTGTTTGTGAGTGGAGAGTGGCCCCCACAGCAGATCTCTCAATTCTTATTGCCATCCACCACTAAGGAAAGGATTCGATTCAAGGTAAAATGTTTGGTTTGGAGGAATTTTACACACCGATGCCAATGTTTGAACATTTCTAAAAATCCATGGAGACTAGGTAAATGTAAATTGCTTGTCTAGGCGCCTTGAGGAGTATATTATAAGTTGACGCAGCTTCTATATATTAATTTAGATATATTGTGCTTGATCTAACGTCATGGTGAGACATGAGTGTTGGAAGGATCTATTCTAAATGAGATATCGAATTGTATAAAAGGGCAGCGTGTGCTTCTCTGAGGTTTCTTTGAAGTATTAAATACCCAGTTTATATGATGTGGCCACTGAAGAAGTAATTGAAGGATTTTATAATAATCATTGAAGTTCAAGGATAACGGTAGCAATTAAAAGTTTCACCGTGGGTCCAAGAGGAATCGTGGAACTATATGAAGGAAGCATATGTGTCTAAAATCTGAAATATAAGGGAATCGTGGTGGTCGCTGTCAACAAAAGAATTACACAGGAATTCAAAGTGGCCGCATTTGATAAATAAAAGTAGATCGTGAGTCTCATTTCATTTCAGGCGCCGATTTGGAATCGACGACTCCCATACATTTATGTTTGAAGTTCGTCTAGCAATATATTAAGAACTGTATCTGATATCCAATGCTGAATATTCTGCCAACAAACAGTTTTGCATCAGTGTTTCTGCTTAGCATCAGCGAACAGTCTAAGGGGATGCTTGGCACCGTATTTAATCAACCATTGGTATTCACTCATCTCTGGATTGTCTCTTCAAGGAGTTTGCTTGATTTAGAAAACAATAAAGCTACATTTCCTACAACAGACATCAAAGATAGTGTGTTCAGGAGGGATATACAGTGGTATGTGATATTCATTGATTGCCTATAACATTGTAACAGCAGATCAATTTAAGAAATTGGGCTATCATCCAAATCTTTAATTTGAATCTCTCTATCTATCTATGAATATTTTGTTGTTCAGTTCTATGAATGTTATTTGTGGATGGAAGTTTGCTATCAAGTCTGGTAATTAACTTTGCAATCAGAACTATATAAGATAAGTTAACAACAGTCTACACAGATAACTCAGTATTTGTTCAGGGTTTTAAAGAATATCCTATTCGGGATATTACAGTATGGAGGCATTGCTATGATGTTTGGTTTTGAGTTACTAATGCTTGTGTTTCACCTGGGCTATGGCATAGGGATTGGAAGAAAGCATGAAGATCTTGGCGTTCCAGCCCTAGTTCATGAGAATCTATTCCATACTTTGCTAGGAGATGGCTGCTCTACTTCATGGTGCATGGATTTCCTACAGAGTTCTTGGAGGACAGCAGTTGTTTGGGAGTTTGGAGGAGAGTTGGACTATCTTCTCATCATGGCGGATCGCTTTGGGATGATACTCAATCATCCTATATCATTGGAGATACTATTTGCATCCACATAGGTCTGATTTTCAATCATGAGGTTGTTGTTCTGTTCTATAGCAGCAACTTAGGAGGAGCTGTTATACACTATCTTGCACCTATGATGGGTATTCTTCACATCCATGGGAGATCTACAGAAGTTGGAGAGTGGTTTGGCGTTGCTAGCACTTGAGATGCTTCCATCTCTTCGTGATTGCCGAATATGATGATATGATGATTTGGGATCCAGGTGGTGGCATGTTTGGTACATCACTTCATTGGGATTTTGATGAGTTGCTTCACAACTCATTGAGTGTTAATGATGATTTTATCAGAATGGAGTAGCAGAAGCTTAGAGACTTGTGGTTGTGTTTCAGAGTTCATATTCTTTGTCACTTGTTGATAGGCACGGTTCTCCTTAGGGCTTCAGGATGGCTCAATGGTTGGTCCTTGATGGACTATGCATTCAGGGGCTTCTAGAGACTTGGAGGGTTTGGTGCTTGTCGCTGTGAGCATATTTTCAGAGTTTGGAAGATGGGGCCAGGTCGAGTTCAAGTGTGTATGGCTTTTGCCACTGGAGCTCACTTCGCATTACATTCTTCATACTCTTCTTGGGAGAGGCAGCCACAGGTTGAGGAGTTGTGTGATCACAGGACATTTGATTGGATGGAGATACTTGTCATTTGACAGTATTTTGGAGGATGCAGGTTTGTCATTGCTTGAGGACAAGCAATCTCGAGAAGGGAGGACTGTAATGTCCCCTCTTTTCGAAATGATCACCTTGGAGAGCCGATATTCTATTTTCCACACTTCGGGATTTTTGGAGGCCATTTCGAATGTTGGAGGTGACTTGACACATTTTTCTGATGCCTTTGATACATTCAATTTGAATAAAATAATTTATCCACTCAGAGAGCGAACCATCTTGGAGATGAGTGGAGCATGGAAATTAATCTTTGAAGGGTTATTTGGTGAAATTGATTTCAATTCCTATCTTTGGCAATTCGCCTTGGAGAAGGTAATGTGGGCAATGGAAGGAATAATTTCAAATCTTCAATTTGAAATTAGGCGCCAATGGGAAAAGGATATACCTTGTGCTAGGTCGACCAAGGAGGAGAAGAAGAAAGTAAATCAAATCTTCAAAATGTTGAGTACCTCTCTTAGGGTCGGCCAAGGTAGAATCAAAGGTGGTGTCATGTCCCCCATATTAAGCCATTGTTTAAATTAAAGATTTAAATGTCGTGATAAGACGGTAAGTTGCTCTCATAAAATTTGAATGATATTACGGTAAAATCGCTCTCGTAAAATACGGTTAATCAATAAAAATAATTACATATATATTATTAATATATAATAAATAATATTAAACAATATTATTATATTAATAATATATTTGTTTAACAAGAAGATATTATAAAAAAGACATATAAATATTATCAATTTTAATATTATTATAATTATAATAATATATTATTAAAATATGATATATATTATATAAATATGATATATAATATATAATATATAAATAATAATAATATAAATATAAATATTATTATAACATAAATAAATATAATTATAAAAGGGGCTTTATCATATATGGCTGCGAATGATTAAGTAAAAATCTTTAAAAAAGAGTAATTACATAGTGCTCCCTCGAAGGAGACAAAACTAATATAATAAGTCCCGATCCCATATGAGAAACATTAATAAACAGCAAATATAATTAATTAGAAAAAAAAGAACGTTGAGTAGTTAATACTAAATAGGGTTGAAACCTTACGTCTCTATAAAGGACGTGACTATTCAAAGCACAAGTATATTTATAGGAATCAAGGAAGCATTGAAGCAGACAATTCAGAATACATCGTAGAACATTCTTCGTCTTGTACAGACAATCAAATACCATTCTATATCAATCGAACCTCATACAATCGGAAATAAAAAAGAGATGGATTTCAATACTCTGTCGTCTCATCACAACATTGTATCAATACAATCAGCAATCAAATATATCAATTGATCACACAATAGAATCATCGATCACATAAAAAAAGATACATCTGAATATTGAGGCTGCAGTCCAGTTTACAACAGCCAGTAAGCATCTTCATATTATTCTTATTCTCTTTGTTTGATCGGCTGTCATACTAGCACAGGTATGAAGAAAATGATATTTCTGTTTCATTCATGATAGCATTTATTCTTATACAGTCAATCACTGATTATGTAAGGTGTAGACAGTCATATTCAATTGCTCATGATAATGTATCTTGTATGATTTGAATTCATAGGTGATTTATTAACACCATATGTGGGAAAGAGTAGAAAGTGCCAAGAGGCCATTCATGGATATTTATCACATAGAGGCCTTGTCACATGAGGTATGAGGTACCCATAGTGCAAGGATTGTGAATTAATGGCCTTGGCTACCTAGAGTACCAAGGAGTCTCACAGAGGCCTTAGCTCCAAGAGTACAAAAGTACTTCTTGAGTAAGGATGGGAGACATTAGAGCCCATGGTGGATAACGGCAACTCTCATCTCATCTCACATAAGTTGTTAATAAATGACATATGAGAGATAGCAAGTATGTAATATGTATAGATAAAGATCATAGATCATGTGAAATATTATGATAGAGAATATGCAAGGCATATGAATAGTGATCATAAGAATAGCATATGAAATATGAAAGATAGATAAGGGCAATAGTGTTAATCCACTCGCCACTATGATGAGTAAGGAAGATTAGGGGCGGGCAATCAATCAAGGATAGGTACGGGTTCATTGGTCTAGAGCACCCCTTCGAGCCCTTGTCTCAAGATGGTACCTTAGGAGGCAAGAGGTAGTCTTTTGACTTGAGTGGTCTAGAGAACCCCAAGTCAAAGGAAGGTCCTAGAGTGGCCTGGGTCTAGAGTACCCCTTGAAGGAAGAACGACCTATACCATTGGCATTGCACCCTAACAGATTCACTCTCATAAGATGGAGGTTTTGATTAACAAGGCCCAAGTATATCTCTTCTAGGGAATCATGAAATGAATACAATCAATCTATGATAACAAATGGCTTATGTTTATAAATGATGACATGTGATCTTGAAGGAAGATTTGAATACTAATGTTCTCTTTGTAAGTTGAAATTGTCCAAGGTTGAGGAAAAATTTTGGCTTGCTAGAAGGGGACATTACAGGTGCGTCGGCCATGTGGAAGGCAAGTCGGCCTAGGTCTTCTTGTGCGCCTAGGAGGGTCAGCCTTGTATGGGAAAAAAATGACTAATAAAACATCAATGCCTTTTCCTAGGTCGGCCAAAGTGAAGACAAGTGGTGAGTCGGCTAATATGAAGAACAAGCATTTGTTTAGAGCGCCAAAAATCAAGCTTGATGAGGGTCAGCCCTCTTGGAGGGAAAAAATGAAATTCAAAATGAAGGATTTATCTCTTAGTCAGCCAAGAAAGGAAAGAGAAGAAACATGTATAAATAGGACTTCTGGAGGCATCAAATCATTATTCAAACTTGTCATTTTATTCCTTTTGGACTGCATTTTAGAGCAGCTTATTCCAAGGACGAAAACCCTTGAGAATAAAGGGTGAGTTGGACGAAAACCCAACCTTATCTTGGGAAAACTTCATAACGGAGGTCTACTTGCACTTCATTGGAAAATTTCGAGTTTGGAGCAGAAATTGAATATCATTAGGAGCAAAAATCTGGAGCAGCATTCTGATATCTTTTGGAGCAGCCTTTGGAACAGCAGGTCCGTGGTTTTGAACATCACTTGAAGGAGAGTTTTAACCCTAGGTTGGAGCACCACACTCTAGGAGGAAGGTGATTGGTCTTTGAGGGCAAATTTGGCATTTTGGAGAAATTTGTGTTGCATTTCTCCATCAGAACTGGATCAGACCTGTCCGCCAACATTGAAGCAGCATATTTGGTGTTTGATATCATCCTTGCTTTAGGATTTCGCCTAAAAAGTGAAGCACCGATTTTTGGAGAAGATCGCTAGGTTTGTTGTGAAGTTATTTCACCTCTTTGGAGCAGCAAACCCTAATTGTTTGGAGCAGCGTTTTCAGATTTGTTTGTGAAGGGAGAATTCATCTTTGAGGACACTTTGCTGATTATTCATTGCACTTCGCTAGGACAGATTGGAGCGCCATCATTTGAAGGGTTGATTGAGCATCATTTGACATGATTTTGGTATGTCTGTCCCTAGGGTGTGATCTGATTTGGAACAGCAGAGTTTCTGGGCATGATTGGCATGTTTTTTATATTAATAAGTTGCAAACCAGGGTGCAGATCCCTAAAACAAAAACCCAGAGGGCAGCAAACTAGGCCACAGACCACGAACAACGCTAAAACAGCAGACTAACAGTAGCAGTTCATGATTGGCATGTTTGTAGCCCATGCTTGGTGTAATTTCAGAATTCTATGTTCAGTTTTATAACAGCAGATTGCATACTCAGAAATTCAAACTTTTGCATGTTATTTGTTGGATCTCATTTGTGTATTTCATGGCTAATATGAATGTCATTGTTTAGTTTCAATTGCCATCAATTTTGCCATGTTTTGGATGTCTATTTGTTCACTGTGATGACATGTTCATAATCAGAAAATTCAGTTCAGAATTAGGGTTTTGAGCAGAAAACTAAAGTGGAGAAATTTAGGGCAGAATTTGAAAGTTTAAAAATCAGAAACTCAGGGCAGATTCCATTTGGGATATTACACAATAGCATGAAATATCTTTCCTCTTGAAATCCCTTGGTTTTGGTGGGTCCACACAAATCTGTGTGAATAAGCTCTAGTGGTTGTGACGCAAAATGCTCCTTTGACTGAAAGCTTACTCTTGTTTGTTTACCCAGCTGACATTCTCTGCAAATGATATTTGCTGGTTTTGATATTATCGGCATATCTCTTACAGCTTCTCTTTGACTAACTTCGACAAGATTGTCAAAATTTAGATGTCCCAATCTTCTATGCCATAACTGTTGATGTGTTTTTTATGCAGATGCAAACTCAGAATAAAATACTAAGTAGTCTATCCTCTCTTGAACAAATTCTCTCGAATGCTAAACAATGTGATTAATCGAGACAACTCCAAGGTTCCTTAATGTCACTTCTTGACTTGCAAATTGGATAGACTCAGTAGTATTGATGTGATATTGCTGTTACTCACAAATGGACTTACGCTGAATTGGCTCCTTCCTCCACTCAAATATGTTATTCTCCTTCCTATGAAGTGGACCTTACTTCCAACTAACTATGAAAGAAAATGAAAAAGGATAAGGGTTGAGAAAGCTATTCTAAGGACAATGATATAATAGACATGCTCTGATAGACAAATTCCTTATGAAACCGAACTTCGCTTCACCATGAGAACCAACAACTACATGAAGTTAGTGCAATCTTCTAAGGTTAATCAAGGATTTTCATATTGTGAACTTCCATTCAAACACCCATAGCTAGCACAGCTTGAACGAGCATCCACAACCGAACTAAAGCACATAAAGGTTCAGGCTAACTTTGCAAAGCGAGTTGCCTTCAACAATCCACAAAAAGTATGAACCATTAAGGAATTCATCAAATATCTTTAACATATAAACATTACATCAATGAACTTTCTATTCCAATTTTACTCTACATGGAAACATCTCTCTATCACATCCAAGAAATTAGAAACCACGTTAACATTCCGCAACCACACAAAATCACCATGAAACAACCAACAATTAGCTTGTATTGATCTTGGAACTATTTTTGCAACAATTTCACGTCTCTTCAATGACTTTAAGAAGTGGTGCAGGAGCACCAAGGGCTTGGATCCTGTGTATATATTTTCGCATTTTTGGTGTTAAGTTCTTTTGATTTTCAAATAAGGAGCGGGATCGGCGAATGAGCCCAGCGTTGAACCTCATACTGGAGGTTCAACGGGTTCACTTGGTTCAACAAACAGTGAAGAGAACTGGCGGTCAAATGGAGGAACCTGGCGTTGAACCGTTGAACCTTTGGTTCAATAAAGTGGTGACCGACAGTGGCGATGAGAACCAACGGTAGGTAATGTTGAACCGCTGAACCTCATGCTAGAGGTTCAACGAGTTCGTTTGATTCAATATGGTGACCGACAGTGGCGGTAAGGAGAACCGGCGGTAGGGAGTCAACAGCCGCATATGTGAAGGCATCGGTGTGATCGGGTGTATATGTGAAGGCATCGGTGTGATCGGGTGTATCGGGAAACAAAGGCCGAAGTTCCACCAAAATACTAAGTCTAGCCGATAGGAGGATAGGAAGATTTCAGTGCGAATTTTGTGGCGAAGAGAAGTTCGGGGAGACAACAGCCGAGGGGAGAACCGAAAGGATAGAAAACAAACCTAACTGTTCGATAACGGAAAAAGGCGAATATTATAAAAAGCTGTTTTTGCTTTGTAAATCGTTTGGGAGGATAGAGAAGTGTTGAGAAGGTTTTTGAGAACAGACATTTTTGAATGTAAAAAGAGAACTCTCATAATACAATATTGCCAGTTTGATCTGTTCATACGTTTCTGTAGAATTCTTGCATTAATTGATCTGAAGTACAGTAGTCGATTTTTATTTCTGTTATTTTGTTCCTGTTTGTACAAAATGTCTCTGTCTTGATGTCCCTGCAATTCCTCTGTACAGTCATGGAGGGCCATCAAGCAGAGATCTTTCTTGTTTTTCTTTTTGTGGTAGTGACTGGATTGTCAGTGAGAGACAACAGGAACTTGTCCTAGGCGAGCCCTTCCATAGCCCGGCTAGGTATGCAAGTTGCAGTCTAAAAAGAGGCAAGGGTGAAAACAGAGTAGGAGGAATTGGGCACCAAGCAATCAGAACCCTAGACCCAGAGAGGAGGGCTGATAACGGGCTCAAGAAGGCTATAAGCCTTGGGCAAGGAGAATCTTGGAACTAGTGAGGACAAAAGAAGAATGCCCCACACCCAAAAAAGGTAGTGTCTATATTGGGAATTACAGACTAGTAGGTTTTTCACCTCTGTAATAGACTGATTAGGTTAAGTTAGGCATTTTGGGTAGAAAATGTCTGAAAGTACTTGAATTGGTAGGGAGACTTGGGTATGACATAGGTCTGAAGTGTTTCATGCAAGATAAGTTTCCTAAGTCCATAGTCCTCCCTATCAAATTGGTATCAGAGCAAAGTTAAAGATTTGGGCTATTCCTAGATTGGGATAGAAGAAGTTGTATGTCATCACCGAGTTCGAGTGAATCTGAAGGCTCATCCAAGAAGATGGTGACTAATGCAGAATTGGCAAAGAAAGTTGATGAACAAGAAGAGGAGAACCGGCTCCTACAGGAAAGATTGGCAGAAATGGAAAGTAAGCTGGGTGTAATGATGGTAAAGACTGAAGAAGTCTGTCAGAAAATGAAAGATTCTGAAGGTAAGGAAAAAGATGTGTTGACAGAAGATGAAGAGCCCACACCTGATCCTAGGATGAAAGAAGAACCTTTCTTGAAGGCCTTGAAAGCCATGAGTGGTAAGACATTGGAAGGAGTTCCTCTTTTTAGTGGAAAGATGGAACCTGATTTGGTTATGGAATGGATAGAAGGTATAGAAAATCACTTTGAATGTGATGGAGTGAGTGAAGCACAAAAGATGAAGGTGGCTAAATCAAGACTCAGAGGAGCTGCCTTGACATGGTGGAAATTTGTTCAAACAGAAAGAGAAAAAGAAGGCAAGAAACCTATAGCTACTTGGAAAGGTATGATGGCTAAAATCAAAGAAGTCTACATGCTTGAGGATTATGAAGTCCAGTTGTACAAGAAACAACAAAATTTGAGACAGAGAATTAGATGTCAATACATACATTGAGGAGTTTCAAAAACTGTGCTTGAGGTCTAAGGTGATGGAAGATGAAAATGTGAAAACAGCAAGATACCTCAATGGTTTGAGGTGGAGTATTCAAGAGGAAATCAGCTTGTTCAGCCCTACAACAGTGCATCAATGCTATCAGCTAGCACTCAAGGTAGAGGAGAAGAGCAAGAAGAAACAAGAGTCAAGCAACAGATCAAGAGGAAGAGGTAGAGACAGTAGAGGAAGAGGAAGTTATGGTGGTAGGAACTGTAATGTCCCCTTCTAGTAAGCCGAAATTTTTCTCAACCTTACACAATTTCGACTTAGTAAAAGAGAACATTAGTATTCGATTCATCTTTTATTTCAATATAAATTCATTAAGACTATAACATATTAGATTATATTCACATTAAGTTCATATATTTGTTTCGTCATCATGCATTAAGACATTTTCAATTTATAAGCACATTTACATTATTCATTGTTATCATTGGTTCGTGATATGACTTGTGAGGGACTTATGGTAGACTCTTGCGTTAACCAACTCTAGATCACCAAGTGTGATTTCATTAAGGAAATAGTTCCATCTCTTACGGAGGCCCAAAGGTTTCACTCACACACAGAGTCCCTCACCATTTGGCTCGTGGGATTTCACTCACACACGGAGTACCTCATCCAGACGAGAGTCGCCATCCGTAGAGCAACTCTTACGAGTTCTCCTAGGCCCAAGGATTTCACCCACACACAGGGTTCCTCATCACTTGGTCGAGGGACTTACATCCAGTTGAGAGATACCTAGGCTAAAATAAACTATTTCAACTACGTCATACCTTAGAGGTGATAGAGGGGTTAAAGGGAGAGTCTGAGTCAGCTCCAAGCATACCACCAACTTATCTTTTTATTTGATTTAATAAATATCATAATTGTTCTTATTGGCATTTAACACAAGATGCCTTATATTAATATTGATCATATATCATTACATTTATTCATTATATTAGTTTATGCACATTCATAGTTTTGTCTAAGTTAAGTGCATTTATTTATATTAACATCATAGTTATATCAATTAACTTGACAGTCCATTTATATTCATATTATTTTTCTACAACATTTATATTGCCTAACCTATTAATAAGGAAAGTGCACGTACCTCTTTATGCTACTTGTCTTGTTGAATATGCTCACTGGATTCTATTCTCTTTTGCATATTCTTTAATATTTATATATTATAATATTTGTTATAATATTAATAATATCTCTATATTGTATTATTATATATGTTATTAATATTATTGTATATATATATTTATATATATATATATACATATATATATATATTTACACCCACATATATAGATATATTACATCTTAATAATTAAATATATTAAAATACTTACCTGCTGTTTAGACGATCTGTAGGTACCTTTTTGGATGCGGTAGATATTTATTCTCTTCCTTCATTTTTCTAGTCATTTCCCCTTTTGTTAGAGGGGCCGGTTAATATTTATAAGTTTGAAGGGATGCAATTTACCACCCGTCACCACCCTTAATAAATTAATATTATTAAACTTTGATGATACTCGATATTTGTTTGTATTAGTTAAGCACTCCTTATTATGAGATCGACATCTTCTCAAGAGGCTCGATTCCATATATGAATGCCCTTATATTATGCGATGAATAAATATATATTTACTATTATATATTCTTATTATTATTATTATTATTATATTTATTTTTACTTGAATAATTCCTCCCTATATATATTTATGATATCTTCTCTAGTTATGACTCAGAAATATATATAAATATAATGCGGATCTAAATATATATATTTATGGGATATTATTTATTTATTGCCCATCTTCTTTTCTTTCTATCCCACAGCTTTTATTTATTTCCCTTTCAAGGGATATTTATTATGCCTGGTGGTAAAAGACATACTTACCCCTTTATAATTTTTATTACTTTATGTTATTCTCTTCTATGAGCTGTGGTAAAACTAGTTCTAACCATACGTAACTCCCTTAACATAGTTTATTTATATTATTTGTAATTATATTATATCATTTATATATCATTTATATTATAAATAATATATTATTTATATTATATCATAATAAATGATATATGATTTATATTATATTTTATATTTATATTATAATATAAGATAAATATAAGAATATTTGTATTTATATTATTAGATATATTTATAATATATTATTATTGTTTACATGTGTTATTTATAAATATAATAATATATATCTTGTTAATTGTTTTAAATAATACATATTAATAATATATTTTAAATAAATATATTATATATTCTATTTTAACTAAACAATTCAATTATAAATCATTATAGGGACATGACAAGAACACTGATCAAAGACCCCAAGGAGAATCCAAACTCACAGAGCAGAGTGGGGAGACTAGTAGTAGAGGAAACTACCGAGGAAGGGGATCTAGCAGAGGAAGATCAGGAGGATCAGGCAGAAGATCCTACTTTGCCACTATGAAATGATACAATTGTGGTCAATTAGGCCATCCAGCATATAGGTGTCCTAATAAGGGCACATCTTCTCAAGGAATTGATAAAAGAAATCATTATGTACAAGATGATGCTTCATGCAGCAAATCCCCTGAAGTCAGTCTAGCCTCAGAAGTGGGAGAGAACATCATGATAAGGAGAACCCTGATCAAAGAACCGGTGAAAGCTAAACCAAGCCAAAGGAGAGCCTATTCAGAATCAGATGCAAGATTATGAATAAGGTATGTCAAATAATCATAGACTCAGGGTCTACTGATAATATAGTGTCTGATGCAGCAGTTAGAAGATTAAATTTACAAAGATTACCTCATTCAAATCCATATAGAGTCACATGGTTAAATAAAGGTCAGCATGTGATAGTCAATGAGCAAACCTGGGTAGAGTTTGGTATAGGTGGGTACAAAGACAAGGTACTCTGTGATATCCTACCCATGGATGCATGTCATCTCTTATTGGGTAGACCATGGCAGTATGACCGAAAGGCCATACATGATGGTGAGAAGAATGCATATTCTTTTCAAAAAGATGGTGTCACCTATAAAATTCAGTCATTGGAAGATGAAGAAGCAGGTAAGACAAAAAGTCCTAATGTCTTAATTGTAAGTGGTAAAGAGTTTTTGAACTCTTAAGGAGGATGGTATTGGTTATGCTATCATAGTGAAACCTAACGAGGAGCAAAAAGACAAAAAGGTAGTGGTCCCAAAAGAGGTGCAGACTATATTGGAACAGTATAAGGACATAATTAGTGAAGGAACACCAGCAACACTACCTCCACAAAGAACTATTAGCCATTAGATAGACCTGATTCCAGGAGCATCTCTGCCTAACAAAGCTCCTTACAAGATGACTCCAAAACAACATAAGGAGATAGCCAGGCAATTACAAGAATTGATTGACCAGGGATTGATTAGGAAAAGCATAAGTCCTTGTGCAATGCCTACAGTGTTGGCACCAAAGAAAGGAGGAACATGGAGACTATGCACAGACTCCAGAGCTATCAATAAGATCACCATAAGGTACAGATTTCCAATTCCCAGAATTGAAGATCTTATGGACTGTTTAGGAGGAGCTAAATACTTCACCAAGATAGATCTGAAAAGTGGTTATCACCAGATCAAAATCAAGGAAGGTGATGAGTGGAAAACAACCTTCAAGACCACAGAAGGGCTGTATGAATGGCTTGTTATGCCATTTGGTCTATCGAATGCTCCCAGCACATTCATGAGGCTCATGAATGAAGTTCTCAAAGACTATATGGGTAAATTTGTAGTTGTTTATCTAGATGATATCTTAATTTTTAGTCAAACTAAAGAAGAGCATCTTGAACATGTAAACACTGTTTTGAAAAAGTTACATGATGATCAACTAACCATAAATTTGGAGAAGTGTGAATTCATGAAGCAGGAATTGGTATACCTTGGTTTTGTGTTGTCCAAAGGGGAATTAAAGATGGACAAGTCAAAGGTAGAAGCCATATTGAATTGGCCTACTCAGTTTTATAGAAAATTCATAAAGAATTTCAGTGCTATTTGTGCACCCATGCTTGATACAATCAAAGGTGGAACGAAAACAAAGTTTCAATGGACACAAGCAGCTGATAAAAGTTTTGAATTGTTGAAGAAAGAAGTAGCCACACAGCCAGTGTTAGTACTGCCTAATTTTGATAAGTTATTTACTTTAGAATGTGATGCTAGCAATATTGCAGTAGGTGCAGTACTCAGCCAAGAGAATAGACCAGTAGCCTTTTTCAGTGAGAGGCTAAATGAAGCAAAGAGCAGATACTCTTCATATGACTTGGAGCTCTATGCTCTAGTCCAGGCACTTAGAAAATAGAGGCATTATCTCCTACCTAAGGAATTTGTTGTATATACAGATAATCAAGCTTTGAGTTTTCTGAACTCACAAGATAAGTTGAGCCATAGGCATATCAAGTGGATGGAGTACTTGCAGTCTTACACATTCACAATTAAGCATAAAAAGGGACAGCTCAACAAAGTAGCAGATGCTTTAAGCAGGAGGCTGCTCACAATACAAGAGGTACAATTAAGAAGCATAGGAATGGAAGAGTTCAGAACCCTCTATAAAGAGGATGAAGATTTTGCTGAAGCATACAAGGTCTGTCAAGATTTTGAAAACCACTTTCATAGTGAATTTGCAGATTACACCTTGCAGCAGGGATTGCTGTTCAAAAGTGGACAGTTGTGTGTACCAAAAGGATCCATGAGAGAAAATCTCATACAGGAGAAGTATAATGGCAGTTTGAGTGCACATTTTGGTCTAAACAAAACATTGGAGTTAGTCCAGAGGTTCTACTATTAGCTGAAGATGCACAAAGATGTCAGAAAGTATGTAGAGCAGTGTATCACCTGTCAGAAGGCCAAGGGAACTTCTTCAAATGCGGGACTGTCTCAACCACTACCCATTCCTTTCAGACCATGGGATTGTGTAAGTATGGACTTTGTAGTTGGTCTACCAAAGACTAAGACTGGTTTTGATAGTATTTTTGTAGTAGTTGATCGATTTAGCAAGATGAGTCATTTCATTCCCTGTAAGGTGACTCATGATGCCAGTCATATAGCTCATTTGTTTTTCAAAGAGGTCATAAGGATTCATTGACTCCCAGCAAGCATCGTGTCTGATAGAGATGCTAAGTACATGGGACATTTCTGGAAAACTTTATGGCAAAGGCTACGAACAAATCTGTCTTTTGGATCAGCATATCATCCACAGACAGATGGCCAAACAGAAGTGGTGAACAGGACGTTGGACAACTTGTTAAGGTGTTTGACGAAAGAATATGGCCAGAGTTGGGATCAGGTCATTTATCAAGCAGAATTTGCCTATAATGACACTGTGAATAGGACTACTGGCAAAAGTCCATTTGAGATAGTATATGGAATGCACCCTCGAGGTGTATGTGAGCTCCGACATCTTGGAGACATAGAATATAGAAGTGGTCATGCAGAAGATTTTGCATAGTCTATGAAGGAGATACATGAACAGGTAAAGAAGACATTGATGGAGAATACCTAGAAAATCAAGGACAAGGTAGATATACACAAGGATGTTTAGTTTGAAGTTGGCGATTTAGTCATGGTTCATTTGAACAAAGCCAGATTGCAGAAAGGGATGCCAACTAAACTACAAATGAGGCGGATTGGTCCTTGCAGAATTCTGGACAAGTATGGCAAAAATGCCTACAAAATTGATTTGCCAGTAGACGTGGCAATTTCACCAGTGTCCAATGTTCAGGACCTGGTACCCTATAAAGGTCCTCATTCAGTAGCAGGTGGATCTAGTTCAGAGGTTGAACAGACCGTGAGCGATGTGACTTTGCCACCTACATTCAAACCACAGGCTGAGAGAATATTGGATTCTCGAGTGCAGAAACAGACCAGACATGGCGTATACATGGAGCATCTGATCAAGTGGAAACAGTTGCCTGAAGCAGAAGCTACCTGGGTTGCAGAGTCCGAGTTCAAGAAGCGGGGCATTGATTTTGCCTTGTTGTCACCGGAGGTGACTTGACTTTTTTCGCGCAGGGGGAGTACGGTGTAGGAGCACCAAGGGCTTGGAGCCTGTGTATATATTTTTGCATTTTTGGTGTGAAGTTCTTTTGATTTTCAAATAAGGAGCGGGATCGGCGAATGAGCCCAATGTTGAACCGTTGAACCTCATACTGGAGGTTCAACGGGTTCGCTTGGTTCAACAAACAATGAAGAGAACTGGCGGTCAAATGGAGGAACCTGGCGTTGAACCATTGAACCTTTGGTTCAATAAAGTGGTGACCGACAGTGGCGATGAGAACCAACAGTAGGTAGCATTGAACCGTTGAACCTCATGCTAGAGGTTCAACGAGTTCGTTTGATTCAATATGGTGACCGACAGTGGCGGTAAGGAGAACAGGCGGTAGGGAGTCAACAGCCGTATATGTGAAGGCATCGGTGTGATCGGGTGTATCGGGAAACAAAGGCCGGAGTTCCACCAAAATACTAAGTCTAGCCGATAGGAGGATAGGAAGATTTTAGTGCGAATTTTGTGGCAAAGAGAAGTTCGAGGAGACAACAGCCGCGGGGAGAACCGAAAGGACAGAAAACAAACCTAACTGTTCAATAACGGAAAAAGGCGAATATTATAAAAAGTTGTTTTTGCTTTGTAAATCGTTTGGGGGCATAGAGAAGTGTTGAGAAGGTTTTTGAGAACAGACATTTTTGAATGTAAAAAGAGAACTCTCAAAATAAAATATTGCCAGTTTGATCTGTTCATACGTTTCTGTAAAATTCTTGCATTAATTGATCTAAAGTACAGTAGTAGATTTTTATTTCTGTTATTTTGTTCCTGTTTGTACAAAATGTCTCTGTCTTGATGTCCCTGCAATTCCTCTGTACAGTCATGGAGGGCCATCAAGCAGAGATCTTCTTTCTTGTTTTTCTTTTTGTGGTAGTGATTGGATTGTCAGTGAGAGACAACAGGAACTTGTCCTAGGCGAGCCCTTCCATAGCCCGGCTAGGTATGCAAGTTGCAGTCTAAAAAGAGGCAGGGGTGAAAACAGAGTAGGAGGAATTGGGCACCAAGCGATCAGAACCCTAGACCCAAAGAGGAGGGTTGATAACGGGCTCAAGAAGGCTATAAGCCTTGGGCAAGTAGAATCTTGGAACTAGTGAGGACAAAAGAAGAATGCCCCACACCCAAAAAAGGTAGTGTCTATATTGGGAATTACAGACTAGTAGGTTTTTCACCTCTGTAATAGACTGATTAGGTTAAGTTAGGCATTTTGGGTAGAAAATGTCTGAAAGTACTTGAATTGGTAGGGAGACTTGGTTATAACATAGGTCTGAAGTGTTTCATGCAAGATAAGTTTCCTAAGTCCATAGTCCTCCCTATCAAGAAGTCTCCTCTACTCTAATTGCTATTCTTCCTCCTAATGTATCCTTTACAAATGAGAGAAGTGAGCCTTTTATAGACTCCAAAAATTACATGAAGGGCCAGGATTGATTCGAGAATCAACGGCCAAGATTTAGACAACACAAGGTAGTTACAACTTGCTATTTTTAGAATATGAGAGGGAACAAAGGCACGTTTCCCAAGATGATAAGCTTGAAATGGAATCTTTGAGAATCTCCAACATGGGTGTCCTCTTTGACCTTTTGCTTGATGTACATGTGTTGAACTTAGATGGGTGAAGGGGCAAAATGTGATTGGATCCATGGCGTGCACATGCCACCTCAGCATTGAGTGAACCGGTTTAATCTTCAATGTGTTCACACTGCTTGGAATAACTTCCCAAATTGTATCATCTTTCATGGAATAGTCTTCGAACTTGGATTTTCACCTCTGGAACTTTACATCTTTCAAACTTGCAAATTTGGGAATTTTGGATTTCTTCTTGTTGTCTTGATGTAATTCAGGGATTTGCTTGATGTACATGCTCATTTCTCATCTTGCGAAATTCTTGTTCTTGTGTAGGCTTCAACGCTAGATGATGTAGGAAGATGTCACGTACGTGCATCTTGGAGTAGACTTCATGACGAATGCTTTGTTCTTCTGGCACATGAAATAGATGATGGATGATCCTAGAGCTTGATGTGGAACTTGACTCTTGAACTTCCCGAATCATGAAGCGTGCAAGGTGAAGTGGTGTTCCTCCTCCGGAAATGAAGCCTTCTTCGAAGTGTGGTGATCTTGATATACTCTTGATGAAGAGCAATGCTCGAAACTTGATCACTTGTGACACCTTCCTCCTTAGAACTTCCTCACATGCTATCACTTGTCGTCCTCCTTCAACACTCGCCGCTCCTTTAACACACATCATCAACCTACAAGCAAAAATACCTCAAATTAGCATATTGACATGATAATTGATATAAAGGACGAATAATGATAGCCCTTATTCTCCTCGTCAATGTGGGATAAATGATATTCAAATTTAAACCATTTTCAAACACTTACTCAAGTTTGAAACAAGGAGAACATAGAATACCTTGATTGCTTATTGACTAAATTCAATGAAAATTATGCTAAGTCTGATTTTTATTTCTGTAAATCTGATTTTGGAATGGATTCAAACTTGGCCAAAATGGAAAATTTTTCTTCTCCCTTATGGCGCTTAGCTTCTTGGCTTTATCCTTTGCAAATTTACCTCCTTGTATAAAATTTGCCGCCTTCTTGTGAATTTCTGCTCCTTGGTCTGCACTTTACCTCTGCTTATTTGATTTGAAATGAATGTTGAAAATTGAAGTTACACTCCTCCTTAAATACCCACTCGCCCCCCTCTTCTAGGCAGGTCGGCCTGCTTCAAAGGCAATTTTTTTTTATTCAGAACTTACAACTCCCTCCTAAGCCGACCTAGATCATGTTGGAGCAGATTTTGATCTCATGCAAGGATAAATTTTGGGCAGATTTTGCAGTGCCAGAGGGAATTTGCACCCTTGCACGGCGGCTTTTGCAGCTTCATGAACAATTTGCATTTTTTTTTACTTAACATTTTCCCTTATAAAATCTTCTTCTTGTGACGGATTCTCCTTGAAGTTTGAATGATTTCACATTTTTTTTGCAAGGATCATGTTACCTTTTGTTAGGGTGCATATTGAATGTGGATGTGAAATTCCCACCCTTACTCTTCTCAACTCTCAAATGCCTTAGACAATTTCAGACTCAAATGCCTTATGATCACAGTGTTGAAGATAGTCTTGGGCGCATGTTGCATGGTTGGGAACATTATGTGTCCTCTTCTTTGAAGAACATTTTACATTGTCATTGATTAAGTCTTCGACACTCACTTGAAGTTTCAAGTCAAGGCTGGATTTGAACATGCTTCACACTTAGTTAAACTCCCTTATGACAACCTAGGGCGGATATTACATGCCCTTGAGCATTATGTGTTTTTCTCTTGATGAACATTTAAACCTTTATCTTTGATCAACATCAAGCTTTCACTCCAAACCCTTCAAGGCAGACTTGGATTTGCAATATATTTCACATTAGACAAGTTCCCTCCATGAAAACCTTGGGTGCATATTGTTGGCTTAAGAAGATTGTACATCTTGGGAGGGCGGATTTTGAAAGGTGCAGAACATTTTCCCCACTTTGGACTTTTCTTACTTAAGCATTTTTATCTTCGAATCCTCCAACTTCAAACTCTGTCATTCAACACTTAGGACAAAAATCTCCTTGAAAGTTGTTTGTTGAAGTGTCTCCATTGAAAGGCAATCTATCCTGGGCAGTTTTTGCAAGGGCAAGAACATTTTGCGCCCTCCTAGGGCGGATTCTGCAAGCTCCAAAACATTTTCCTCCGTTTTGGCACTTTAACACGTCATCAAACTTTATCTTTTCTTCAAACTCCCTCAAGCAATTTGCCATGTTTTTTACAAGTATTCTCAAGAATTTGTCTAAGGCAATCATATGTTTCATCACGTTCATTCCAAAGGAAGACCTTCAAAAAGGGCGCATTTTGCACTTGTCGGAACATTTTCCTCGTTTCAAACTCATCTTCTAGGGCGCATAATGCACCTTGATGAACATTTTCCCCATTTTAGACTTTGCAAATTTTCAAAGTCCAACAATCTTCAACATGCTATGATGAACTTCAAGTAGCAAGCTTGATCTTTGAAGGATTTACCTCACGTGAAAGCACTCTCCTTGCATGGGCGCATAATGTTCATGCATGAACATTTTCCTTCATTTCTTGGGTGCAATTTGTTCATGGGTGAACAATGTCCCTCACTCTACAACTTGATTTCTTATTTGCATTCCTTTGGTCATTTACTTGTTCCTTAGTGAAATTTCAAGTTGTAGATATTGGATCTTCATATCTTTGCAAGGGCGCATTATGCTCATAAGCATGGATTTTCCACTCATCCTGGGCGCATTGTGCTCATAAGCAAGGAATTCCCGTTCAAGGTCCAAGACTTAGACTTTTTTCGCCCGATTTTTTAAACGCCTTGAGTGGAAGTATATTTAAAAATATATTTAAGTATAGGTTCCTATACTTTAAATATTTTGAAATATACTTCCAGGATGTTTGAGATAGGTCCTAGATCCATAGGATTTAACATGCAGATTCTAGATTTTTGAGGATCCACTAGATTTTAGACAGTCAATTTCAGGATCTCAGAACATCAGGTTTCAGGACACCAGACTTAGTCAATTCCAGGATTTCAAGACATGCACCAGGATGAGAAGATACAGACTCCTTAGCCAGAATATATCGAGACTTGGGTAAAACAACACTACCAAACCCTACAAGCTCAGAGAAAAACTAAACCTAAAGCAAAACAAAGACAGAAAGCAAGAAAAAAGAGGGGGTCCCCATTAGCAATGGGGCGATGTGTGATTACATCATAACAATAACCTGCTCTCATCTTCTCTTCCCATGCAACATTTTTCTCCTTGAATATCAATTCGAATATACAAGTTATTTTCTACACGACTGGCTTCTACAACTCTTCTTCCTTCCCAGCTAATCTCGCAGCTATCAGCATTGAATGTAAGGGTGTGCCCTTGGTCACACAGTTGGCTCACACTCAAAAGATTATGCTTAAGTCCTTCTACATACAACACATTTTCAATCATTGTCCTTCCATTGTCCAAACTAAGAGATCCCCTTCCGGAGATTCTTGTTGATGCATTATCTCCAAACTTCACTGTCATGTCCCCATTTCTGGAGTGATCTACATAAAACAATGGGTTAGCCTACTCATCATTCCCGGAGGCTAATACCAATCTTGAGGGAATGAATACGGTTTTTGGCTAACATATTGCTTTAGTTTTGCAGGATTAAGTCAAAGACCATTCCAGTAGTCTGTGTTGGTACCAACTAAATTGGCTAAGTCTAGAAGCCCAAAATTGACTAAGGCAGGTCTCCTAGAGTCAGAGCGCACCTTCTTGCTTGTTCAATGTCAAATGTGTGCCTAACCAAGAATCATCAAGCTATGAAGCACTTCTATCATATCAACTAGGGCGCCTTGGAAGAAAAGAGTGTTTTGATCTTCAAAATGACTCGTACATTGCAAATCTTCAGAGAACATGACCAAGTGAACACTAGGCGCGCTTCTCCATCCAAATCTACTGGAACAACTACCAAATGCGCCTAGACTAAAGGACATCCAAATGGCGCCTAAGTGCATTTTAAGGGAGAGTTTGATTGATGAAGATGATAGAGGTATAATGAATCCTTTGGAGAACATGGATAGACACCTAAGTGAGTTGTAAGGCTTCAAAAGGGTTCAACTAGAGAAAGGCGCTTTAAATACATCAATCATGGCACCTTGACACTGATTGATCCTCAAAGTAAAGTTGTCTAAAATGATTAAATCATCAAGATGTATCAAGGAGGACTCAAGATGCAAGGATGATGTTATACAAACTTCAAATAGGCGCCTAGGGATCAAGGTGCCACTGTTTAAACCTACAACCTAAAATGTGCGCCTAGGCGCTAGGACATTCCTCTGTAACATTGAGATGGCGCCTTGGCAAGGAAATGTTTTAGAAGGTTGAATTGATCATTAAAAGGATTCTAGATTGTTGAAATGACCTTTTATCAGTTGAAATGATCATCCATAGATGGAAAAGGGTTATGAGAGTGGAGGCGCACTTCTGGATCTCCATCACCTCCCATGGGCGCCTAAGCAAGTTAGGCACAAATCTCCTTCTCTCCTACCTCCAGTTGGTTCCTGGACTCCAGAATACATATTTTGGGTGCCTAAAGTTGGAAGCACTTTGGGATTCACCTCCAAGATGTTAGGCGCAATCTCATGACCCCATGATGCCTAGACCAAATGTGCGCCCAAGCAAGAACAGAAGATTCAATAGGATGAATGAATGGTACATTGATTGGCGAAGATACTTTCAACTTCAAGAAGCTTCCTACCTTGCCCATCTAGGATAAAATTGGCCTAGAAGGCTCTAGGCGCACGTACTAACTGAAGACCCCTGTTATGGCGCCTAGCTACAGAGTAAGCTAAAAGAAGTTTGAACATTAGAAGTAAGGCGCTCACTCCAGGATGAGGCATTCTACCTTCCAAGACAACAACACTTGAAGAATTGACAAAGAAAGCCATCTTGCATGCAAGGCGCACTTCCTACCTGTTTTCACCTCTAGAATGCGCCTAGCTAAGAAAGGGGTTAGAAGATGTTTGTTTGAGTTTCCCAATCAAGGCACTCATTAAAGAAGGTTGCTATGACAATCTAAATGCCTCACACATGAAAGTTTATCATCTAAACACCTTAGGCACGCTTTCTAAGTCTCTGCCACCTCAAGGAAGCGCCTAGCTTGGAAAGGCGCCTATCCTAGTCCCCACTACCTTCAGTTAGCGCCTAGCCTTGAGAATCTTGCAATTGTGACTTCATTTTGGTCCCTGGAGTCTCTGATCTCCTATTGGTCCAAGTGGTAACATCGGGATTCGTTCCAATTCATTGGATAAGGTTGCCACCTCAGAGGGGAGTCATCAAATGGAATAATGCTATTGGAATATGCTCTTGGGAAATGTGCCTTGGTTCCTCTTTATGCATTGAAAAACGTGCCTTCATTGCCTTTGGAAGGCCTATAAAAGGAGGAGCTCTCTCATTCATTTGATATCGAATCTTTTGGCAAATTCCCTTTGAAAAGCTTAATGCTTGTAATCTTGAGGCCTGCGATTTTCAAGTGTTGGGGTGATGCTCCCTCAACTGACAAGGTGATGCTCCCTTGTTGCATTGTGAGGTGTTAACATCCAGTTGACATCATTGAGTTCAATAGAGTTGATCAATTGTGAAATCATTGTAAACATCAAGGCTTCAAAGTCTTTCTTGTGATCAAATTGAATAAGAACTATATATTCATGCCTTTGAAGGCATTATCATTGTAATAAGACATTTGCAACAAGTTGAATCAAGTAATAGTACAAGTACCCAGCTTCAAAGTTGAAAGTTGATTCATACAAGTTATTATCTTCGATGTATGTCATTAAGTTGTTGAGTAGTTGATAAGTTAAGTGCAAGTAAATTTGTCTAAGTAAGGAAAAATTTTAGTAGAACTAGTTGGGTATCTTACATTCACCGTTCCACCATTAACCCTCTTTAGGGTGATGAACTTACTCCTATCAGCGGTCATATGTCTCGAGCACCCACTATCAATGTACCATTGATCACCTTCGTTTTTGGCATGTATAGCGGTTTGAACTATCATTGACTTCTCTTTCTTCTTCCATGTTCTACCTCATTGTTCAGCTTAGGAGGTTCCACGAAGTTCCTTCTGCATAGTCTCGCCCGATGTGCCAAGTTGTTGCATTTGTGGCATATAATGTTTGGATTCAGGAGCGGAACAAATGAGTTAATACTTCTATTTGTCATCCCGAATCTCCCCATCTTGTCTCTTGCAGGGTTAGATCTAGTATATGCACTATAGTTCATAGTTCTATGCCTATAATTATTTCTAGCATTTAACCTAGAATCTATTGCCTTATGCCCAAATTGATTGCAAAAGAAACAATAGCCAAGGAAAGAATGATAGAACCTGTTTGTACTTACCTGCCTTCGTGGGAGAGGTGGTTTGAATGTGCTATTCATGGTTTTCCATGGATTTTCCTCACTTTTATTTCCTTCATTTTTGTTGGATCCTTGTACGGCTTATGAATATGTTTTTGGATCCTCCTATTCTTCTTTAATAGGCTCATCCCCTTTTGAACTTTGTCCTTCATTTCCGATCCCACTCTTGTCACATGTGCGCTTTTGAGCATTTATAATTTCCTCCAAAATTTTTGAACTTCTCACATTCTTCAATTCTTGATTCAATTGTGTTATGGTCTTTTCAAACTCCTTTCTTAGAGACACAATCTCGGCTTCCAATTTCTCACAATTTCTTCCTTTTCTTTTATCTGATTTTTCATTACTTCTTCAATCCTCTTTACTTCTTCACATTGAACTTTCAACTCTTGGATTGTTCTCTCGGTTTCTTCCTCAATTTTCTTTGCATCCTCATATTGTACCTTCATATCCTTAAATCATTTTTTCAGCTTCTTCAAGGGCTTGTGAAACCTTAGCCTTGGCGTCTATCTCTTCTTGAACTTTTGATCTCAGATCTGAATTTATTCTTTTGAGGGAATGAACCTCTTCATATGCAAGGTGAATTTCTTCCAAAAGGTCCACGTCTTCATCATCATATTCGATGTCCTTTTTATCTTCCTTTTGACTATCGTCTTGAATCTCTATTGCCATGAACATTATCTCTTCTTGATCACCATAAAATTCTTCATCACTTTCTTCCATCCCATCATCATATTCATTTGAGTAAAGGCTCTTCTTTTGTCTTTGAAAGCTATTCCTTTTCTCGAATTGATTTTGATTGTAGTCATTATTCCACCTCTCAAATTGATTTTGATTGTAAATTGCCCTTGGTGGTTGATAACCTCTTCCTCTGTTCATACTATCATAGCCGTTGTTCTCCATCCTTCCCTACGGACACCTAGAAGCAAAATGTCCAAATTTTCCACAACTATAACAAATTAAAGAAGACTTACCTGGATACTTACCTATGCCTCTTCATCCTCCTCATGAAGTAAGCTTCTTCTTAATCCATTTCACTAGGTTCATTATATTCATAGATTTTGTTCTTTCCTCTTTGTGTTACTTGGAAAGTCGCCTCTCTTTTAGATGGTTTATCTTCAATCCTCATTTCATAGGCAGTTAGAATGTCGTGCAAATCATCCTTAGTCAATTTGTCCAAGTCCTTCATTTCTTCGATTGCAAAGATTTTAGAATCAAACCACATTGGTAAAGATTGTTAGGAATAGCATGCAGAAGATATCAATTAAATGCAGATAAAGATTAAACAGAGGAATGAAAAACAAACCGAAATAAAAACAGCAAGAGACAATTTTAACGTGGTTCACCCAAACTCGAGCTACATCCAACAATCTCTTGCAACTCAATTGACATGTGTCGTTCTCGGTGCAATATGATATTTATGTGATCTTTTCAATTATGCAAGAAAATTGATCTAATCTATTACAATGCAAGTGTCTCCAACACAAAATCTATGAATTAAGAAGTGCAGAGCCAAACTATATACTGACACTTTCAATGGAGCAATACAATTTTACTTGCAAGTTCAAGATAATAATGAATAAGCAATTAATATCCACACTAACTGTCACAACTCAGATTATCGACTCTTTCAATTACACCAATGATTCAGTACATACGGCACTTCAATTACAAATATGAGTTGCTATTATCAACAAAGGAAACAATGATATTTACATACCAAGGTGATGCCAAATTGATAAATCAGAATGGGCGAACTTCTTCAAGCCATCAATGGTGAGATTCGTTGGTGTTAATGGAGACTTCAACAAGGTTTATGATATAGACATCGGCAGTTATCCTCTGTCAGTCTTCTGTGGTGGAGTTCGACCTTTGTATGATGGTGAGTGCGATGTCAAATGTCTCACAATGCAAGCTAAAACATAGACAAATTCCTTCAACTCCAGCGCACTCTTAATATAGTGACATGGTTTTCCAAATGGTTTCGCAATGCAAACGCCTTCAAACTGAGCGACGCCAATGATGGATATGATTGCCAATGATATGTATGCGCTCACTAATCAAGATGTGGACTCCTCAGACTTAGCATAAAATGCAATTCGGCGCTTATCTAGTGTGACTCCGTCACCTTTCGGCTAATGCTCCTCAATGTAGCTCCGCCAACCTTGGTTGTCTTCCAATCGCCAGACTCACGATCTGTGTGATGATAGTCATGATTCAATGCTTCCACGGTAGTCTTGTCTCAACAAATCAAGCCTCAATGACTCCACAGTATAATCCCGCCACCCTATGATATGGTAACTCGATAATCTGCGGTGACTCAATGAATCAAAGTTCAATGACTCTTCAGTGATATGCAATCGGTCCACAGTAGCGACTGATATGAATTGCACAATCCTCAACAATGAATCTACGAATGGACCTTGAATGATTCTTCAGCAATATCTACAATAGAAAATAAACATCAACAATGCAATAGAGCTCAATGACAAAATCTGTGTGAAATCGTCCAAGATGATGATGATGGGGTTTCCGTCCAATATCACTGAAAGTATGAATGACAAGCAAAAATGCTAGCATACCAAAGTTTGATAATAGTCGTGATGATCGAAAATGAAGCTCCTCATCTTCTTTAATAGCCAATTCAAATTGAAGATTTGAATTTTGAGATTCCTTCCAAAAGGCACGCGATCCAATGTTGAGTCCCATTTGAATTTTATCCTCCAATATGAGCACACAAAATAGGTCCAAACCTATTTTAAATTTAAATGTTTTATTTTAACACCAAAGTTGGCGTTCCGAATTAAATAATATTAAAATAATATTATTTAATTTTATTATTTCCTCCAAGGCGATTAATTAAATAATAATAATAAATTATTATTATTTAATTATTTACAATTGATTAATTAATGCAAATGCATTAATTTCGTTTACCAGCTTCGCCAAATTATTCCTTTGCTCAGATGGGCTAGCCTACGGGAATAAAATAGGTTAACTCAGTCTTTTCTCAGTGGGTGATCATGTTGGAAACAAGGACATGTCATTGGGTGATTATTATCCAGCAAATAGAACCAATTACAACCAGCAATCTCTTGCAACTCAATATCGCTGCAATATACTACAATACAATATCAATGGAAACCCTAACCCTCAGTTGTTTTTATCAAGACTTATGTCGGTTACAAAAATAGGGTTTTATATGTCGGCCAATAGAAAAATAACAACAATCCCCCCTTTTGATTCCTCCGTTAATTAATTTGGGGGGAAAATGCGCTGACAAAAGTGGGGAAAATTTGACCTTCGAGTCTGATTAGGCTCCATATAACAACAATCTCCCACTTGGAGACTGATCAGACTCCACACCATATCATCTCCCACTTGGAGACTGATCATAACACCACTGCCCCTGTAGCTTCCACTGGAAATAAGCACCCTGGACTCTGTTGTTCTGATTCTATTGTTTTCAATCTTGAAGGCCAATCGAAGTTGAAGAAGAGTTCAACTTCTCCCTTGTCCCGGATTACTCATATACCTGCTTACAACTCCTACAGCATGTGAAATATCTGGTCTCGTGCATACCATGGCATACATTAAACTTCCTACATCTGAAGTATATGATACCTTGGACATTTTTTTCTCCTCTTGTGTCTTTGGACACATCTCCTTAGTCAATTTCAAATGACTAGGCAAAGGTGTGCTGACAGCTTTTGCATTCTCCATATGCAATCTCTACAACACCTTTTCAACATAATCAGTCTGAGATAGAGTCAATGTTCTGTTCTTCCTATCTCTACAAATTCTCATACCAAGGATTTGTTTTGCTGCCCCCAAATCCTTCATAGCAAATGATTTTGCTAACTGCTGTTTTAACTCACTTATGTGATCCATGTTAGACCCCACTACAAACATGTCATAAACATATAAACATAAAATAATGTAGTTATCATTATCCAACCTCTTAAAATAAACACAATGGTTAGAATTACACCGGCTATAACCTTGCTCAGCCATAAAACTATCAAATTTCAAATACCATTGCCGAGGTGCTTGTTTCAAGCCATATAAACTTTTCTTCAATCTACACACTAGTTTTTCCTTACCTTTGACCTCAAATCCTTGTGGTTGTTCCATATATATCTCCTTCTCCAAATCACCATGGAGAAAGGCGGTTTTCACATCTAGCTATTCCAAATGCAAATCTTCAGCAGCCACAATACTTAAAACAGTACGAATAGAAGTCATCTTGACAATCGGAGAAAAAATCTCACCAAAATCAATGTATTTTTTCTATGCAAATCCTTTTAAAACTAACCTAGCTTTAAAATTGTTCTTACCTCCATCTTCCTCTTTCAGACTATAAACCCATTTGTTAGGTAAAGCCTTTTTACTTGCAAGCAACTTGCATAATTCCCAAGTTTGATTTTTCAGCAAGGAGTCCATTTCTTCTTCCATTGCATGCTCCCACCGAACCTTTGTATCGACCTGCATAGCTTCATCGTACCCTTCTGGTTCATCAGCATCTGTTAACAAAATAGAATACAAAGAGGGAGAAAACCTTTCGGGGAGTCTACTTAGCCTTGTTGACTGTCTAACATTCATTGGAGTTTGTGGTATTTCCTATTGCTGTTGCGGAGCATGAGGAACCACTAAAACATCATTGTTTGAAATATCATCTAGCACCACAAAATCATTTTCTTTCTTCTCATGCTACTGCAACTGATCTTTGTACAACATCTTCTCATTGAATATAACATCCCTGCTTCTCACAATTTTCAGATTTTCAAAATCCCAAAGCCTATAACCAAATTCATCAATGCCATATCCAATGAAGATACACTTTTTTGACTTTGCATCCAGCTTGGTTCTATTTTTAGAATCTACATGTGCGAACGCTTCACATCCGAAGGTTTTCAGAAAAAAATAATTCACCTTCTTACCTGTCCATGTTTCCTCTGGAATACCACAACCCAAAGGAATTGAAGAACCTCTCTTAATTAAATATACAGCGGTATTGACAGCCTCTACCCACATGTTTAAAGGCAGCCCGACATGCAATCTCATGCTCCTTACACGGTCCATTATTGTCCTATTCATGCGCTCAGCCACTCCATTCTCCTGTGGAGTCTCTGGAACCGTTTTCTGCCTACAAATTCCATTAAAGGAACAATAATTCTCAAATTCTTTGCTGCAATACTCACCACCATTATCAGATTTGAGACATTTTAATCTTTTACTTGTCTCATTCTCAACCAAACTTCTCCATTTCTTAAATGTTTCAAATACATCAGATTTATGCCTAAGGAAATAAATCCAAACCTTCCTAGTTGCATCATCTATGAATGTAACATAATACCACGAGCCACCGAGAGAAGATACTTGAGCTGGTCCCCATACATCTGTATGCACAAGCTCCAACTTTTCATCTGTCTTTTGCTTCCCATCCTTGTGAAAACTAACTCTCTTTTGTTTGTCATACACACAACTTTCACAACTAAAGCTTTCTTAAAATGATGCACCTTCATACATTTTTCACTCATATGTCCAAGTCTGTTATGCCACAGTGTCATCTCAGAACCCTCAGCAACTGTTTCAATCTCTGCTTGCGAACCTGCAACAACTGTTCCTGAACTTGTTTGATTTTTCTCTGCAACAATTAAAGTAGAAGGAACAGTATGACCTGTACAAAGATATAAGGTGTCTACTTTCACACCTTTTGCTACTATTAAGGCACCTCTTGTAACCTTCCAATTTTAATCACTAAATGTAACAATGCAACCTTCGTCACCTAGCTGCCCTGCTGAAATTAAATTCCTACTCAGCCTTGGAACGTGCCTTACCTCTTGTCATAGCCAATGATTCTCATTCTGCAACTTAATCCTAATTCTTCCCTTTCCAACAATCTGACACAGTTCGTTATCTCTCAAATAAACCAACCCAAAATCCCCTTGGACATAATCAAGAAAATAACTTCTATGGGGCATAGCATGAAATGAGGCCCTTTAATCTAAAACCCATTAATCATCAGCATTATCTAAGAAAAGAATCAAAGCATCGTCTTCGGATTTATTACTTACCACATTTGCCTCCTTATTGCCTTTTTGTTTGTCTCCTTTATTCTTTCGAGACCAGCAATCCTTTTTCAGATGACCCGGTTTCCTACAGTACCAACAATCCTTGTTTCCTCTGGATTGGGACCTCTTGTCTTTTGATTTTCCTCGTGATTTCCCATGACCTCCAGAACCTTTTCCTCTCTCCTTTGATTTGTCCCTGCTTTCTGCATTCAAAACACTGCCTGATGCAGATCCACCTGAGCTTTTCCTACAAATTTCCTAACTCAGAATAACACCAACAACATCATCAAATTTCAGCGTATTCGAACTAGAAAAAAAGTTACTAACCGCCATTACCAAACTATTCCAGCGTTTAGGCAAAGAACATAATATCAAGAGAGCTCTAACTTCTTCATCGAAATTTACATTTACAGAAGTCAATTGACTGGTAACTATGTTAAACTCATTTAAATGATCAGTAACCGATCCACCTTCTACCATTTTCATATTAAATAAACGCTTTATAATAAATACCTTATTCGAAGCAGAAGGCTTTTCATATAACTTTGCCAATATCTCCATCAATTCGGCTATTGTATTCGCTTTTGAGATATCGAATGCCACCGATGGTGCCAAACACAAACGAATGCTTCCTAGTGCCTTTCTGTCTAGAAGTTCCCAATCCTCATCAGTCATTGATGTCGGTTTCTTGGCTTTTTCTTCCAACGGCCTCCATAAATCCTTCTGATAGAGATAATCCTCCATCTGCATCTTCCATAACTAATAGTTCTGCCTATTGAATTTGTCTGCCTTCAATTTACCCTCGTCCGCCATTGCTCCCACTTAACCGTGAGACTCCCACTCAACCGTGAGACCTTCCTGCAGACGATAATCGAACACAACCCACTTGGATACCACTTGTTAAGAATAGCATGCAGAAGATATCAATTAAATGCAGATAAAGATTAAACAGAGGAATGAAAAACACACAGAAATAAAAACAGCAAGAGACAATTTTAACGTGGTTCACCCAAACTCAGGCTACATCCACCACAAAAAGTCCAATATTATTATCTAGCAAATAGAATAGATTACAACCAGCAATTTCTTGCAACTCAATACTGCTACAATATGCTACAATACAATATCAATGGAAACCCTAACCCTTAGCCGTTTTTATCAAGACTTATGTCGGTTACAAAATAGGGTTTTATATGTCGACCAATAGAAAAATAACAATCCCCCCTTTTGATTACCCCGTTAATTAATTTGGGGAGAAAACACGCCAACAAAAGTGGGGAAAATTTTACCTCCGAGTCTGATTAGGCTCCATATAACAACAAAGATCTCAATATCTTTCATACAATAGTTGCTTCCTCAACCATTTCACCAAGTCCCACCATGGTGTTAACAATTTCGTCAACTCGAAGAAAATAGTCGGCTATGTTCTCTTCAGTCATTTTGAGACTTTCAAATCTTGCCTTGTGAGTTTGAAGCTTAGCCTTTTTCACTTTGTCATCTCCTTCATAAATGCTTTTTAGCTTATTCCATATTTCCTTTGCAGTTTTACAATGCATCACCTTTATGAATTCGGTCTCGGACAATACACATAATATGGTGTCCATAGCTTTTGAATTGTTCTCACCTTCTTTTTAGCATCTTTGTCTGTAAGACAAGTAGTAGGTATAACATATCCGTCTTCCACAATTTGCCAAATGTCATACCCTAAGGCACTAAGATATGTCTTCATTCGTATGCTCCAAATTGCATAATTAGTTCCATGAACAACAGTGCCCTATTTGATGAGAAACCGTAACTTTCTTGTCCGGCCATGAGTGCTCTTCTTAAATCTACCTTCTAGCTGTTAGGCTATCTCCAAAGGAACCCACTCTGATACCAATTGATAAGTACTTTTTATACGGAGGGGGGGGGGGAGTGAATCAATATATAACAAAACTTTCCTTTCTCTACTTTAATTAACCACAATAAAATAGTCAAGTAAGACTTAGCAAATTACAACACAGAGACAACACACGATTTTACGTGAAAACCCTTGCGGGAGAAAACCACGACAAAATATTGCTTATATTATATTGCTCTTCTTCTTTCTTGTAGGCTCCAACCTACTTTACATGCAATTAGTGAACTATAACTCACAAGAGGCTTCAATCTTCAATCACAGAATCACAAGCTTCAACCTTTTACAAACACTAAGCTCCAACTCAGCAAGAGTCAGTATATAATAAAACTTTACTTTCTCTACTTTAATTAACCACGATAAAATACTCCAGTAAGACTTAGCAAATTAGAACACAGAGACCACACACGATTTACATGGAAACCCTTGCGGGAGAAAACCACGGCAAAATATTGCTTATATTATATTGCTCTTCTTCTTTCTTGTAGGCTCCAACCTACTTTACATACAATTAGTGAACTATAACTCACAAGAGACTTCAATCTTCAATCACAGAATCACAAGCTTCAACCTTTTACAAACACTAAGCTCCAACTCAGCAAGAGGCTCCAACCTCTATCCAATAGGCCCCAACCTATTTATCCTTTCTTGGCTGATCTAAATGATTCCTTCCACAATATTGATCCAATCACTCTTCCTTCACAAATCTGAAACTTATCAACTCAATACACACTTCTATATCTTGCTTTCAATCACAACTATATCTTCTTTTATATCTTTTCTTTATTGCACAAATATATCCTCACAATCTTCTCAATATAAATCTGATTCACACTTTATAATTCTGCTCTTCTCTATATTCAGAAAATATTCATTGATTTCTTGCTTTCAAACACTTCTACCAATTACCTCTTATACCTCTTCAAAACAAATCACACCCTTTCTCTTAATTAATTTCTACTCTTAACAACTTCTAAATCGCTGCTTTTTATGAATATAAATCGCTGAATATATTCGCTGCACTTTTAGAACATAATCGCTGCACTTAACAGCAGATTGCACCACATTAATTGTCTTCTTTATGATCGCACTTCATGTATATATATATTCTCCTTAGCGCTCTTTTCAAATAGGGAGGTCAGCCATATGATAAGATCGGCTCTGTTAAGAAGGTCAGCCCTTTTTGGAAGTCGGCCACTATGAATATGTTTAAATTCCTTTGTTTTGGGCGCCAAAGGTTATGGGTCAGCCCATACAAATAATTTCTTATTTTCTTTTTCCCATCCTTCACTGTTATGTTTAAATCTTTAATTAAAACATGTACATATCTATTTGTCGGCCTCCAATTTTCTTCAACGGTAAGGCGTAACGAATGTATTTTGCTTTGCTCTCCAATGGGGATATATAACAGTTAACTCCTCATTGTAACAGACCATGCTTTACCTTGACATTAATGCTATCACTTATGATTTCGTGCCTTTGACATCAATGACAACACATTTCCAACAATATGTACGAATTATGTGTTTGTATTGCTTCTAAAGTAATGAAAATCTCCTTTAATAACTTATAAAATTGTGTTATATATATATGTGTGTGTGTGTGTGTGTGTTTTATGAATGTTGTATCCAACTGTATCCATATTAGGGGCCTTCAAAAATGAGCATATCCATATCCAATACCATATATGTGTCCATGCAACTTTGTTGGCGAGATATAGTGACCACAATTGCCAAGGCACCTACTAATTACAATAGTCTTGAGTATGAAAAGGTGTGCATCACCTTATTGGGCAAGGAAAAAGCTTCCGTAGAGGCGTCTTCGAAAGCAATCAGGGATACCTAGCCAGAAACAAGGGCATCCATCATTTTTGATGGATGGGGAGGATTGCAAAAACAGGCAACTAATTAATGTCATTGCAATGTCCCCTAAAGAGGCAATGTTTTTGAAGGCAATTGATTGTGAGGAGCAAGTGAAGGATGCAAACTTCATTGCCAATATCCTCATACAAGCCATTGAGATGGTGGGCCCTAAAAACGTTGTCCAAGTTGTAACAGGCAACGCTAAAAATTGTAGGGCAGCTAGTTCAATAGTGGAGGGAGAGTACATATGGGCATATTTTTGGGACACCATGTGTCATGCACTCTCTCAACTTTATATTACAAAAGATTGGCACACAGATCAAGTGGGTCAAGGAAATCTACATGGAGGCCGAGGAGATTCAAATGTTTGTGACAAATCATCATATGTCACAAGCAATCTTCAAGACCTTCTCCAAATTGTCGTTGAAGGTAATTTTATTTTCTTTTTTACTTTTAGCATATTTACTATTTTTAAATTTTTGCTAACGTGCTACTTTTTAATTTTTTAATTTGTTTCTTTTACACCATGTTAGGTTGCTGAAACTCAACTCGCATCACACAATCGTCTTGAGACAACTTGTGAAGGTGTAAGAGACATTGAGCGCCATGGTCATCAACACTCTTTGGAGTGTATAGAGGCAATCACCCACACAAAGAGCCCAAAAAATCAAAGGATTGATCCTAGATGATGAGTGGTGGGCTTGTGTGGAATAAGTTTTGAGTTTCACTAAGCCCATCATGAGTCTTCTTAGGTATGCAGATACGAATCGACCATGCTTGGGTGAAACTTATGAAGGCACGGACTCCATGGTTGAAAAATACGGACCATAATAGACGCCAAGGAGCAAGACCATACAAAAGCATTTTTCAAAAGAGTGCAAACGATCATTAATGAGCATTGGAACAAAATCACCACACCCTTGCATCTCTTAGCATTTGCTTTGTCTCCAAAGCAATATAGCAAAGAGATACTTTCCCTGCCAAGAAGGGTGGCACCATATAGACATAAAGAGGTTGTCATTGGATACAAGACTGCATTCGAAAGAATATTCCTAGATGAAGATATATAGGTTGTCTTGAGTGAGTTCGGCGCGTTCATATCTTTAAAGAATCGTGATGTTTGTGCTCTTCGAGACAAGTACAAGAAAGATGCTCGTGAATGGTGGTACCTACATGGCCAAGACTATTTTCACCTGCAACCTCTTACAATAAAAATTCTATCTCAAGTATGCATCTTTTTAGTTTTTAAATTTAACGTCCTCATTTTTCTTTCACTGCTATATATTACAATTTATAATTTAATAATTTATGTTTTATAATTGCAAATGTTGTATGCAAGTTCAACAGGTCGCAAGTTCTTTAGCAAAGCAAAATTGGAGTGCATAATCCTTTATCCACTCAATTAAACACAACCGATTGGGTACAAGAAAAACTGAGGATTTGATCCTTGTGCACTCCAACTTGTGTCTCTTGTCACATAAGAAACCTAATTACAAGGAGAGGGTGACAAGGAATTGGGATCTAACTCTCGAGTGTTGCGACTTAGATGCTACTATTGCACAACTTGCCCAAGTCTCTGTCAACAAGGCAACTTTTGCATATGACATGGCTAGTGGGAGTGGTGTTCTAGCTAATTGTGGTTCAAATGAAACTAAACCAAATGTTGACCTTGATGTTCTCAATGAAGAGCCATATGAAGATTATTGAATATTGATTGTAAATTTCATTTTGTATTGACATTTGAGAAATCACTAAATTATGAATTTCACTTCATGAGTATTTTCCTTATTGCAAGTCATGACGTATTTAGATATTTTGTTTATTTGCAATCATGAGTATTATTGTTTTAATTTTTTAGAATATATATATAACTGTACCCATATCTGAGCAAAATAAAAAATTGTCGTATTGGCATACCCAAACCCCAAACCCGTACCCGTACCAAGATTGGCAACTTAGCAATATCAAAATGCTTCCATAGTGTTTCGTAACAAAGGGATTGTCGGTCATGTTTCTCTACAAGCAAAGGCATTCACTTTTTATTTCTTCTATTAGTAATATGTCTAATATTAATTTCTTCTGTTAGTAATATACACTCTTATTAAAAAAAGTTACTGAATAAAATAATATATCTTCTACTGAATCACCACGCTTTTAATTTCAAAAATATTACTTACAAATGTAAGATACAATCAGCGTAACATTGCACCACATTAGGTGAAAGTGCTAGTGTTATATAACTGTTTTTTGTGGGGGGTGAAGGGGTGCATGTAAAATTATGTGATTAAGATAATGGCTGAGAAAAAACTGTACCCTCCAATCAAAGAGATTTAATAAGATTTGGATACAAAACAAATGGGCCTCTCCACATATTTGCTCCAAGGCCCACTTATAATGATACTTTGGTATATTGTATTTGAAATTTATTAACATACCTTTTCAAGTAAGGGGCACATTTTGTTTTAAAAAATCCCCAAATTCCTTGTCACCGTTCTTTTGTCGAACACTTCAACCATCAAACCAATAAAATATTGGCTTACACAAATGCACCCTATCTTAGAGCTAAACGATTTAAGAAGAATTAAGTTTTTACAAGCCTTCTTTAACATTTAACTGTTCATTCTCTAATGACTAAACATATCACAAGGAATAACTATCATATGTAGCAACCAAAATGGGCAAAGATAGATGTTTTTCTCCTCCAAATCTAGTATGGATACAAATTTAGACATGAAGAGTAAACTGGAAAAACTAAAAGGCAAATATTACTTACTGTATTTTGTACTGGACTGGACAGGCAAGATATTATAAGCGGGATACCACCATTTTTAACAATAACTGCAGCATTTGCTGCGTCTACAATTAAACAATTCAGAGGTTCATCAGAGATCCATACACTCTATTGACTATGTTTTTGTTGTCAAATATACATGTGAAACTACTATCTTCCATCAACCACAGAAAATAACTAATGCAATGCATCCCCAGACAACACCCAACTCCTACTCTTCAATACATTTCTTTGCTTGCATACTTTTACATACAAACATAGAAAAAAATGTTTGTTAAGAGCATTTGTCCCATCTGTACATGTCATCTTGGATGAATACTATTGAAAAACACGGATATGCTTCATTGTGGGAAAAAAAAATATGAGTCTTAATTTACCAGCACAGGAGTTGCATATGCCCCCAACCCCAAATTCTACCAGCTTTTCATTCAATTCAGTTAGGCAATCAAGGAATAGGTCCAACACATTCAGCTGTAGACATGTAAAATTCAAAATCAGATTTGCAAAATACATATTTACTTCAAACTCAGACATGTCAAAAATCTATTTTAAATTTTAATACCTTACGAAGAAAATTATAATTATAGGGATCATATGCAAAATTGGCCAAATGTGCAACAATTTGCTCCTTCGACTCTGCAATAAAAGAACCAGAGGCTGTAAATTGATGCTTTTTATTCCAATTAATGACTGCATAGTGTATCTTTATGCAAATTACACAAAACTCACTTTGGAGCAGAATCACAGGATTACAAACATAGCAGAGAAAAGACAAAGTGTCAATAAACATGAAAAGAGCTATAATGTGGAGCTTAACAAAAATAAGAAGTGACTAAATCAATCTAGATGAAAGGAGCATAGTTAGTGTAAACAAAAAATTATTCACAAGCGCTGACAAAGAAGAACACAATAGTGGTGATTAAGAACACTACTCATAGAAAAAATCCCTTTGTGCATGAGTAGCATGATATAAACATATGTATTTATATTAATTAGAGGATAGATATACTGAAAATCTATGCCATTGATACTCCACTCACAGTGAATTTGCATTAAACCTAGACCATCAATGAACTTTTAATCCTGCCCACCGATCATAAGTTAAACGAACTTTTGATAGGATTTAATCTTGAACATCCATTTTGATTTGACCCAAGATCCACCAAATCAATCAATAAAAATTGACCATTCCAACAAATGGAAAGAAAAATAAACCCTAATGTCCACATAATCCAGATGTTACACTATTACTCCCACTCCAACCTCTTATATAACAATATGAACATTAATGTGACATTCTCCAACAACTCATTTTTGTTTATTTTTATTCTCTTCCTCGTGTTCACTTCTTTTTTAGTCCTCTCCAGGTGAGATCAGAATGAAATGCCCTATATTGGTGAAATGGATCCATAAACCAAGTACTATTACATAGCTATATAGTATTACTCTTTCAGAAATTCAACTTATATAAGTCTAAACAAAGAAAATGTGTGCATATATCCAGTTGAACTCAAGTGCATATGAATATCTTTTATTTTAGTCTTGAGGTGCACAAGTCCATTTTGATTGGAAAGACCTAAACAATCTACATTAGATCTCAAATCTCCAGAGCACTACTTTTTACCTGCATAAACAATCTATCTCCAGAATAACGGGTTTGAGAATTTGTAATTTATTAGCAGTTCTGTTACTCAAGATTTATGATCTCGTCAATAAAATTCAAAAAAAAAATCTAGATTGTTGTGTATCTTTATATTTGCTTCATTTTAGCAAAAGTGAAACTTATATTTTCTACTGAAAACAATCACATGAGATGGCTTACAACAAAAATATTAACTTACTGCAAATTAGTTTGTTTCTCATAGAGGACAAAAATAGACAGATGGTAACATTGACCATTCATTGATTGTGTATGCCAAATAACATCCAACATGTGCCACAATCAACACAATATTACATTCAATTACACTATCAGGAAATAGAAATTAAAGACATAAAATTAGATTGTGTTGCCTAAATATTTACCAATCTTCTGCTCTTATTACATTTACCTACTTTTGTAGAAACTTCTAACTACCACAACCCAGCTTTTTTTGGTCACTCCTAAATTACATTTTACAATCACTAGAATGGAAAGAAAGGCAAATAGTCGCCATGGCATTAGATTAATTGGATAATGCAGTCTTCCAATCAACTAATTGGTTCAGCAACCAAATGGCTTAGCTAATGATTGTACTGTCACCCTTCCAGACTTTTCCTACTGCTCTGTCAGTTAATTTGCTGCCTCATCAATGGGTTTATGCTTATAGCTCAATATCTAGATGATTCTTCCAAAAAACAAAAATTTAAAATTTTGTAACTTGTCCCCTTTCCATTGGAGATTCTTATTTTTATTTTTCACCAATGAAATGGCTTCCATGAAAGCCTTGCCAACAAGAAAAATGGTAACTCCCAATCCTTCCAGTACTTAATTGAGTCTCATTTGCATTAATCATCCCCAGCCCTCATCTCAAGTTTTTCATTAATGGGTAACACAAGTCATTTCACTTTCCTTTGTTCCACAGAATGTTCTTCTTTCTCTTGACCCCAATAACAGTTGTCAAAATTTGTAATGGATCTTGAAAATCCTGTCAAATCAAATTGTCTCATTTTGTCATTAACTCCCAATCAATATATGTTATCAACCTTATCCAGAATGTATTGTTTGAAACATTGCTAGAATTTTGCCATATATTTTTTAGGAACCAACTTACAAATATAAATGATGGCGATGTTATTTTTAGTGTGTCCTAATCTAGATGTTATTCCTTCTACAATGAGGCTATACTCTTCACCTGCACACCTTGCTGCTACTTGTATTGATTCAATAATGGAGGCACATGTGGTGAAGGGTTGCCTTTCCAAGTATATTCTCTTTGGTTTCGAATTCTTCCTCTTTGTGTAACAAATCATGCAAGCTCCTATAATTGCATCAGAAATTGTGACAAGGTGGTCAATTGGATCATTATGGCCTACTTGCCTTTTTCTCTGTCACACCACTTGATCACCAACTAGCTCATGTCTGGTCTGGTTTGCCCCCTACTTCCACAATTTTATATGGAAATGGGTTGGATGTTTGGCTCCCTTCAAGTTGACACTCATCATTTTAACCTCAATCATCTCTCAAGCTCTCCCACAAGTGACTATGCAACAATCATGATTGTATCTTCTTCCTTGTATAATTATTCTACCATACAGGGATCTTCAAGCTTGCACCTCATGGATTCTTTGTTGTTTAATTTTGTTCAAACAACTTATCTTAAGCAAGTTGACTTTCTTCAATCCACTCATCTTAATGTCAATTGACCCTACACAATCAAGTTTTCTTGTACAATTCACTCTTCTCAATTAGTTCCTCATATGAGGGTTGATTGCAGTCAATTATCTGTATACACACATTTATTGCTTATGTTAATGATGTAATAACACCACATTAGTTATGTCTTAAAATTAACTTATGTTGTATGTTACAACCACCCATGTAACTTCCCCATACAATAATAACTAATGGCACAATCATCTAAGTGTGTACCATCCAGTTGTCTCAAACTCCATGTATTCATTCTTCCAACATTTAGCATCAAAGTGAGGATGCTGTAATGTTCCCTTTTTGTAATTTTTGCAATTTTCTGATTTTTTTAGTACTTATTCTGAATTTGCAGTAGAAATTAGAGAACAACCAATACAAACAAATGATTCAGCACCAAACAGTATAAATCACATACCTTCACCTCTGTACAGCTGGCTGAAAATATGACTCGGCATTAAGCATTGGAAAATTCAATTCCTTTGGTAGCTGTTGGGACCCACTCCAAAAGACAAAATGCACTCAGCAGACAGGTTCTGACAGTAGCAAATAAAATAACAAATTGTTCCCTAGAGATAGTCCCAATTTGCTAATCTCCTTCTTTATAGAGATGGCGCTAAAATCAATCTTTAATATAACATTTCAAAGAACATCAACCCACACAAATAGCAGATGGATATTTTCAGATTTACTCTTAACATGGTACGCAATCCAATTAAGATGCTAGAATCTATTACCAAGCTCCACAAGTGACTAGTAATGCTGCAGTTTGGTTATAGGCAATTAGCTTCATAGCATGTTATTGGTAAACATCAAGACAGCTCAACAATCCCCTTGCCATGGCTGATTCAAGGAGTCAGCAGTAAACCAACTTCATATAAAGATTATAATATGTTTCGATTCATCAGTAATAGGCAGTGGTTGTTTTGAACATAACTCAGTAATATGTTGCAATCCTCCTAAATAAGGTGCGGTCAGTTTATATATTATATGCTGCGATTTAATTCCATGGGGCTGCAGCAGCCTGAAAGGATATTAAATATATAGAAAAATTCCACGATCTATCTCATGTATTAAAAATATCAGAATCGGCCTTGTCTAGCGGCCTTACAAATACTTCAAGTTCAATCAATGAGATAAATAACAACAATGCTGAATAAAGAGTAACTAAGATCACACATAGAAACTAAATTACCCAAACTCATTGAGATCTGCAAACTAAATTCAAATACCACAATACTAAAATAACCAGAAATATAACCAAACTCACAAATTTTGCATCTAAATTACCGTGGTATCCAATCTTCTACACACAATCTGAAATCTTTCACAAATAACGTTGATATGAAAATTTGCTTGCAAGTCCAAATCGCTTCAGCACAATCGCGATCCCAGAGTGGAATCACCTCCGATGAGCAAGGGTTTTCATTCTCAAGCCCACAATGGAAACCGAAAGATTTTCATCCTCCAACCACCCACACACCAAGGGTTTCCATCCTTGAATGCTTCAAACTCCAAATTGGAAGAAATAATGAAAATGACATAATTCGATAATCCGATGATTTCCTTTGTGTTTTTGCCTCTTTTATTACAGTTTTCCTTTTCAAGTCTTCCATTCATTTTATTTTCCTTCCAAGTATTTAAAAATACTTTTTAAATTACATCCATAGGTCCCCTTTTAGAATTTCATTTGAATAAAGTGTTAAAAACATTTTTTTAAACATTACATAGGACCTATAATAAAATAAAGTGATCGGGCCCAATATTATAATGTTTTTCTCTAAAAAGGGGACATGACAGTCTGCCCTTCCCAGAATTTGCTTGCCCTCAAGCAAATGCAAGCCTAGATGCTCGAGTATCACCATGCCAATGTGACAGGTCATGTTGTAATGCCCATAGAGCTCGGATTTTGTACCTGTCAAATGGTGCATCTCCTACCAAAGAACACTATGCAAACCTAGATACTTGAGTGTCACCATGCCAATTCATGAATCAAACTGTAATGTCCATGTAATATGAATTCTATACCTATCAAGTGAGACAACTCCTGCCAAAGGGTGCTAGGACATCTACCATCTCCAATGTACAACTTTTGTAATTTTATCGCCTCCTTGGAAAACAACTTGACCTCATGACTCACAACATCATAAATGCAAACCTTAGGGAGATCCATGATGATGCATGATTATACCTTTCCATCTTCAACTTAGATCAAGCAATGAAGGCAACCAATTCTCCATATGCTCCTCTTTGGCGTGATGACAAATGATGCTTTCTCCCCAACGTTTGAAAGATCCTATGCATATGTAGAACCTGGATCCCATGCCTATCAAGTGAAGTAACTTGGGCCGACAAGTATAACATCTCCCAACTCCATTAACCCCAACAATTGTTTGCAACCTTTGCAAGTTAGGAAACAATTGAGCGAACAAGTGTGCATGATCCACAATACAAACCCCTAAAAATCTAGTAATGAAATCCCAAAGAGTCCCCCCGTAAGACAAGGAATGCAATCCAGTCTCAAGATGATCTTCTATGATTTGATGATGCATGAAAATATCCATAAACTCCCACAAGACCAAAGGCTACCTCATGTATTCACCATGGTGATTTTGTTACTCCATTTGGCTCCTTCTATGTGATGAAGAATTCGGGACACTTATTAAGCTTCATAACCAAAACCTTGAGTCCCAGTAGATCCTTCAATGATGAAACAAAGATGTACCTTCCAAAATATGGGGTAAATCAGACTGTGTATGGGCTGGAAACAAATTGCAATAACCACAAACCACCTGGAATTTCACCCAAATCAGAACTATGATGGCTGAACTATTTGTTCCCTTCAGCTGAAACCTTCTACCAACATCATCTAACGATAAAACCCTCTTAAAATATGCAAATTTGCAGCTGTTCATGACTGATAACAGCAGCTCTTGATTTGAAATTATCAAAACCAACAACATGACAATGGTACAACAGTTGCAAAACTGAAAATTCAAAAGTGTGAGCAATGTAGAGGCTGAAAACATCCCAGTAAGGACTGAATTTACTTCATTAGTAGTCACAAACTGAAAAACACCCCTTCCCATGACTGAAAACACCTGTATATCCACTTGTATGAGTGCAACTGAATAATGTTATGGTTGATATCCTCTATCACCACTTGCTTCCTTCATATTTTGTTGATGATCCTTTGCACCAATGCCCACTCTTGGAGTTATCTCACCATGCTTTATTGCACTACTTTGATATTCATGTGGACTCCTCCCATATGAAATATGCCTATAAACAGGACCTCCTTTTCCTTGGACTATAACCATGACATACTCAAAATTATGCTCATCTTTCCTAGATTGATGTTATAATAATTACCTTGTGTTCCAAAGATTCTTCCCCTAAGGCCCCAAGCTGTACCTTTTGACAAATGGCATGGATCAGATTGTATGTGGGCTAGAAAGTGGCTTTAATAGTCATATATCACTCAATTTTCCCTCCAGACAGTAACGTGTAGACTAGAATAATTGCACTTAGTGACCCCAATAGGTGAGACCTCCTACACACAACATCAAGCAAAGAAATCTTCCTCATACTTGCAGATCTATAGCTGCTCATGAAAGATGTCATAAATCCAAAACATGAATTTATCAAAATGATCAATAGGAACATAATACTCTCACTGCAAAACTGAGTTCCTTTATTCAAAATCAAGAATGTAAAGGTTGGAAACCACCCTATACTAGCTGAACTTTTCAACAATGGTAATGGGCTTAAAACTCCTCCACCATGTGACCGAAAACCCTTCTATGACTACAAGGAAAGTATGGAAGAGGCTGGAAATATTGAGTACAGCACCACTCTGATAAAAACTGTGAAGTCTGAATGATCACTCTCCGTTTTCACTTTTGGAAACCCAAAATGGTGGCCATAAACATGTGAATATCTACTATTTTGAGTTAGTCCCAAAAACAAACTACTAAAATTCACAACACATACCTTTGCAAAATGATTTTTGTGAATTATTCTTTCCATGAAATGACACAAATCAGCTTGTGTGCAGGCTGGAAACAATCATGTATTACCCAATTTTCCACCCAAATCAGAATTATGTTGGTTGATGTATTCATTCTTTTCAGCTGAAACCACTTTCCAACATTTCCCAAAAGTCTAGTGGTCCCAAAATTCGCAACCTTGCAGCTGTTAAAGCATAGAAACAACAACTTATAATCTGATTTTATCAAAATCAGTGCCTTAAATTGAAAAGCATCCACAAATTTGGAACCTCTCTGCAAAAACAAGATTTGAGAGCATTTTAATAATTGAAGATGCTTCTGCAAAGGCTGAAAATGCTTCCTCAACAGCTACCAACTAAGAAATACTCCATGTTATGACTGATAATTCTTGCCAACCCATTAGAAAATGTGCAAACAAAAACATATGATGGCTGATCTGCATCAAGACAACAATACTAAGTCTGAAATTTTGGGTTATAAACCTCCATGGTATATTTCTCCGGTCACCATAAACCTCCAAGATGCTTTGTTGGTGATCTCTTGCATGAATACTAAGCAATGAAGTGATCCCATCAAGCTTATGTTGCGCTACTCTGGTATTCATGTGAGCCTCATCAAAAGATCTTCTAATGGTGCTTAATACATCTTCACTAGGAAGAATGCTTCTCTCACAACCCAACTCAAACTCATGCTAGTGATCATCACTCTGCAATGATTTTGAAAATGCAAGATCAATCATCATGTTATTTTGATCCAAAGTAAGAAACATACCATCATGAGAAAATCTCTCCTCTAGCTCCACAAAAATGCACTTTTGATGTCCCAAGTACTCTCAACATATTGGACCTCCAAGGAACTAGCATAACTGAAGCCACCATACAATATTGCATCCTTCTTGAATTCATCTTCATGCTTCAAGTGGAAGTTTGAGTCATCTTTTACTTTTTCTTGAAATTTAGCCTTAGTTGATGTTTCATTATTCAACTCAAAAAAAGGATTATCAAATGTCAAATCAACATCCATATCAAAGAGTGGATTATCAAATAGCTGAAAATCATTTATGGAACCCTAGCTTGCAATTTCAGATCTTCTTGGACAATGTTCTAAGTCAAATTCCTCATGAAGTTCATCAAGCTCATCAATAACTTGTTGGATTTCACTCATCCATGCTTCATTTTTTTGCACCGTAAGATCTTTTACAGCCTCAAGTTGATCTTCTACCTCCAATAGTGCCATTTGAGCATTTTCTAACAAATCTTTTTTTTACTTAAGCTCAAAATTGAGCTCATCAACCTTTCTCTCATTTTCTCTAAAAGCCCTAAAGACCTCTTCTGCAAACTCGATGGCATGATCTCGATCTCTAATCAAATGCAAGTACTATGATTTCATTTATTGTCTCCAATGAATCTTTTATAGTTTGCAAGTTTGAAGAAGTAACTATACCAGCAATATTTTTCAGCATGAGGTCTTCAAGAATCTTGTGTGTGCTGTCCAAACTTGTGAGGACTTGTATCTCCCTCTCATTTGTAACCAAGAGAGGATTCTTCAATTCATGTAGATCTCTAGGTCCTTGTTCTGCAAAGTAACTTTGATCTCCCTAAAACATAGGTTCTTCATTTGCAAGTGCAACATGATCTTCAAAATAAATTTCCTCCTTGCAAACTCTAATTAGATGGTATGGCAGCATTATGCTCAAACAACAAGTAATCAAGAAACTCCATTGTTTGCTCTGCATTGACTTTTGATGCCAAGTGTCTCAAGCAAATACCCGGATCCCATGATCTTATGAATAGATGGTTTTGGGTTGGTAATGAAAACTCATCATGCTTCCTATAGCTGGTTGATTTCTCCACCAAACCATTCTCATGCTGATCTTGCAATGATAACAAATTTCTTCTCATACCAAAATCAGCTCTATCATCTGGATCATTCTTCACATTGAACTCTGTCTGGAAATCAAGTTGGATCATTTCCAACATGGAAAACTCCCACTCATTTTCTGAATTGTCATCACTGGAGTAATGTATGTACTCATCACAAGTTGCTATTCTGAAAATTTCAACATTCTCAAATCAGCATGACCTTCCATTGAACCCTCTGAGTGGGCAATCTGGCAATCTTCTTGTTTAGGAACATTCTCCTCAACATCAAAGAAGTTCATGCCTTCATCAACCTTTGATTCAACACCTTCAGGACAACTCCAGTAGTACTCCCATTCCTCTTGTTCCATTTTCTCCATTTCGGCCTCCACTTTTGTGACTTTGAATTCTTCCTCTTAACGATTTCACTTCTTTGTTTTTGCAACGGTGGTTGGGCTTGTTGATGATTGTTTTTAGACAAGTCAACAATAGAGTAAAACACTAGAGTGTCCCACTCTCTCTTGAATAAAGCCTCTCGAATGCTAAACAATGTGATCAATCGAGACAACTCCAAGGTTCCTTTTCTTATAACTTATAGTGGATAAACTTAGTGATTACATGTGATCTTGCCGATTATCACAAAGGGACTTACGTTGGATTCTTCTTCTTTCATTCAGTTTATTTCTCCCTTCAGTGTGGATGAAGTATGTACAATGCATCAATGAAAAAAAAGGGAAAAAAGATAGGGTTTAGGAAGCTAATCTAAGGTCAATGAAGCAAATGACGATGCATGAATAGACAAACTCCTTAATCAACCTAACTCCACTTCGCCAAGGATGCCTACAACTACATGAAGTTGGTGCGATCTCCTAAGGATAGAGAAAGGTTTTCAAATCATGAAAGCTTATACAAGCACCCATTAAATGGTGCAACTCAAACAAGCATCCACAATCGAACTCAAGCAAAAGATGAGGCTCAGACTAGCTTTACACAACACTCCACCAGCGATGGATGCCAAAAGCATGAGCTAGGAGTTGATCAAATATTTAGTACAACATAATTACATCAAAGAGCTTCTAATCTACTTGAAACATCTCTCCACTTCATCAAGATACAAGAAACCATGTCATTTCACAAGACAACACTTAAACACCAAACAAGCTCCAATGTCTTTGCATTAATCTTGAGAAATATTTACAACAATCTCCAAGTCCTCTCAGAGAATTTCGAGAGTCTCTTCCTACCCTACTCTAATTTCTTCTATCACTAACTACTTGCCTACAATCTAATATCTAATGATTTACAAATGAGGCAACAAGGCCTTTATATAGAGTCCAGAATTACAATGAAAGGCTAGGATCAATTCACGTAGTCAAGGGCTCAGATCATGCCAACTCAGCAGGTAGTTACAACAACTTGCTATTTTTAGTATATAAGAGAGGCAATGAAGGCACGCTTTCCAAGAAGATAAGGATGAAATGGAATCTTCAAAGCATCTTCCACATGGACGTCCTCTTTGGCTTCTTGTCTGTTGTAGATACATTGAGTGCAGTCATACGATGTGGCGAACTGTGATTAGAGGATGATGTGTATATGTCACATAGGTGCCACCTCAGCATATTCCCAAATTGTATCATCTGTGTGATGTCTTCGAACATGATTGCTTTGAACTTGTATGTTTGGGAATACTTTGTTGATCTTGCCTTATTCATTGTAAGTAGTATGATATATGATACTTGTAGCTCATTTGACTAACTCTGTGTTTCTCCTCTTCTTGCAGGATGTATATTGATCTTGTTTGAATGCTTCTTCATGTAGAGAGTAAAGTAGAGATATGATGCTACTTTCTTCATGATGATGCCTCATTAAGTAGGAGACTCTTTTGATACTTGAAGATTGGGAGAACTTGAAGTATGATGGACGTCTTTGAACATGATGCAACTATTGATGAAGTGTACTTGCAAGATATTCCTCGAAGAACTTAAAGCTTGAATGGATAGATGCCTTCTCGATGATGAAGATGTAGTACACTCAAACTTAATGTGATCCAACATGATGTCATTGATGAAGAGTGTCAACATGTTAGACTTGAAGTGACCTCTTAGAGCAGCTACATGATGACTTCACTTCACTCCTTGCATGAAAGTGACTCCTTGAATGATCCGGGCTCTTTGAATGACTCCTCAACTTCATCGATGCTCCTACAAAACAAACAAAGAAACAACATCAATCCTTTGATATACATTTTATTTCAAAACATAAAAAGTATGTTTAAGCATTCAATAACCTTCTCTAGGCCTAGGGGCTCATAGGTGACTATAGGGAGGCAAAAGGGCGCCTAGGCTTAAATGTCCTTATATTTGTTATTTCTTTAACAATTGAAGATGACTCATGATAGTTCCTTCTTGCAAGGTGCTCAATCTTGGACGCCAATTCTTACAATCTCTTCCTAGGCGCCAATTCAAGGTTGTTCAAGCAGAAATATGCGCCTAGATATTCTTGGTCCCAAACTTATCATTTTGGCGATTTCAAACTCATGTTTAGACTTTTGGGGATCTCTTCATTAAAGCGCCTATTCCCAAGGTCTTCAACACTTTACTGTCAAGCTTTATATCTTCTAGGCACTGAAATAGTGTGCAGAGAGTCAACAGTGCACCTAGATATTCCTTGGTGTTCTTCAAACTCTAAGTCAAATGCAATTTGATGACTGTTTGAATGGGAATTGGCGCCTTAATTCAGATAAGATGTTTACTCCACTTTTTATGCACTTGAACCCCTATGTTCTTAGGCGCACAGTGATGATCAACGCTTGAAACTTAAATGCATTTCCTAACCAAGGCGCTGATTTGAGGTCTCATTGACATGTATTAGCGCCTTAATAGAATTCATGTTCTCTTTGATACTAGGCGCTGAAATCAGATTGTCTAGACGTGAATGAGCGCCTAACACTTGAACTAGTTCTTGCCAGTCATTAACTTCAATATCATACTTAAACTTTTATGGGGATCCTCCTTTACCTTAGGCACCAATTTATGATATCAATTTGATACTAGGCACTGATTTGGATGAAAAATGGACTAGATATGCGCCTAGGGTCTGAACTTAGTCTCTCGACTATTCTAACTCCTTTAATGAGTTGTTTAACTTTGCAGGAGGTTCTTACATCTTCTACATGCTATACTTCAAGGTTTGAAAGCTCTTTCTCTCCTAGGCGCTCATGCATGGTTGCAAGGATTGAAAAGTGCGCCTTATCTCTCTTAGACGCACTTTATCATTGATTTAGACTCCATTTTACATCAAGGCGCCAAAAGTGACTTTACAAGGGCTTATCTGCGCCTAGCAATTGATAGGTGTTTACTTGAACTCTTTAACAATTTCAAACTATTGTGCATGTTCAAGAAAGGGTCTTGTTGATGGTTGTTTTTCGACAAGTCAACAATTAGAGTAAAATACTGAGTATCTGACTCTCTCTTGAGCAAAGCCTCTCGGATGCTGAACCAGGTGATCAAACGAGATGACTCCAAGGTTCCTTCTGATGTTTTCGGTAAGAGACAGCTCAGCGATTAAGTATGATTTTGCTGTTTAACACAAAGGGACTTACGCAGACTCTTCTCCTTTCATTCAGCTTGTTCCTCCTTTCAGTGCGGATGACATATATACAGAGTTTCTATGATAAAGAAAATGAAAAAAGGGGGTAAGGGTTTAGAAGGCTAATCTAAGGACAATGAGATAATGAAACATGTAAAGATAGACAAACTCCTCATGAAACCAGACTTCGCTTCGCCATGAGAACCAACAACTACACGAAGACGGTGCAATCTTCTAAGGAAACTCAAGGATTTTCATGTTGTAAATCCCCATCCAAACACCCACAGCTGGCGCAATTTGAACAAGCATTCACAACCGAACTAAAGAAAATGAAGGTTCAGTCTAACTTTGCAAAGTGGGTTGCCTTCGACAATACACGAAAAGTATGAACCAGAAGAATTCATCAAATATCTTTACGCATATTCATTACATCAATGCACTTCTAATCTATTTCTAAGCTGTTTGAAACATCTCTCCACTTCATTGAGATACAAGAAATCATGTTACTCCACAAAATAACACTTAACACCAAACAAGTAGCTCCAATGTCTTTGCATTAACCTTGAGGAATATTTACAACAATTTCAAGTCCTCTCAGAGAATTTTGAGAGTCCCTTTTATTCTACTCCTAAAATTTTAAAATCTATATCTCTAATGATCTACTGAATTACAAATGAGGCAACAAGGCCTTTATATAGTCGTCCAAGTTACAATGAATGGCTAAGATTGATTCGATAGCCAAGGGTCTAGATCGTGCCACCTCAGAGGTAGTTACAACAACTTGCTATTTTTAGCAAAAAAGAGAGAGGCAATGAAGGCACGTTTTCCAATGTGATAAGGTAAGGCAAAAGCATTTAAAATATTCCTCCACATAGGAATCCCTCTGGCTTCTTTCATTAAATGATACATTTAATGCATTTAAAATGATGTGTTCTCGCCACATAGATGCCAACTCAGCATACTTTGAAAATTGTATCATCTTTATGTGATGTATTCAATGCGATTGTTTGAACTTGTATGTTTAGGAATACATCTTGTGGATCTTGCCTTGTTCATTCTTTTTGTTGACTGGATGTATGATACTTGTAGCTCATTTGATTGACTTTGTAATGTTTCTTCTTCTTGTAGGTAAGTTGATGATCTTCCTTGATGCTTCTTCATGTGGAGTAGATGATGATGATAATGATGTGGCTTTCTTCATGTAGAGTAAAAGACTCTCTTGGACTTGAAATTGTAAAGTCTTGAAGTTTAGATGGATGAATGCCTTCGCTTGATGTAGATCTCTTGGAATGATGCTTCTTGGAAGATGATCTTGAATGATTCCTTAGAGCAGCCACATGAGGTTTCCTTGAAGTAGAGTGGATGCCTTCGGAAAGTCTTGATGAAGATGATGTCCTTTGGATGGATGTCTTCTAGACAATCTTAACTTGATGTCACTTGATGAAGAATTCCAACACAAGGATGATGAAGAATTCTTAACAGCTACATGATGCCTTGCTCTTTTCTCATTCCTTGCTTGTCAAAGGTTCTTATCACTTGATCTTTAGATGATTCCTCCTTTTTGCTGCAACACAAGTAAAGAAACAGCATCAATCCCCTTTCGATAACACATAATACATAAGAATCATTACAAGCATTTCTAATCTAAGCACATGAGTTAAGGACTTTGATGTCTAACTTGAATGATGTGAAAACTTTACTAAGATGGCGTGCTGGTTGAGATAAGTGAATTCCTCCTAGATTCCTCCTTGATAAGCCTCTAAAGTTTGCCTTCAACACTTGACTTTACTTCCCTTCATAAGGTAGCGCTTTAGACAAAGGTTTTAGTTTCTCCTAGAATTGATGCACTAGATAAGTCGCATTGGATAAGGATTTCGAAATCTTCCTAAAATTTTCCTTTTAAAACTCCACTATTTTATCTCCTCTACAAGTCGCATTGGATGAAAGATTAAGATCCTCTTGCCTTTTATATTAGATGACATCTTCTAGATCCTCTTTGTATTCCTTGGATTAGTGTTTGACTCTCTTCTTGTATTTCGCATTGGATAAGTATGTTGAAGTCTTCTTGAGGTGATTGAAATACCTTGATCTCCCTTCATAACCCTTTAGGCGCGTTGGATCAAGTTTTTGATTCCTTCTAGCATTTCGCATTAGATGAGCATGTTGAAGTCTTCTTGAGGTGATTGAAATACCTTGATCTTCCTTCATAACCCTCTAGGCGCGTCGGATGAGGGTTTCGAAATCCTCTTCTTTTGAGAGCATTGGATTGATACATTGAAATCTTCTCAAAATTGCTTTGGTTTGAACTCGTTCTTCATTTACAAGGGAGTGGCGCATCAGTTCAAGGTGACAAGATCCTCTCAAGTTAGTGTTTTTCAAATATTCTACCTTCTTCCCTTTTAGCGCATTAGATGGGTAACTTGAGTTCTTCTCATATGTGGCGCATTGGATGGGTAACTTAAGATCTTCAAAAATGAACTTCATTCTCCCTTCATATATGGCGCACTAGATCAAGGATTGAAATCCTCAAGCTTCATTCTCCTTTCATGTATGGCGCACTAGATGCCACTTTTGATTTCTTCCTGTTTGAGCACTTTGATAAGGGTCTTGGAAGTGGCGCATCACTTCATTATATTGAAATCTCCCAAACTTCGGTATATTGATAGCCTTTACCTTGAAGTGAATCATGCATGGTGGTGGCGCATTGGATGGGACATGGAGAATCCTCTAGAAACAAATCTCATTCTTCCTTATGTTGCGCATTGGATGACCTTGAAGTGGGCGCATTAGATCACCTTGTTGGAAGCTTCAAAACTTCGGGGTATTCATGATGTTGGCGCATTAGATAAAGCTTCAAAATCCTCTGAACTAAAGCCTTGAAGACTTGACATTGGATGTCCACTTTCCTCCTTGTAGGGCGCATTGGATCATGGATGGAGAATCCTCTGGATTATGCTTTGGATAAGGATCTTTCAACCTTCACACTAAAACAACTTTGGCGCACTAGATCACCTTTTTGGAATCTCTGGAGTTTCCCCTCATGAGGTCGCATTAGATGAGGAATAAAAATCCTCTAGACTTCGCCTTGGATGCTTGACATTGGATAGGCGCATTAGATCAAGGATTGAAATCCTCAAGCTTTTTCGCATTAGATAGGCCTTTTGAATCTTCTAGTCTCACATTGGTGAATGGGTTCAAACACTTGCGCTGAATGTTTGGGAGTCGTCCATTGGCGCATTAGATGGGGGATAAAAATCCTCAAGTTTTGGTGCATCACTTAAGCTTTTGAAATCCTCTTCAAACTAGATCTTTCTCAAGTCAAAACCTTAAGACTTCTTCTTCTTTCTAGGTGGCGCATCAGTTGGGGTTTTCAAATCCTCTGATCTCTTTTCAAAATTTTAGATTTTCGGAGTCAATTCTTCATCCTTCCTAGCGCATTGGTTGAGCTTTGAAAATCCTCTGACACTTATCATCTTTTCCTTCACTCCAAGATTCGCTCCAAGACTTGTCTTTTCATTTTCGCATTAGTTGAGTGTTTTAGATCCTCATCTTTTCCTTCAAAATGATCTTTTAGTTTGGGCGCAGTAGATCATTGATCGAAATCCTCATGTTTTTTTCGCATTGGATCAAGGTTGTAGATGGGCACATTGGTTCATCAAGTGGAAATCATCATCTTCAAGCGCCTTTTTCCTCGTGATTTTGCGCCAAGATTTTGCGCCACTTAAGTGCCCTGTCGCACTAGATCAGCTTTTTGAATCCTCTGGAAAAGTCAGGCATTTTTTAGGATCGCAAGGGTAAAGGTATATTGAAAAATATATTTAAGTATAAGTTAAGTTGAGATTCTTCATTTTCCAAATGAGACCTCCAGTTATGAAGCAAAAATCTCCTAGAAGAGAGACTTATTGGATTGGCAGAGGAAATGAACCTAAGGCATCATCTAAACTTAAATTGCAAAACCAGGAGCTCAAAAAAAAAAGGGGGGGTCCCCATTTGCAATGGGGCGATGTGTGATTTGGTCACAACAGGTCTTAACACTTAAATTCACTCCCAGTTCATTCTAACAACATACTTCTACTTAGGCGCACTCTTTGACTAATCCTCAGGTTGAAATGCACCTCACCTTACCTTGGCTTGTTTTGGCATTATGAAACTTCAAATTCATGTGTAATCCTTCAAGCAACTTTTCACTAAGCGCCAACCCTTATGGTGTCAAGCTCCATGCTCTTTAGGCACAATTTTCATAGGTTGAAGCCCTTATCTCATGCTTAGGCGCAAAAATGGAGTTTGAAGCTTGGGCGCACTTTGAGGTTGTTCATGAGGTAGAATGCGCCTAGCTCAAAATGAGTGAATTTTAGACTTTAGGGATATGCAAAGTGTCTTGGTATGTCAAACTCCTCAAGGTGCCACAATTAGAAGTGCTTTAAAACTTGTTTTCCTCTAGGTGCCAATGTGGATGGTGAAGACAAGAAAAGGCGCCTCATCATGATGTTGAATCTTCTTCCTTCTAGGCACACTTTGTGATGTTACAAGTGACAATAGGCGCCTAAGTTCTTCATGCTAAGTTTTAGTTATTTGAAAGTTTCTAACACTAGGCGCTATTATTGGAAGTGATTTGAAGTTCATTCTCCTCTAGGCGCCAATTTTCTTCACTACTACTTGCATCATTGGTTCAAGACGCAATCTTGAGGTTGTTTGGATGATGAAAGGCGCCCGGAGTTCTAGGCGGAGTTTTGAGGTTGTGCAAGTGGAGAAATGCACCTAAGGTCTTAAAGCAAATTTGCGCCTAGAACTGAAAGTCCCCGACGTAAGGTATATTGAAAAATATATTTAAGTATAAGATGAATTTCTTATACTTCAAATATTTTTCAATATACCTTTCAGGATGTTTGAGATAGGTCTCAGATTCACCGGATTTAACATGCAGATTATAGAATTTGGAGGATCCACTTCAGACTTAGCCAATTTTCAGGATTTTCAGGATATCAGACTTAGTCATTTTTCAAGATCTCAAAACATACATCAGGATATCAGGATTTCAAGGGACTATTAGACTCAACCACCACTAACTTCATCAAATAAATCTAAGACATCCTCCAAGACTTAATGCAAAGCATCAGAGCTCAAAAAAAAGGGGGGTCCCCATTTGCAATGGGGCGATGTGTGATTAGGTCACAACAGGGCTCCCACGACTCCTTGCATGAAAAGCAAAGTATCATTTCGTCTGAGCTCATTTCTGCTACTATCTTCTTTTCTCATCACTTCAAGATTCTCCTCTTCTCTTGCAAAAACTTCTAGTGATTCCTCTTCCTTCACAAACCTTTTCTTTTCCACCAACTCCTCTTTCTTCCTTGACCTTATATATTTTATCAGGCCTTTTTTGCTAGAATCCCCCACTTCAATTAAGTCCAAGAAACCATCAAAGGAAACTTGGTCTTTGAACTTATTAGGATATTCTTGATACTGATCAAAAATTTTGGTGGCCTCTCCTTCATAGCTCATCTTGTCTTTCTATACTCTCATCAATATCTCTTGCATAGGATCTATATCCACTTCCATGGGAAAGAATTTAGGTCGCTAATCCCTATTCTCTACTCTGATAATCTTCTAAAGATAAATCACTGTTGAAGCTCAAAACATGAAACCACTGAAACTGATATGCAATCGTTGAATTTACTGACATACAACTATTGAAATTCTAACATGCAACTAAATATCTATAACAAGGTGTTAATTTCCCAACAGGCTGCATGATCACCAGCTCCGATACCAACTGTAATAACCACCCTTAATTTTTTTTTTAATATTAATAAAGATGTTGCAACTAAAATGAATGCAATACAAAATGCTCACTTTGACACACCAGGCGGCAAGCCATCCATCTCTATGCTTAATTAGCGGAATGTGTCAATAATCACAAGATGAACACACAAGGTGACTAAGTCGTCCTTCCTCTACGCTTATTCAACAAAGTGTGTTTAATGCATGACAAACTCTTAGTCACAGGGTTCGCCGAATTTCAGCCATGAGGTTCGAAATTTGGCAAACTTTTTGCCAGGCCATGAAATTCGGTGAAATTCGTCATAAAATTCGTTGTTTAATATGCTTTTTTTTTAGCCGGTAGGCTTTTATATGAGTATTATACTGCTCGGAAATTTATCTCACACCTCAAAAAAAATTCGCGCCGGAAAATTTTCTAAACTCTTTGGTTGTTCCTTGTTCGCGCCGGCAAATTTTCTAAACTCATTGGTTGTTCCTTGTTCGCACAGGAAAATTTTCTAAACTCGTCGGTTGTTCCTATAGGCGTATTCCTTGAACCTCCTCTGGGTGCCAGTGCTAGTAAATCGACGCCTGTGAAAAAGAGTATTAGGAATTAGGTTTTTATTTCTCCTCCTGCGACTGGTTTTCACTTTTCTGTGTTGCAAAAAATTAAGAATTGTATTAAGATAAAAGATCCGATGGATTACAAAAGCCCTTGGTGCATATATAATACTATTAATATATTTATGTTAAAATATTATTAATATATAATAGTATTAATATATTTATATTAATAATATATAAATATATTATTAATAATAATAGTATTAATATATAATAATATTAATAATATATTTATATAATATATTATTATGGTATTAATATATTCATATTAAAATATTATAATATATTTATATTTTATTAATATATAATAATATTAATAATATATTTATATAATAATATAATATATATATAATACTTATATTTTTTTAAATCAAAATTATATAAGGCGAATTTCATCCGAATTTTTTTTGCCTCAGCGAATTTCATCCGAATTTTATGGTTGCCGAACACAAACGTGAACGCGAACCTTGTGACATAGGACAGAATGATGCACACTAGATGGCCGAGCCGACCACATCTACACTTATTCAGTGGAGTGTGTTAATTACAAACATTTAAGCAACGAGCACATAAGGCGACCGAGTCGTCCTTTCTCTACACTTATTCAACTAAGTGTGTGAACACATAGAAATGCAAAAAATATGCAGCAACTAGCGGTACTATCATCGAGGGTAAACAAGATTACATTATTGCATCTAAAAATGATATTACAATGAGATATAGGCTGCAATATAAATGATATAATCTGATTCAAGCTGAAGTAACACTACTGCAACCAAATATCATGGAAATAAGGCACTGAAATCATTCAAACCCAAACCAGATGCATACCCACTAAAGCTCTGTAGTTGTTGATGAAGATTGCTGCCACAAAACACACGGAAACTCACTATAGACATTGATGTTACTAAAATCAATGATCTGAATCAGGTTTGAAACATGTTGAAACACTGAAATTTGACTAAGTCTGAAAAATTATAAGATCCTCCAAAAACTAGAATTTGCATTGTAACTCCTAGAGATCTAAAACCATTCTCAAACATCCTAAAACTATATACATGAAATATAACTTAAAGTACAAGGAAGTAAATGTCCACATGTAAATGTCACTTATACTTAAATGTTTATTTCATGTATACCTTTAGTAGGAAGATAATATGAAGTTGCAGGCCACAACACAATGTTCCACACTGAAAACCACTACCAAAACTGAATCTGCTGATCTGATACAAGTTCTACAACACTGATAAACCCCAACTAGTATATAAGATCATCACAAACTCACAAATCTGCTAAAAACCCAACTCCAAACTGATACTAATAGTCTAATTAATGCTAGGTGCCACCCCAACACTCAGAAAACACAAGAGAAAGGGGGTGATTCATGCCCAAAAGTCTCACGCCCTCTCCCAAATTGGTACGACCTGTACTAGAACAGTACGGCCAGCAAATACCAAAATTGAATCTGCTGATCTGATACAAGTTCTGCAACACTGATAAACCCCAACTAGTATATAAGATCATCACAAACTCACAAATCTGCTAAAAACCCAACTCCAAACTGATACTAATAGTCTAATTAATCCTAGGTGCCACCCCACCACTCAGAAAACACAAGAGAAAGGGGGTGATTAATGCCCAAAAGTCTCACGCCCTCTCCCAGATTGGTACGACCTGTACTAGAACAGTACGGCCAGCAAATGACCACTCAAAACTTCCAACAATTTCAACTTAAATAGTTGTTTTACCTTGTATTGCAGGCATCTTGGCATGAAGAATGATTCATTCAATCTTGAGGTACCTTCGCCTTGGAAACTTCAATCAGCATGGTAAATAAGGCAGCAGACCTATAAGAAAGTACGGCCTAGCAAGGATTAAAAAAACTTCACAACACCCCAAAACTCAATCAGATAATCACAATCTTCTTCATTCCCTAAAAAACTTCACTTCTCAAATCAAACACATCAAAATCTTCACTACTAGCAATCATCATAAAAGACTTGCATTAAAGTTCACTTCCAACTAGGGGGGTTTTCATCACCAAACCCAGTCTTTTTGAGAGGGTTTTCGTCCTCAAAAAAATCAAAGATGAACACAGGTTCTCTCATAAGCAGAAGCAAAATAACATAACATGGCTAACCTTTCAAATGAGCTCCAAACCTCCTTTTATAATTCACTGGAGGAAATAAAATAATATTTTTCTCCTTTTCCCTCCAAAAGCTTTTTTTTTGAAATAATAATTCATTTTGTGCGCAAAGGCCCCTTATACCTAGCGCCTCCTAAAACACCACTTAAAAAGCCTTTTATTAAATGGTTACACATAAGTTGCCTTTTTTATTTATCCCCCTTAAGACAACTTAAGTAATAACTATTTAATAATTTTAATTATCCACCCAAGTTGCAAAAAGCATCAAAATAAAACAAATATAAATTTCTGATCATTCCATAATGCTCCTGAAGACTAAAGATGATGAACTGTATCAACTTGGCACCATTCTAAAAACAATCTACTTCTCCAAGAAGTGTGGTGAGCTCACAAAAAGGTGCAATTGCATTCTGAGAGAAGCATGGGACTCACTACAATCCCCTAAACTCACTGCCATGAATAAAAACATTACTTGATCATTCCTGTGTTCTCCAAGAAAGTTGGAGCTCTCCCTAGCACCACCAATTAGCCTATGGAAAAACTCAGAAAATAGGCTAATTGTTCTCAAACTGATTATGTGCGAAAAGAGAACATTACACCATGATATAGAAGTCTTTGCACAAAGTGATGACAAATTGTTTTGCCTTCGTGATGCTAGGAACGATGAAGCCATTTTGTGGTATCTCATCCTTCTTGAATTCTCCATCACCCATCCAACACCATACCATGCTTAGTCATAAAATCTTGAACATCCAAATGACATCTATTTTGATTACCACCTTTCCACATCAGGCATCTCGTTGTGATTATCTCCATTTGGCCATCATCTATGATCTTGTCTTCAAGTGTGGTACTTAGCTCTAATGAGTCTATGAATCATGAGCATTGATCCTTCACGACTTTGTTAGAGTGCAAAACATATCCTGTATGATTCCTCATGAACTTCCTTTTTATCCAAATGCAAGAGATGAAGAATTTATTAGTGATATCAAAACCTCTATCCTCTTTGTCCTTCAAAAGCTGTGTCCTTGACTTTGTCACCGTTTTTAGCATGCTTTCCATTATGACAAGAATCTTGCAATGACATAACAAGAACCAACAAATTTGGAATATTTTTATACCTTAGGCTGCGATCGAAATGCTCATCCTCATTTGTCGAAAGAGAAATTGAGATATTCTCAACACCTCCATTTTGGTGACTCAACTCCTGACTTAGGGCTAACCAACATACTCTTCAAAAAATGCATGTCCATCCACCATGCTACTCTAAGAATCAATCAATAGGTCACCATTTGCAAGTTTGAAGGATAGTGCATGATTTGGCGTATCTTCCTTCATCTTGAACTCTTCACATCCAACAAGTGAAGCCCTTCCCACCTTGACTTCATCAATGTTTTGTTGACACATGCAATCATTAGAAGTCGATAAAACATCTACTATAAAAGAATCTTTACCTTCAACCTACATGTTGGATTCCTTCTGCTCTTCTTGCTTCCTGATTTCTTCCTTGGCCTTTTCTTTTTCCTCTTTCCTCAATGGGAGATTTTTTTTCCTATTGATCACTATAAGTCCCTCGATTATCAAATATGGCCTCAACTTCTATGCACATTGTTCAACAACATTTTTAGCTTGTGTATGTGCAACTAGCGAAACTTCCTGCTCCAAACCAACCAATAATACAAATAATAAATGCTGGGAAATATCATCACTCATTTAGAATCAGAGCCATAATTGTCTGCATTGAGGCCACTACATTTTTTGCATGATTCCTACTAACAGTTGCACGGAAATGTTGAAAAATTTCAAGAAAAAGATCATCACATTCAAGATCCAACATCACAACACGACCTAACATTTGCCATAGTTCCCAGAATTGTGACCCTCCTAGCAAAATAAGAATTTCTAATCTCATCTAAACCTTGAAAACTTTCCACAATCAGCTGAAATATCTCTATCATGGCTTTGTTGTTGTATGGAACCCTAGGAGTTGTTATTCTTGTAATTTCACTAATACAAGTGATAACTACAAGTCTCACCTCTTTGTCTATGTGTCTTGGAAGCTTGGGCTTAATTAAAGAAGTCATCAATGGATTCACCGCCCATCGCATCATCTCGTAATGTGACTGTTCTATCATGGATAAACAATTTTTCACTTTTTCCAAAATTCCAAGTAGACCATCTTTTGACTATGGCAAACGCTCCAATCTTTTCCCTACTCTGTAAAGTCTCTCTCCCACATCTTTTTTGATTGTTAACGCCATTTTCTATCACTAGATCTGCATCAAACAAGTTAATCCTTTCCCCAACAAGTTGGCAAGACCACTGCTCTAATACCACTATAATGTCCCCTTTTTGTAATTTTTGCAATTTTTTGTTTTTTTTTTAATTTTCTAAATTTGCAACATTTTGGAAAAATAACAAAAATATTAATTGTCTTTATCACAATAATATATGAATATTGCAGCAAGACTGGGTAGAAAAATAATGTTGATATAATAAATATTATCACAGCCACAAATCACCGATCTATGCATTTGAAATCATAAAGGTACTCACTATTATCAGCAGCAACTGAAAAACATTATTCCAACTCTTCATAAAGTGTACGGCAGCTAGAAAAGAATAACAATTTATAATATTCAAGATACCCTTTGTAATATGAACACAGGCCAAAAGAATTTTTGACAGATATGGTACAACAGTAGAAATTAAAGAACAGCCAATACAAATGATTCAGCACCAAACATTTATATAAATCACATACTTTTACCCTTGTACGGCTGGCTGAAAATATGACTCGACATTACGTATTAGAAAATTCAATTCCATTGGTAGCTGTTGGGACCCACTCCAAAGCATATGTAATATGCCAAATGGGGATATTTTCTTCTAATTTGGATTTACAGACTTTCCAACTTAACCTTACTCGAAATTTTCTGATTTTCCTATTTTGAATTCTGCCCTAATTTCTGTACTTTAGTTTCCTGCTCAAAATCCTGATTTCTAAACTTCAAATCAGACTTAAACAATTGCATACAACAGCCCACAAAACATGCCAAATCATCATAATATCATCGCCAATCTGTTTACCAACAAAATACTTGAATTCCACAACAAAATATGCAATAAATCCATTTCAATTCGCAACCACAAATGACTGAAAATTAAATCAGAAGTCTGCTGCTACAAAAATCAGAATTTGACAAGTCTTCAATTGCATCAAATGTCTTAGGCAAACATGCCTGGCAATAATCTGCCCTAACCCTAAGGGTTGTACGTACCAAAAACAAAGCAAAATAACCTGCGTACGATAGCAAAAGATCTCCAATGAGTGCTGCTCCAATTAGGGCATAAAACCCTAACCCTAGACTCTTCAAACTCCAAGAAAATCTGCTCTAAACCAGGTCTGCTAGGTCTGCTGCTCCAGAAAATGTGATCAATGTCACCAATGAAGCCAACAAACCTCCAACAATCAATCCTCCAAAGGTGGCGCTCCAAATCTAGGGTAAACCCTAGTCAATCATGCATCAATCCACGCCAAGGGTAGCCTCCAAGATGATCTTCAAATCTGATTTAGCAATCTGCTCTTCTTCATCAACAAATAATCATGAAGCACAAGTGAACTCTAGTCACGGAATCCTCCAGAGGAAAAGCTAGGTTTTCGTCCAACTCCTACAAACTCAAGGGTTTTTGTCCTTGGTTCCTTATGTCCAACTTTCGTTGCAGCCAAGAGATAAACTCCAATTGAGAAAAATGAATGATGCCTTGACATGCCACAAAGACCTTATATTTATACATGTTTTCACTCTCCCTCATGTGCTGGCCGACCAAGGCAGAAATGCTATTATTTTATCATTTTTTTCCTCTTAAGGCCAACCCCTTATGCATTCTTGGCGCCCAAATACTCTGGCTGACCTAGGACTTGTATTTTCTTTATTTAAAATTTGCTTTCCCTCCTCTAGTAGGCCGACTAGCCTCTAGATATCTTGGCGCCCAATTCAAATTGAAGATTTGAATTTCCATATTATATTCTCTTCCTTCACAAATCGTCCTCCATAAACATGCATTAATTTATAATTTTATGGCTTCCATAAGGATGGCACCCACAGGAACCAATATCAAGTTATGACTTACAAGTTCTTTCCTCCAAGGCGCACATGAGATCATGCCAACTTTACCTCCTCCAAGGTGAACATGGGGAAGGATATCAAATTCACCCTTATCCAAATATCCCTCAAAAGACCAATTTCCACAATCCTACCATCTCCAAGATGGTTCATGGAGACAAATTATTTTATTCAAGATATATGCGTCAAAAACATCAAAAAACTATGAGAAGTCATCTCCAACACTCAAATGCCTCCTAAAAATCCCGAAGTGTGGAAATTAGCCCAACGGATCTCCAAAGGTGATCACTCCGAAAATGGGGACATTATAGCGTAAAATGCAATCAACAGACAAGTTCTAACAGCAAGAAATAAAATAACAAATTGTCCCCTAGAGATAAGCCCCAATTTGCTAATCTCCTTCTTTAGAGAGGTGGCGCTAAAATCAATCTTTAATATACCATTTCAAAGAACATCAACTCACACATATAGCAACATTAATTTGATATAAAGATTTAGACGGCAGATGGATATTTTCAGATTTACTCTTAACTTGGTACGGCAGTCCCCACCAATCCAATTACGACGCTAGAATCTATTACCAAGTTCCACAAGTGACTAGTAATGTTGCGATATGGCTATAGGCAATTAGCTTCATAGCATGTTATTGGTAAACATCAAGACACCTCAGTAATCCCCTTGTCACGACTAATTCAAGGAGTCAGCAGTAAACCAACTTCATATAAAGATTATAATATGTTGCAATTCATCAGTAATAGGCAACGGCTATTTTGAACATAACTCGGAAATGTGCTGCAATCCTCCTAAATAAGGTGTGGTCAGTTTATATATTATATGCTGCGATTTAATTCCACAGGGCTGCGACAACCTGAGAGGATATTAAATATATAAAAAAATGCCACGATCTATCTCAAGTATTAAAAATATCGGAATCAGCCTTGTCTAGCAGCCTTACAAATACTTCAAGTTCAATCAATGAGATGAATACCAACAATATTGAATAAAGGGTAACTAAGATCACACATACTACTCAAACTCATTGAGATCTACAAACTAAATTCAGAGACCACAATACTGAAACAACTACAAACATAACCAAACTCACAAATTTTGCAACTAAATTATTGTGGTAGCCAATCTCTTGGACACAATCTAGAATCTTTCACAAATGTCGCAGATATGAAAATTTGCTTGCAAATCCAAATCGTTCATTTGAAAGTTGATCTTCCTTTGCTTCATAACCAAGACTTGTCTTTATACATTATGACCTTTACCCATTTTTAATATCATCCAAGATCTCGGTACTTTTCTCAACCTCGAGGCTCCTATCTGGCTTCATAGTTGTTCTCTCTAATTCTTTCCTTTAGTAACCAATTTCGGACTCATCGGGATTTGAGCTTTGCCTTTCTTCATAGTCAATACCACCTTCTGTACTCTTCTCATTTTTCAGGTTCCTGTTTGATTGAGCATTTGCTTTTCTCAATTCCTTTCTCAAAGAGACTACTTCGAATTCTAACCTTTCACAATTTTCCTCCTCTAATTGGACTCTTACTTCCCCTTTCATCTTGTATCCTTCTATGATCTGAAATTTTAGCTCGACTATTCTCTTCTCAAATTCTTCAAGGCTTCGTACTAATTCTACATTAGATTCATTGTTCTCTTGAAGTTGTAGCTTTAGTTTCAAGTTCTCCTTTCTAAACCTCTTGATCTCACTGTAGGCATAATGGAGTTCCTCCTCAAGATCCATTTCTTCATCATCTTTGTAATAATCTTCTTTTGAATCTTTCTCTTCTTTTCTTTTGTCTTCACTTTTGACCTGCACACATTCAAAAACACAATGATCAAATTTACCACAATTAAGACATTTATACTTACCTTTGTATATGTCGGATCCTTCTTCATTTGCATCCGATTCACCGCTGGAGCTATCGCTTGATTCATGCTTTGAATTCTTCATCTCCTTTGATGCTTTGAACGTTGCCTCTCTCTTAGATGAATTCAGTTGATATGTAGGCACCAACCCTCACAATTGACCACCAACTCAGTAAGAGTCACCAATCTCTAGGCACCAACCTACGAGTTCTTCAATGGATGATATTGTTCTCCTTTACTCACAATCTGATCATTACTTCTGATTCTGTATGATGTAAGTCTTTCCGTTTCAAATCAGGTTCACACACATATACTTTGTTCCCTCACAAATCTGATCACACACTTTCTTCCCTCACAAATCTGATCCAAATCATGCACTTCTTTACACAAAACTCATAATAATCATGGCATTAACTTCACATAAATTTCTGCCTTAAGATCTCCTCTAACTTCCTTAACAATTTGCTCTTAATCTTATATATACATATTTGCATTTATCCTTCATACATTGGCAGCATCTCCTCTTAAAATAGATCTGAATTACTCTTCATTTCTGCCCCTTTATCTCTTCTAGATCTACTCTTTAACTCAAAAAATAAATCATTTATTGCTTACTTTCAAAACATATTTTCTCACCTTTTATATCTCAGGAATGTAGGTGATATACACACCCTTTCATAAAGAACATCACCTTTCACTAAAAGTGTAACTCTTCAAGACAAATCGCTGCCCTTGGATAATAAAATCATTGCCTTTTTATGCTTCTTTTCTTCCCTTAATCGCTGTCCCTTCATAATGAAATTTGCACCCCTTTCTTATCATTTAAATAAGACAAATTTGTCTTATATGGGCACTCCATGGGAGGTCGGCCACTTTAACCGCACTTTGAATTTAATTTTAATTGAACATTCCATAAGTCGGCCTCCTTGAGTATTATGTTTAAATTCCTTTTTGGGTGCCAAGGTAAATAGGAGGTCGGCCAGCATATATCTTTAATTGATAATTTATTTCAACATGAGTTAGCCTTTCTAACCACTTTGATTTTAATTATAATTTATTTGAACTTTCAATCTGATTTTTCGTCTCTCTTAGGAATAAAGGCCTACCTTCGAGTAATATATGCTCCTCAAATATAGTCTTCTATTTGCAAACTTTCCCCATAACATTGTTTTTATCTTTCACCAAAATTCCTCAATGGAGACACCAAATCTGCCTTTGCTTCACATAGCAACTATGGAAAGTAATTTGATGATGACGACATAATGGCCTTTGGCTGTAGCGATTTCTCCTTGTCACTAACACCACGTCTTATGCATCTCTAGGTATCACTACGTAACTTATTCATTGTGTAAAACCCACTCTTATTTAACAAATTATAAACTTACATCTAACAACAGAATTTTAGTGGAAAGATTAACTAACTATTATGAAAATAGTGTCGAATGCAATAAACTTCAAATTTACAACTAACTTTCATTTTCAGCTGAAATAATCTTTTCTAACAAAATACATATATCCAAGAATAAATTAACTAACTTTCTTCAATGAAATTCAAATATTAAGATAGGAAGAGAGATTAAGAAAAGTACAACTTGAATAGCTTCTTGCTGATTTGTTTGTAGATCCTCCTCTAGTTTTTGGAAAAACGAATATCAACAAGGGCTTTATCCACCCAACCAAGACCAACTGGTCTCCCGTGCTTCTTCAACTGAAGAAACCCGACCCTTCACGAGGGTGATAAGCGAGGAATCTAATAACAACAATATGCCTCTGAATCTGGTGTCAAGAACCTATACCTCCTGATCGATCTTTTCCCTAAAGGTTTTCCTAACTGGAAAGATAACTCTAACCAATGGTATATCTGGTACTTAATAGCTGACAGATGCCTATATTGCATCATAACCTTGGCCAAGGATTTCTAATAATTATCTGACACTATTGTATCGTCAGCATTCACCCTTGCTCGGCATTGACATTATTTCATATGTTTCTTTTTTTGGTTACAGGATTGGATGAAAATCATGTATAATCCACTTGACATACTTACAAATTCATAAGAGATATGGCATAAGAACATTCAGACAGAAAGGTATCCTTTACCTCAGTGACCGAAGTCAAATTTCTCAATGAGAATATATAAGTGGATGTAAGTATATATATATATTTTTTAGGTATAAAGACAAATACTTCTGCAGATTCAAAAGATTTGGAATTGAAAGACATACAGATTCAGGAGATTCGTGCATGAATCGCAGAATAGAAAATACAGAGTAACAGAATCAATTGTAATTAGGATCAGCTACGGCTATCCAAAATAATGCATTTCTATCCATCGCATGATGAACTATAGTATATTGAAAGGAACCATTGTCTTGCCTAAATAAGCTTTTGCAAGTCAAAGCTGAGGAATATGCGACTGCAAAGACAAATCCTGATTGCCGGACCAGGTTCTTGCTACCGCTCCTATGATATTGATTTGACAGAGTAAGAAAGGTATGAAGCTCACGCTCAAGGATTATATGGTTCAGATTTCTGAGTTGCAGTGACGAGGACCCTCAAAAGAATGCAATCAATGTTCATAGAATAGCTCACTAATCCTAAGAATGCTTTCTGGAAAAAGGGTGTGAATGTTGTTTTTCAAGATTGAGTAAAGAATGAGAATGAAAAGGATGAACGCCAACAAATAAAGGCACCCCCCTCCATCCCCTCGTCCGCATGCAAGAAGGAATGTTTCCTTCTTGCGTGCGGGCGGAGTGGAGGAGTTACATACAAGACTCCAACTCGCACACCACTAAGCGCTCCTCATGAGGTGAGCTAAAAATATATTTTATTTAATATACATAAGGAAATAATTCTTACCAACTTGAAATATATCCATATATGTATGTGCCTTGGCCAAGGCTACGATGATATAGTTGTCTAAACTTAGACAATATTATTGTTTTTCGATTCTCGCAACCACGCCTCTCCCTATTGATATCCTTTTTTCCTTGTCAATTGATTTATCCTGCAACCACTTCGACAATTAATGGAGGTTAAATTATTTCCTTGATACGAACATTAATATATATTATATCCATACATCCATTCTCACATATAATTGAAAAATATTCGCATATAAAAGAAAATCATCCTCACATAATTATACACATTATCCAACGAATAAATTTCATATTCACATGAAAGCAGTTATACACAACTAACAACATAACCAACATTTCATTGTTCAGAAGAAGGGGATGTAACATATTCTTCCCCTTAAGAATCATCGTCCTCGATGATTGTTTATCAATATTTATCAAAATTTAACCACATAGTCTCATATAAGTCTTAATTGTTTGGGAATAAATAAGGAAACTTTTAATGAATCTCATCATAATCTTCCCAGGTGGCATTCTCTTTTGAATACTGGTCCCACTGGACCTTATATTGTACCACCTCGCCATTACATAAGTGCAGCTTACGTATCTCGAGTACTCGGAGTGGCTCTATTGTGATCACCCCAGGGTCCTGAACCTGCAATGATTTCCAATCAATCATATGTTCAGAGTCTGCATAATATTTCTTGAGATAGGAAACATGAAATACATTATGAATTCTGGCGAGAGTCGGGGGTAGAGCAATTCTGTATGCCACAGGATTGATAATTTCTAGAACTTCAAAAGGTCCCACGTATCTTGGGGCTAACTTAGAGCCTTTCCCAAATTTTATAGAGCTTTTCTGTGGTTTTACCCGCAAAAGAACTTTTTCTCCCACTACAAACTGTCTAGGAATACGTTTTACATCAGCATAACTCTTTTGCCGGTCATTGGCCTCTTTCAATCTCTACCTGATTATTCTTACCTGCTCTTCCATTTCTTTAAGCACTTCAGGTCCTAGAACGATCCTGTCTTCCCACCTGTTCCAACTTATAGGGGTTCTACATTTCCTGCCATACAGTGCTTCAAGGTGCCATTTTTATTACTGACTGATATGAGTTGTTATAAGCAAATTCTACCAAGGGTAAATATTCCTCCCACCTGTATTGTTGATCCATACAATACATTCTATGTAGATCTTCTAAAATTTGATTTACCCTTTCCGTCTGACCATCTGTCTTGGGATGATAAGCTGTACTAATATTTAACTGAGTCCCCAAGGCTGAAATAAGGTCTGCCAAAATCTGGATGTCATCCTGGCATCTCTATCTGATATGATCTTTTCTGGTATTCCATGAAGACGAAAAATTTTCTGTACAAATTTTTGTGCGATCACTGGTGCCCCATCTATCAAATTTCCTAGTATGAAATGTGCCACTTTGGTGAGTTTGTCCACTACCACTAATATGGCATTATGCTTGTTCCTAGTCATAGGTAAACATTGTACAAAATCCATACTAATAATTTGCCATTTCCAATCAGGTATGCTATGAGGCTGAAGTAATCTTGTTGGATGCTGATGCTCTACCTTGACCTTCTGACATTCGAAACATCCTGCCACAAATCTTGCTGCGTCCTTTTTCATTCCTTTCCAAAAATATAACAGTTTGACGTCAGCCATCATCTTGGTTACTCCTGGGTGTCCTAAATATGGTGCGGTGTGTACTTCTTTCCATATTGTTTTCCTTAACTCAGAAGACTTTGGAATATACATCCTACCTTTAAATCTCAAAAGCCCATCTGCTTCAATGTGAAAACCTTCATATTTAGGCTCCTGTGGATTTGTCTAAAGAGCTTCAATCTGACTTAAGTTCAAAAGTTTTTCCTAATAAATAATGTCGCCACACTTGCAGGGCATGAACAATAGCTGCTAACTCTAAATCGTGGGGTGCATAATTTTGCTCATATTGTTTCAATTTCCGAGATTCATAAGCCACTACCTTTCCTTCTTGCATTAACACTCCGCCTAATCCATCTCCCGACGCATCTGTTATAACTACAAAACGACCACTAGGATCTGGTACTATCAATATTGGGGTGGTTGTTAATTTTTCCTTTAATAGGTTAAACGCCTCTTGACATTTTTCTGTCCATTCGAATCTTTTTCCTTTTCTTTAAAGATAGGTAATGGGATGAGCAATTCTAGAAAAATCTCTGACAAACCTTCTGTAATACCCAGCTAATCCCATGAAACTTCTAACCTCAGGAACATTTTTCAGTACTAGCCAATCCACTATAGCTTTTATCTTAGCAAGATCCACTGCAATTCCTTTAGCTGATATTATATGCCCCAAATATTGTATCTCTTTCTGGAAGAAGGTACATTTTGACAATTTTCCATATAGTTTATGTTCCCTTAACCGTTGAAGAGCTATTTGAAGGTGCTCTTCCTCGTTTTTGAGTAGATAAGAATGTCATCTAAGAATACCAATACAAACTTGTCCAGGCAATCTCTGAAAACATTGTTCATTAAATTCATGAACGCGGCTGGGGCATTGGTGAGTCTAAATGGTAGAACTGTGAACTCATAGTGTCCATATCTAGTTCTGAATGTCGTCTTATGAATGTCTTCCTCTTTTAACCTAAGCTAATGATATCCTGACCTCAAATCTATTTTTGAGAATACTGTAACCCCTTTCATTTGATCAAAAAGATCATCTATTCGAGGTAAGGGATATTTGTTCTTGATGATGAGCTTATTTAGCATTCGGTAATCTATACATAAACGAAGAGTCCCATCCTTCTTTTTAACAAAAATCACTGGGGCACCCCATGGTGAAACACTCAGTCGTATCAAACCCTTATCCAGTAATTCCTGTAATTGTGCCTTTAGCTCCACCAGCTCTATGGTCATGCGGTAAGGTGCTTTTGAAACAGGTTCGGCCCCTGGTACTAGATCAATGGCAAAATCAAATATTCTTCTAGGTGGTAACCCAAGTAGTTCCTCGGGAAATACATCTTGATATACTCGAAAATAAGGGTATTTTTCAGTGAAGGTCTCTTCCTTATCTTCAATTCCCATTTTCCTCTTCCTATTCTGGGAATGCTCTGTCCCATCTTTGACTGCTTCCATCTTGACCACAAACAATTTACATCCTTTCCTTCTATTTCTTTTCAGCTGCATACTCGAAATTTGTCGCACCTTAACTTCTTGTTGTTTCCCTTGAATCCTCACTAGGTTCCTTGAATCATCCATACATTCTACTATCTTATCATAACAGTCGACCTTAGCCCTATGTTCTTTTAACCAATTCATTCCAATGATCACATCATAGGAACCCAGAGGTGCTACGTAGAGGTTGACCTTTGTAGTGAAGTCTGGAAATTCAATCTTGGCTTCAAACAGACATTGCTCTACCCAAGCTCTCGTCTGATTAGCATATTCAACCATCCACGATTTGGCCATATATCCAGTTCTTTTAGGGAACCTTCCCAATAACTTACGTGATATAAAACATTCAATGGCTCCAGTGTGTATTAAAATAGTTATTGGGTTTCCATAAAGCATACCTGGAGTTTCTATGGGAGCAACCTGGTACTCGGCTTGTCTATTGTCAACTGCTGCATGAATTCTTTGCTGGAAAACAATCTGTTGAGGTGGTAGAGGCTTCCGTTGCTGCTGTCCTTGCTGGTTCTTAGAGGGACATTGATTTGCGTAGTGCTCGCCTCCACAATTGAAACATCCTCCGGACGGTCCCTTCTTTTCAATACTTTTACTAGTGTGGTTTTCATCCTTCCAAGAGTTGTAATTATTCTTTTTAAACTGATTATTCTTGTACCCCTTTTTTGAAATTTTGTTGTGACTGCTCCCACTTACCTTTGTTATGCTTCCTGTCCCTGAAGGAATCATCTTTCTTCAATCTCTGTTCTTGCCGAACAGCTTTCTCGTAAGCCTCATCCATAGTCCGAGGCACCAAAACATCTATTGGTCCTCCAATACGATTGTTTAACCCCATTATGAACTTTCGTACTCGAAAGTTTTCATCCTGTTGGTACTATGGAACATATTTGAGTAAAGGGGTATATTTCTCCCAGTACTCATTGACAGTTAGGGGTCCCTGCTTGAGGTTTTCAAAATCTAACAGTTTTTTATCATAAAATAACTGTGGAAGCCATCTTTGGCAGAATATCTTCACAAATTGATCCCATGACACATCAGCCACTGCCAATCCCATTTCAGCCCTTTTGTTTTCCCACCATGTGGCAGCTTCTCTTGCCAACTAGTAGGCTGCCCATGTTGCTTTAGAGTTATCAGAATAATCTCGAAGCTCAAAATACTTTTCCATTTCCGTCAGCCATGCCTCCACGGCATCTCCCGAAGTCATCGGCCAATCTACTTCTCTTGTATCCTATACTTAATGTTTTTGAGTTATCTTCATGCTGGTCACTTTGATTTTCAGACCTCTCATCTCTAGCTTTAGATTGCCCTTCTACCTTTTTCTCTACGTGGGCTAATCTAGCTTGAGTTGCTTTCATCATACTCAATATCTGATCAAGTTTATCCATGGAGCTATTGTCCTGATCTTCTCTGAACTCATTTCCAGAATTTTCCATTCCTAAAGAAATTAAGAGTTTTAATTAGTTTTTGGTTATTGTTTGTTGTCATTTAGTAGTTTTCACAATGAATTAAGGAGTCTTCCTTTTTGCATAAAATTATTTTTAAACTCAAGTCAAATACAAATAGTTCACAAAAATTTTAATTTATTTTAAAAAAAAGACTATCACTCCCTGTGATAGATTAATAATTACAAAATTTCTATCACTTCCTGTGATAGATTTATTGCAATTCAATACAAAATGGTCATCACTTTCTGTGACTAGTTTTCTAAATCTTTTTCATTATCAGTGATAGGTTCCTCTTGATCACTAAATTGAAAATTCTGAAAATGGGATAAGTCTATATACAAGAGTCGAAACTCGATCTCCTTCAGATGTTTCTGGTGTAGTGTGGTCTTTAGATTTGGTATTGTTTATGTCTGCAATTATGGTGGACTTCACCTTCTCTTTTCCAGAGACTGTCCATTCTCTTCTCTCCTTCCGAAGTCTTTTCAGAGCTTAGGCTATCATTTCCGAATCTGCTAGAGGAGAACAACTTGAATAATCATAACGAAGTCTGATCTTCCATAGTTGAATAGATACAAGGTCACGAATCTTTTTCTAGGGTGTTTTTCTTATCAATACCATCCTGAAGAAAACATCAATAATTGTTTTCAATGTTCTAAGCATGATGAGCCCCAACGTTCAGTGTGGAACCTGGTAGCTCTCATACCATATGTAACACCTCTTATTTAACAGATTATAAACTTACATTTAACAACAGAATTTCAGCGGAAAGATTAACTAACTATTATGAAAATAGTATCGAATGCAATAAAATTCAAATTTACAACTTTCATTTTCAGCTGAAATAATCTTTTTTAATAGAATACATATATCCAAGAATAAATTAACTAACTTTTGATTAACTAACTTTCTTCAATGAAATTCAAATATTAAGATAGGAAGAGAGATTAAAAAAAGTACAACTTGAATAGCTTCCTGCTGATTTGTTTGTAGATCCTCCTCTGGATTTTGGAAAAAGGAATATCAACAAGGGCTTTATCCACCCAACCAAGACCAACTGATCTCCCATGCTTCTTCAACTGAAGAAACCCGACCCTTCACAATGGTGATTAGCGAGGAATCTAATAACAACAATATGCCTCTGAGCCTGGTGTCAAGAACCTATACCTTCTGATCGATCTTTTCCCTAAAGGTACCTCCTAACTAGAAAGATCACTCTAACCAGTGGTATATCTGGTACTTGATAGCTAACAGATGCCTATATTGCATCGTAACCTTGGCCAAGGATTTCTAATAATTATCTGACACTACTATGTCGTCAACATTCACCCTTGCTTGGCATTGACATTATTTCATATGTTTCTTTTTTTGGTTACAGGATTGGATGAAAATCATGTACAATCCACTTGACATACTTACAGATTCATAAGAGATACGGCATAAGAACATTTAGACAGAAAGGTAACCTTTACCTCAGTGACCGAAGTCAAATTTCTCAATGAGAATATATAAGTGGATGTAAGTATATATATATATAGGTATAAAGACAAATACTTCTACAGATTCAAAAGATTTGGAATTGAAAGACACATACGGATCCAGGAGATTCGTGCATGAATTGCAAAATAGAAAAGACAAAGTAACCAAATGAATTGTAATCAAGATCAGCTACGGCTATCCAAAATAATGCATTTCTATCCATCGCATGATGAACTATAGTATATTGAAAGGAACCATTGTCTTGCCTGAATAAGCTTTTGCAAGTCGACGCTGAGGAATATGCGACTACAAAGACAAATCCTGATTGTCGAACCAGTTCTTGCTACCGCTCCTATGATATTGATTCGACAGAGTAAGAAAGGTATGAAGCTCACGCTCAAGGATTATATGGTTCGGATTTCTGAGTTGCAGTGACGAGGACACTCAAAAGAATGCAATCAATGTTCATAGAATAGCTCACTAATCCTGCGAATGCTTTCTGGAAAAAGGGTGTGAATGTTGTTTTTCAAGATTGAGTAAAGAATGAGAATAAAAAGGATGAACACCAACAAATAAAAGCATCCCCCTCCATCCCCCCGTCCACATGCAAGAAGGAACGTTTCCTTCTTGCGTGCAGGCGGAGTGGAGGAGTTACATGCAAGACTCCAGCTCGCACACCACTAAGCGCTCCTCATGAGGTGAGCTAAAAATATATTTTATTTAATATACATAAGGAAATAATTCTTACCAACTTGAAATATATACGTATATGTATGTGCCTTGGCCAAGGCTACGATGATATAGTTGTCTAGACTTGGACAATATTGTTGTTTTTCGATTCTCGTAACATCCCCCTCCATCCCCCCGTCCACATGCAAGAAGGAACATTTCCTTCTTGCGTGCAGGCAGAGTGGAGGAGTTACATGCAAGACTCCAGCTCGCACACCACTAAGCGCTCCTCATGAGGTGAGCTAAAAATATATTTTATTTAATATACATAAGGAAATAATTCTTACCAACTTGAAATATATACGTATATGTATGTGCCTTGGCCAAGGCTACGATGATATAGTTGTCTAGACTTGGACAATATTGTTGTTTTTCGATTCTCGTAACCACGCCTCTCCCTGTTATCCCTTTTTCCTTGTCAATTGATTTATCCTACAACCACTTCGACAATTAATGGAGGTTAAATCATTTCCTTGATACGAACATTAATATATATTATATCCATACATCCATTCTCACATATAATTGAAAAATATTCGCATATAAAAGAAAATCATCCTCACATAATTATACACATTATCCAACGAATAAATTTCATATTCACATGAAAGCAGTTATACACAACTAACAACATAACCAACGTTTCATTGTTCAGAAAAAAGGGATGTAACACATTGAACATATTCCATTGCCTTTGGTCTTTGGCCTATGTTTCTCTTTTGAATAACCAAATTGCCTTCTCATATATGATTCCATGTAAATGTCTTCGTCTTCATAAAGTTAGCCCATAAATAACTAATGTTTAATCTGTTATTTAAACATTCTCATAGCACTATCTCAACAAGTAGTTGGCCATGATAGAGATCGGCCCAATATAGAAACCCCAATGTGATCCTCCAAACTGTTTATCCAACTTGTCTTAGATATGCCACTGAATGACGATTACATTGCATACAATGATATTGCTACTTGACATCAATGACAACCATCTTGTCCATGCACCTTTGACATCAATGACAACATTTCCAACACAAAGAACATCTCTCTGGTCACCGTAACCTTCCAACATACTTTTTTGGTGACCTCTATCATAAACTTGAAGTAATTAAGCAACTCCACCATGCTTGCATTGTGCAACTCTGCTCTTCATGCGTGCTTCATCAGAAGACCTTCTAGAGCATCCAAAGGCATCTTTTCCCAAAAAAGATGCCTCTCATGCAATCAATCCAAGTGCTATCAACAAAATGAACCTCCAAGGCATTGGGATTTTCGTAACCATTATTTGTCATTGTATCCATCTTGAACTCATCCTCTTGCTTTCCATGGAAAATTAAGTTAACTTTGACTCGTCCTTGCAACTCAACCATGAAAGCATCACCTTCTATGGGTTTACGAGCAATTGGTGTCTCCATATTCCACTCAAAAAGAGGATTATTATAAGTGAACTCAGCGCTCAATCCACTAGATTGTCAAATAAGTAGGAATCATGTTTAGACCCAAGTCTTACCAATTTTTCATGCAAAACAAGTTGTGAACTTGCATTTTTTGTTGTTGTTCTGAAATTTCCAGCAAGCTCAAAATCACTTTTTGGAAACTTATCAAAGTTAGGAATGAGGAAGTCTCCATGTTTCAACACATTCCATGTGGAAACTTCACCTTCAACCTCACTTATGCATTCTTTATCAGGTGGTCTTCCCGGAGGATTACCAACCACAAGGCTTGGTACTTCCTCAAGATATGATCCCAAATCTTCAACAAGCTGAAAACCACAGTCTATCTCATGTTTGTAAACTTCACCTGGATCCCATATCCTGTTATGGGCACAAGTTGCGTTACTAAAATCAGGAAATATCTCAACATCCATCACAAAAAATGGATTATCAAAAGTTGTCTCTGCATCCATTTCAAAGAGAGGGTTATCAAAAAAATGAAAGCTATTACTTTCCTCTTGCTCAAATTATCTTGTTGATCCAAATCTGCACATGCAACTTCGGTTTTCTTTGGAAAGACCTCTAAATCAAATTCCTCTTGAAGACAATCAAGCTCATCAATTACTTGTTTGATTTATTTAACCCTTTCTTCATTCTCTTGCTCCCTAAGAAGGTTTGTAGTAGCAAGCTGATCTTCTACCTCCAATAGCGCCATTTGGGTACTTTCTAATATGTCCTTCATTGAATTAAGCTCAAAAGTAAACTCATCAACCTTTCTCTCCTTTTCTTTGAATGCACCACTGGCCTCCTTTGCAAACCTAATAGCATGATCACGATCTCTAATCAAGTGCAAGTACTCTGACTTCACTAATTCCATTGAATCGTTGATAATTTGTAAGTTTGTAGAAGTGACTCTACCCTCAATGCCCCTTTGCATGAAGTCTTCAAGGATCTTGTGTGCATTGTCCAAACTTGTGAGGACTTGAATTTCTTTCTCATATGTGACCAAGAGTTGATTCTTCAATTCACGTAGCTCTCTTGATCCATGTTCAACCAAGTGACTTGGTTCTCCATGTTGCAAAGAACCCAAAATATCTTCATTTGTGGGTGCATTAAGATCTTCAAAATCAGCATCCTCACAATATGTTTAACCAAGTGATATGGCAGCACTATGCTTAGGAAAATAATCATAAACAGGTGTTGTTTTAAAATTTTTAACAAGCTTCATTTCAACATGCTCTTCTACGAAATTATCTGAGAAGTCAAATTAGTGTACTTCTTGCATGGGAAATACCCACTCAAATTCTGGATTGCCACCACTAGAATGGTATAGATGCTCATTACTGATTGTTGTGCTCTTTTCACTTCCACCCTAGTGAGCTAGGGTAACTTAATGCTTGTTGGAAATCTCTCTGAGCTCCTTGGCCTCTATTGTCTTGTCTTCCTCCCCTTCTCTTCTTTTGATTCATGAACTGATCAAAGGTCAAGATTCGACTAACTTGATCAGGGAGAGAGCTATACTCATCATAATTTGACATAACTTCATCTGTGAAAGCAACTTGATCATTTTGCACAGGTGGAGCCTCCTCCTTTCGAGTAAAGACAGGTTGAAGGGGTCTAGCAACTAACCCCACCAAAGTTCTTGCAGACCCGATATTGTTATTTCGGGAACCATTGCTTTGGGAACTGCTAGCATCACCATTTGGCCTATGCAGATTACTCAAATTCTGGTCCATTTTGTTACTGAGCTAAGCCATCATATCAAACATGGTATCAAATCTATTTTCAATTCTATCACCAGGGATATTTGGTGGACAAACATCCTTGTCCCTTTCTACCATGATTGCAACCTCTTCACCAAAACCCTTTGAACCCAAAGCTGATCTTTGTTTTCTTTCTTCTCTTTGAAGATACCTTCTTTCTCTGTCACTACTGTGCTGCATGCAGAGTTAGCAAACTCACAAGTTGGCAAGAAAAACCAACTTTGATACCACTGTAATAACCACCCTATTTTTTTTCAAAATAATGTCAACTAAAATCCAAAGCACAGGCAGTCTTCGAAACACTTTCTGAACACCAAAATCACGAGGAGGGCAAGGTGAGAGCATACGGTGTTCGAATCACACTTCTCAATCTGCTACGGCTATGAATGCAATGCAAATGTTTACGTACACACCAAATGTCCACGATGACCACATGCCACACTTCTTCAGAGGGGTGTGTAATGTGCAACACAAGCATGCACTAGGTGGCGTAGCCAACCACTTCTACGCTTCTTCAACGGAGTGCATGATAGACAAAATGAGTATGCAAGGTACTAGCATGGTGTAAGTCTCGATTCAGACCAAAATGGTCAATAGTACCTGTTGATGTGTTTTTTATGACAGCATCAACATTAGAATAAAATACTGAGTATTCTATCCTCTCTTGAGCAAAGTGACCTCAAATTCTAAACAATGTTATCAAATGAGATTACTCCAAGGTTCCTTGAATGTCAGGTCTTGACATGCAAATGGATAGACTCAGTGGAATGATGTGATTTTGCTAGTAATCACAAAGGGACTTATGCTAAATTACTCCTTACTTATGGATGAAATCTACTCCCTACTCCTTGGATTTGTGAATGAATGGAACCTTCTTCAATATATCTAAAAAGAAATAATAAAAGGAAAGAGTTAGGAGAAATCTAATCTACTCCTAAGGACAATAAGATAATGAATAATGCTTTGATAGACAAATTAGACAAATTCCTTCGAAACAAGCCTTGTTTCGCCATGAGAACAACTACACAAAACTAGTACAATCTTCAAAGGTAATGAAGGATTTTCATATTGCAAATATGCATTCAAATAACCACAGTTGGCGCAACTTGAACAAATATCCACAATCGAACTATTGCAAAATGGGGTTCAGGCTATATTTGCATTGTAGCTTACAATAAGCAAACCACAAAAAGCATGAACCAAGGAATTCATCAAATATCTTCACATTAATCCACCATATCAATGATCTTCAACTAAAACTTATCTAATTTGCTTTGAATCATCTTTGAGAAATCGGAAACCATGCTAACATCCCAAAATAACACAATATTCACCAGGCTTCAATGAGTATGTATTGATTTTGGTAGTATCTTTACAACAATTTCACAATAGTCTCTCCAACTCTTCAAAAGCTCCTACTCTTTAATGAAGAACTAACTTTCTAATCTATCAAGAACTAACTACCTCTAAGGAGAAGAACACCTTACAAATGAAGAGAATGAGCCTTATATAGAGTTCAAAATTACAATCAAGGGCCCACATTCATTTTAGAAATCAATGGCCGAGATTATGACAACAAAACCCTAATGGAAGGTAGTTACAACTACCACCACTTTCAACCAATGAAATATCAACAACACATGATCTTCTAGAAGGGCGCCTCCCTTATCTCTTTCTTTGGTGGCCAGGTTCAATGAATATGGACATGTTGACGTAGCATACTTTGATTGGTTGATGATGATCGGATGCCACCTCAGCATATTCCAAACAATTATCTCTTGATTGTACTTTGAACTTGGGAACTTCATCTTTGTGTTGTACATCCTTTGGATTCTTGCATTGGCTTGGATTTCTTGGTGTACTTCTTGTCTTCATGACGTTAGGCTCGATCTTCTTATTCTTGGACTTCTGTGAACTAATCTTCCTTCGAGTACTGGAATCCTTGATGTTGGATTGTTGAAGAATATCTTCTCCTTCTGTTGATGACCTTGATGCTAGCTTTCCTTGTGTCATTGAGATGTCTTTGAAAGGAATTCATCTTCATGTAAGGTCTCCTTGACGCTTGAGGTAATCTCATTCTCCAGCGTTTGAAGCTCTTTGCATCTATCTCGAACGTCTTGGATCACCAATGAACATCTTCTTCATGGAAGTGATCCTTGTTTTCAACACCTGCAAAAGCAAGGAAAACCTTGAACAGTAATGGCGGATAAAATCCTTAACGCAATGTAATATTAAGATAAAACATGAATAATTTTGCATGATCGATCAATTTCATTCATAAATTCTTGAGTACACAAAGGATTTTCTTGCCATTTTTCCTGCATTTTCCACACTTAAACTGACTTTTTCCTTTTTCAGGACTACCAGGTAGGTAAAGAGCACTTTCTGGGGCAAGCAGGACAAAATTCCAAGGCAAGGCACATTCAGGAGGTGGAACAGGATTTTTGAACAGGATAGCACCAATCCAGGGGGATTCAGGGGATTGAAACAAGATTTTCTCCTTCTAGGCGGATTTGCATGTGGAAACAAGATTTTGTCCTGGGATCTTCATTTTGGGCGCAAATGAGGCACTGAGCTAGAATTTATCCTAGGCGCATTTGCAATACTAAACTAGATTCCTATCCTAGAGCGCATTTTCCTTGCGGGTTTGGATTTTCCTCCAAAGCGCATTTGGCAAGGTGAACTGGATTCTTCATGGTTGAGCGCATTTTCCAGGGTGAATTGGATTCTTCGTGCATTTTCCAGGTGGAACTGGATTCTTCATGGTTGAGTGCATTTTCCAGGGTGAACTAGATTCTTCATGCTTGAGCACATTTTCCTGGTGGAACTGGATTCTCACTGCTTGAGCGCATTTTCCAGGTGGAACTAGATTCTTCACTGGAGAGCTAATCCTGCACCCATGAGGAATCCCGCCCAAACTAGGAGGAGCTCATTTTTTGATGGAATTTTCTAATTTTTGGCAAAGATTTCTTCAGTTTTGACTAGGAATTTGATCATTCAATAAGGAATTTCCATACTTTTTCTTCAAGTTGATATGGAATTTCAAGTTTTGAGCCAAGGAATTTTGCAAGTTTGTCAAGGAATGAAGGAATTCTCCCAGTTTCGAGTCAAGACTTCAGGAATTTTACCAAGGAGTGACGAAGGAATGATTGAATTTTGGCAAGTTTCAAGGGTTCCTATCCAGGCGCATCTGCATGTGAGTACTGAAATCATCTTCATCAAGAATTTTTCAATCAGGCTTTTCAGGACACTGAACAGGATTTCTTTCTCCAAGAGGGTGCTTTCAGGACCTAGAACAAGACTTTCCTCCTGGGTGAGCATCAATCCAGTATCCAATTGGAATCCCACCCAAATTGGGCGCCAATCCTGTACTCATCAAGAATTCCGCCCTAACTAGGCACCAATCCTACAGGTAAGTGGATTTCCGCCTTCTTTTGCCCGGACTTCCATTTTTTGGTACTTCTTCAATTTTCCTTAGGAATTTTATCGATTTTCCTAGAAATTTAATCAATTTTCCTTGAGTTTAACGTTCCGGAATCAGTCCTTAGTCAAGTTAATTCTCATCCTTAGTCAATCTTTCAATTTCCACAGGGACTTTGAGCAAGAACTCGACGAGACTTAGGCAAATTTATACTATCAAACCAACAAACTCAAAGAAAAACCCAAACCCTAAAGCAAAACGAGGGCAAAAAGCAAAAAAAAGCGTGGTCCCCATTTGCAATGGGGCGATGTGTGAAAACGTCACAATAGTACCAGACTTGGCTAGTTATGAAATGTTATAGGGATTGGCGGTAAACCATCCAACCTTAAAAAATGAAGCATGCATTAACATCCACTGGTTGTACTACCATCCAGCGTTTACAAACACTTAATATTGCAACTAAAGATGTTAATACAATGAAAATGAAACCTGCAATATAATGACAAAATTCTGATTTTCATATTGTATGCACTGCTGTAGCATAACATCACGATAAAGAGGGGCTAAAAACATTCAAATCCAAATCAAATGCATACCCATTGAAGCTCTGTTGTTGTAGATGAAGTTTGCAACCCAAAACACCAAGAAATCTCACTGTATTCCAATAGCAAATATCACTGAAACATCACAAGAAGTATACCCAAAGCAGCCCTGATTTTGTTGATGAAGAATGTAACCAAAATATGCATGATATCACTCTAAAACATTGACCACACTGAAATATATTGTTCTGATATAAAAAACAGCGCTCATAAACTCAGTCCAGCATATGCATTCACTGAAACTACATCAAATTGGTCAAATACCACACAACTCAAGGAATCAACAACTCAACCTCTAGCGCCAATCTTCAAGCAACAAACCCAAAAAGATGAATATTTCAGACGCAAACACCCAAGCGCCTTTCAACATGCACAAGTATGGCCTGCAAGGGTTGTACGACCAGCAAGGAATTGAAACAACAATGAAAAACTCAGTTTTTTACCTCTAAATAATGCGGCTGGAAATAAGATTGTTTAGGCGCCAATAAAGAATCCAAACATGCAGATTTTGGATTCTAAAAATCCACCTTGAAACCCTAAGCCAAGACCACATACCAATATGGCCTCAAGGGAAAGTACGGCCAGCAATTATTCCTGATTTTCTCCTTCAATCGCTCACAAACAATCATCAAATAACCTTCCAAAATAGGGCAATAACAATCAGCAAAATAAGGTATCACAAATGAAGTGATTTCTACAAACCCTCTCGCCCTTGGTGAAAATATACAGTTAGGTACAAATTGTATGGCCTGCACAATATTCCATTCCTTTGTCCAATAATCTATACTCAAAACTCTGACTGATGATGTAATTAGACTCTGCAAACCAACATTTCAAAAAACATCAAAATATATCAACTCCATTGAAATGCAAGTGTGATCTTTGAATGAAATCACTACTATCAGCTAGGGGGAATCTTTCAGCTCTGAAATTGATGTTTCTCAAGAGGGTTTTCGCCCTCAAGAGACTTGGAGGAACACAGGATCACTCACAACCAACAAAAGCCAGAGCAAAATTCAAAATGATTCATCCCCCAAAATGAGCTCTAAAATTCCTTTATAAAGGCATTCATTCCTTTTTTTTTTTGAAGATAAATAATTATTATTCCCTTTTTCCCATTCCTAGGAATTCACTTTTATGTGCCCCATCAAATAATAAATCAAATTACCTTTTCAATGAGCTATTACACTTAAGTTATCTTTTAATATTTCCAACTTTAGATAACTTAAGTGAATTTATTAATTAAATGGCATAATAACTCACCCAACTTATAGAAAATCCCAAAAGGAAGCGAATTGCAAATTTGACCATACCAACATGATCCTAAAGGTTTGGGATGATGATTGATGCCAACTGGGTGACTTACTATAAATAGGCAGCTTATCCAAGAAGTTTGGAGAGCTTCCAACAAGCTCAAAACCATTTCTGAAAGCATCATAGGACTCCACAAGATCAAATGAGCTCATTGCCACAAACCAAACTTGCATTCAACCAAATCAATGCTCTCCAAGAAGGTTGGAGTTCTCCCTTGCATACCAATTAGCCTACGGGAAAACTCGGAAAATAGGCTAATTGTTCATGCCTTGGCTAAGCGCCAATCGGGGACAGTACAAAATGAAGACTTCAATCTGCAGCAAAAAACTGTTATTAAAAAGGTAAGCCAGATGCTCCTGCATAATAATCTTTGTCGAATTTCAAAATAAAATTGGATTTGTCTCTGATTTAGTCATTAATGGGGGCTATAAAATATAATATAGTGTTAGGATATTCTTTGTACTATGCATTTATTGCTTGTGTATGATGTAATAAGTTAATAACAACACATTAGTTATGTCTAAAAGTAACTTATCATGTAGGTTACAACCATCTATGTAACTTTCCCCTATGATAATAAGATATACAAGTGTACAATCATTGAAGTGTGTGCCACCCAATTCTCTCAAATTTTGTGCATTCATTCTTCCAACAATTTGTTTGGTCAACTTTGCTCTCCTCCAAAGCAAGTTTAATCTTCTCAACGGACAGCTCTAAAAATGATTGCTTCCATGCATACAATGGAACATATCCATGGTGCCACTTGGTTGGCCTTTGTGTCACATGAAAGTTGTGCTTTTGGATTCTACCATGCAAGGAACTCTCCATTGGCTGTTCAAATCTAGAGTAGACTTGGAACACTTTCCACTCCATTTGCTTGTGCTTCTCTAACTCACCTCTTGATTAGCCACTCTTGAGTTCTGTTTACAAGCATGGTGAAACTGAGGCATATGCCCATTTGTCATAAACAAAAAGTGGCAAAATTGATGGCATAAAGGAGATGATTGCTCTACTGCATCCTTATCTGAATCTGCTAACAGAAACCTTCAATGTATTCACAAAATATAATTGAGCCAGTCATATCTTATACATTTTCTTAACTAGACAAGACTCAGAAGGTTGGCCACTATATAGGTGGACTTTTATACTCCCAACAAACTCCATATAAAGTTAGCAACCCACAGTATAGCTTATAGTCTAGAATATGCTTGGTAGTTAACCATCATTTGAATTTAAAGATCACACTGAATTACATGTGCACTATAACTACCCAACCAACTGCTGTTGCCTCGTCATCCTCAGCATCCAAACTATGATACTGACTGTTATTGCAAGCATGTTTTGTTTTGCAGTTGCCATGCCCAAGATTCGGGCTATTCACTATTGTCACATTACTCACAATAACAAATTATTCAAATTGTGGTTTTTAATCATTATTGAATCTAAGAGAATAACCTGTGATGACCAACTACCAATCTTCACATCACAAAAGACCTTAGAAAATAAATGCTTTATCATTAATTGGTTTGCTAATCTCTCTACAAACTCTAACTGGGATTCAACAAACAACTATTGGAGATTAGTAAGTTCCTCCTATAATAATTACTTACTCTTCCAACTCAACACAACACAATCTACCTTTTATTTGCATTACTTTACAAACTATTGTAACCCACCATGATCTAAGGATCATAACCCAATTGTTCTGCAAATAAAGAGATTCGTCAAAGGATGCCTTTGAGGCATTCTATGACTATTTCATCAAAAATATGATTTACTTCTCAAGTCATATCCTGAAAGGGAGATGCTCTATGCTCAGATAATTGCGAACCTTAACCAGAATACTTCGCCTTGCACAAATTCCTTGTACTTAAGAAGAAACTTTCCATACCTGAAGACATGTCATCCTATTCAACATATTTACTTTTGGGAGATTAGTGAACAAGGGAAAAACAATTGCTTTAACTCTTTCCATTTATGTGAAGGTACGCTTTGATATATGTGGCCAAAAAGAACAACATCACTTATAATTTCAGATATGTGATTGTGTTAAAAAAAAAAATTAAATTAAACCTTCAACAACAATATTCTTTACAGCCCTAAGTGTTTTAAACTCTGTTTAATTTGCCAACCAAATCAAAGACTTTTACCTTGTCAGTTAGATTTATTCAGGTTCTAACCACACAATCTCAAGACAGAGATTAACACTTGAAATTCCATTCAGAATAGCATAACAGATATTTTGGCTGAAAATTACAGTTGGCACAATTGGTTTTAGTGTTGTGGATCTTCTAGAAATTATTTACAGAGAGTGATTTGCTAAGTTGAAATTTACTTTTTCCCTTGTTAACTGATACAACCACAAGTGGGTGCTAAGTTTCACTCTGGAATTCTTCCAACAGCGACAGATAAGGCAGTCACTGGTTATTTTGTTCAATACCTTCAGTCAGTTCAATTGCAACTATCAGACTGCCTTTGGCTAAGCTATGAAGCCCAAAAATGCTCTTGCTTCCCTACTTAATTTACCTACGTTCTATATTCTTCAATGATGAAAATTATATCTCAAAAACTTGCTCAACACACTAAATCCTTCCACTCAGCTTAAAAAGAGTTTTGGCTTGCAGATTACCAGATGAAGAGCTTCATTTTCTGCAGAAATGATCCCATCTAAAATTACCTGTTTCTCAAGGATTTTTAAGGATAGTCTTCAAACAAACATAGCAAGCCACAATACAATCCCATTTGAAATATAAATAATGACAAATGGCATACAAATTGCCCAGCTTTTTTTTCGACCTTAAGAATATCTCAATGGTATACATTCTACAACTGTTTGTCTCAGATTTTCTAATGAACACCCTAAGATATAATTCACAATTCTACATTAATCCACCTCCTAAATTCAACAGTGTGTTTGAGGGGCCCCAAACACATCATCTGTGTGTATGCTCTGTGTATGACTTGGTGCAATGCAACCTTTCGAGCAGCATATATTTCCACTCAATCTCTGCCCTGGCACAAGCTAAATTCATCAAGTTGAATTATTTGACCCTTGCAAATTTTAAGTTACTGTAATAATATCATGACACATCTAGTATTACAGTGATTTAACCATAACCTTAGCTACTGAATTTCATTTCCAACTTCAAATGTGATCATGGCTACCATGGCTTGCATCTTCAATCAAGGACCAATCTTTAAATTTCTTTGCAAGCCCTCATGTGCATAAGGATTCATGTCCATTTGGTGTTTAACTTGTGGCAGAAATTTTTTGCAGAAAATTTTAAACATACATGACACCAATTTAGTTGAAGATGTCCAAATTGTTCAGCAAAATACAAAATATGCATCCATTCATTTTTATCTTTCAGATGTTCACATAGCATTCACTAAATGCCATCCTATACCTGATGAGTTTAAAGAAACGTTTGTAGCCGTAATTTTAATATTGTAACTTGATGATGTATACACATAGGCGCTAAAGTGTAAACGCCTATGAGGGAGATGAGTAGGAGGAACTACTAGTTTATGAGTTTGTGGAACCCATAAGAAATATTTGAAAAGATAAACATCCACACACATCTAGAAATGGTCCAGCATATATGTTGATGTCTCTGATGCAGAAGCTTGCTCATATAAATATCAAAGATGTATATTTACCCATATCTATAGTGGATATGCTGGCTGCAGACTTATGGAAGAGTATCCAGTAGCTCTGATCAAATCAAATTGCTTGAATAAATTACGCGGACATTACTGTTCATTTGTTATGTGGTGTCACTAAAACTTGGAATGTGTGTATATTTAAATAATTGAGAGTACAAGAAGATAATTTTGTTGGCTGTCAAGTTAGTACTGCACTGCTTGCCATTAGCACAATTAGGAATCTTCAGTCAGACAAATGCACATGATCAATGGAGTTAAAATAAATAATGAGAAACAGTGGCTTTTCTTTATCAGCGGCACACTCCAACAATATAATATGGTTTCAATATTTTTAAAGCACTTGGAATTGCATTCGTGATTGATAATTAATCATTTATCTTGCTTGTTTCATCTTGTTCACCGTTCAGTATACCCTGTAACATAAAGCATATTTTCAAGTATTTGCCCACACTTTTTGGATAGACTTATTGTTGTGCACATTTTTTCAGATTAGCCAAACCAGATATGCTCAACAACTAAGAGCAATAAAATAATTTTGGGCCACCCACTAATTGGTACAAGCAAACCTAGTGGTCGTAGGAATATTTCCTCAAAGTTTATCAAGGTCACTCCTTTAGAGGTTACAAATAAGCCTGGTGAGATAGAATTGTGCCCCTTGTAACTTTCCACTTGCTTGATTATGAAGTCAAACTTCCAAAGTATAAGTACACACACACCTCTGGACTATTTACGAATATATCATGTCTGCAGTACCAGCCCTATAAAGTGAAAAGATTTCAAAATGGATATTGGTCTTTAATTAATTGAATTAATTAAATTTCCAGATTATATAGTAACCTCCACTGAGCTTAACCTTCACTTCCACATTGCCAGATTATACAGTAACCTCCACTGGCCTTAACCTTCACTTCCACATTGCCAGATTATATACGTAATATGAATAGGCCTACTTCTTTCTTTAGAATTAATTGAATTAATTGCAGAAAAAATGAAACTATTTTTTGGAGAAATGGATAATCTTTTAGGACTCCATTTTGAGGGATAAAACTACCCGATTTTCGGCAATCATGCAAAAATTTTCCCAAATTCGCAATTCCACCAATTTTGCACCCCGAAACTTTCTACCTATCCATCCAATTGAATTCCCACTTAGGGCATATAAGATTTTGACTATACATAGGTAGCTTCTTTTGAGTTGCTCTTTTCAAAATGATGGTCCCTTCTCTCTTTCTCGAAGTGGTGGTCCCTTCTCTTTTTTTCAAAGTGGTGATCCTTTCTCTCGGACAAGATTTGCTCGACAAATCGTATGATTATCCTTCCTCTTTGGTGGACAAGATTTGTTCAGACATCGTATGATTAGATTTGAAATCTTTTGACTTGCTCGACCGATTTGTATTGATGATAAGACGCATAAAATCTTTTGACCTGGTGGACACACGAAATCTTTTTAGTATTAGAATTTTCTGGTCCTCCCTCTCGACTTGGAAAATCTTTTTAGCATTAATTCAACCTGATAATTGTGCCTTGTAACTTTCCACTTGCTTGATTATGAAGTCAAACTTCCAAAGTATAACTACACACACACCTCTGGACTATTTATGAATATAGTGACAAAAATCAATCATAATCATATACCAACAAAAAAGATTCTAATGAATAAACAGATGAAAACACAATAAAAAGAGGGAAAAGTATATAACAATGACTTTACAAAACTAGAAACAGCAAAATCTTAATACCTTCGTCAGTTGTCTTCTGAAACTCATTCACTAATTCCTGCATCAAGAAAGAAAGAAATGTTGAAGAACAACCTAAAACTAAAAAATTTGCCACATATTCATTGAAGTAGGCATAGTTGTGTCATTCCTAAAAATTATGAGAAATGTTGTTGCTTTGCATAATTTTGACTCCAATAATTAAAAATATTCAATTTAGTATCAGTAACCCATTTGATATATATCATTAACACCAGCATAAGAACAAATAGGAAAATTAAAGGAGTGGGCAGGTCCACCCTCTAACCACTAATTGCCCTTAAATAGGATCCCTAACATCCTCTAATTAACTTAAATAGGACCCTGTATTTTCTATATAGCCACTTATTAACAAATCCAGTAAATAATTAAAAAAAGATAGAGAAATACAAAATTATTGATGCCTTGACACTTCAAAAATAAGCAAACCACAAAACTGTGTTTAAGTCCACCTTGTGTTCTACACCAAAGAGACCATAATGAGCATCTAACTGTGATTATATCAGCATGTGTCATGGCAATAACCATGCCATGCATAAATCTCTATCAAACATAGTTGCCAGACTTGGACTTGACAGGATGGTTTTTAACTTGTCCTTGATCTCATAAAAAAAAATCTCGGACAAACTGAGCAATTTGATATGACCATGGTATATTTTCTAAAGAAGCACACATTTTTGTATGCATTCTTCTCTAAATCAACTTTAAAGACATAAAAATGAATAGAAAAGCAGGTTTGAACTGATGTGTTTTTTGGTGTACAAAAATCATGGATTATAACATTCATGGCATCAAAGACGAAAAGCACAACATGGAGTCATGGACCATGGCTGAAAGGAGATTGCATCACTCATCCCAGCATCACTAACTCTATGGTGGATCCTACACTCATCAAAGAGGTGCTCAATGCTTCTGCAACCATGATACCTGTGTGTGTTGACAACATCCACAAGATCTGCTCATGCTCTCTCCTCCATCACTACTACTACCTATGCCTCAACTCGGCGTAATCAACCCATGGTGGCCCTCCTTTGTAAATGTAGGACCCTCGCCTCAGTTATCCAATCTAATAGTGAATCAACCTCCTCCAACACAATGGGAGATAAATCAAAACCGAAGATTTGCTTGTAAGGAAGCAAAGGTTGTAGTGAAAATAGACAAGTTTGTTCAACATTTGCACCATCAATCTATCGTGCTTCTTCAAGGGTAGTACTCAAACATACTCTAATTGTGTTTGCATCTTGAAGCATTGCATGGTTAACACAAAAAAAGAAGTCAAGCTCACAATTAAGCAATGACATAAAAATCTAAAAGTACAACCTTAGGCAATTTTTACCAGGCTGTAATGTCCTCTAAGTTGCCTTGGACATATCTTGGGCAAAGAGGTCCCCTTATGAAAGTCTAAAGATTTAAATCTTGGCAATGATCCTCTCTCATCTGAACATCCACTTCCATCCACTCTACAACCATGTAGAACCAGATCAAAACTTCTTCATCACCCTTGAAATCCAAGTCAAACTGCAATGTTGCATTCATGAAATAACAGTGTTTCGAGCATGGGAAATGGGTTTCAAGAATGACCAAAAAATTTCCAAATTTTTGGAACGACAGGGGGATGTTAGGTGGACAGATATTAAAATAATTTAATAATGTATAAAATTAATATCTGAATTATAAAATACAAATGAATCAAAATACCAAAAATTGCATAAACAAACCAAAAGAAGCTGAAATTCTAAAGAATAAGTACAATAACAATTCATTGATTCCACAACCATCTGATAGACCAGTAATCATGGATATAATATAATACATCATTTATATTGAGAGATATTATAAAAGAAATGTTGTTGCATGCATAGTACATTGGTAAATTGAGCAACAAGCTCAAAAATTGGCATCATCATCTTATTAACATCTCACTCTTCTTCTTCTTCTTCTTCTTCTTCTTCTTCTTCTTCTTCTTTTCGTCTTGCTTTTCCTCCTCTTTTGGTGAATGCAAAGCAGCAACGGGCATGGGTTTTTTTTTTAAATTGGGTTGGTGTAGTCTCCTTCTTGGATTGCCCTTAATCTTGCCCTAAAATCACAAGTTAGGGTTACAACTTATCAATTAAAAGTTGTAAGCAAAATAAATTCTGTTTTAGGCCCTGCAATCATGTTAGATAACATTGGAAATACAATTCATTAGATCAAAACATGTATAATTAATTATTTATTCAAATCATGTAAAAGATATATATAAATCTGGTTATGGAAACCTGCAACCACGTTAGATGAATATGATATGAAATATATTTAATTCTAAATATAAGAAAGATCATATATAACAAGTCACACTATGTGGGCTCAACCATAAAGAGAGGGAAGACGTGATGAGGTGTCCCAAGTTTGCTCTCCTAGGCCCAACAGCAAGACCGTATCCTCCATTGGCCTCATGTGGTCCTTAACCGTCATCACGAGGTGGGCTACCTAGTGAGGGCTTTACGCAATTCCCTCTATCACGCCAAACCTTCCTCTTATGATTAAAGATTCCCTTTCATGCATTCAACAATTGATTCTGGTGGGGATAGTTTGGGAGGCTGCAATAGGGTGTCGTAGACCCTCAACCCTAGACCCAAGGATAGGACCTTATCCTCCTTGGCCTCATGTGGTCCTTAACCGATGTTCCTTAACCATCATCATGAGGTGGTCTCATGTGGTCCTTAACCGATGGTCATTAACCATCATCATGAGTTGCCCGACTAGTGAGGTATCATTCACTGTTCCCCCTCCTTGCAGTCCTGCCTCATCCCTCCTTGACCAATCATTGCCAGAATCAAATTATTATCCATAACATCAATAATATCGGCATCAATTATCAGTATAATTGTAGATGTATGTGAATATATTTATTCATCTTTATATTCATGAAGCATAGACACAATTATTCCATAGGGGTAGATTAACTTAACAGTTCTGCTGTCACATCTATATTTATATATGTCATTGCTGTTATATTCCTAGTTGTCTTTATTATTTGGCTCTATTCTTTATATTTCATATGCTAATTCACTTTTCTGCTTATGTATGTATTGCAGATTTAAGTCTGCTCCTAAATCAGAAAAATCGATTATTCTTCTTCCCCCTCCTTTCATATCCCCTTTTCCTTCTCTTATCATATCTCCTCAAAGAATGTCTTTAATGAACGGATGTGTTTGTTCAAAATGGACACCACTCTTTATCATAAATGGCAACCTCTAAACAAATTACTTCCCTTTAAAAAACAATTTGTATCATCTTCAAATGATAAACGCTGCCAAGGGAATCGCTAAGAAAGTCACATCTCCTTCCATAATGCATCATATCTCTTGCAACGACTAATAGTCATCGCTTCTCAGATAAATACTAACCGCAGCCTCGAAGCAATTCGTATCACCCTTAATCACTATCCTCTTATGATATTTGTCATCTTTTGTCTTATATAATAATCCTTTTGCTTGTATTATCAATTATTCCATTTATAAGACTTTTGTCTTATTCATAAATTTGTTTGATGATCTATCTTTTAGTTGCTCCAAAATATATATTACTTAGGCTTTTATTTTATTTGCTGCTGTTAGAACTTGTCTGCTGAGTGTAAAATACCCTACTTAATATGACTGAAATTTTTGCCTCAATTTTACTTCAAACAATCAATTCTAAATGCAACACAATATCAATAAACACATGAACAATTGAATGCCGAATCTCCCATGCTTTATTATTGACTTCAATGATAATGAATACAAATAGTTATTGGCTGTTCTATATGACAGTTTGGGACTGATTTAAATCAGACTTCAATATACCATGAAAAAGAACAACAAAGTACCTTAAAACCCTAACATATCAATGCCACTCCAATGAGGAATGATCAGCATGACAATGTAGCACTGTTACAGCCTTGTATGAGCCCAAACAAATGTCTGATTGTCACTGTATCTGCTGCTGATATGACTGATGTAGGTGATCAAAGTGCCCAGAATTGTGAATGAAGCCAAAAACATGCAAAATGAGACCTCCAATGCCAAGCGATGGGTTCCTAAATACCACAATTTGCTGCAAAGATGTTCCAAATGCCTTAAACCTTCAAAATCTTCAATAGAATGATGTCTATGAACCCTGTAGCGAAATGTCCAGCTTGCTGTTATAAAATCAGACCTTCAAAATGATAGCAAATTCACACAAAATAGCTCTTTTCACCAAATCGACTACCTTCGTAGTCTTCCATGATGAACAATAGCTTCAAATTCAATGCAAATATCCTTCAAACTCCCCAATATAAGCCTGCAATTCAAAAACATGATGAAATCTCCAGGATATCACCTCATTACAATATATGCGATCATCTCCTTGACAAAGCACTGAATATACAATTTCCAGCCAAAACACAAACATAGGAGAACTTACCAAGGGAATCAATAGTTCAATAGTTGCAAATTGATGGTGAAAGGCTCTATTTATCCTCCTCTTTGGCTGGTCGACCCAATTAACTCCAATTTGCTAGTATTTTGAAGTCCACCAATGAAATGCCTTTCTCTTGAACAATTTTAAATGCATTGGATCAATGGAAATCAACATTTAAAATCATTCTTGATTTTATTAAATGAATTTCACCTCTAATTTCCGTGCCTTGAGCAAAAACGACTTTCCTTGCATTTTTAAATGAATTCACCATGGGCGGCGGCCAATATGAAATAATATTTTATCATAAAAAACCTCTTTCCTTGACTTGGGCGGCAATCCACATCAGCAAAACAAATATTATTTAATGAAATTCTTCCTTCTCCTTGAGCGGCATCACCTTGGCATTTGAAATCCTTATTTTATGCATTTTTATTCATCCTCAACATAGCCGTTGGCTCATGATCCAAAGTGATGACAATATTTTATTAATATTTTGACAATTACCTCTAGACGTTGGGTGCATGATCCTAGGAATAACAATATTTTATAATTTTTGCAATTCTCCTTCCAAGTCGCCTAGCACATGATCCAATGACAAGTATTTGAAATTACCTTATCCCTTTGAGTGATGGCACAACACTCTATTCTCCTTAGTCGATGGCACCAAACTCAATGCAATTTGCCTTCTCCTCATCATCATGCGTTGGCACAAAGACCCATATATCAAACCTCCATATGAACGTTGGACCTATAGATAAAATAGATATTTGAAAATGCAATTGAAGATTGACATTTTCCTTTGTCCACTTGGCATCAATCGATCCAATCAATGAAATAATGAAAATACAATTTGAATATTGCATTTCCCATTCTCTATTCACTAAAAGAACTTTGATATTTGGCTAGATAAATAATATCACTTAGCAACACTTAGCCAAAAATCCAATCAAAACACTAGTTGAACCAACATTATAGATTTCCATCCTCTAAAAATCAAGCTCAAACCAAAATCATTCCCTTACCAAATGTATTAGCCTAAGAGAATGGTGAATAGGTTAATCAACAACTCCACGTGTGACCACTCTAGAAAAGGCGAAATGACACTGAGTGTATTTGTATGGTTTGGTGTGCGTCCCAACAAAGTTTTTAATATTTGTATTAATCTCCAAGTTGGCCAGCAACTAATAGTACATGGAGTCATACTTAATATGAAGTCTGCCATACAACAAAAATGTCTATTATTTATATTTACATATTTTATTAATATAGTATATGTTTATATTTTACTATTATACTTACAAATTGAATTTATTGTAAATATATTTACTTTTATATTAGTTTTATATATTTTAAGTATTTATATTATAATGATTATAATTATAATAATATTTTATATTTATTATTTATTGTATTTCAACATTTGGATTTTTATACTTTAGTGGTATAATTTGATCATGGCATTTAAATCTTTAATTTAAACAATGCCTTAACATCGGGATATCATAGTCCACCCCGCCCAAGATAGCTTGTCCTCAAGCAATCACAACCAGGATGCCTCTAAAGCCATCAAGATCCTAAATCAATCTCTTCGAAGAATTTGTTGTTAGTATTCTTGTCTCAATCCAATTGCCAATGTTAGCATTCTTTAAAGTATGAGGGCAATTCATCATCCCATTCTTTGGTTCATGTACTTGTATTTCCCAATATCTCTCAATAACAAAACCAAGAGTTGGTAACAGGTAAGGTTGCTAACTTAAGACAAGTTTGCTCTCATCTCAGGGATAGGGAACTTAAGGTATCTTCATTAGTATAGTTTGAAATCTCAATCCGAAAATCAATTTCTTCTTTGGTATCAACTACATCTCTAAAGGACCAGTTAAGTTGACCCAACTTCGCACCTGGATATCCTTTTTGAGTTTATGTAGGAAAAGTGAGTTTTCTATATATTAAGATGAGAATTAGAAACACGACACCCATCTATGACCCCGATTGCAATGGTCTTATATCCTTTAGGTCTACTTGTTTGTATGTTTTATAATAGTGTGGAGTATCATGGTATGGCCTCATAATCTTTTCTTTCATTCTAGATCCTGGGATTTGTGGGTTATGGGCCCATAATATAACTTAGCATAGGCTTATGTAACATTTTTGTCATATCTTGATTTGTATCAAATTTATTTAAGGTACCCACATGCCTAATATTGATGTCCTTTGCTTGTGAAGAGACTCTTGGAAGAATGAGAGTGAATTTAGTTCATAAGATAAGTTTACTAGATCAATTTTGTAGGCTACAAGTTTGATCCATGTATTGCCATTGTTCTATGCGTGTGGGATAGATCATATGATTGTACATTTGATTTTGTTCCAAAGGAATAAAACAATATCTTTTGATAGATTCCCAACATTTCTCGTAAAATCTTTCAATAGTCTAATTTGTAGGTTCCTAAAGAATTGAGTTGTCTTTATTACATTCTCTAAAAATGTTGTTTTGGCTTTTAAGAAGTTGACCATCCTAGGTTAAGATGATACCTCAATGTACCTCGAAGCTTGAAAGTTAGATAATCTTAATCCATCTCTTAGGCATAAGTCTCTATGACAACTGGTGGTGGCGATGTTAGATTTTTGTTTGAGAATTGGAAGTCAATTTATTTTGTTTGGTTCAACTATGTTGAGTGGTTATGATTGATTGTTTGATTTATTTCTTTTTTATGGTTTCTTCACAAGGAAATGATTCCCCTTTTTTTTCATTATTACCTAAGTAAATTTTTTAGTGCTTCTCAACCCAAGAAGTGTCTTGACAAATAAAGCTTTGATAGATTTGGCATTTTCATAATTTTTAAGCACAAAGTAATCTTAAACACACATGGAAACATTATACATGAAGTATGTGTCACACGAAGTATGCATGTAAAACACAAAGCATGAAGCATACACATACAAAGTATACGCATAAATACATGTGAAGCATGAAGCATACGTATAAACACACGTGATACATGTAAGACACAAAGCATATGCACAAACACACGTAATACACTTAATACATGAAGTATGAAGCATACACGTAATAAATATGAAGCCTACACGTAATACACAAAGTACACACACGTAATACATGAAGCATGGAGTATACATAATGCACAAAGTATACACATGAATGCTCGTAAGTCATGAAGTATACACTTGAATACATGTAAGTCATGGAATATACACTTGAATACACGCAAATCATAAAGCATACACTTGAATATACTTGAATACAAATAAGTCATAAAATATACACTTGAATATGCGTAGGTCAAGAAGTATACACTTGAATACACATAAGTCACAAGGTATACACTTGAATACACATAAATCACAAGGTATACACTTGAATACGCTTGAATACACATAAGTCACAAGGTATACACTTGAATACACATAAATCACAAGGTATACACTTGAATACGCTTGAATACACATAAGTCACAAGGTATAACTTGAATATGCTTGAATACACATAAGTCACAAGGTATAACTTGAATATGCTTGAATACACATAAATCACAAGGTATACACATAATTCACAAGGTATACACTTGAATACACATAAATCACAAAGTATACACTTGAATACACTTGAATACACATAAATCACAAGGTATACACTTGAATACACATAAATCACAAGGTATACACTTGAATACACATAAGTCACAAAGTATACACTTGAATACACGTAAGGCACAAGGTATACATCAATACACGTAATGCATAAAGTATACACAGGATGGCAGGAAAGATGCTCTGATACCACTTGTAATGTCCCCTTCTTGGATTGCCCTAGATCTTGCCCTAAAATCACAAGTTAGGGTTACAACTTATCAATTAAATGTTGTAAGCAAAATAAATTCTGTTGTAGGCCCTGCAATAATGTTAGATAACATTGGAAATACAATTCATTAGATCAAAACATGTATAATAAATTATCTATTCAAATCATGTAAGAGATATATATAAATATGGTTATGGAAACCTGCAACCACGTTAGATGAATATGATATGAAATATATTTAATTCTAAATATAAGAAAGATCATATATAACAATGTAACAAGTCTCAAGGACTATGTGGACTCAACCATAAAGAGAGGGAAGACGTGATGAGGTGTCCCAAGTTTCCTCTACCCTAGACCCAACGGCAGGACATTATCCTCCATTGGCCTCATGTGGTCCTTAACCAATGGTCCTTAACCATCATCATGAGGTGGGCTACCTAGTGAGGGCTTTACGCCGTTCCCCTCTATCACGCCAAACCTTCCTCTTATGATTAAAGATTCCCTTTCATGTATTCAACAATTGATTCCGGTGGGGATAGTTCGAGAGGCTACAATAGGGTGTCCTAGACCCTCAACCCTAGACCCAAGGATAGGACCTTATCCTCCTTGGCCTCATGTGGTCCTTAATTGATGATCCTTAACCATCATCATGAGGTGGTCTCATGTGGTCCTTAACCGATGGTTGTTAACCATCATCATGAGTTGCCCGCCTAGTGAGGTATCATTCACCGTTCCCCCTCCTTGCAGTCCTGCCTCATCCCTCCTTGACCAATCATTGATAGAATCAGATTATTATCCATAACATCAATAATATCGGCATCAATTATCAGTATAATTGTAGATGTATGTGAATATATTTATTCATCTTTATATTCATGAAGCATAGACACAATTATTCCATAGGGTTAGATTAACTTACAGTTCTGTTGTCACATCTATATTTATATATATCACTGCTGTTATATTCCTAGCTGTCTTTATTATTTGGCTCTGTTCTTTATATTTCATATGCTAATTCACTTTTCTGCTTATGTATGTATTGCAGATTTAAGTCTGCTCCTAAATCAAAAAAATCGATTATTCTTCTTCCTCCCCTCCTTTCATATCCCCTTTTCCTTCTCTTATCATATCTCCTCAAAGAATATGTCTTTAATGAACGGATGTGTCTGTTCATAATGGACACCACTCTTTATCATAAATGGCAACCTCTAAACAAATTACTTCCCTTTAAAAAACAATTTGTATCATCTTCAAATGATAAACGCTGCCAAGGAAATCGCTAAGAAAGTCACATCTCCTTCCATAATGCATCGTATCTCTTGCAACAACTAATAGTCATTGCTTCTCAGATAAATATTAACCGCAGCCTCGAAGCAATTCGTATCACCCTTAATCACTATCCTCTTATGATATTTGTCATCTTTTGTCTTATATAATAATCCTTTTGCTTGTATTATCAATTATTCCATTTATAAAACTTTTGTCTTATTCATAAATTCGTTTGATGATCTATCTTTTAGTTGCTCCAACATATATATTACTTGGGCTTTTATTTTAGTTGCTGCTGTTAGAACTTGTCTGCTGAGTGTACTTGTATGTTTTGGTGTGGGTCCCAACAAAGATTTTAATATTTGTATTAATCTCCAAGTTGGCCAGCAACTAATAGTACATGGAGTCATAATTAATATGAAGTCTGCTGTACAACAAAAATGTATATTATTTATATTTACATATTTTATTAATATAGTATATGTTTATATTTTACTATTATACTTACAAATTGAATTTATTGTAAATATATTTACTTTTATATTAGTTTTATATATTTAAAGTATTTATATTATAATGATTATAATTATAATAATATTTTATATTTATTATTTATTGTATTTCAACGTTTGGGTTTTTATACTTTAGTGTTGTAATTTGATCATGGCATTTAAATCTTTAATTTAAACAATGCTTTAACACCGGGATATCACAGTTGGGGGGCTTTGGTGGACATACATTTTTGAGTTTTATTTGTTTTCAAATGATTTTTTTATTTTTTTGTTGCTTTTTATGTGTTTCATGTGAGGGCCGTCCTAAAGTCTCATGGATGGAGAGGGGTGGTTAGGGGACACTAGGAAGTCCCCAAAAAGAAAAAAAAATGGAGATGTTTCCAAAAATTTCAAAGAATTAGGGGACATCAACTCCAAGCCTCCAAGTCCCCAAGTCCCTAGGACATCACCCAAAACCATGGGGACGCATCCCCATGGAACATTGAGAAATAAACCACCACATGTAATGGCTTATGAAGATGATAGTGCCATAGCTAATCAATGATTTCCCATTCGGAATGGTATTTGTGATCAACACCACTATTGATGACTATAATACCTTCCTTGGCCCCGTCGATGCCTTTATACACATAGCTCATTGAGGAATTCTCCCCATCAGCAACATGGAAGTTAAATAAACGCTTTGTGACCTGTTAAAAATATAACATAAATAAGTATTAAGATTCAAGAAGAGAGCATGAGCAAATAAAAAGAACATAAAACTAGTAAAATAGGCAAAAATGGAATGAAGAAAGAACTTGCCTTTACAATCTCCTATATTAGAAGTGAAAAATTTTGCTCATCAAATACCCAATCCACAACATCAACTCCAGCATTGCTTCTCAAGTATGAATATAGGGGCCATTTCTCACTAAGAAACATACACTTCAAAGTAGCCTTCAACTGAAGCAAAGACTGAAACATGATAATATTGATCATAAAGCAGCTTACACCAAGACAAGCCAACTCCTCCTTCGTATGTTTCCTCATTAAGTCGAGGACCAAAGCATGTTTATATATATATATATATGCAGATATTGTGATCATGATCAGCAATTGATTTGTCCCAAGGAAGTTTGCTAGGATCCTCCAAAATAAGGTTGAAGTAATGAGCAAAATAGGGAATCCAAAAAACAGATGGATATCTCTCCATGAGAAACCTTGTAATGTCCTGATCACAAAATTTGTCAAAAACTTGCAATATTTCTGATTTCTATCTTGCAGACATTTTGTCAAACACTTTGCATGCAATGTATTGTGAAGTATTTCTAAATGCAATGCTTAGAACAGCTATAACTATAAATATAAATCATAAATCCATCACATAATCATGACAATATTCAAAGATTTCATAGTGTCATTCCGTCAAACAGTTGGCAACCTTTCTATTGAGTTGGAAATGTTTACAATGAATAATAGAGATTGCTGTTCTAGAAAACCAGAAGTACATATATTGAGAAGACTTGATTCCTAACCTCCACAATGATGCCAAAATTACTTGAAATAGGTACTATGCTGATGCCAATATATGAATAAACCCTTGAATAGCTGATTTGTCTTCAAACGCTTACCATATCAGCAAGAAACCTCATAGAATAGGGGCGGCCAATACTGAAATCGCTGAAGATGCATCAACAATAGGGCCGCACCCTCTTCCAAGACACCACGAAGGACCCACAATCTTTCTCTAAGCCAAAATCGGCCCTCAATAAGCGCTGTGACCCTTCAAAGACCTGTTGCGTTCTATGTAGAGGGGCTCCAGCTCACTTTGAAGGCTACGATTTCAATGACTAAGATTGCGGTTTCACCTTCAAGGGCTGCGGCTAGATAAAAGGAAGGCTTTCAAGCCTTTATTCCACTCCAAAAACCCCAACAGCAATTGTCTAACAAGAATAGGGTTTGAAACCCTTACAAACCTCCAAGATATTCAATATTTGCTTGCAAATCTCCAAATAATCTGTCAATCAACAGCCTGAGGAGCAACACAATAACTAGAGGAAAATAATATACCTTTCTCACACAATCTCCTTCAAATCTTCATCAATCTGCACATCTGTGAATGTAATGTCCCCTTCTTAGCCCATTCAGAGAGATGGAGTGATTAGCCTACTCCCGGGGTTCCCATAGGCTAATAGATGTGGTTAGGGAACCTTTTGTGGTTGTTATTTCAGCACTTACTATTTATAGTAAGTCAAGCAGGAGGTATCAGGTGGCATTGGCCAACTTTCTATTTATAGACTGCTAGTTGGAGCACCTAGCACTTTGCAGATGGACTTCGAGAACAGCCAGGGGATTATACTTCGAAGTATAAGTTAATTAATATTTAACTTATAATACTTTATTGGCTATGGGTTACTTTAATTATTTTAAGTAACTTTACTTTATGAACTTAAAGTTATGTGCTAAGGGAGGGTGAGCGCTCCTTGAGGGAACAAGGGGTTATTTCAAATTTAAATTATTATTCTTTTCCCTCCCTGGGCGTTGGAGCCAAGGGAAATATAAAATGCATTTGAAACTTCACTTGCTCTCTCTCTTCTTTGGACAATTCTACAAAGCAAACTTGAATCTTGGCTTAGGGTTTGAATTGGAGTTTTGCAGAGACGGAAACCTTTGTGAGACTTCCTTCTTCGTGCTTGAGAGACAGCATCAGGAAGGATGGCTGGGAGCTTCATACAGAGGCTTCGCTGGTACTTCTAATGATATTACTTTGGAGTTCATTATGAAGATACATCTGATTTTGAGAGCAGCTGTTAATAAGGGTTTTTGAGGACAAATTTCAGAGTTTTGAGGAGTTTTTGGGACTGCACCTTCACTTTCATGTTGGTCGTACATTCCCAGCTAGGGCCGTACAATCTTGTGACAGAAATCTGGGTGTTTATTGCATGTTTTTTTGTTTGTATTTGAGCATGGAGGCATTGATAGTTATGGCAGATGATATCCAAGGGCTGTATGACAAATTGTGAGTATTTTTGGTGTTGTTTGCTGTTGAAAGACACCTACCACTGGGATGTACACCTCCAGGAAGGGTCTGATCCTATTCTTTATCCAATCGCCCCTTTGAAGACTACTTCTCTCACTCATTCATGGCGCCTTGACTGAATTTTTCACTTAGCATTTATCATTTAGAGGGAGAAACGTGTTGTTGGGTTGTTCTAAGCAATTTTGTGATGTCTATGATGTTGGTTCAGCTATAGCAGTCCTATGAAGTTGAAAAACATGATATGGGTATGCATCAGTAATTCATTTTACATGATTCTATGATCTGGGTCTTTGTTCTTTTATGTATTAGGGCTTTAGTTTTTCTGGGTTATCGTTGCATGTTTCATATTTTCATTGTATTTGCAAAAACAATTACATGCAAACCAAAAAACCCTTCTGCTACTTCTATCTAGTTCTGAAAGACCACCAATTAGTAAAAATAACACAAAGAAGAAAATTAAAAAAAAAATTTACAAACAAGGCAGCTCATTACAGTGAACTTTGGATGAATTCACCAAGGATTGGCTAGGTAAGTTTTTGTCCACGAAACCAATATTCGCCTTAGGGTTTTCGTCCTAGGCTCAATAGTTGAACAATAGCTCAAACTCCCAAAGAGGATTTCACCAAAATAAACAACCAAGAATGAATTACTTTTCCCCCAAATCCTCCTTTTATAACCCCTGTGGAACTTTCGAGAAGTTATATTTTATAATTACTTAAATAATAATACTTTATCTCCTTATAAAATGACTTTATTTGATAATTTGCTTTTCAACCCCTTAAGTCACTTAATGTCTCCTTTTAAATAATTAAATATAAGTTGTCTTTTAATTTTCATTTTTCGAAAGCTTTGATATTTAACTATTTAATAATTTAATTATTTTCCACACATTCATCATAGTCTAGGGACAATATTAAAATAGGCCAATTATGAATTCCACCCATGCCAACATAACCTTAAGTTCGCAGGATATCAATCTTTATGAAGATTGGCGCTTTCCAAAAATAGCAAACTTCTCCAAGAAATGTGGAATGCTCTCAGAATGTCTAAACTGCATTCGGAAAGTAACATGGAACTTGTCTTGATTTCCCAAATTCACTGCCACTACTGGAATCCCATCTTGATAAAGTTGTCCTTCTCCAAGAAAGTTTGAGTTTCCAAAGATGTTGGAATGGGCCAGAAAAAGGGAACATTACAAGCCTACATGTAGCAACATAACTTGCATTATCTATAATCACCTACAAAGCATTGAACCCAACCACCTTGGCTACAACTTCCATTAAAATCTCGCATTGAAATTTTACAATTTTCACCTTTCTTGAAGTATCGATGGGATTTAGGAAAACCATTCCATCTAAAGAAGAAACAAAGAAATTCAATGTTAAGTTTCTTCATTTTGTCCAACCATTAGACATGCTAGTGTAACCCGTCTTCCACCATATGTTACATGGTTCATCAATTATGGAACTCACAACTTCCACCTTCTCACATCCAAAATTGGGTCCTTTATCTCTTCATCTTTGGGGGCTTTGAACCCCTCCCCCACAACAACAATAGCATCCACTAAATTAGTATTCTAAAATAAAAAAAGCATTCACTTTTAAAAATAAAAAGAAATGAATAAATCAAAAATAACATTTTTAAACAAAAATCAAATCTAATTACCTGGCCATATGAAGTGGAATTGTACAATAGAATCAAAATCTCCAACTGCACCACTTGTCGTTTTGTGTTTGTCTCTATTCAAACCTGTGTTCTCAAGTGATGGTTTGGAACCTGGAGAATTACATGGTACAATATGGGAAACCAATTCTGATCCATGAACTCTAGGATCAACATTAGTGCTGAACTTGAAGGGAATGGAGGAAGATTAGAAGTGTCTACTCGGCCCGTGGTCTCTTCATCATTGAGGACTTTGAACCCCTCCCAAACAACAACAATAGCATCCACTAAATTAGTATTCTAAAATTAAAACAGCATTCACCTTTAAAAATAAAGAAAAATAAATAAATCAAAGATAAACAATTTTAAACATAAATCAAATCTAATTACCTAGCCATATGAAGTGTCATTGTACAATAGAATCAAAATCTCCAACTACACAACTTTGTCATTTTGTGTTTGTCTCTATTCCAACTTGTGTTCTCAAGTGATGGTTGGGGACTTGGAGAATTAGACAGTACAATATGGGAATCCAATTCTGATCCATGAACTCTAGGATCAACATTAGTGCTTGAACTTAAAGGGAATGGAGGAAGATTAGAAGTGTCTACTTGCCCTGTGGTTGCCATCTCTTCTTTTTGCCTCTTTCTAAAGTGTTTTTCCTCAAAGCTTTCTACCCAAGCTTGCACCTCTCTCACAACTTCAAGAGGGGCTCATGTGCACAAAGAAGCATTTCAACCAAGAATATAGGCAAGGTGTAATCTTAGGTGATTAATGTCTCCTCCACTAAGTTTGGTTTTGCAATAATTACAAACCAATTCTCCTTTCTTAGCACCTAAGTGGCATGTTTCGAATAAAGGTTTTTCTTTGTTGTGCCAATATTATGATGATTTTTAAGTAGGCTACAATATTACAAATAGTGAGTAGATTAAAAAATAGAGAATGGATTACTAAATTATCAAGCTAAAAAAACAAGAGAAAAATGAAAAGGAGAATAAAATCTCTTCATTTTTCTCTTGTTCCATAATGGAAAGAGGAAAAAATGAAAAATTTGTATGGTCAATAGAAAAAGAAGAAAAAAACGAAAACAAATAAAACAAATCTTTTCGAATTTGCTACCCCAAATTTTGTCTTTGCTGCTCCAACATCACAGTTTGCACTTTGTTGTTTTGTGTTTCTTGTTTTGACTTTTGCATTTGCCGTTTTGTTGTGTGTTGCTGCTCCAAAATCACTTGTGTGCTTGCTGTAATTTTGTTTTTCCCTTTGTGTTTACTTACTGTGGGTTTTATGTTTTTTTTTGTTTTATGTGTTAGGTTTAATTCATTAGGTTTTCTTCGTCATGATGTTTTTCTTGTGCTTTTTAAAGGGGCAAGTCCCTAAATCAAAACTCACAAATCACACCAAAACTAGCAGATCTGCCAAGCTCACAGATCAAGGGAAAAACTCACCACGTAGGGCAGTGCAAGCAAGCAAACCTCATTTAGCCATGCTCAGATCAGGACTCATTGAAGTTGTCAGGTAACTAACAAATCCTATATCACTATTATCAACCCTCCTCATGAGACATTATATGCATGCTTCAGAAAGTTAACTTCCAACTGTATAGGAATACTACAAATCAGATTTTGATGTGTAAACACTAAGCAAGATGACAAATTTAAAATGTAGCTCAATTCAAGAAATTTAACATGTAGCTCAATTTGATGAATCTGCAGTTGTATAGCTCAAAATCCCACTCAACAACCAAGATTTTATAACAACTAGAAAATGAATTGTTTCATCTTTCTCATTTGTTATTTCCCCCTTGAGTAATAGACCAGAACCATGAAGATAAATATTCCGTCAAAGTTAGAGACAGAAGCTTTTGCAGTCCCGATGTTTTGTAATGTCCCCTTTTAAATTGTCCTTATTTTCTTTAAATAAAATAAATCCTAGCTCACAATAGTAGTTGCACAGTTAATTATAAATATGAAATCAACCTACATATTGTAGTTTTAACAGTTCATTATATAATTCAGATTTAATGCTTAGAATATATCTCAAAATGCTTAGAATATATCTCAAAAAAGATAGAACTTATCCTTTGTATCTGCTGTTAATCTTTCTCAAAACTAAAGTGATCTATCTTGATTAAAATGCCTTTGAAATGTATTTGAGTCTGCCTGAATCAGGGGTTTTCGTCCACTAACTCAGCAATGGAAATTAAGGGTTTTCATCCTTTAATTTCAAAACTTGAGGGGTTTCGTCCTCAGGTTGTTGAACCACGGTTTACGCTCCACAAGGAGTAGTAATTAGATATAAGATATCTTCACAATGTTCTCTCCTTCTCCGTGATTGGTCTTCCTTATATACCTTATTTCTCCATGAGACACAACCTTTCACATGCCCTTTGACCATTATTAAGACTAACTTTTATTTAATTTCAGTTTATAATATTAATTCTCTTTCTTAGGCGATTTCTTTATCATTTTCTGCAGCTTGTATTTATGATTATATTCATTGTTTTTTGGGCGGCTTCTATACTATTTGATCTGTTGTATTTAGCATCGATCCTCTATGAATCTGCAACTCCTTTGTAGGCGTCAATAGGCTGGCAGCCTCCCTGGTCGATATTCCCTTTAGTGGTGACATTGGCAATTCCTAACTCTTCGATGGCTGATTAGATTTTTTTTTATGTGGGGGCATTACATGTTTGGGATTCTTATAGGGGAGTTTGCAACCTCGGGAGTTGGAACTCTCAAAAACAGCTTGAAAAGATGAGGGAATCTTGCAAGGAATTGAACAAGCAAATCTTGCAAGAGAAATTGCCAAAAGCCCCAAAATTCGAGTTAGAATTAGTGAGCATATTGCACTTTGAGAATGAGGATAGAATGTATCCATGTGGTGTGTTTCTCAAAAATTTAAAATTAAAGAGAACTGTCATTTTTTCCATTCTTTGTTTTTAAATTTTATGTTTTATACCTCCAATGTTTTGGTGTGCATTATGCCCAATTCAGTGGTTAATGGTTGCTCATTTCAACCGTGACCATGTCATCATTGTCATACCATGACAAGTTAAAATATTGAAGAAAGGAGAAGTAGGTTGAATCCTATTGTTTATTAAGCTAAATATAGCATTTTCTATTTTACTGGTCAATCTCTTTGCTTTCTTTATAAGAGCATTTGCTCTTCTCTGTATTGTACTATATCATTCATTAATAATATGTGAATATTATTTGTCACATCTCTGTAAGATCTGTAAAATGGTATCAGAGAGGGTTATCACATTTTTTTTAATTTTTTTGGCGCCTGCTATCCGTACAATTCCGTACGAGCGCCATTTTGTTTTCGGTTCTCTGGTTCCTTTCTTCTATTTACATTTTTTATCTACAAGCGTCGGTTTTGGCTTGTCCATTCTGGACGACGCTGTCTGCATCCGTGATCTATTTCTTTGCTGGACGTTTGAAGGGTTCTGGCGACTTTATTCATCGCGGGTTTCTGAGATTCTCTCTGTCCCATGCATCTGTTATTGGTCGCGTTTTCCTTCACCATCAGTGATTCGCGAGTTTCCCTTTGGAGGTCGAGTGTAGAAGACGCCTTCAAAACGCATCAAGGGTTCCTGCAAGACGCGCCGTTTGTGATCACACTTTATCTTTCAGCAAACTCTTCTCTATTCGTGGTCGTGATTCTTCATCATCTGGTCGTGTTTCTTTTCTGAGTTCACGTTTTCTTATGATATCGCGATTTTCCTGGTTGATTGTTGTTTTTCGGCAATCTGTTTGGTGACTTTTTTTTATTTCCTCTGCAAAATCGTTGGTCGCGATTTCTGGTTATGCAGATTTTTTTTTGCCGTTCATCTTCTAAACCCTCAGCAGCAGGTTCCTTGGAGGCTGTTGTATAGACAACTCTGAGTCTGTTTTTGATCTAGAGACGATTTTTCTGCTCAGTGGTTCATGTGTTGAGCACTAGGCTCGAACTTGCCTGTGGTTGCTATTCTCAGTTCCAACTACTCTCTGTGCGGGTTCTCCTTTTGTTTTCTGGAAGAAGGGAGATCGCTGGTTCTAATTGTGTTTTGCAAATCTCAATATCAAGCAAATATGAAGATAATGGTGTCTCTATTCCTTGGGATCTGTGCCTCGAATTTTTTCCTCAAATCCATGTTTGGCTTCTTGGATCACTTCTTTTTTTTCGAGATATGTGCTATCTCGATTCTGTCCATCATTCGATATTTTATTTGTTGTGTTTCGAAAAATGGTACAAAGGTGCCTTTTGCCCACCAGAAGCCGTCTACATCTTCCGCCTTCATGGCCAAACGCTCTGCGGATCATCTCAAATCTTCTGCCTGGTTCATAGACTCAGGGGCCTCCCGCCATTTTATTCATCGAAGAGACTGGTTTACTGAGTACACACCTTTCAAAGACTATCATCTTTGGAGGAGGCGAAGAATATACTGTTGTAGGAAAAGGCACAGAGCAAATACAGTTTGGTAGGAGAAATTCAATATTTCTCGATGTTTACTTCGTACCTGGCATGGAGCTGAATCTTCTCTTTGTCAATCAGATCATGCGACACTCACCTCATCTGGATGTTGTCTTCAGCATGCACTCCTGCAGCATAGTGGATCGTGAGACATGCATCACTGTTGCTCAGGCTCTTGAGGATCGTGGTCTATATAGACTTGTGGATTCCGGTGATTCTCCAGAACAAGCTTTGGCAGCCAGGAACACTTCCCTCAGCAAACTCTGGCATCAGCGTTATGGGCATCTCAACATGCACTATCTCTCTCAGTTAGCTCGAGAGAGTCTGGTCGGTGGTCTTCCCGATATTCAGCCTCAACTTCCTAGTATTTGCGACGCATGTCAAGTTGGTAAACAGCATCGTACCCCATTTTCCGATGGTGACAAATGGAGAGCATCCAAGGTTTTGCTACTGGTTCACGCAGATGTATGTGGACCAATGAACACTCCTTTTGTTATTGGGTGCAGATATTTTCTGCTCTTTGTTGATGACTTCAACCGAAAAATGTGGGTGTTTTTCTTGAAAAAGAAATCCGATGTACTTAGTACATTTCAGCAATTCAAAGTCTTGGTAGAAAAAGAGTCCAGCTATCCCATCGTATCTCTTCGGTTTGATAATGGTGGGCAGTTTTGTTCCTCTAATTTCATCCATTTTTGTGTAGCTCATGCCATCAAACGTCAGCTTACTACACCTTACACACCTCAGCAAAATGGTGTTGTTGAGCGTCGCAATCGCACTATTACGAACATGGCACGTTCTATGTTAGAACATCGCAGTGTTCCCAAGAAATTATGGGTTGAAGTAGTCTACACTGCTGTCTATCTTCTAAACCGATCCCCCACTCATGCAGTCAAAAAAATGACTCCTGAAGAAGCATGGTCTGGACGTAAACCTCGTGTCAATCATCTAAAAATTTTTGGCTCTACTGCTCATGTTTGGATTCCAAATGTCAAGCGCACTAAGCTAGACTCCAAAAGCCAAAAACTCATGTTCACTGGCTATAGTGACAATCATAAGGTTTATCAACTGATTGATATAGACACTGATTGTCTCATCTTTAGTCGTGATGTCATAGTTGATGAGACTACTGGCCCTTTTCTGCTCTCTTCATCTACTCATACTGAAGATCAGCCTCTGTCGGCTTCTGACTTGGGTGTTTGCATCCCCCTTGCTCCACCTGATGAGAGGGCTCCTGAAGTTATGTCCGTGCCCGCCCCTCCTCAAGATATTCAGGATCCTCCTAATCTTGTTCCTGCTTCTCCTGGTGCTACTGATGCACCTATTCCAGGTAGAGATTCATTTGCTCTTCGGCCTAAATGGTGGGCCAAAATGATTGGTGATCTTCATGATAATGAACTAGTCAAGGGTAGATTTGCTCGGAAGACGAGCAAACCACAAAATACTACCAATTTTGCACTCATGGCCAATCTTCACAGCATCTCAGAGCCTCAAACATATTCTGAGGCTAAAGGTGTACTTGAATGGGAAAAGGCTATGGATGCCGAGCATCACAACCTACTGAAAAACAATACCTGGGTTCTTGCTGATCTTCCACCTGGGAAGAAGCCCATTGGGTGCAAATGGGTGTACTAAGTCAAGTACAAGGCTGATGGGACTCTTGACAAGTATAAGGCTCAGTTGGTTGCCAAAGGATTCTCCCAGCAAGAAGGCATTGACTATGAGGAGACCTTTGCCGCTACAGCCAAAATGAGTACCATTCGGCTTCTTCTAGCTATGGCAGCCCAGTTTGGGTGGAAAGTCCATCAAATGGATGTCAAAAGTGTCTTCCTCAACGGAGATTTGCAGGAAGAAGTCTACATGACGCAACCTCCCAGCTTCAAGGTTGCTGGTAAAGAACATCAGGTATGCAAATTGGTGAAAGTTCTTTATGGCCTCAAACAGGCTCCCCGGGCATGGTACATAAAAATTGATCAGTACCTTGTGGATCATAGTTTTCAACGGAGCCCTTCTGATTCTAATCTGTATGTTCAAAAGTACGCTGATGATAGTCTCTACATTATTGTTTATGTTGATGATCTCATTATTACTGGCAGCTCAAAGCAGTTGATTCACGCCATCAAACATGATCTCAGTCAAACCTTTGACATGACAGACTTGGGCCTCCTGCACTATTGCCTAGGTATTGAGGTTTGGCAGCACCCTAACTGCATCTTCATTTCTCAGTCCAAATATGCTAGAAATCCATTGGACAAATTTGAGATGACAAACTGCAAACCTACTTCTACCCCAATGGAAAAAGGTCTGCAACTCTCAGCCCATTCTGACTCTCCTGTAGAGAATGAATCTGCATTCAAACAATTAGCTGGCAGCCTCATTTATCTTACTGCCACTCGACCTGATCTTAGTTTTGCAGTTAGCTACATCTCTCGCTTCATGGCTACTCCTAAAACTGCCCATTGGGTTGTAGCAAAACGTGTGTTGAGATATGTGCATGGCACTTCAGACTTTGGAATTTTGTATGGCAAGTGCAAAGATCCTCAGCTCCTTGGCTTTACCGATTCGGATTGGGCAGGTTTTGTTGATGACAGGAAGTCTACCTCTGGATATGTTTTCAGTCTAGGCACAGGGGCAGTCACATGGACCAGCAAGAAGCAGCAGATTGTTGCTCTCTCCTCAACAGAAGCTGAATATAGGGGAGCTATTAAAGCAGCCTGTGAGGCGGTTTGGCTTCGTAGAATGCTGTCAAAATTACAAATGCCTCCAGCGGGGCCTTCTCCCTTGTATTGTGACAATCAAGGGGTGTTGAAACTTGCAAAGAATCCCGTCTTCCATGAGCGGACAAAACATGTTAATCTCTCTTGTCATTTCATTCGCCAGCTGGTTGAAGATGGATCTGTTGTGTTGCAGTATGTTTCTATAGAGGATCAAACTGCCGATATTCTCACTAAGTCTCTAGGCCCAGATAAGTTTATCAAATTTCGGGGGCATCTTGGTGTCGTTGACCGATTGACCATTAAGGGAGGGTATTAAGCTAAATATAGCATTTTCTATTTTACTGGTCAATCTCTTTGCTTTCATTATAAGAGCATTCGTTCTTCTCTGTATTGTACTGTATCATTCATTAATAATATCTAAATATTATTTTTGTCACATCTCTGTAAGATCTGTAACATTGTTATTGTGACATGGTGTTGTGAGAAGTTGAGTGATAACATTTTTTGGTAGCTGAGAAAGAATCTATAGTTGGTTGAGTTGTGTGCAAAATTGCAGAAATGAGGTTTGAGGTGAGCCAAGAAATAAAGAAATGCCTCAAAGAGAAATTGCAGAGATGTTAAGAGTCTTGGAAAACAATATCTTGAGTTATGTGCCCAAAAGTAGGCATAGGCCAAGAACTTTAGGAAGCAAGTTGTGTTAAGAGAAACAAGTCCCTCAAAACCAAGTCAAATATGTGACTCTTATTCCTGAAGAGGAAGGGAATATTAAGGCAGAGATCACAGTAGCGAATTCAAGGAAATTTGCTTCAGATGTGGCATGTTTGGCCATTGAATATGGATGAGGATAGTTGAGAGCTCAATAAGCTCGAGCAAAAGATAAAGCATAAGGGAAGGAAATGGCTATAGTTGAGCATAGGAAAGGAGAAAATTAAATGTTGCAGAGAGCATTCTTAAAGGAAAAGATAAAGGATATACCATGGTAGGGTTAAAGCAATGGTGACTGAGTAGTGCACAAAAATTTTCCAAATTGTAAATTACCAAGAATTAATGTGCAATATGTTACTATGAATGTGCAACATGTGCTTTTTTTGGAGATCTTGGCAGGATGACAAAAGTGCACTGCATGCTGATAAAAAGAACCCTTAAATTCTTCAAGGGAGGGAAAGGAGTTTGAGTAGCTTCCCATGAGAAAGAAAATGAAAAAGATTGGTGAGTGGATTTTAGCCTCAGCAAATGAGTTCCTACAGGGAATACAAAAGTTAGAGATGAGATGCATGATGAAGAAGCCTAGAGTGCAGAAAGAGGATCCAATAGAAGTACAAACCCCATTGAGGTTGAGTGCATTTGAGAATATAGATCGAGAAGTGAAGAGCAAAGAGAGATAGATTGTCCTTTTGGGGAAGTGAGTATATAAAGAAATAGTGAAAGATTCGAAAAGGATCAAAGACATCTTCAAATGGCCAAGGAGTGTTGCGGTAGTGTAATGTGATGAACTTGGTGAAGTTGTTTTACAACTAAAGGTGTTGCAAAAGTGCAATGTGATGCTCTTAACAAAGCACTCATTAGAGTTGCACTACACTAAAATGGTATGCATGAGTGCAGTGTGATGTACTTGATGGAGCAGCCATGAAACTGCAGTGCACAAAAAGGGGGTTGAATTAGAATCATGAAGAGCAGTGAATAATTGTATAACTGATCAGAAGAGGAATAAATCCATGAGGATGTCGGTTAAGAAACACAACTGACCAACTATCCAAAACATCCTAGAAGGTATTAACAATAATAATAAGGATTATTACTATTGTTAATAATTATTACAATGATGTTAGAAAATATTTATTTATTCTAACAATCCCCCTTTATTACATCATTTTCTCAAGATGTACAAATCAAGAAGTGTCAAAAAGTAAAACCTTCAAACTTCACTGCGGCAAATAATTTGGCATCAGAGTGCCATATGTTTTTGTGCCTGTGAAGCTGTGAAGAGAGAGAAACACCTGCAGAAGAGAGGGAAACACATATGTGTGAATTCAAGTGACAGTGAAACACTTGTGCCACAAAGAAAGCACTTCTGTCTGTAAGAAGGTCGTCAAATGCTTTGTTAAGGAAGCCCACACTTGAAGCAGTAGGAGATTGGGGCTTTGAATTTATATCAGAGCACTGTCAGAACCTGCCATGCGTGATGCCTAGGGAATGACAAGAAGCCATTGAGGAAGGATGACTGGTGGGTATCAGTTTGAATATTCATGTCAAATATTTGCATACTCAACCACAGAAGACAGCAGGCCAAAATCGTGGGAGGAATCATATTAGAATTTAGAATAATAGAGAGCAATGAGTGATTGTATTATTGATCAAAAGAAGAATAAATACATAAGGATGTCGGTTAAGAAACACACCCGACCAACCACCCAAAACTTCTTATGATGGTTAGTAACAATAATAATAAGGATTATTATAATTGTTACTAATTATTATAATGATGTAATAAAATATTGATTTATCCGAACAAGTTGTAGAAGTGTAGTGTGATGCACTTAGTAGAGCAGACATAGGAATTGTGTTGTACCAAAATGGTGTTGCAGAAGTGCAATGGAAGCCCTTAATGGGGAATCCATTAAGGTTGTGCTGAAGTTAAAAGAGTGTTTTAGAAGTGCATTATGATACACTTAGTGAAACAACCATTGGAATTGTCTTGAAGTTGAGTGCTTCCACAATGCAGTGTGATGCACTGAGTGAAACAACCATTGGAACTGTCTTGAAGTTGAATGCTTCCGCAATGCAGTATGATGCACTTGGTGGAACTAGCAGAGATGTGCCAATCAAGAGAGACAAAATAAGTGCAGAAGATGAAGTGTTAGTACGGTGCATGCTAAACATAGAAGTTGAGTAGAAGACAGAAGTGTGAGTTGAATGCTTATGAATTTGATGAAGTGCAGGCATTTGCATTTAAAGATTCAACACTGGTGCATTTGTGAAAACATAAATCTCATAACCAAAATTGTGAGCGTCAATCTCTCAATCAAAATGTCAAGAAGAAGCTTTGTAAAGGAGTATCTTTAGCAAAACAACTTCATCCCTCATAGTAAAGATTATTTTTGGGCTCTAGAAGAAGTGATGCCATTTTAAAGACCAATTTAGTGGAAAATGACCATGTTGAAGACGATGTTTGGATTGGTTTCTAGTTTGTGGTCAAGTGCATGCATGCCATGTTGAGGTCCAGCAACGCCAGTTTAAGTCCACTTTGTGGTCCAGAGCTTGTAATGCCATGTTGAGATAAACTTGTGGCGTAGTGACCACAACACTGTTGGACATGTTGTCATTGATGTCAAGAAGGTATTCATTATTATTATCATTGATGAATAGATGAGAGAATAGGAAATGGTTGTCATTGATGTCAAAGGAAATACATAAGCAACATTGATTCATAAACAGTTCTATTGAAGCAATTTGGTGAAAAAAAAAAAGGAAAGATATATCATGGCCAACTTCATGAAAAGATTATATTTATGTTTAAATTAAAGATTTAAACATAAGAAAGAAACTTGGCCAACTTGTGAGTCTTTAATAATTGCATTTACATATGCCAAATGCTGGCCGACATATTGATATAATGGTTGGCGCCAAAAATCAAAGTTCAAATTAAAAAAGAGCCTTGGTGAGGCCGACCTTCTCACATGCAGCGATATATATACGATATATATATGAAGGAAAATGTTTCATGATATACACAAGTAAGAGGTCCAATCAAGAGAAAATGTGATGTGATTTCATATAAGACAAAAGTTGATAGAGGTGCAATCCATATTTGAGAAGGTGTGTGATTTGTTAATGTGATCAGCATATGTAATGAAGAGCTGCGATTAGGAATAAGACAAAATAGTTTGGGTATGAAGAGCACCGATTAGAAAAAGAAGTGTCTTCTCATTTGTGAAAGGTGGAGTCTATTGATTGGTTTGCCTCCTTTGAAGATGTATAAGAAGCAGATGAAGGTGTAAGTTGAAAGAAGAGAATATGAAATAATCTGATCTTGAGCAAACCTAGGGCAGATAATAATGAAGAGTATCTAAGACATATTTTGAAGAATGTATGCAGACCATATATGAAGGATAAACGCAGATATATATACGAAGAATATATGCACAGAATGTTTAGAAAGTTAGAGCAGATCTCAAGGCAGAAGCTTATGTAAAGAGATTATCATCAAAGTTGCATGGATACGGATACGGTATCCTATACGGATATGGTATTTGATACGGATATGGCTATTTTTCAAGAACCCCTACTATGGATACGGCTGGCTACGGCTCTATATATATATATATAATTTATTATTTTATACCTAAATATGATACTTTTATTTTATTAACATTAACTATGTTTAATAAATATATATATATATATAAAGTTTATATTATTTAATAATATGATTTTTAATTTGATATATATATCCTGAAGCTATCAAGAATATTATCATGGATTGTGGAAAGCTGATGTCTATTATATATATATATATATATATATATATTATTTTTATATTATTAAATAATTTATTATATTAAAATATATAATATATTATATATATCAGATTAAAAATTATATTATTAAATAATCTATCATATTAAAATATATTTATTATTTTATACTTAAATGTTATACTTTTAAGAATAATAAATACTAAATATCAAATTGAAAAATATTTACATATAAAATAAGAAATTATGTTTTAAACTATAGCACGACCCGACAAAGAATTTCGATATTTTCCACCATATTCTAAACTAGCACTTGCACCCATAGGAGGTTCAAGGAATACACCGATAGGAACAACCAACGAGTTTAGAAAATTTCCGCCGTGAATTTTTTTACAGCGTGAGACAATTCCAAGCAGTATAATGCTCACATACCTATCAGCTAATTAAGGATTCAAAAATATTTTCTTTAGTCACAGATATAAAATAAAGACGACAATATAGAATAAAGAAGTGAATTACCATTTCTCTGAAATCGGGAAATTAGGGGAGTAATTGATCTATGCTCAAATCGTTTCGCGGATGAATTATTTCATGTGTTACTTTCAGTGTTTGAGTTATTAGATGGCGCTCAAACGGATTGAACCACTACAGCTCACCCCCTCCCTCGAACATTTTTTATTTACAACCAAACCTTGTCGCAACGTTTTAGGGTTTGAATTTTTTTATTTTAGAAAATGTTATTGGACACAGCATAGTCAGATTAAGTCGCCGAATCCAGACGTGTCTAGTTCGGCTCAAAATTTGATCACATTTTGGGTATGGTTGGGCACGGTACCCAAGCTGTATCCACCACGTATCGTACCCGTTTCCGTACCAGGTACGCTGATACGCGTGCCTGTGGAAGCGAGGTGTTGTATCCGGTAACACTAATTATCCTAATTATGATAAGTTTTGTGAAAAGAGATTGTGCATAATTTGGATCAGTTTTGTGAAGGAAGGCTATTGTGCAGGTTGTGATCAGATTTGAAAGAGAAAAGAGTATATCATTTGTGAACAGACTTGTAAGAGAAAAGAGTATATCATTTGTGATCAGATATGGAAGAGAAAAAGGTATATTGTGATCAGATTTGGAAGAGAAAAGAGTATATCATTTTGAATCAGATTTGAAAGAGGAGAGTGCATCATTTTGGATCAGATTTGTAAGAAGAGAGTATATCATTTTGGATCAAAATTGTAAAGAGTGCACTATTTATTTGTGAAGAAAGGAGATTGCGTGAGTTTGGGTAGTGATCAGATTTGTTAAGGAAAGCCTTGTATTATTCAATATCAGAAATTGTGATCAGACTTGTATGGAAAGGAAGATACTATCACTCATTGAAGAATTTGGAGGTTGGTGCCTGTCAAAGAAGAGATTGGTGTCTCTTGCTGAGTTGGTGCTTGGTAGTGGTGATTGGTGTCTCCAGTGGGTTGGTGCCTACAAATTCTACAAGCAGTGATTGGTGTCTCCAATGGGTTGGTGCTCACAAAGGAACAATTGTAAGAGAAGTAGGTCGGTGCCTACAAAGAAGATCAATACATAAGCAGTATTTTGCAGTGGTTTTCTCCCGCAAGGGTTTCCACATAAATCTTGTGTTCACTCTGTGTTCGTAATTGCTAGATCTTGCATGTGTGTTATTGTTGTGGTTAATTAAGTTTTGAAAAGTAAAAGATTGTATTATACTGATTCCCCCCCCCCCCCTTCAATATAATCGTGTGCTCATCAAACACCATATTGAGATTCATGTTGTGGTCTAGTGCCTTCAACAACTTATTGAGATTCACCTTTTGTTACAGTGCCCAAGTGGTGCATGAGTGTCTGTTATAAGTTTTTAGCAGAGTTACACTTCAGCAGCAGCATACGTTAGCAGATCCAGAGCAGCAGCATTTCAGCCTCTGTCCTGTGCACAGTAGTGCGGAGAAGGTGCAGTCGTGTGGGCATAAGCAGCACGAGGAGGCACAGGAGCAATGGGTATATAGGCTGAAGTAGAGGGTGCATGCTTGCCTAGGCATGCATGTGCCAGCTTTAGTCCCCTTTCAAATTTTTTTGGATGCAGTTATATTAAGAACAGCATTTGCATGAGAAGGTTCTATTTTAAGCAGTGAGTTAACTGCTGTTCCAGATTTGGAAGTTTAAGTTTAGACATTGTTTTTTGCTTTTTACTATTTTGTATTTAGCAGACTGCTTTTTCGGATTTAGCCAGGCACCATTTTTAGCTGCAGTTCCAGTTTCAGCTAAAGTGCATTAGTTAGATAGCTTCCAGTTTTTTAGGCAGTTTGAGTCATGCAAGGTAGGATGCGCTTCCAGTTCCTCACTTTCTTCATCTATAAAATAAAGGCAGAGTTGTAAGTGATTTATTCAATCCAGTTTTGAGCTAGTGCAGTATATTTCTTTTCAGATTTAATGAGAAGGCAGTTAAAGGTTTGAGAGTTCAATACTGTGTATATGTAGTTCATATTTCCAGTGTGATGTATTTGTAGATTCTTGTATTCAGAATCAGCAGTTTTGATAAAAGTTATCTGTGATGTCCCCTTCTAGATTTGCCCTAGATTAAACCCTACAATCACAATTATGATAAATTAGGGTTAGGGAGATAACTTACAAGTAGTTATTTCTTCGTTATGCCCTTGAATAGAACTCCTGCAATCACCACATAGAGAACACAAGTACATAAATATATATATATATATATAAACTAATGCCATTGTTAGGGTTAGCTGCAAATATATCAAACTTAGAATACAATTCCAACATTACTATTACTATCAAACACTTTTGGACCATCGGGATAGGGACATGATAGGTTTGACCCAGCCAACCCATACTAAGCCCAAGAGCGGAACTTTGGCCCTCCTGGCTTTGGTGGCAGGACTTAGACATCCACCAAAGTGGGGTCCTTAGCAGAGTGCTGGTCTTACTTCCCTATCCATGCCTTATCTCTTATAATTAATAATTCATCATGGTAGGAATCGTACGGGGATCATAGCGGAGTTCTCAGTTTATCCAATCTAAGCCCAAGAGCGGGACTTTGACCCTCTTGGCCTTGTTGGCAGGGCTTTGACATCCATCCAAGGTGGGGTACTTAGATGGAAACCTTATACTCTCTTACCTCTGTCTCCTTCATTTCCTCCATGATGAGGTTCCATATAATTTATATCTAAAATACATTGATGCATAATAAATATAAACATTATCATATGCTGTATTATTATCTCATGATTCATTATACATAAGTAATGTAAATTGTAAGGAATATAAATTCTTGATTGCAACTATATTATCAGACTTACAAATTATTATTAATATTTGTTACTTACTCTGATTCTAAGTTCTTTGTCTGCTGCTCTTTCTTTGTATATAATATATGTGTCCCCGCAGATCTGAGACTAGATCTCTGAATACTACAGTCTGCCTTTTATCTCTTACATCAAATACTTCTAATATTTCCCGATGTCTTTTTGTTTCTATCGAATGGCTTCTTATATTCCTTCAGCAGTTGCTCTTTGGGAACGGTGGCCTCTCTTCATATCATTGTGTCCCTTCAACACCTTCGATGATTATTGCTGCTTGCTTGGTTACTAATCAATAAGGATCATCTCTTAATCCCGATCAGGATGAAAAACAATTTTATTATTATTTACTCCTTAATGCCACGAATAAACTGACCCAATGTTTATAGAATAAGGGACAATTTGGGGATCGGATTATGACATTATCAAGTTTCCTAGAGTTAGTGTTTAATTTTCCGAGTGCAGAATCTGTTCACCATGGTCTGAAAATTTAACAAAGACAATGTTATGTCCGCTTTGAGGTCTAGCACCAAAGAGACCATACAAATGTTCACTTCGTGGTCTAGCATTGGAATGACCATATTGAGTACTCAAGTGTGAAAAGATCAACACATTCCATGGTGAAAACCACACCATGTTTCATGCCCCATTCACCCTTCTAAGAAAACATTTTATGCATATCTTGACAGCTTAAAGTCAGCTGCAAAGACATACAACGTGTCAAATGTTTATACTTCACACCTGTCAAGTTGTCAATTTCACATGTTCAATTCATTATTCTGCAGTTGTGTAGCTCAGAATTCCACTCGACACCAAGATCTTGTAACAACTAGAAGGTGAATAGTTTCATCTTCCTTACCAGTTATTCTTCCATAAACTATCAGAAAAAAAAAACATAAACATAAATATTTAGTCTGAGTTGGAGGCAGGGGCTTTCACAGCCCTAAGACTTGAAAGTCTCGGAGGGCTTTTGCACCCATGAGTTTTGGAGCTCTCAAAAAGGCATGAAGCTCCAGAAATTAGGGACAACAATAACAAGGAATTTGAGGGAACACAGAATGCAAAAGTAATCACCAGAAGGCCCAGAAGTCAAGCCAAATGTAGTAGTGAGCATATTGCAATTGAGATTTGAGCATTGAGTATAGATGTATGGTTTGTATATATATTTTTGCCAAGTATTTGATATAAGAAAAAAATTGAAAGGTAAATATAAAGATAGTTTTTAGGTCATTGTAATGTCCCCTTTTTAGCAGAAAATATTATAAAGCATTAGCCTTAATTATTTTATTTGCCCGAAGGCTAACTTGTTTCAATTAAGGGAAATGTTGCTCTTAAAAGTTTATTATAAGTTATCCTATGTTTCATTTTACACAATATTCATTTGATAACTTATTTCTTTTTTAAAAATATATATATGAGAACCCCCTCTATTTGGCGTTGGCCTCTGGTGGGTCCCCCTCCCTTAGTGAGGTCTATACTTGGATTATTTCAAGTGAGTGGAGCGCTCAAACTTTAAGAGCATTAAATAAGTTTTTATTGATGCATGAGAGTGGGTATCTAGAGGAGTCTATTTATGTGGTCATTTGCTCATTTGCAAGGTCATGCTATGGAATATTATTTCTCTACTTCTATGAACAAATGTTGTTGAGCAGAGTTCCCTTTGAGGTTGTTTAGCCTCAATAACCTATCTGGTTTCGGTTGTGGAAGATCAACCCTGGGTCTATGGTGATTTCATCCTGGAATCACAATGTGCTTCATGAAGTTTGATATGTTTTGCTAAGTTTTGGATTTTTGAAGTGTTGGTTCAATTTTGTGGATTCAATAACATGTTGGAGATCTGTAGCACGATTTTGTGGAGGATTTCAGACTGCATTTGTAACAGAATGCAATGTTTATGAGTAACCATACATTCCTAAGGAGTAGCCGTACCTTTCTGGCTGTTGCCGTAATTCCTATGGAGCCATACATGCTTGGAGGGTGCCGTAACATATGAAATTGGTAATTTGTCTATGTTTATGTGGCAAGGGAATTTGTCTTCTTGTGCAGGGGAAAAGACAAAGGGAGGCTGAGTGAGCAGGTTGCTTGCTAGGTAGTGGAGTCCGTACAAATCTGAAGGTTGCCGTACCAACACAAAGGGGCACGTGGGTGTCTAATAAATTAATCGCTCACTTTGTGAACCTTTCCTTGCATTCAATGTTGGCGTCCAGATGTGAGGAGAGCCTCCTCATTGTTTTAGAGTGGGATTTATGAGTATTAGTGAAGTGGGAAGGAAATTAAAGATGCAGGCTATGCCGTACCAGCATAAGGTACAGGATAGAACTTTGGGTTCAGTTAGAACTGTGTTTCAGTATGGTTCCAGACCAGCTCACCGAAGCCTATGAGGAATATTTAATGTGTTAACAAAGGCCTTGTAATAACTGGCCACCCAGCCGGGATCTTGACACCATAGCCTGTACTCTGTTTGGTATGTAACAGACTCTTGAAATTCTGAAGATTATGTGTCATGTATTAGCAAACTGGTAGTGTTATATTCAGATTTATTCCTCATATTGAAATGCAAACAGCTGAATCTATATTGCTCTTATCTTCCATGGGTTTATGAACATGTTGTCTTTAATTTCCTTTGGAGACTGTCATTTTATCATTTCACACCAACTGCTGTCATAAGTGATACAAAGTCTTTACATCAGTCATTGGGTATATTGTCATTTGCTTGGTATATGTGTGCTATGTTTTGAACCAATGTTCATTGAGACATGTTCAAGGCAAACCATCACAAACACTCATTCAGAAAAGCATTCAACATCATAAACTCAAAAAAACAGTGATACAACAGCAAGTATGCAAAGTGTTTGACAAAATGTCAAACTATTAGAAAGCAGAAATTCAGGGCAAACTAGGGTATACATTACAGTGGTATCAGAGCGGTTTCCTGCCAGCCTGTGTGCAGTTTCCAAACCTTGCATTGAACAAAAGTGCCAGAGACAAAACCAGTCATGGCTGAGGAAGATAAAGGAAAGTGGCAACTTCATGTTTCGGGTGACCGAATGGAGAAGAAGTTGGATCAGATGTCCAATATGATAGACAAACTTATGAGCAAGATGGATCAGAATCTAATTCAAGGTCCAATACAAAGTAAAGAAGCCAGCAGCTCCCAGTACAAGGGTATCAGAGATATAGAACCTATTCAAGAGATAGTGGAGAGAGCTCAGAATTATGAACAAGAGGTCACCAAAGCTCTTGATCAATATCAAGCACTTCCTGACAAGTTCAAAAATGAATACTCCTTTGATAGGTACGTGGAATTAAGTGCAATATTAGATCTTAACAGAAAGGGTCTTATACACTACATCAGAAGTACAAGGAAAGAGGAAGAAGGAAAAAGGAAGAAAGAAAAGAAAGATTGTGGAAACGAAGAAGAATCACTTAGTGCATCTACAAGTGAGAGTCTCGAAGATGATAATGAAGTTGATATAGAATTTGTCAAATCAGCAACTATTGATCAAACATTTGAAGACAATACCACTTCTGAAGGGCATGCATCTACAAATGCTAAGAATGTGCTCAATGAAGATAACAAAACAGCAGTTCTGGATACAAAATCAGATCTATCAAATAAAATTTCAGAGACTATTAGCTGCCTTGATGACACTAGTGAGTATCAGTTTGACTCACAATCAGAATCTACAAAGAGGAGTGTACCTAATGATTTCAGTACTGGTGATCTGGTGAATGATTTGTTCGGAGAACCATCACACATGAGGCACTTACTTTTTCTGAACAAAGCAATCAGCCCTCTAATCATTGGGATCCGGGTGTGTTGACACCTAAGTTTGATGAGGATCCATATTGGGATGAACTCCCTTCTGATCATGAAGATGTTCTTATCTTAGAACATAAGGTTTGCCAAGCGAATAGCATTGAGGAAGCTGGATTTGAAAAGCATAATCTTGTGTGCAAATCAGAAAATATAATGTATGAAGCTGAAATTGACCGAGGGTTAGAAGATGATGATGGAACAAGCTTGGATAGAGAGGCACAAGATTTTTGGGACAGCCATGGAGTCACAGCTGAAAGGTATGGTGAAGTTTTTAATTCTTGCTTGCATTATAACAGCAGTACATCTACCTTGCACTATGTTCCCCCAAGTACCGAGGACAGGGACAGATGGGGATGGGGGGACGAGTTTTGGGGACGGCGATTTTTTTTGGCCATTTTTTAGGGGACAACAAGGGACGGCTACTAAAAAAATAAGGTTTTTTTTTTTATATAAGGAAATTTCAAATATTTAGATGATAACATTGATAAGGCATTCATTCTAGACATTATAGAACATTAAAACATGCATACATAACCATAACATTACACTTGAACTTAGTTTTCAACTTGTCACATGAGAATTGGCAAACAAATAAACCAAATTTAATTGTTTTCAATGACAATCTGCATATATATTATATCAAAATGCTCAAAGGCTGCAAGTTTCAAGTTTCAACAACAAAATGTTTCAAGTTTCAACAACAAAATGACAAAATGTCAAAAACATAGAGTATATGGCTGTCCCTAATAAGCCTCTCCTAATACTGCATCAAAATCAGAATCTGAATCCGAATCACTGCCACCATGAGGGTCTAGTAGACCCTCATCCAATGGAACCCCAACCAATCCCTCATGTGCCTCCTCCTCATCAATCTGCATAACATCCTCTGGATCAACATCCCAACGTGCAGCTGGAGTCTGACGATACTCAAGTCTCTGTCGAACCTGTAGCCGCAAGGCACTATGCATTGCCACCAACTTCTCTGATCGTCTAGAGGTAAGTTTGTTCCTCTTCACTGACTGAATGAAGCTATATGTGGACCAATTCCTCTCTGCAGCAGAGGAACTGGCAATCTATCCAAGCAGGCGAGTGGCAAGTGTCCTCAATTCTGGTGCATCCATGCCATGCCACATCCACCATCCAATAGGGTCAGTTTGAGCTAATGTAGCTCTATCCATCCTCACCTCTTTTTTGCTGAAGTTTGGACCACGTAGATTGACAAAGGCCATCCATTGTGAGCGAAGTAGAGAAGCCTCCTCCTCGGTATACATTTTTTCAAAGGTCCTCATGAAACCTTGTTTCACCTCATCATCATGAGATGGAGGCACTCTTCCAGGTCTAGAAACATACCATTTGGGATTTAGAGCATATGCTGCCATATGAAGTGGGGTGTTCATAGTGTCCCACCTCCACGTCACAATGGGCCTAAGATGCTCCTCATAAAATCCCAAAGTAGGATCCTTGCTCTGAATGGCTTGCTTCATTTTCCCAAGCATGCTATCAAATGTCTCATAAATCTCTCCAAGACTAGGAGAGTCTGTGTCAGCATATCGTATGACATCCACAACAGGTGCAATGAAAGAGCAAACATAGCTGCAAGTGAACACAAGTTACAAAAATCAGCAATTTAAGAACAAAAATTAAATTTTTAATAGAATGATATCATAATATAAATAAAAAGAAAATCAGCAATTTGAAATTTCAATTTCATACCTTATTGTGGACCACCAATCATTGTCAAGGATCTTTTGCCTCACTTTTTCCTTCAGCTGAATTTGACTCTGGCCATCTATTCCATTCTGCATTAACCACCAATAATTGTAGAGGCTCCTTCACCTCAACCATCCTCTCTAACAAAATGAAATAACTGGCATATCTAGTTTCCACAGGCTTGAGGAATTCCTTTTTCGAAAAAGTCCTGAAAAGTGCAAGTGAGGTTTGATGGTTGCAAATGAACATCTGTATATCTCTAGATTCTGCCACCACTTCCTTCACCCAAGCAATCTTCCCAATGTCTTTCAATGTGTTGTTCAATGCATGAACACAACATGGGGTCCAGAAAATGTGCTTATAAGCACCCTCCACCATCAAACCAGCTGACTTACATACACGGGCTAAATCTGTTACCACTTGGACAACATTAGATGCCCCAACCTCTTCAATGGCATCCTTCAAAATCTGAAATTGGAAGTGAGCATCCTTCCTCCTCCCTGTACAATCAATATCTCTAAGAAAATAAGAGCCAGCTGGACATGTGACAATGATATTAATAAGTGGCCGACGTTTGATGTCGGTCCACCCATCCATGACAATAGAGCAACCATCCCTAATCCAAGTTTGCCTCATGTCCTCCATCAAGATACTCACTTGAGAATATTCCTTGTCAAGTAAGGTGATGCATAGCTTATGTTCTCCAGGGGGGACATATGAAGGACCAACAGTTGTAACATCTCTTAACATTTATTTGAAATAGGGAGAGCGTGCCACATGAAATGGTACGGCATGAGCAAAGAAAAATTTAGCAATGGAAGAGTCAACCACCTGTCCTGTTTGTGCATTAAACAACCCTGCAACAGTAGTAGCTCTTTTCTTTCCCCTACTAGAAACCTCTTCCACTTGGCTTTGTGAAGGCAATGACTCAAGCATACTAGGCATATTCTCCATTGACAATCCCTTAGATCTTGCCTCCCCCTCCATGTGCAACCTAGTTGCCTCGACCTTCTCAGCTAGAGTAATTTTTTGACAACCTTTTACCCCCACTCCACCCAAGTGCAAAAGGTGAGAATAAACTCTTGTATAGCTGCCCCTATAGGTTTCATTGCAAATGTGACAAAGCCATATTCTAGACCCCCCAGTATTCTTTTGTTTGTCAGCGTCTATGTGGGTTGCAACTTGTAAGAGGTTTTTTAGGATTATATGGGCCTTTTGCATAAGTGGCAAGTGCTTTGGAGGGGCATTCAAATGGATTGGATTTGGATGAACTGACATTCTCTGTTGTACCACTGCCACTAGCAGAACCCCCACTCTTTTTACGGCCTCTAGTTCTACTTGGTTGCCGTTGCACTTGAATTTCAATGTCATTTTCAGAACTTTCACTATTGTCACTGCTGCTCATTGTTTTTTGTTTGAAAAAATGCTAATAGACAGCTGCAAACAAACATAAAAAAAAAAAAAACTAAAAACCCTCCCCATGTGTTTGAAATTGAAAAAAAAACTAAAAAAAATACAAAAGAATATGAAAACAAAACAAAGAATGTCAATCTTACCTTAAATGACGATGATTTGATGCCCTATTGCCTTCTCTTCACCGCTGTTACCCTCCTCCAATTGCTATTTCTCCTCTTCAAGCTACTGTTCAAGAGTGCCAAAATGAGGTAATGAGTTTATGTTTTTTGTTTTTGGATGATATAAGGTCTTTTTTAGGTTTAGGTATGTTTATGAGGGATGTGGGGTCCTTGTGGGCCCCCTCATCCCTTTTTTTTTTATTTTAGTGAGTTTTTTTTTGTTTTTTAAGTGTGAAAGTTGTTGGGCTGTAGGGGACGGCTAGCCGTACCCGGTACGGTCGGGGGACGTCCCGGCCGTACCGGGTATGGCTAGCCATCCCCTACGTTTCCGGAAAAAAAGGGGAAGTCCCCGGGAAACGAGGACGGCCAGGGGACGTTTCCTGGTCGTCCCCGTGTCCCCGGGACGGGTACAGCTTAGAAAGGACAGGGGACGCGTCCCCGAGGAACATAGTTGCATGATTATGATTGGAAGAATCAATTGCTGGTTGTTGTGACCAAATCACACATCGCCCCATTGCAAATGGGGACCCCCCTTTTTTTGAGCTCTAATGCTTTGCATTGAGTTTTGGATGATGTCTTAGATTTATTTCATGATGAAGTCAGTAATGTTTGAGTTTACAGCTTTGTGGTGAATACCATAGTCCCTTGATGTCCTGATATCCTGATGTATGTTCTGAGATCCTGAAAAATGACTAAGTCTGATATCCTGAAAATCCTGTACATTGTCTAAGTCTGAAATCTGGTGGATCCCTCAAAATCTAGAATCTACATGTTAAATCTGGTGGATCCAAGACCTATCTCAAACTTATACTTTCATATATTTTTCAATATACCTTACCCTGGGGACTTCCATTTCCTAGGCGCATTTCCCACCTCTGCAAACTCAAATTAGCGCCTAAGATTGTGGTCCAAATCAGCGCCTAAGGTAGAAACTCAAATGTGCGCCTTGAGAAAGGAGAGGTTAAAACTAAGGCGCCTTGACTGAAATTGATGTCAAAAGGCCTTAAGCATTGAAAATTTGACGAGGAAAAGACATTTAAGTCTAGGCACCAATTCATTCATCTGGGGTCTAGGCGCATTTTGCATGTGTAGCAGCCATTTTTAGCGCCTAAAGAGGTGAATTGTTTTCAAAGATGTGAATGCGTGCCTTAATGAGGAATGTGAAGTGAAATTCAAAAGGTATCAAGTTACAAGCTATCAAATTCTAGGCGCCATTTTCAACCTATTTTACCTTTAATATGCGCCTAGCCTTGAGGAAAACTTCATCCAACTTAAGGCGCAAGATCCCTCTTGTCTAACTCCAAATGAGCGCCTGGTGATTATAGAGTTCAAAGACATCAAAATAGCGCCTAATAGTGAAGAAGTAGCTCATAAGACCTAAGGCGCATTTTTCATATTAACTAAGCAAACCTAGGCACACTTCATGCCTCAATCACCCCATTTTGGCGCCTTGGCAATAAAGTGAATGAATAACATCTAAATCAGCGCCTAAGGAAGTTGTTTGACTTAAAGTTTTTGAAGAACACTAATAGTGAGTCTAGGCGCACCTTTTAGTCTAAACCAACTTCAAATTGCGCCTAGGAGGAAATTGCATAAATGACACCATTTGAGCGCCTAGCAAGGTATGTTGGACTCCACATGTATTTGAGTATCTTCTTGAACCTCCACAATGATTTAGAATCATAAAACCTTGAAGTGAACACCTATTTGAGTCTAGGCGCACTTTTACTTCTGTGCAACCCTACTTTGGCACCTAAGCAAAACATGATTGAATCTTTGATTTTTTGGAGGGTACTTGAGTGTCTGGTACTCCTCATGAGCATGCCAAGTGATTTGAATCATTAAAAGTTCAAGTAAATAAGCTAAGTATACTAAGGCGCCATTTCCTACTCGGAACATCATAAATGTGCGCCTAGGCATGAGGAAGTTTAAAACCATGAAATTTGATGTTACCTTGACCAAAGTTGAAGAAATCAACTAAGTGATATGAGACGCTCTTTTTATCTCCCACAAGCTCAATTTTGCACCTCAAGGAAGATCAACATCACTAAGTAAGTGAGGCGCATTTTCCTATCTAAACTAACCTCTAATGGCGCCTTAAGTAAGAATGCAAGGGGAAAAATCTAGGAGTTGAGCGCCATGAAGAGAGGGTCATCCTAGGACAAGCCTTAATGTTTAAATATAGCAAGTATGGGCCAAGTAATCTAAGGCGCACTTTCACCTCCATGCAGACCTCAATGAGCGCCCTGGGAAGAATCACATCAATTCACACTTTGAAGTCGGCGCTTTACGAAAGGGAAACATCCTAAGACATTCATAATCGTTTGAATCATAAAAAATGACAAATATGAAGCTATTTGGTGCTAGGCGCACTTTGCTCCTCCTTACACCTAGATGTGCGCCTAGACTTGAAGAAGGATTATTTACATGTTTAAAGTAATTCCTTTGTTGTAAAGTGATTAATATTGTTTTTCTTGTCTTGTAGGAACATCAACGAAGTTGAGAGATCATTCAAGGAGCAAGAGCTTGGAATCACCAATGGACAAAGAGTGAAGTCAAGAGGCAGTCGTTGCAGAAGAGGCATCATGTAGCTGCTCCAGAGGATCACATCAAGTTCAGCACTTCATCATCTACTTTCTCGAAGACATTCATCCATTCAGCTTCAAGTTCCTCCTGAATCTTCAAGTCTTTGAGAAGAGATTCCTACTCCATGTTATCAATGAAGCATCATCATCATCTACTCTATATCATGAAGGAAGCAGCATCATCATTTATACTACTCTCTATATGAAGAATCATCAAAAAAAATCAACGTACACCCTACAAGAGAAGAAGCATTATAGAGTTAGGCAAATGAGCAACATGACTCATACACATCCAACTTACAATGAACAAGGCAAGATCAACGAAGATACATCCCAAACATGCAAGTTCAAAGCAATCACATTTGAAGACATCATACAGATGATACAATTTGGGAATATGCCCACAAAGCAAAGTGAATAAACAGTTGAAATCCACAAGTTTGCTGAGATGGCTCCTACGTGGCAGGTACACATTATCAAGCCAATCACAGTTCGCCACATCATTCAACAGGCAAGAAGCCAAAGAAGGACGCCTATGTGGAAGATGCTCTGAAGATTCTTTCTTATCCTTATCTTCTTGGAAAGTGTGCCTTCATTGCCTCTCTTATGTACTAAAAATAGAAATTTGTTGTAACTACCTGCTGAGATGGCATAATCCTGGCCCTTGGCTAATTGAATTAATCTAGGCCATTCATTGTAATTCTGGACTTCTATATGAAGGCCTTGTTGCCTCATTTGTAATATATATTCAGTAGGCAAGTAGATTAGTAGAGTAGAGTAGGAAGAGACTCTCAAAATTCTCTGAGAGTACTTGAAGTTGTTGTAAATATTTCTCAAGAGTAATGCAAAACATTGGAGCTCGCTTGATGCTAAGTGTTGTCTAGTGAAATGACATGGTTTCTTGTATCTTGATGAAGTGGAGAGATGTTTCTAAGTAGATTTAAAGTAGATTAGAGCTCATTGATGTAATGCATGTATGTATTGGATATTTAATCAACTCCTAGCTCATGCTTTTGACATTCATCGTTGGTGAAGTGTTGTGTAAAGCTAGTCTGAGCGTCATTATAATTTGCTTAAATTCGATTATGGATGTTTGTTTGAGCTGCGCCATCCGATGGGTTTATATAAGCTTTCATAATTTGAAAACCTTTCGCTATCCTTAGGAGATTGCACCAACTCCATGTAGTTGTAGGCATCCTTGGCGAAGTGGAGTTAGGTTGATTAAGGAGTTTGTCTATTCTTGCATCATCATTGCTTCATTGACCTTAGATTAGTTTCTCTAAACCCTTGTCATTTTTCCTTTTCTTTATCATTGAGACATTGTACATACATCATCCACACTGAAAGGAGAGATAAGCTAAATGAGGTATGAAGAAGTCTGCGTAAGTCCCTTTGTGATTATCAGCAAGATCACATGTATTCACTGAGTCTATCCAATACAATCACAAATATGGAACCTTGAAGCTGTCTCACTGGATCACATAGCTTAGCCTTTGAGAGACTTTACTCAAGAGAGAGTGAGATACTCAGTGTTTTACTCTATTGTTGTGTTGTCTAAAAACAATCATCAACACTGGTGTCTGTTGAAAATGAAATCCACACATTATCTAGATTGGATGATATAAAAATCCTTGTTGAAAATATCATCCACAAGACATCAAGGAACCAATATGAGAAAAATATTTACCTTGCTGATTTGCACTTGATGAAGAGCATTATGGAAGAAATGAAATCAGCCTTCTTCCATATAATTCATTATAAAGATGTGGCCTCTAGAATTGTAGATGAGACTTTGTTTATGACTAGGCAGATAAGGAAAGAGGCTAGTGAGCTCACCATTGAGCTTAATTCCATGAGGTTTGATTTGGAAAGTGCCCAAGAGGCACTTCTTAAAGCAAATGAACAGCTCTATGAGGCCAAACAATTCAGAGAGCAGGAGAACAAAGAAAGGGCCAAGGAGATGGAGCAAATAATAGAGGAGCTTGATTGTATTCAAGAGGAATTTGAACTTGTGCATTGTCCCCTAAAGTCAGAATACAAGAGTTTGGAACGGCCAGAAGATTGGTCTGATTATGGAGTTGAGGGTAATCTACAGTTTGTGGATACTCCTTTGTTTGAGTTAGATGCTGATTTGATTCATGATAACCCTTTATTTGAGCTGGATGACGAAAACCCAACCGATTTCGGTGAGGAGAGTGGAATTGACTATAGGATCTGGGATCCAGGAATGGTTTCCAGCCATGAGGTGTTGTCTCAGGTTGGGAGTAGCGGCACATCTTCCAGAGATAGTACTTCTGTCCACTTTCCAACCAGCCTATACATGACTCCAGTTCTTGGTTCGCAGATGAGTTGGACGGCTTCTTCAGGCCTGCAATTAAGTCCTATATGGTTGAGGCTGGTTGGTAGAGGTGATTTGATCATAGGAGATGATTCTTCATCTACATCCTTACTCATCTCCCCTACATTTTTTTTGGGATTTCAGATTGATTACCGCTGTCCTTATATTTCCACATTGGGTATGATGACATCTTTAATGAAGCTGATTGGTTCTGAGCTTTGGTAGGCTTTTGGGCAGCTGGTGGTGAGAGTTTTTCAAGCCACAGTTCATTTATTTCTTATTCCCACTTCGGCGAGTGATGGTTACTGCAGACATTTCAGGATATGGGTATGTATATCATCGGATGATGTATGATGTTTGCAGTGGGTTGGGTGTATTGGTGTGTTCGGAATCGCTTCCTTGACACTTGGAGATTAAGTGTCAATGATATGTTACCAATTGGTGACTGCAAAGGCATTCCCAAGATCACACAGGCTCAAGGATGGCAGTTATAGATCTCACTGAGATACCTTGGCAAGAGATGTTTCATGGTATAGAATTCAGCGTATTCAAGTATTTCTGTTGGGTTTTCGTGATGGACATATTATTGAGTTCCAAGATAGGGGAATGCAGTTTGGACACAATGGTTTGACAATTATGATCAGAGTGGCGCAGTGTCAGCATGGTGGACTTTTCGTGAGATTGACCTAGAACCCAGGGATCACTGGGGTTTGCAATCCAGCAGCTGTTGGGAATGTGCGAGTTGATGCCGACTCTCTTGAGCGTATTCTTGCAGTGATACAGTCGGGGTTGTCTGAAGAGCAATTCCTTGAGGAGTTGACTGAGTTGATGCATTATCTGATTGCTCTTCTTATAGATGGTTTTCAAGAGGTCTCTCATATTGGTAACTGGCAAGACAGTGTCTTCAGTAGATGGGACTATAGATCTCCTAGATTGACTTGGGACCCTGGAATCATTCTTGACTCCAATTTGGATCAGTATGTGGTAGGGAGGTTGTATTGGCATTGCTTGAGGACAAGCAATCTTTAGGGAGGGTGCACTGTAATGTCCCCTTTTTAGCAGAAAATATTATAAAGCATTAGCCTTAAATATTTTATTTGCCCGAAGGCTAACTTGTTTCAATTAAGGGAAATGTTGCTCTTAAAAGTTTATTATAAGTTATCCTATGTTCCATTTTACACAATATTCATTAGATAACTTATTTCTTTTTTTAAAATATATATATGAGAACCCCCTCTATCTGGGATTGGCCTCTAGTGGGTCCCCCTCCCTTAGTGAGGTCTATACTTGGATTATTCCAACTAAGTGGAGCGCTCAAACTTTAAGAGCATTAAATAAGTTTTTATTGATGCATGAGCATGGGTATCTGGAGGAGTCTATTTATGTGATCATTTGCTCATTTGCAAGGTCATGCTATAGAATATTATTTCTCTACTTCTGTGAACAAATGTTGTTAAGCAGAGTTCCCTTTGAGGTTGTTTAACCTCAATAATATATCTGGTTTCGGTTGTGGAAGATCAACCCTAACTGAGTCTATGGTGATTTCATCCTGGAATCACAATGTGCTTCATGGAGTTTGATATGTTTTGCTAAGTGTTGGTTCAATTTTGTGGATTCAATAACATGTTGGAGATCTGTAGCATGATTTTGTGGAGGATTTTAGACTGCATTTGTAAGAGGATGCAATGTTTATGAGTAACCGTACATTCCTAAGGAGCAGCCGTACCTTTCTGGCTGTTGCCGTAATTCCTATGGAGCCGTACATGCTTGAGGGTGCCGTACCATATGAAATTGGTAATTTGTCTATGTTTATGTGGCAAGGGAATTTGTCTTCTTGTGCAGGGGAAAAGACAAAGGGAGGCTGAGTGAGCAGGTTGCTTGCTAGGTAGTGGAGTCCGTACAAATCTGAAGGCTGCCGTACCAACACAAAGGGGCACGTGGGTGTCTAATAAATTAATCGCTCACTTTGTGAGCCCTTCCGTGCATTCAATGTTGGCGTCCAGATGTGAGGAGAGCCTCCTCATTGTTTTAGAGTGGGATTTATGAGTATTAGTGAAGTGGGAAGGAAATTAAAGGTGCAGGCTATGCCGTACCAGCATAAGGTACAGGATAGAACTTTGGGTTCAGTTAGAACTGTGTTTCAGTATGGTTCCAGACCAGCTCACCGCAGCCTATGAGAAATATTTAATGTGTTAACAAAGGCCTTGTAATAACTGGCCACCCAGCTGGGATCTTGACACCATAGCCTGTACTCTTGTTTGGTATGTAACAGACTCTTGAAATTCTGAAGATTATGTGTTATGTAATAGCAAACTGGGAGTGTTATATTCATATTTATTCCTCATATTGAAATGCAAACAGCTGAATCTATATCGCTCTTATCTTCCATGGGTTTATAAACATGTTGTCTTTAATTTCCTTTGGAAATCTTTATTACTGTCATTTTATCATTTCACACTAACTGCTGTCATAAGTGATACAAAGTCTTTACATCAGTCATTGGGTACATTGTCATTTGCTTGGTATATGTGTGCTATGGTTTGAACCAATTTTCATTGAGACATGTTCAAGGCAAACCATCACAAACACTCATTCAGAAAAGCATTCAACATCATAAACTCCGAAAAAACGGTGATACAACAGCAAGCATGCAAAGTGTTTGACAAAATGTCAAACTATTAGAAAGCAGAAATTCAGGGTAAACTAGGGCATACATTACAGTCATCGTCAAGGGAGAGAGCAATTTAGTGAATGAAGGATTGTTTTTTCATTTACTTTATATATTTTTCAAATGGGGAGTACAGCCTTAACCCTCTCCGAATTCAAACCTGCAACCTCCACCAAAAATTTCATTACATTGCTGTATCGTTATTGTTGAGTCCATTTCAATGATTCACTTTATTGTTTTTATGACACATTAAATTTCAAGCATCTTCTCAGGGTATTTCTAATTAAATAGGTCTTTGAATTTCTCCAACAATTATCATATTTTTTTCCAATTAAAAAACCAAACTACCCATTTAAAGCCTGAATTGTTTTCTTTTAAGATGAAAGCTGTTAAAACCCTAAGCAATCAGGAACCCTATAAAGAGCCCACCGAAGTTAAATCTATAACAAATGCAACTTCTAAACATAAGAAATAGAGTTAAAAAAAAAAAAACAGAAACCTGAAGGTACTGTTCCCTGGGAGTGCCGTATTTGCCAGTTCGCTGCTTCTGTCTCTCCTCATTAGTGAACATTCTTGCGGCACGAATCAACGTCCATGCGCCACAAAAAAGCCAAAAGCAATTTGTAATGCTTAGTATTTAAAACAAATAAACTAGCAATTGGACCCATAGGTTCAATGGGCAGGCTGAAAATTTTCTGAAGAAATTATAGAATTTGTTAGATTTTTTTTATTATTTATTAATTTATAAGTTATTTAATCCACTAAATTATTTTATCAATTCTTATTGAAATTTCATCACATTAACTATTGTCTTTTTCATTTATATTATAAATTTTATTTTTAAGATGAACAAACATTGTTGGGTAAAATTATTATCATGTCAATTTCTTACTAGGTAAATATTTATATTTTTAAATTATTATTACTTTACATTCACTCAAAGATCATTTATCCTTATAGATCATTTAAAAAATATAATTTTGAAAATTATAACTTGTATATATTTATATATATATAAATTAATTGAATCTCTTATTGATTTTTATATAATCCCCCATAAAAACAAATGTATATTTAATCATATAATTATTTTAAAAATAATTGTGGAAGGTACAATAGATTTATGTTCTACAACTTGTATCTAAAAATATACACATAAGACATAACTATATTTTTCTATTAAATACATACTAAAATGACTCATAATGCATCAAGTAGAAATTTTTGGAAGGTACAATAGATTTATGTTCTACAACTTATATCTAAAAATATACACATAAGACATAACTATATTTTTCTATTAAATACATACTAAAATGACTCATAACACATCCAGTAGAAATTTTTATAAGTATGTATTTGATATATGAACTTTTATAATGGCTATCACTTTAAAAAATTTAGAGAAATACTTCCAACATATTATCAGTCAATGTGGATTAATTGAATGGAACTCGATATATAATCAACAATACTACCCTAACTAACTATATTATATATTATGGTTTTTTAATATTAAATTATTATTGTATATATTATGTATTATTATATTATATTAGTATGTAATACATTATGAGGGTATAAATATAATACATTTCAATAACTTAATACCCTCTATGTCATTATGAAATTTGATCTAATCTATTTATTATGAGGGTATAAATATAATAAATTTCAATAACTTAATACCCAATTTATCCTCTATATATGTATTTAAAAATTCTAAACATATAACCATAATTTTATCATAGTAAAGAAATTTGATTATAGTTTGCACGGTTGATTTAAAATATTTCATAGGGATACAGTCTAACTTAAAAGTAATATTTGCATCATGCTTGTGGCTAGTGGGTAGTGGGTAAAGATAGTGGGTAGTACAACCTTCCAAAATTTGATGTCAAGCACCGTAAATAAATATTTATACAAATAATAAATTAATATATCAATTTATTACATAATTATTTGTTAATATATTTACTAAGATAATTAATAATACAAATAATATAATATACTAACATACAGGAAATAGAATAAATTTAATATGTGAAACCTAAACAAGGTGTATTAACCTTAAAAATATTCTATGAATAGAACTATATATGATAAATGTTCCAGAAAGATGATTCTATGCATAACTCAAATTATAGTTTTCAATTCAAACATTTTTTTTTTATCAATAAAACTGACGATTCTTTTGTTTTTGTTCACCCTCCCCTTCTCTTGCAATTTGATATGCTCGCTTGAATTATTTGTTTTCAGCCCTTTTCCCTTTCCATTTCCTTTGAAAAAAGAAAACACTAATTTGCAGGTTCATAATTTCACCACAAAGGAGTAAAAATGTGGAGATACTTGAAAAAAGAAATGTGCATAGATTTGAGGAAATGTACGATAAAAAAAAAAAGAAAAAAGTGCGCCCACGAAACGTTGAATTGGATGCTAAATCAGAGAGCATTCGAGCGTGTTAGGGGCCGGCCTGGCCGTGCAAGACTTAATTTTGACCCATCCAATCCGAAGACCCATCGTATAATTGCAACTACACCACGCAATATTTTGTCGCTCATACCTCACATTTGCTGCAAAGGATTAAACCTGAATTTTTAAACCCCGTCAGACAACGTTGCCACGGAAAATATCTCAAACGCCAGTTAATTAAAATAACAATAAAATAAAAAGTGATTTTTTTTTGTTCTTATCATTTATTATATTCTTTCAATTTTGTTGTTTTTTTTTGTCATTTATTAGTTTTTTTAAATGAATGGTTGAGATGTATTCTATAGTAGTTCTTTTAATTTGGACCATTTGTCTATGTATTTGAGGTAGTGCGGCTCACTAAGGGAAGGCTTTCAACCTAATTAAAATAAAAAATAATGAAAATGGACTCTATAGTGTTGCACCCTAACTTCACCCCTCTCAAAATCATTATAGAGTTACTCCAAAAAAATTACAGTAGCTTATTTGGCAATGCCCCTACTTATAACTAAGGTTTCAGGGCCACATCATCAAATATGATGCCACATCAACATGCTTTTTTTGAGGTGTCAAATAGTTCCCCAAAAAAAGGGTGGACCAATAGGTGTGCATTAAGTCATGTTTTGTTGGTGGGCTGATGTGGCATCACATGATTGGTTGCTTTTTAAATTTCAAGGGCACGTTTCATTCAACTATTAGTACTTATAGTAACACTAACAACCTTAAAGTCACAACTATTAGTACTAAACTTTAAAAATATTGGGCCTTAAATGCACATATACTTTCTCAACGATTGGAACTATCTCACCTATTGGGTCGTTTCCCCTATACTAACAAGAGCTGGAATGTGATGGTCTGGACCGTTTTTCTAATTTTGGTCCTTTTTTACAATTTACAATTTTGAATTTTGTTAGGCTCTACGATTTGATTTTTTTATTTATTTTTATACTAGCAGTTGTACAATGCTCTTTTTCAATAGGATGAAAGTGTAATAATACTAGTATAGATATCTTAAAAAAATCTATGAGATATCAATTTGAAGTTATTTTATTATTAGTTCTAGCCATACGCAGGATTACTAATGCATTGGTTCGATGCAAATATTTCAACCTCCTGAGCCAATACTCATGTAGAATTTAAAAAATTAGCAAAAAGACTATAGTTTGTAATTCATTTTTCCTATTTCATAACTGGAAAAAAGTGATTTATCTTCTTTTTTATTGGATGATGCTGCAAACAGTTAGTGCAAAAATTATATTTTTGTTTTTTCAAATTTCAAATAAATGATTCAAATATAAGACTTTTATTAAAAAAGCAATACATATCTCAATGAAGGCAATAAATGCCATAAAGGAATTATAAATGGCATAAATGTAGTCCCAGATTTCCAAATTTTTATTAGCCGATATGCTTATATGTGGGACATTTTTGTCCTGGAAAATTGTCTCACGCCGGAAAGTTGTCAGACGCTGGTACGAATTTCCTCTTTCCGACACCGGCATTCTTTTTTCCATCAGTTTTGTTTTTTGTCAGTTTACATTTGCCAGCATACAAACAACCTGTGCTAAAATGAGAGTTTTGGAAGAGGGTTTGGACATCCATCAAAGCATAAAAGAGAGGAATTTTGACAGATTTTGTAGATGCAACGGCTCTAATAGACATGTATACAAAATTTGGAAGCATAGAGAAGACCCGTGAACTGTTTGACAAAATGCCTCAAAGAACTGTGGTTTCATGGAATGCAATGGTTGTAGGATATGAACAAAATGGATTTGTTGAAAAAGCTTTAGAAATTTTCAAGCAAATGCAAATGGCAGGTGTAAAGACAGACTCCACAAACCTTTGCCAGCATCCTCCCTGCCTGTGCCAAAATGGGAACATTGGAACACGGTATGGGCATCTATCAAAGCATAATGAAATGGGGATTTTTGTCCGATACTGTATTTGGAAATACTCTGGTAGACATGTATGCAAAATGTGGAAGCATAGAAAAAGCTCATGAATTGTTTGATAGAATGCCGCAAAGAGATGTAATCTCATGGAATGCAATGATTGCAAGATATTCACAAAATGGATTTGTTGAAAGGGCTTTCAAAACTTTCAAGCAAATGCAATTGGCAGGTCTAAAGCCAAATTCTACAACCTTTTCCATCATCCTCATAGCTTGTGCCAAAATGGGAGCTTTGCAACAGGGTATAGAAATCTATCAAAGCATAAAGGATAGAGAAGTTGTGTTAGATGTTGTAGTGGCAACTACCCTGGTAGACATGTATGCAAAATATGGGAACATGGACAAAGCACGTGAACTGTTTAACAAAATGCCTCAAAGAAATGTGGTCTCATGGACTGCAATGATTGCAAGATATGCACAAATTGAACTTTTTGAGAAGACTTTAGAAACTTTCAAGCAAATGCAATTGGCAAGTGTAAAGCCAGACTGCACAACCTTTGCCAGCATCCTCCTTGCCTGTGCCAAAATGGGACCTTTGGAACAGGGTATGGATATCCATCAAAGCATGAAGGATAGAGGAATTTTGTCAAATGTTGTGGTTGCAACTGCCCTAGTAGACATGTATGCAAAATGTGGAACCATGGAAAAGGTGAAAAAGATCATAGTAAATCATAGTAAAATTTAGCAATTTCTAGGATTTATTGAACAAGCCTTCGATCTACTTCAAGTTATCATGACTTGATGTATCATTCTGCCAAAATGGAGTACCTCAAGAGCTCTCCCAGAAAGTAGTAGGAACCCCATATTGCAGAGTATGAAATGTGCAAACTGTATAGCCCAAGTTATATAGTACATTTTCTTCCCTGTATGGTAAATAATATACAATCCCACCACTACCAGTTTTGCAGAAAATAGCATACAGTTCTAAGTGTTCCAAAATCATTGAAGGACGTTGGTTAAATATGAAGTTCATCTTATGAAATTAAAATAGCATCTAAATTATGTGTTCAAATACTATTATTGGAAAAAATGTTAAGATAGTTAAGATAGATAATTCACATGATACTCAACTGCATTGGAATCATAAATTTACCAAGTCCCATCAGGTTGAGCTTAAACAAACAATTTATAAAATTTATCTCAATTTTTTCAATCAGTTGCAGAGGAAACAAGTCACATAGTTCTGTATATAATCTATATTACAAGGGTGAGTGTTTAAGTACTCACCAAATACATGACCAACTAAATCTCTGTATCTGATAAAGCATTGGCCATCTATAATATACATATTTGCAAGTAGCAAATTGGCATAGAGTGAGAAAGCACCTAAAACAACCATGCCAATAATTCCTTAGACTAATCCTAGAGGCACTAGAATGAGGTTTGAATATCCCAAAATGTACACACAGTTGAAACTTGTAACTAACATCAATTCTACTTTTTGCCATGAATCTGAAAACCATCACAACAACAAAAAAAAAATTGAAAATTTATGTCTACAAAACACACAACATAAACCATATATATGATAACAGTTATCCACGCATTTAACAATCGATAAAAGGCAAGGCAACTTAGTGAAATGTGAGTAGAAATGAAATGGAAAAAATTATATACCATTGTAAATTTCGTGTGCAGACTTGTGGGTAGAAAAGTTGGTTTCTTCCTGTTCCATGGCCATAATGTCTGCAGTTGATTTTTTCATTAAATATTTATGCTCTTTCATTCTCTTCCACAATTTAGAACAGCCTTACTTGACACCTTAATAGATTCTTCTCCACCCCTGAATAGATGTCACTTAAATAGAATCAATGCTTTATAGTGTTTACACACTTGCATATATATAATTGGATTTCGCAAAAACCGGCAAGAGAAATGAATATTTTTAAAGATGTGTCATCATATATACAACTACCACCACCACTAAGATCATGCGAAACTTGTGTTGCACAATCATTTAACCAACCTGCTGTAAAAGTTGTCAAAGTTGCTCTCACCCGTAGCTTTTTATCTGATATTTGTTTCTAGCTACCATTACATATCAAGCCTCAAAGTTTATAGTTGTAGTAGAAATGCTTATAATTTAAGTATTATAAGTTGTTTTAACAATTTTATTTGAGAACTTATCAAACTGCCTTCTTTATAATTTGCTTGTTTGATGGACAACGACATCTACAACTTAAAAAGATTGAATATATTATGGCGTGCACGGCTAAAGTTGACATTAAAGATGGACTGTTTGCTTTTAAATTATCAGAACTTTGCTACATATCAAACAATAAAACATGGGCACCCTTGGCATGCACTTAGCTTCATAATGCAAAGAGTAGTGTGTCAGTGCCTTGTTTAGAAAAGCATATACTAATGGGTTCAAATTATTTTATTATATCTCCAAAAAGTAAATGGTCAAAGCGGTCAAGAACCACCAATGGGACTCAAAAAGAGTGATGGCACAATGAATAAATATGGTGTGTGAGTGTACAAGTGTCTTTTTTCTACAAACTACTTTTATCTCAAGAGATTCAATTTAGTTTTAAATTTGCAATACTTTTTAACAATAGTAGAGGATACCCAATGTACTAGCAAAAAGGGACACCTCCTCTCCATATAATTCAATTTTTGCATATTATAATTATATTTAAATAAAAAATATTTTATTATATTAAACAATAATAAAGAAATTTTGATATATATTTTGATTATTATTTTTATATCTATTATTTTAAGTTAAAATGGCTTTCAAGTAGAACACAATTTAATTTCTAAAAATTATATAAAATTTTTAAAATATTTTTAATATTTAACAATTGTATATTACATTTCATTACTTGTGAGAAAGTTATAACTACTAACTAGTTTTAATCTCCAAATGCATCCACATTTTGTGCAAGTGCAAGTGTTGTTTTGTATGTATTGTATTTACAATTTTGATGGGAAAGTATATAATTATAATAATAATAATAAAATAATATAATTTCCGGCGGATACATAGCACCTACCCACCTGCCATTTCCGATGGTGGGACTCAATTTGATAGCGTATGGTTGTATTTTTGCATTGAAATACAAGTGAAATTTTAGGAATAAAAATTTTGAAATATTTAATTTGTGATATTTTGTATTTTAAATAAATTATAATTTGAATATTATATGAGATTTTAAATAATGCATTATTATATATATATATATATATATATATATATATATATATATATATATATATATATATAATTTGGTATTTCACAGTGGGAGGCTGGGCAGGAGCCTTGCCACCTCAGCATGGGTGGCAAGGCCAAGACAGTAGAGTAGGCAATCATGATTTGGAAGGGATAGAAGTTGGCACGGGTAGAAGGGACGTTGGCATTCATTCCATTAAGTGCCAAGCTCGACATTAGTTGGTAATCCATCCCCAATTTGGCATTCGAGAAGCTTTGGGCAGTCTGGTAAGGATATCAATGAAGGCGGTGTATCCATATTGTATTCTCCTCATTGCTCAGTGCCAAATGCCTTCACATTTTGTTGCCATAGTTTCAGCAGAGTCCATCCACTGTGAGGGGATGGATACCCTAGTCAGATTAACTAGTAGGAAGAGGCAAATGGCCTTCATTGACGTCATCACTAACCTCAGACTGCAGAGGATGCTTCGCAGGTCTGACAAATTAATGATGGGGGCTGTGAGAATGATCCTGGGCAAAGCTTTCATGGAGAACAACGAATGCTATCGAGTGGACACAGACATCTCATCATGGGTCTTAGCAATGTTGCTTGAATTGGGGACAGGAAAAACAAAGGTGGAATCCATAATGAGGGGCATCTTCAATCCGGAGCATTTAGGGGATTTGGAGATGTCCCTGCAAGTGGCCAGCCTTGGGATTGGAATCCCGCACCCAAAAGACTGGAGCCTCCTCGATGACCCCGACACAGTGATCAAGATCTTCCCATTTATCTTGGACATCAGAGGCTTCGATCTGGCGGTGCTAAAGTATCAAGCGGCGGTGGCAGTGGACTTCATCAAAAGGGTTCTGGGCCTGGTTGCGATCGATGGCTTCCAATGGGTGGAGGACTTCAACATGAAATTAGCAGAGTATGATAGCAATTAGAAATTGTTTGTTACCTTTGCTTCATTTTGCATAGCAGGAGCAAAGCTATGTTAGTCTTGTTAGATTTAGGACAAACAACTGAGAGGGGGGTTGAATCAGTTGTCCAAAACTTTCTTGCAATTAACCACTTAAATCCTTTTCTTAAATCAACAGTATAATGATAAATCAATCATGGAAACTTAATGCAACAATTCAAGAGCAGAAATACATTAACACATATGACACCAAGATTTTTAACGTGGAAAACCCGATTAAGGGAAAAACCACGGGGTGACTAACCCAAGATTGTATTCTCTGTTAGAAGAATAGAAAGAACAAAATGGCACATGCCAATTAGGGCTCACTGCCCGAGCACACTGCTCACAAAAGGCCCACTGCCTACAAAAGACACACTGTCTACAAAATAATAAGTATTACATACTTGAATTGAAGAATACCATGCTTGAGTCAGTTCCATTTAAGCCCAATACTTCTTCTCTACTATTCGCTCTCCTCCTCTCTACCACTCTCTCATTCTCCACAAGATACATTTGATATAACTTTACAATCCCTTATTTATACAGGACATCGACTTAGGAATAATCATCTAAGTCAGCAAACATTACAGAGCAAATACATAAATACATCATGACTAATTACAAAAGACTTCACATGGATCAACACACTATCGGCCACATAGATCTGAGACTTCACTATTCTTCTAGGAACACGCCAATCTTTACATACCATCTTCAAGATCATCCCCAAGATGTGTAACTCATCCGGTCGGCCTAACTTGAGAAGAACATTATCATCCGGAAGTAATTCTTCATTTACTAGCTCAATCTTTAATGCGGACCACCAACACGAACTAGACACAATCCAAAGACCTCCACAAGCTTTCCTGAATCACCAAGAACATCCACACTACTACTGTCTATTGAAATCATTCTTTCCTTCATCCAGAACCTCAAGAACACAGTCTGTCATCACTTGTCATATTGAGATAGATGCTTGCGGACCTCCAGATCACAAACCAATTGAGTTGTCACTTCACATGGACTTCCTAAACACTCCACCAAATCTGCAGAATAGGATATTGCATTTTCAGATCTCGTCAGACCTATCTGTATCACTCTGTCACCTCTGAACACCTGCCAGAACCGGTTTTACTTAAGTGGCCATAACTTCTTCAGATCTTCATGTGGACGTCTGAAATCTTTGTTGGATCATCTCAAGGCACATATCTACAAACCCTTTGAAGTGCATCCTCTGATCTTCATCTTAACTAGGATATTTACCTCACTGTCTTCTTTGTTCCTGATTAGGACTATTTTTCTCAATATCCTCAGCACACAGCTCATCCAATCCTTATCATTAATACAACAAGAGTATGTTGACATCAATGACAACATCGGTTATGCCCATACTTGCAACAATCTCCCCCTTTGTCATTGATGGCAACATATAATGTGAAAAATTGTTTTAACCATCAAAACAAGAGCTTATCCTTACTGTCACAACTTCCCCTATTAGTAACAACCATCCACATGTCTTCTCTTCCTTTCCTGCTCCCCCTTTGATCAGCAACCACTTGTTTTTCACATGTCTTCTCTCCCCCTTTGACATCAATGGCAAAGGGCACATACTTGCATTACTTCAAAATCATGCCAGCTGCTCCCCCTTAGTGGTAGCTTCCCAAACATCAATCCAAATCACAAGATATGACTGTGATATCCACCGGACTAATGCACATCAGTGCACCTTAATGCAGAACCGGAGGGGTAATAACCCCTAACTTCTCCTTGAGATACTCAAAAGAGTCCTTAGGTAAAGGTTTCGTAAAAATATCTGCAATCTGATCCTTAGAAAGCACAAACTCCAATCTGACTTCATTCTTGTTCACTTACTCTCTCAAAAAGTGAAACTTGATGGATATATGTTTAGTCTTTGAATGCAACACTGGATTCTTAGATATATTTATTGCACTTGAATTATCACAGAAAATTGTGATAGGTTTTTCATACTTTACTCTGATATCTCTTAGCATTTGTATCATCCACAAAACTTCAGTGCAACTACCTACTGCTGCAATATATTCTACTTCAGTTGTGGACAGAGATATTGCCTCTTGTTTCTTGCTTAGCCAAGAAACCAATCTCTTCCCCAAAAAGAATGCTCCACCACTGGTACTCTTTCGTTCATCCACATCTCCTGCCCAATCTGCATCTGTATATGCATGAAGAGAGAAATCATGATCTCTGGGATACCACAAACCATACTCAACTGTCCCTTTTAGATATCTAAAAATCCTCTTGATTGCCATGACATGAGATTCTCTAGGATCAGCTTGGAATCTAGCAACAAGACCAACAACATTCATAATGTCAAGTCTAGTTTGAGTGAGATACAATAGTCCTCCAATCATTGACCTATACATTTTCTGATCAGCCTTAGGAGAGTCATCATCTTTGCTCAATTTACATCTGGTTGCCATGGGAGTACTCATTGGTTTTGAGTCTTCCATCCCAAATTTCTTCAACAATTCTTTCACATATTTGGTCTGAGAAATGAAGATTCCTTTATTAGTTTGAATGATTTGCAGACCCAAGAAGAAATTCATTTCCCCAAGCATGGACATCTCAAATTCACTTTTCATTTGATTCACAAAAGATTTGCACATAGTATCTCTTCCTCCAAAAATGATATCATCAACAAATACTTCAACAATCAAGATATTTTCATGATCAATTTTGAAGTACAAATTACTGTCAGCAGTACCTTTGTTGAAACCAATCTTCAAAAGATGTTTATCCAATCTTTCATACCAGGCTCTTGGGGCTTGCTTCAGTCCATACGGTGCTTTCTTCAACTTGCAGACCATATCACAATGATCAGACAATTGAAATCCATCCGGTTGCTCAATGTATACTTCTTCTTCCAAGTCACCATTCAAGAAGGCAGACTTGACATCCATCTAATATACTTTGAAATCCTTGAAGGAAGCAAAAGCAAAAAATAATCTGACTGCTTCAATTCTTGCCACCGGAGCAAAAGTTTCTTCAAAATCAACTCCTTCTACTTGGGAGTAACCCTTGCACACCAATTTGGCTTTGTTTCTGACTACTTCACCATTTTCATTCAGTTTGTTCCGGAAGACCCATTTGATTTCAATCACATTCTTGTTTTTAGGTCTGAGAACAAGATCCCAAGTGTGATTTTTCTCAATTTGCATCAGCTCTTCCTCCATTGCTTTAGTCTAATTTTCATCATTGCAAGCTTCATTCACTGTCTTAGGTTCAATCTTTGAAATCAGACAATACTCTTCTGAATCTTGAGCAATCCTTCTTCTTGTTTGTACCCCTTTGCTTTTATCACCTATGATCTGATCCTCAGAGTGATTCAGTCTTACATACCTAGGAACTTTGGGAGTTACTTGCACTTCTAATTCTTGAACAGGCTCATTCAAACTCATCTCTTCTACCTGATTTATCGGATCAGTCTGAATCTGAATTTCAGAAGGGGCTTGGACTCCTTGAATCAGAACATCATTCTGATTATCTTCATCATATTCATAAAACCTTGAGGGTTTTTCAATTCCTTCATCAACCTTCACATTTGCACTTTTTATAATCTTTCTCAGTCTTTTGTTATAACACTGATATGCTTTGCTTTGAGTAGAATAACCCAAGAATATTCTTTCATCACTTCTAGCATCAAATTTACCTAGATCTTCATCTCTTTTAATGTAACATTTGCTACCAAAGACTCTGAAATACTTCACAGTAGGAGTGATGCCAAACAAGAGTTCATAAGGAGTCTTACCGGTATTGCTTCTAATTTGAACTCGATTAAGAGTGTAGACTACAGTACTCACAGCTTCTCTCCAGTAGATCTAAGGAACATTTGCTTCCATCATCATGGTTCTAGATGCTTCTTGGATGGTCTGGTTCTTTCTTTCCACTACTCCATTCTGTTGTGGAGTCCTAGGAGTAGACAATTGTCTTCTTATTCCATGCTTCTCACAGAATTCTATGAACTCACCAAATGTGAATTCTCCACCTCTATCAGACCTTAGACATTTATGTTCAATCCGGTTTCATTCTCCACCATAGCCTTGAATATTTTGAATTTCTCAAGAGCCTCTGATTCCTCCTTTAGAAAAGTTACCCACATCATCCGGGAGTAGTCATCAATTAATAGCATGAAGTATCTATCACCTTGTACACTTCTGATTCTTGTCGAACCGCATAAATCAGTATGAACTAAGTCTAATAATCCGATAGAAGATTGTTCCTTACTTTTGAATGTAACCCTACTTTGTTTGCCTAACTGACATTCTTTACACAATCTATTAGAAGGTTTCACCAATCTTGGAAGATCCCTCACAACATGAGTGTTGCTTATCTTGATGATGTTATCAAAATTTACATGACACATTCTTCTATGCTACAACCAACTCTGATCAATTTGAACAAATAAACAACTTTTACCAATACCAACCAAGTGGAAGATATTACCTTTAGTTTGAGTACCAGATGCAATCTCTGTTCCAGAACTTTCAAAGATCTTGCATTTTCTATTTTTGAACCGCAGATCATAGCCTTTGTCCACCAACTGTCCAACACTGAGAAGATTGTGCTTCAAGCCTTCAACATACAATACATTACTTGTTTTGTTCTTTCCATCAAAAGAAATAGTTCCTCTACCTCTGATTCTGCTAGCAGAATTATCACCAAATTTTACCACTCCTCCTTTATACCTTTCCAAATCTATGAACTTATTTTTGTCACCTGTCATATGATGAGAGCATCCACTATCAATAACCCAATCATCCTTTTCTTTAGCTTGGGTAGCCAGAGCTTTTTCTACAATTTTATGATTAACAGATTCAGAGGGCATTAGATCTTCTTCCTTGATGGCAATAAACACCAAGTCACTTCCAGATTTATTTTCTGACTCTGATTCATCATCTGTTACTCCTTCATTATCATCATCTTCATGAACATAATAACAATTCTTTTGGAACCTTGATCTGTTTGGATTTGGCCTTGAAAATCTTTCCGGACACCTTGAGGCAAAATGACCAATCTTATTGCAGTTAAAACATTTAAAAGGTAATTTCCCTTCATACTTATTGGATCCTCTTGGTAGTCTTTTTGCAATAAGGGCTTCAAGTTGAGCAGCTTCTGCTTCATCTTCTTCCAGGTCTTTTCTTGCTTTCTCATACCATGATAGTTTCTTAGAAGAGTTCTCTCTTGGATCAAACTTTTGTTTGCCTTTTACAGATGCACTAGCTTTGAATGTAGATTCAGTCTTGGGGGGGGGCATCTCCAAACTTGGTTAATTCAAATGCAGCCACTTTACCAACCAATTGATCTCTTGTGACACCTGAATGTGCTCTGAATTCTTCAATGGCAGCAACCTTGTATTTGTAAGAATCAAGTAGAGATCTAAGAACTTTACCAACAATCTCATCTTCATCCAAGACTCCACCAGCACATCTAATGCCACAAACAAGCTCATTTACTCTAGGCATAAATGTAGTGATATTTTCATCTTCTCTCATCTTCAGGTTTTCGAATTTTCCCTTTAGACTCTATAGCTTGGCACATTTCACATACTTGTCTACTTCATGCAGAAGTTCCAATTTTTTGCCAAATCTCATGTGCAGTTTTTAGATCAACAACATTTGTCAGTTCTGAATTAGATAAGGTACTTAGAAGAGCTTCTTTAGCCCGCAGATTATTTTCAGCATCTCTCATTTCATCTACGGTGCGCGGACCATTCTGGGGGAGATCATACTTCTTTGAAGCCATAATCTAATACTGCATTCCCATACATTGCAAGTGGCATTCCATGCGACTTTTCCAAAGAGTGTAATTGGTTCCATCAAACCTCAGACTATCCTTCTTATATGATGACATCCTGGATCTCCTCAAGCAGTTAAGCTCTTTGAGAGGAACTTAGCTCTGATACCAATTGTTAGATTTAGGATAGACAACTGAGAGGGGGGGTGAATCAGTTGTCCAAAACTTTCTTGCAATTAACCACTTAAATCCTTTTCTTAAATCAACAGTATAATGATAAATCAATCATGGAAACTTAATGCAACAATTCAAGAGCAGAAATACATTAACACATATACACCAAGATTTTTAACATGGAAAACTCGGTTAAGGGAAAAACCACAAGGTGACTAACCTAAGATTGTATTCTTTGTTAGAAGAATAGAAAGAACAAAATAGCACATGCCAATTAGGGCTCACTACCCGAGCACACTACTCACAAGAGGCCCACTGCCTATAGAAGACACACTGTCTACAAAATAATAAGTATTACATACTTGAACTAAAGAGTACCATGCTTGAGTCAATTCCATTTAAGCCCAATACTTTTGCTCTATTATTCACTCTCCTCCTCTCTACCACTCTCTCATTCTTCACAAGATACATTTGAAACGACTTTACAATCCCTTATTTATACAGGACATCGACTTAGGAATAATCATCTAAGTCGGCAAACATTACAGAGCAAATACATAAATACATCATGACTAATTACAAAAGACTTCACGCGGATCAACACACTATCAGCCACACAGATCTGAGACTTCAATATTCTTCTAGGAACATGCCAATCTTTACATAACGTCTTCAAGATCATCCGCAGGATGTGTAACTCATCCGGTCGACCTAACTTGAGAAGAACATTATCATCCGGAAGTAATTCTTCATTTACTAGCTCAATCTTTAATGCGGACCACCAACACGAACTAGACACAATCCAAAGACCTCCACAAGCTTTCCTGAATCACCAAGAACATCCACACTACTACTATCTACTGAAATCATTCTTTCCTTCATCTGGAACCTCAAGAACACAGTATGTCATCACTTGTCATATTGGGATAGATGCTTGCGGACCTCTAGATCACAAACCAATTGAGTTGTCACTTCACATGGACTTCCTAAATACTCCACCAAATCCGCAAAACAGGATGTTGCATTTCCAGATCTCACCGGACCTATCTTTATCACTCTGTCACCTCTAAACACCTGCCAGAATTGGTTTTACTTAAGTGGCCATAACTTCTTCAGATATTCATGCGGACCTCTGAAATCTTTGTTGGATCATCTCAAGGCACATATCTACAAACTCTTTGAAGCGTATCCTCTGATCTTCATCTTAACTGGGATCTTTACCTCATTGTCTTCACTGTTCTTCTATGTTCTAGATTAGGACTAATTTTCTCAATATCCTCAACACACAGCTCATCCAATCCTTGTCATTAATGCAACAGGAGTATGTTGACATCAATGACAACACCGGTTAGGCCCATACTTGCAACAAGTCTTAGGTAGTGATAATCTCCTCTGGTTGATAATAGTTTTGACCCTGCGTGGTCTACTTTTCTTTACTCTCAGTTCGCATAGGTTGATAGCTTGTTTCTTACTGCCAGCCATGCAAAGGATGATGAAACTGTAACTTTTTGATAAACATTTTAATATAGAATTTCTATTATGAATAAAAAAAATTGGTATTTCACCCTAGAAATTATTGGTAGATGCAAATTTGTATCCACATTAAAAGTCAATTTATAAGAATGTGCTTGAAACCATTTTTGTAATTGATAACATTTTTAACTTTGTAATTTCTTTGTAATTATTCACCAATGATAGGGTGCTATTGTCACCATTCTTCTTTCCATTCATTTCTTTGTTGTGTAAATTTCAATAATAGCAAAACTTGCACTTCAATAATTTAGTTTAATCGAATCCACTTTCACAAGCTTCAGAAGGTCATTTCCATAGATGATATGCAGAGGAAGACTCAGGTGTAGACTATGCACAGAGCCATATTGTATAAACCTTATATTATTTTAGAGCTCCCTCTCCACTTGATTACCTTAGCGGTTGTAGATAGCACCAGATCTCAGTCGGTTAGACATCTGGGGGTATAACAACTATATTGAAACATTTAAATATGTGTATTGATGGATTTGACAAAGTATGTAGTTTAGCTTGTTTACACACCAGCATGTATTTTGAGTGTTGTGCACTAATATGCTATGCAACATGTCTAAGTTTGTTTACAATCATGATACATATTTATCATAGATATAGGAATCATTTTAACATTTGTAAGTTGCTTTATTTTCCCTAAGAATTAAAATTATAGAATGTTTACACTTACATCCTTAAAGCTTTATGTTATTTTATTAAAAAATATGTAAAAATTACTAAAGTAAATAGGCTAATAAGACATTATTGACAAGAATCAAAGAAGTCAACACCTAACCTTGATTCCCACAAAGGTCAAACATTTAGACAGACAACAAGATATAGAGGTGCCAAGTTACATACTTGGGGTTATTATGTTGTCAAAATTAGAGATCCTAAGTCCAAGGAAAGTCAATGGCTTGGGGCATTTGATAGAGTAGAAGTTAATTGTTTATCCTTATGATATGATAGCAAGATCCATAACAAGCATCAATGCCATAATGAATTTCTTTTACATAAATTCAAATCCATACAACTTCTAATCAAAGCAATATGCTCTCTGATCTAACTGCAAAATAGATGCAATTTTGGTTCAATCTATCATCTAATTATACATTGACATATTCAACAAATACAATCTAGAACAATGATGAATTGCTTATAGGTCACAACTTCACAAATTTGCATTCCTCTTATGAAAGGTTGCTAAATACTGGCTTATAATACCCACAGTTTGAAATTCAGTGACATGAACTCTCGAAGTAATTGATCAAGCACATTGTGAGATGCTAAAGAGATCAGTCTCATGTTTTCTGTTACCTTGCTGATTTTTCAAGGGTGAACGACCACACAAGTACTGGAAACTAGGTGACAAATAGCCTAATGGATCTAGTATGAACTCATAAGAGCACAATAATGTCAGAACGAAATCATATGGACAAAATTGTTGACAAAATCATTTACCATCCACATCAATTGATCAGATAAGTGAATCATATGAAGAAAATTGTTGACAGAGTACAGGCTACAAGTCACAACTTAATATGCATTCTCCATCTACATAATATTATTCTTCGATCCCCATATATTATTCTTCTACTCCCATATCTGACAATTTCTCATCCATAATTCAGCTTCTATTTCAGCAGGAACCTGACGCAATACGTCTCTTGTTTACTTTGAATTATTTTATTGACTATTTTATTTACTATATACATGGACACATTAATTATATGATTTATGCATAAATTAATCTTTTGATAATTTAGAAAATTGAAGTAGAAATAAAATAATAAGTAAAATTAAAACATAACCAATAAATATTAAAAATAAATAAAGCAAAATAAAATAATTTGGAAGTAAATTAAAATTCTAAAGTATAATGAAATAACTCTTAAATACATTGCAATTTATGTGTATAGTAAATAAAAAATTCTAAAGTAAAATAAAATAACTCTTAAGTAAATAAAAATATAAACAACGTAAACAAAATAAAATAATTTTTAATTTGCTCTAAATATAATAAAATAACTCAAAATTTATTTAAAATATTTAAATATTATTATTTTGACATGTAAATGGATGTCAAATTTAAGATAAAAGGTAAGAGTTTTTGTTAACAGGCTCATGCCATTAGACTCCATCCCTTGCTCCCATTGTAGAATGCCTCTGGGCATTAATTAGAAGAAGGAAAGCTTATTTTTGCTTTTAGATTACAATGTTCACTAAATACAATTATCATAATTTTGTCATTTATACAAAAAAATCAACTCAAGAATATAGATGTTTCAAACATGTTGCGCAACTTTCAAATGGATAGTGGACAAACAATAGTGTTAGAACTTGAAACTCATAGCAACTTGTAAGATGAACTTGTCAAAAAAATTGAGTATTGGTAAGGGGATAATATTAGATATTCATAAATTTGTAAAATGTCATTATAAATAAATATTTCTTCATAATGTTTCACTTTGTCAATCACAAAACATATTTTTTCCCTTCATCTTACTACATTATCTTCATATCTTGTTACATCTTCTGTAAAAACCAAGGGTGGATTGACTTAAAATACTCACTAATTTTATTTTTTTTAAAGTTTAGTTTATACATTAACTTATTGTCTATATACTCATGCAACATCTATCTATGAAGGACAAGTAGACATATGTCCATACAAGACATGCATATACATCTATTTAAATTTAATAGGTAAAACATTTGTCCAAATGGGCAAGTACATCTGTCAAATGGAATAGGCAAATTGCTCTAACCAGAGACTTACAGTTTATCTAGAACTCTTCTGAGTAACAGAGGATATTTTTTTTTTGTTACTTTTTTTTATAATTAGTCGATGCATGTTTGTCTATTTGGTTGTAGGAAAATTACCAACATTGCACACGAAAACCTGAGTACTGGGAACCTTCTTCATTTACCCAAATTGCCTACATACCCATATCCATGGGATCAAGGTGTAATATATATATATATAGTTTTGGTTTAGTTTAAGTTTGATGTGAACTGTATTTGTGGGTAGGCAACCCTTTCTAGGACCCATTTACCTGAACAATTCCTCTTCGACTGTTGCCCACTAAGGGAGGCTTGACTCATTTAAATCTTGATATTAACTCTAATAATTTGATAATTGAACTTCACTTGATCATAAACTAGTACTTTGGTTAACTATTCTCTCTTGCACACATGCTTTTAATTGAACTAATAGAAATATTTTCTAAGGATCCATACTATTGTCAACACACTTGACTTTAAAATAATTGTTCATTTAGTCCAAGGAAGATTTTTCATTTTCTTAGATTTTTTTTAACATTACAGGTGTCCTTATTACTCCCTGACAGTATGTAGGGACAATGTCATAAATGTCATTGTTGCAACTATGTTAGGCATTAGATGTAGTAGTTCAATCATGACATCTTGACTCATAAACATAAATCAGGGGCACCATTAATACTAAACATTGTGAAAGGTTTTGTTTGGATGATTTGTTTAAAATACTGAATACTATAAGAATACTTACCATTTTCTTATCACCAAGGTCCCAGGCAAGCAAGGTGAGAGCATACGATGAGTAAGTATTCTTGGAAATATAACAAACGTGTAAATAAAGAATTTTTGTGAGATTCTCTAAAATCATCTATAGTATTTCTTCTACAAAGAGGATTGCTTCAAAAAGTAAAAACCAGAAATAAGAGGCACAATATGCAACCAATACTTCATGTGCATTAAATTATTCACAAAGAAATAATACATAGTTATACATTCACATTTGTTAAAAATAGACAAAGGGGAAAAGCAAATAAAGAAATCTTATCTTATGTGATAAGATTGACAACTAATAAAGGAAAATGCTTTCCTAATTAACTCCCTAATTAACTTATGTTAATGTGTAAATATTAATTTACACCTATGCTAATGTGTAAATATTAAGTTACACCAACACCCTCCAAAGTGCAACTTAGGAAGATTACACACAAGCTAAAAAGAAAGAAGAAGATAAAGATGGATATGGTCCTAGCAACAAAGCCTAATCAGGTACCCATTTACAAACAAAGATCTCTCATATTTAGTGGAGAAAAGGAGAAAAACTCTGTGGGAAAAAAACCCTCTATAAAAGAGAAAAAAAGAAAAGACAAATATGTAATGTGATGTGAACTCAAACCAAGTTCATCACAAATATATAATGAAACCCCCCCATAAGAGAGAGTGGATGAATGAAATGTTGAATCCCCTCCAAGAAGCAACTCTTATACCAATGATGAGTGCTTGAAAACAAAATCCAATCCATTGCTCGTAAACAACATTTCTTCCCTTCGGATGAAATAGATCCATTGGTGTATGTAGAATACATTCCCACATCCTAGATGAATAGGGAATCCAAATCCAAAAGTGTGTTTGAACCTTTGAATGCAACTGTGGTGTACTCATGTTGGAAAATGATATCTCCTCCAAAATAGGAACTGAATGTTTAGTCAATGAAGTAGAACTAGGAGAGGACAAAATCTAAATTACATCTGGAAACACAGAAGATGATGTGATTACATCATTGTTATCAAAGATGAAATGCATGTCTTCTAGAATGTATCTTCCACATTAGAAATGTGGAACTCCACAAACAATAATGAGATGTCTGGTAGATGGGAATCTCAATGTGGTAGTGGATTAGGAAGAGTGAGATTAGCTTGCTACAAAGAATCATAGGAAACTTTTGGTGAAGCAATAGTGAACTCAGATGAAGCAACAGGTGATGAAGATGTTTCTACAACTGTTGGGTTAGAAGAATTTGGTAAACTAATGCCATTGGCAATATAAAGTTGTTTTAACTGGTGAAGATCATAAAGAAGCTTTAAATCATCAAGTTCTTTCAACATGCAATTATCTATTGTAAGACTTTTTATTCCATAATAATCACATGGAGACATGATTATACCAATAAGATTAAATGCAGAAAATATGAAGCAGAGGCCCACCCAAAAAACAAAACTTCTCCAAGTGCCAGTATGTCCAAGTTAATAATTAGGAAGCATAAAATTAACAAACTGAATAAAATTTTAACCTAGGGCTAAATTTAGAAAAATCATATGGGTGACTATGTAGATCTCTTCAATATCTTTCCAACTTATATTCAATCTCGAAAAAATGGAGATTACGGGCGGAAGTTATGAGCTCAAAGGCCAAAATAGATGCCTGGACTTCAACCTACAATAAATGACCAGTAGAAAAATATGGCAAAAAATATCAGTACCACCGGATAGAGCATAGAAATAACTTTTTGACGTCTATTTGATTGTAAAAAATCTAACTTTGTATGATTGAGAATGAGCCTCGCAAAGCTGGCCTTAGAGGGGAAAAGATTGAAAACATTATCCACGGCCTAAAAACATTGTTCACAGCCTAGAAATCTTGTTCATGGCCTGAAAACACTGTTCACGGTCTAAAACATTGTTCACCACTTGAAAACACTATTTACGGCTTGAAGCATTGTTCATATCCTGAAAACACTATTCACATGGCCATACAACCTGCCAAAAAAGGAAATTTTTACCTCCGAAGCTTTGGTGTCCAAAATGGACAAATTGTATACCAAAAACAGGGGTTTTGGGGCCTTCTAGATGTAATAGAGAGGTCCATTTCACATTAGAAAGCACCAATCATGACCTCGTGGCTAAAACCCTCTCAAATTTGAGAAGAAATTAATAGATATGAAGTTCTAATACCATGTTAGATTCTTCAAAATCATTTGTACAAGTATTTCTTCTACAAAGAGGATTGCTTCAAAAAGTAAAAGTCAAAGAGGCATAATATGCAATCAATAATACTATTATATTATGCACAATGGAATAATACATAGTTATACATTCACATTTGTCAAAAATATACAAAGCAAATAAAGCAATCATATTTTATGTGATAAGATTGACAACTAATAAAGCAAAATGTTTTCCTAATTAACTCCCTAATTAACTTATGCTAATGTGTAAATATTAATTTACACCAATAATTTTTAGTATACATTCTCAAATATCTAATAACCAAATAAATAAAATTTCTAAATTTATAACACCTTGGTCTAAAACATGAAAACATTGAAATCTATTATTGTATTAATTTTTTTAGAAAAATTCTAAATAGTTTAATCTAATTCTAATGTAAAATAATCTTTTAATTAAAACAATAATCTAAACTCCTCCTTTTCTAATATACTTATTTACGAGGAACTAATATTTACATAGTTATCTTAATGGAACTCTTTAAGAAAATGCAAGGAAATAATAATTAACTTTATTAGTAATTTTTTCAATTAAAAAAATACATTTTTTAAAAGCAATATTTAACACTTTTATATTCATTTTATATATTTTAAATATTGAAAATTCAATGAACTAATACATACATGTTTTTACATATTATTAAAGATAAAAAGCAATATTTCAACACTTTTATATTCATTTTATATATTTTAAATATTGAAAATTGAATGAACTAATACATACATGTTTTTACATATTTTTAAACAATCTTTAATATTAATTTCTTATTTAAATTTTTTTTTTTTTTAATTTCTTATTCTATTTACATATAATTTATTTCATCATTTTGATTTCTTTTATTCTTTGTAAGAAATCAAATAACATTATGAATTAATTAAAAAAAACTCTTAAAATATGATTTTCAACTTTTATTTCATATCTATATGAGCCAAGTTTTTGTTTAAAGATTGTTTTAAAAAAATAGAGTAATAACAATAATTTAACTAAAGATAAAGAACCGTTAGATGTTCTTAAATCGTCAAAGTGAGGAATTGATTAAAGAAGGAAAGAATATCCAATGATGGAGGAGAAAGTGAAAAGATGAGTTAGGTGTAGCCAGAAAGGAAAAGTTTAGAACAGAGAATCTCAACAAACTTAAGCTTTAGAAAAAAAACAAATGGTAGGCTTGGTCTCAACAGAAGATTGATATAAGAGAACAATAATCTTAAATATTGCTAGTAATTGAAGTTTAACATTTTTTTTAGTGATTTACTCAACATGATTATCTAGTTAAAATGACTTGGGCATCATGAATGCAAAAATTAAAACAAATAATTAAATTAATAAGTTTTCAAAACTACAGTGATTACACATTACAATCATAATGAATTCTTCTATTAAAATGAAACAAAATAGAAAACAAATTTAAGAAGAAAGAAAAAAAAACTTCAACACATTCAAACGGTAGTGATTCAATTGGTTAGCATAATAGAATAGCATTAAAAAAACTTTCAGTTCTTAAACAGATAAAATCTATAGTATATTAAAAAAATAACGACCTTCTAAATTTCCTGATTAAAATATACGAAAGTGGACATTATGGGAGCTATTTAAAGGAATATTTCAATATCATGGAATCACACCATTTGAAAAAATTATAGCTGAAGTTGGGGTAAAACGGTTAGACAAATAAGTTAAAATGACTTGGGTAAAACATCTTTGGAGCAATTTGGCTTCAAACCTCCTTGAACTTTGTTTGTTTTTGGGGGGTTTCTACCTCTTGTTTGTCTTGTTGTAGTTGTGCAACTATTGTGTTGTTACTGTCCTATGTTTGTTCTTTGTGGTTCTGTGGGCTTCGTTATTTTATCTCTCTTTTGTACAAGGGTCTAAGCCCTTTCAAAATCCCTATTTACCATAATCAAAAATAGTTACACCAATGGATTTTAAAGATGCATCTAAACAATGTTGCACTAGCATAAAACCAAACAATTGGATGGTGGAAAAAAACAATTCTACGTAATCAGAAGGTGAAAAGATCTCTTTTAGAGAACATAACATAACATATGGTAGTATTGATGTTGGTTAATACCATATCATTCCTTAGTGACTATTTATTTGTTTTAACATTACACTCAACTTGAACTTCGTGGAGATAAGTAGCCATGCCATTGACAAAAACAACTTTACTTATGTGCTCATACAAGAAATTAAGCTTTGTTATGTCAGAAATTGTCCTCCTGTATGGAATGGTATAATTTCCCTCCATTTAGCTCCTCACCTTTGGTGTCCTCTTAGCCTCATCATTTTTGGCCTTCCCAAAACCTTGATTGACTTATATCTAATTGAAAAATGTTCATTTTCTGAGATAACTATTGATGGAACCCAGAAAGGGAATTCAAATTATGGGTCCCTAGAACCCCCTCAAAGCAGATCTGGTCAAAAATAAGGGACTGGACTTGGGCACCTACGCCCTAGTCCTGCCCCATTTTTCAAGATTTTGAATCTTGGCGGGGTGTTGGCTCCCGCCGTGCATCTTGGGATTCCATTTTCAAATTTTTGTTTTCGCGTGATATCGAGACGTTATTTCAAAATTTGAAATTTCTAAGGTTAGATATAAAAAGACATTCAAAAATCATTTGATCACACACAATCTTTATGCAAGCTTGATGCCAAAACTCTGTTGAAATTGCCATTGAAGATCAGTGCCTTGTTGAATCTTTTGAAAGTTATTTGAATTTGCTATCATGGAGATAATGGATGGAGATTAGAATCAAGATCTTGAGACTATCTTGCTCTTCCTAGGGTTTGTACACCTTTTGCATGATTAGGAGAAGGGTTGAAGCCTCCAACATCGAGCTTGGAGATCCTCCGTGGACATTATTGATTCGCCTTCTTGTTCATGCAAGTCTTCATTGTTTTCATCTCCTTGAGGTGAAGTTGTATTTGTTCATTAAATTGACACAAGTTATTGATCTTCCCTTGATTGAGACATCTAGGGTTTCATACACTTGGTTAGGTTTGGACACAATTCTGTAAATCTTTATCTTTGGCTATTATTGAGGTAGCAATACTGAAAATAGGGCTTGACTGAGGCAAGCTCTTATATAGTTGCAACATCTTTCTCCTCCCTTTGTAGGTACAAATCATGTTTGATAGGATACGACAGAAAGGAGTGACAAAAAGATGGATATTGTAAATACAATCGTCACTAAGTTTTAGAGTTCCGGATCCTGACACTTTCGGGACTAATGAGCGGGTGCCTTAGTCCAACTGGGGAGATTCTCTGAGATATGCGACGTTATTTCAAAATTTGAAATTTTTAAGGTTAGATATAAAAAGACATTCAAAAATCATTTGATCACACACAATCTTTATGCAAGCTTGATGCCAAAACTCTGTTGAAATTGCCATTGAAGATTAGTGCCTTGTTGAATCTTTTGAAAGTTATTTGAATTTGCTATCATGGAGATAATGGATGGAGATTAGAATCAAGATCTTGAGACTATCTTGCTCTTCCTAGGGTTTGTACACCTTTTGCATGATTAGGAGAAGGGTTGAAGCCTCCAACATCGAGCTTGGAGATCCTCCGTGGACATTATTGATTCGCCTTCTTGTTCATGCAAGTCTTCATTGTTTTCATCTCCTTGAGGTGAAGTTGTATTTGTTCATTAAATTGACACAAGTTATTGATCTTCCCTTGATTGAGACATCTAGGGTTTCATACACTTGGTTAGGTTTGGACACAATTCTGTAAATCTTTATCTTTGGCTATTATTGAGGTAGCAATACTGAAAATAGGGCTTGACTGAGGCAAGCTCTTATATAGTTGCAACATCTTTCTCCTCCCTTTGTAGGTACAAATCATGTTTGATAGGATACGACAGAAAGGAGTGACAAAAAGATGGATATTGTAAATACAATCGTCACTGAGTTTTAGAGTTCCGGATCCTGACACTTTCGGGACTAATGAGCGGGTGCCCTAGTCCAACTGGGGAGATTCTCTGAGATATGCGACGTTATTTCAAAATTTGAAATTTCTAAGGTTAGATATAAAAAGACATTCAAAAATCATTTGATCACACACAATCTTTATGCAAGCTTGATGCCAAAACTCTGTTGAAATTGCCATTGAAGATCAGTGCCTTGTTGAATCTTTTGAAAGTTATTTGAATTTGCTATCATGGAGATAATGGATGGAGATTAGAATCAAGATCTTGAGACTATCTTGCTCTTCCTAGGGTTTGTACACCTTTTGCATGATTAGGAGAAGGGTTGAAGCCTCCAACATCGAGCTTGGAGATCATCCGTGGACATTATTGATTCGCCTTCTTGTTCATGCAAGTCTTCATTGTTTTCATCTCCTTGAGGTGAAGTTGTATTTGTTCATTAAATTGACACAAGTTATTGATCTTCCCTTGATTGAGACATCTAGGGTTTCATACACTTGGTTAGGTTTGGACACAATTCTGTAAATCTTTATCTTTGGCTATTATTGAGGTAGCAATACTGAAAATAGGGCTTGACTGAGGCAAGCTCTTATATAGTTGCAACATCTTTCTCCTCCCTTTGTAGGTACAAATCATGTTTGATAGGATACGACAAAAAGGAGTGACAAAAAGATGGATATTGTAAATACAATCGTCACTGAGTTTTAGAGTTCCGGATCCTGACACTTTCGGGACTAATGAGCGGGTGCCCTAGTCCAACTGGGGAGATTCTCTGAGATATGCAAGCTACTAGAGGTTACCAGATAGTTGATGCAGGAGATTTTCACAGATAAAAAGTTGCAGGACTAATGAGCGGGCTCCCTAGTCCAGTTAGCCCTTAGTTTCCAAGTGCATGATCTCTAAACCTTATTCTCTATAGTTTTATGATTTGTTTTGTCTGTCTCATCTCTGAATTCAGTCAATTTATGTTACAAGGTGGAATTAGGGTTTAATCATTTAGTGAATAAAGGAAACTTGATAAAACCTTAGTTTAAACACCTAATCAGACCTAATTAGCATTAGGGAATGTACAAGCCATCTGTAGCTTTATCCCAAGCTCGATTCTTGTCTTCCCAATGTTTAGTTAGTGGAGAAATAGGACTTAAATCTTGTTTAAGGGAACCTACTTTTTCACCCTAAACATTTTGGTGAACCTGCGCTCTAAAGAATCTGCATCCTTTTAGACATCATATCTGAATTAGTTTGTTGTCTTAAAGCACCTTTAGATTGCAAACCCTCTTTTTGTGAAAGTGCATGCATTGAATTTTGAATGATATTCTCTATCCTTTCACTAAAAGAGTTGGAAATTATAACTTGGTGTTTTGCATAGTGTTTTGTTTTCATAAAAGTTCATACAAACATCATTTTACATTTAAATCTTGGGTTAATTAGAGCATGTTAAAATGTCGGATTATTTTTTGCAAGATTTTCATGTATATGATGAGACATTTAGTTGTGATGACTTCAATATGTTAGATGAAGCCCTTGAGGACTTTATCTCAATTGAACATTCCACTACGACTTCTAAGCCATCAATGTTTCAAAGAGTTGTAAATGCAATCTATGTTCCTAAGACTAAGGAAGAATCTGGGAAACCAAAAATTGTGGTCACCTTATGTTTAGATGCGGTTGAACCATCTTCTAAACTGGTGCTCACTATTAGAGGTCTTCCACCTTCTTCTCGACCTCTTGATCATATTTACAACTATGCTAAACAAATAACACATTAAAACTCACAACAACCTAGTCATAAGGTGGTTGCTCATGCATATAACACTTAGAATAATAAACAAAGCAAACAACAACCAAGCATTCTGATATCTTTACCAGCTTCTCAACCTATGCTTCCTCAAGCACCTTGTTTAACACATAAGGTTGGTCAAGACTATGATCTTGTAGAGCAGCTTTGTGCTACTCCTGCAAAGATATCTCTTTGGGAACTTATACAAACTTTGCCTACTTACCATTGAATGCTCCAAGAAGCTTTACAAAAGGTGATTGTCCCACCTGCTGTCAAGCCAAATGATATAACAACTCTATTAGATTGTACGCATGTGACAAAAATAGACATCCTATTTCAACAACATGAGTTGCCATCTCTTGAGGTTCAGAATCAGTATGATCCTTTGATTATCTTCGTTACAATAAACAAGAAACTGATTAAGAGGGTTATGATTGATAATGGATCAACTCTTAATGTTTGTGGCATTAACTTATTACATAATATTAAAGTTGATACATCCTTGATTAAGTCAGAAATGATAAGTATATGTGGCTTTGACAATGTTGGAAGACAATTCGTGGGCACTATAACTTTACCTGTACAAGTTGGGCTTGTGATTGTGCCTACCCTAATTCATGCCATGCCTTGTTCTCTATATTACAACATGATTCTTGGTAGACCTTGGATTCATGCATTGGGGGCAGTTCCTTCTACTTTGCATCAGTCAATCAAATTTATATTCAAAGATAAACTTCATACTATTCATGTTGATCCTAAACCTGATAATTGCTTGCAAATTGAATCACAAAAACAAGTCGTTTGTCATAAGATTTTAAACAATTTGAAAGTTGATTCATCAACTTCTCTTGCCTCAGATAATGTTGTGCAAGAGTCCAAACGATCGAATGCATTTCTTGGTGACAATTGGGGTTCATTAGATTTTACATCTTCTTCCATGGGAGAATATAAAGTTAATAACCCTATCCCTGAAACATCAAATATTGCATCGATATCATCTCATGATTTGAATGTAAAACATAAAGCTTCTTTGGCAACAAATTCAGATAATACTCTTACTTACACTACAAATTATGAAACTTATGAAGCTCCACCTTCTTCCAAAGAAATGGCTTCTCTTTATGGTCGAGGATTTTAGATCCTTTATAAGAACTGTGATTATGTAGGTAATGGTTGTGGTATTAACCAACAAGGAATCAAAGTCCCTATAGAATCTGCTTCATGACATTACTAAAGTGGCATTGGATATAATCCTTTCAAGGAATCTAAATCCCGTAGACGTCCTATCCTTAATGTGAATACAATATTGACACTTAATGGAAAGATTGTTGATGTTTTCATGGAGAAAAACAACACTGAAAAAGTTATTCCTATTGGTGATTGTTAACATGCAGAAGAAAAAGAAGAAATGACTAAGTTATTACATGAATTTTCTGAATTATTTGCCTACAACTATTCAGATATTCCTAGTATTAATCCCCAGATTGTAACACATAATATCGTTTTGAAACCAGATGCTAAGCCGTTTAAACAAAAGATTCGTAAGATGAATCCTAAGGTTGCACTACTTGTCAAAGCTAAGATAGAAAAGCTCCTACAAGCTGGCTTTATCCACTCTTGACTATTCACCTTAGATCTCGAATATCATCATCGTCGCTAAACCTGATGGTCGCATAAGAATGTGTAGCAATTTTTGAGATTTGAATCTTGCATCTTTGAAAGACTATTTTCCACTTCCTAACATTCATATGATTGTCAATTCTATAGCCGGCCATGAATTATTTTCTTTCATGGATGGTTTTTTAGGATATAATCAAATTTTGATAAAACCCTCAAGATCAATATAAAACAACTTTTATAACACCTTGGGTTACATTTTGTTGAGTAGTCATGTCGTTTGGACTTAAGAACGCAGGAGCTACTTATCAACGTGCCATGACCCTTATATTTCATGATTACATGCACAATATTTTAGAAGACTATGTCGATGACATCTTGGCAAAGTCCATTCATCACCAAGATCATACTATGAATCTTTGACAGATTTTTTAGCGAATAAGAAAATACATGTGATTAAACCCACATAAGTGTGTTTTTGGTGTATACAGTGGAAAATTGTTAGAATTTATCGTTTCAAATCGTGGTATTAAAGTGGATAGGAAAAAGATTGATGTAATTGTTAATATGTCAACACCTATGAACATATCCCAACTTCGTAGTTTGCAAGGGAAAATACAGGCCATTCACTATTTTGTTTCACAACTCGCGGATAGGACTCACCCTTTTATGCAACTACTAAAGAAGGATTTAAAATTTCAATGGAATTCTAAATGTCAAAAAGCTTTCTAAGATTTAAAGGCTTATCTAGCTAATCCTCCTGTATTGCAACATGTTGTCCCTGATGAACCCTTCCTATTGTATATCTCAGAATCTAATAATGCTTGTGCAGCCTTGTTAGCACAACACAATGTTGAAGACAAAGAATGTGTTGTCTATTATATTAGCTAAACTTTGCTAGATTATGAAGTGCGATACACTGTTATCGAGAAGCATTGCTTAGCTTTAGTGTTTGCAACACAGAAGCTTAGACATTATCTTTTAAATGCTAAAATACATGTGATGGTGAAATTTGACCCTTTAAAACACCTTTTCACAAAAATGGATTTGTTAGGTCGTCATGCTAAATGGGTTATGTTGTTAACTGAATTTGATCTTAAGTTTATTTCTCAAAAAGCAATTAAAGGGCAAGCGTTAGCTGAATCACCTTCACCTTTTGCTACACAACATCAGGATACATTTCTCAATGACCAAAGTTTATCAACTACTAAGGATGATAAATGGGAATTGTATTTTGACAGATCAAGATGTCAAACTAGCTCTGGTGCTGGTGTTATAGTAATACCCCCTATAGGTAAGTCGATTCCTATGTCTTACCGCCTAAACTTCTCATGCACAAACAACATTGTCGAATACAAAGCTCTTATTGCAGGAATTCATGCCGCTTTAGCTCTTAACATAAAAAATATCACTATATATGGTGATTTGCAACTAATTATACGAAAAATAACTAGATCACATTAAACTAAGCATGACAAACTATCTCAATATCGTGAGTTTGCTATATCTCTCTTAAAACTTGATTCGCATCATTTTCAATAAATACTATTCCGAGGAAAGACAATCGACATGCGGATGCAATGGCAAGCGCAACTTCCCTTATATTCCCTAATGATTCTCCTGAGGAATTAACTTTCATTATCCATAATCTTAAAACACTGACAATTAAAGACCCTATAGTTGCGAATTCAAAAGTCTGTGGTAATACATATGCTGATGAGTGGTTCTCCCATATATTCAATTATTTGCGTGATGGAACCATTCCTAATTCAACATCTAAGAATGCCTGAATCCATTTATGCAAAATAGCAACGCATTACATTACCCTGTCGAATGTGTTATATAAATGAAGCTACAACGGAGTTTTACTCCGATGTTTAAATAATTTAGAAATCCTGATAGCTTTAGAAGAAGCTCACTCTGGTGCCTGTGGAGGGCATTTTAGGGGAAAATCCTTGGTAAAAAAATTGTTATGAATGGGATATCATTGGTAGCACATGGAACAAGATTCCTTTTCTTATGTCAAGAAATGCCTACACAATGTCAACAACATAATCACCTAATTCGAGCACCCGCTGAGGAACTTTGTGCCCAAGTTTTGCCTTGGCCATTTTCTATTTGGGGCTTGGATCTAATTGGTAAAATCTCTCCACCCTCCTCTCAAGGGCATACATTTATCATTACTGCCACTGATTACTTCGCGAAGTGGGTCGAAGTTGTCCCCTTATGATCCACGACAACTGACGTAATTTGTCAGTTTATCCAAGATAACATTATTTCTCGATTTGGAATACCTTCCTTCCTCATTTCTAACAATTGACAGGCTGTCGTCAGGTCCTAACACTTTAGATGAAAATTATCAGTTCATCGACTGGGGTAGTGTCCGAGGCTGTTTGCAATAGGGAGTTTAGATATTTCAGTGAGAAACAGTTTTCTAGTTCTGTTAAAAGATTGAGACAGTACATAAAATGAAACAGTAATTATATCCTTCTATAGAAAGCATTCAAATTCTATACTAGAAAGCATAAAAAACTTTAGACTAGAAAGCATATAAATTCTACACTAGAAAGTAGATAAATTCTATGCTAACAATTCACAAATGCAATTTGTTATGCTGCAAACACTGCAAGTTCTAACTATCAGAAAACAATAATTCTAACTAAGGCAAATGTGTTGGAAAACTTCTAATCAACACATAAAGTTTCAAACAACAGTACATAACAGTTTAACTTTTAAACAACACACCGTGTAGGTTAATGACAAAAACTAAACATAAACTATCTTCAACTGAATAAAAACATCCACAGAAATGAAAATACTTATCTATCCTATAGTCCTGTGAGTGGCAAGCTCATGGGAGAAGCTTGTCTTAACTCAGGTCACATTCAATCACTTTCGCAGCACATAATAACTCCATTCAAAACTTCATATTTCCAAAGAACTAAAACTCAGAACAACATCATTTGCATTCATGAAAAATTGCAAGTACATAGCTCTGATGATTTTGAAAACTAAAGGATTGTCTTTCATTCATCCATAGTATATATTTATATCCATGTTTTGAGCAATAACTAAACCTGAACTACTTCAAAACTCCTAAATTTCAGATGGCAGGAAAATGCCATTTGAAGAAGTCTTATAATTGAAAAATAGAATCTTTACTACTACTATCTTTTAGAACATAAAAAGGACTCTGAGTGGAGCCATAATGTCTTTTGGGTAACCATAGAAATAACAGGATTAAAACAAAGTATTCATTTAATTCACACCTAAAATTTTTGGCACCCTCAACTTCTGACGCATTCATCCACACCTGCATGATGTCCACTTCTTTTATAGGCAATGCATAAGCCTGCACAATTACCCAACTTTTCATGCCATTAAATCAACATTTAAAAGATAATTTCAATCAATTTAGGAAATAAGGATTTGTACAACATTTTATTAAAAATTTAGATAAATATTGCTTATAAAAATAAATAAATTGGCAAGGCTAGGGAATTGGGTAATGCAAAAAGGGCTATTTGTTCCATCAAAGAAATGAGGTTATTTATACCTCATCATTCCTCGCCTTCCTAACCTTGAGTAGGTCCTCCTGCTCTATGATACATCCTTTGTCTCTCTGTCTCTCTTTTCCTATTCAATTCATCATATTTTGAGCTCAAATCATATACTTCATCTACCTCTTCATCAATATGGTCATGGACCTTCAGAAAACCTTTGTGAAGTTTGATTCTCAGCTGCCAGGTATGTAAGTCCCTTGGTTCCTATTCTGTAACCCCTAAGACTACAGGGTGTGGTTGTAAAAGTAGAGGTGGTCTGTATCTCATTCCTATCCACTTAGTCTTTAGTTGCTAAAGAATCTCTGTCAATGCCTTAGCTCTTTTCAATGACCATCTAAGATTAGTGGGGGAAATCATTTCTCTTCTTTTTAAATACATAGGCAAGGGGGTATAACTTTCCTCACAGGCATTCCAAGCTCTGTCAATCAATTATGGTCCATTAATCTTGAAATCTTCATAGCAGATCCTAATGCTCTCATTATATTTTTCTTTCATATGTTCATAATTCTTAGTTCTCTTGAACTGAGTTTTGAAAGCAAAAGGTTTTCGGTTGGGGTACCTCATGTGTAGTCCCATAGTTTTCTCTACATGAAGATAGTCTCTGGTTCTATCCTGCCAGTAAATTTGATTTTGCATATTTGACAAAAATGCCCTTAATTGAACTTCCCCCACAAACAGATTGATGAAGAAATCACTATGTTTTTTGAAAAATAGATTATGAATGAAGAACTCACATAATAAATTCTTCTGTATAGGAGATGCTTCTTTAAATGCTTCAAGGAATTGCTGGTCATTAGGATCATATGGTAAATTGCAAGAGATTCTCAGGAGTTTCCATCTTAACAACTGTTCATTAAGGAACTGTTTATGTGAAAATTTGGATTTGTTAAAGTTCTAATGTTTAGATACTTAAATCCTCCTTTCCACCTTACATTCAAGGATCTAGGGTCAAGTGACGAGCACTATCATACCCTAGGCCACTTGTAGATGTAGAGAAACTTGGATTAGGAAATTTAATTATTAATTTTCCTTCTCTTATATCCAATTAACCATTAAAACCCTAATTATGCAAATATGACAACAAATTGACGAAAGACGGAAAAAGCTCTTGCAGACAGGAATAAAATATCAAATCACAGAGTATCTTTTTTCGGGGTTCCGAAGCGGAACAATCGAGGAGATTAGAGTGGGCGCCAAATCCAAGGTACCTACTTTTTCGCAGAATCCAGACCTCCTTCCGACACTTATCAGCCCTGTAACTTCTATTTTCAGAGATCTATTTGTGGAGGACACTAGAGTGAGCACCCAAGTCCTGGAAGTGCTCCTTTGTTTGACTTTTCTTCATATCACGAATCTTTGATGCCTGCCAATCCTTCCTACAACTCCACTTTTCCCAAATGTGACACCTGTAACCTGCAATCACAAGACTTGGTTTGGGGGTTGTGGTGTTTAGAGGCTTGCCTCAGTCAAGCCCTGAAGGACACTTAAGTCTCTGAACACTGTTGTCTAATAAAAGAGTGCGTGCCCTTGTGAGGAAGAGGCAAAAACCAAAGGAATCATTGATGCAAACACAATATTATGTCACCTTGTAGTGAAGCTCATGGAGGAAGATGCTCTTTATGCCATGAGGAGATTGATGCTCAAATATGTAAATATCAACACACAAAATAGACAAGTCTACTCTTGCAACACAATAGAAGGCTTGAATCACCTTGAGAACACTTGAACATCACAATTGCTATCTAGTTGAAATCTAGTTTCCAAATGAATGCCTAAGCTTGCTTATATATGCAACTACAAGCACTCCCGCCAAGAATTTAAAAATCAAACTTTACCGTGTTGGTAAAATAACCAAATAACGGTCATAAACTGACACCCAAAAATTAGGATTGCCCCAAAATAGGGCAAGACTAGGGTGCAGGTGCCCAAGTCCTCCCCCTATTTTGGGTAGGGTATAGCTCAAGGGGTCCACCTAGGTCCAATTTGCCATGGAACTTAGGTCTCATTCCATTGGGATGCCAAAATAAGAACTAAAATGTCCTAAATGCATACTAAAAACTTGAGAGCTAAACCTTATGAGGGAAAAGCCCCCAAGGGGACATTTTCTGACGTTACATTTAGCCCCCACTTTAATGTATGTATAAACTCAAGGCCAATACATGCATTAAAATAAAGTCACAAACACATCAAATACACTAAGCACGGAGAAGACACGCCAATCACATAGAAAATAGTAACAAGCACGCAAAACACAAAGAAGACAGCCAATGCATAGAAGACACATTAATGCATGGAAGACAAAAATGACATATTTTCTTTTCTTTTTCTCATATATATGAAATGCAAATGCAAGTACTAGAAAGTAAACAAACCTCCCATAATACAAGATGCACTACCTTAAGGTGCAGGTCTCTGTATAAATGGGGCAACACATGCAATACATGCAAAACCTCCCAAAATGTAGGAAGCACTACCTGAAGGCGCTGGTCTCTGCATATGGGGCAACAAATGAGCCACACAAAACAAGCATGCCAAAATGCATACACTTGAAAACACGGAGAAAACACGATAGACAAGTGATGGTGTGTTCCCTATTTCTAGGCTCATCACCATCTTAGGCACGTTACAGGCACACACTGACGATTGGGCTTCGCCATAACAATCACTGAAAACACACTTAAGAGTTGAGTTAGTCACAGAACTGCTCCTCGCCTCCGTAGAGGACTTTTAAAAATGACAGGATGATGCAATCTTCTCTGAGAAATACACCATCCCCACCTCCGCAGAGGTCTTAAGAAAAAGGATGTGCTTGATATCTCGCCTCCGCAGAGGGCTTAAGAAAAAGGATATACTCGATATCCTACTTCCGCAGAGGGCTTACATGATTGATTTGATTGATTGCAAACAAGCTCAAGATGCACGATGCACTACTCTGGGGCGCAAGTCTCTGCATCTGAGGTCAAACACATTGCTAACATCTATAACATACAGCTTACCTTATATATGCCCCCACCTTAAGGTGGTTGATATCAGTTATCAATATCAAGCATGTTAAGGTAGGAAGAAAACACACAAGGGAACATCGACTTTCGCAAAGCCCATGCCCCCCGAAGGTGACATGTGCTTTACGATCGCCAAATATTCCCACAAACACATCCTTGCAATAAATATGTTAGTGTCTACAACATCATGATAAATAACAACATCAATGCATATGATTAACCACACAAAGAGCCAAGGTTATACAATGAATTCAGAGTTCGAGGATAACCATGGGGCTATATCACGAAGCTCTCCAAATTGAGTACCACCAAGGCTAGATTCAAAGGCAAACAAAGGTGCACGGAGCAGCAGTATTGTTAAGGTTTGTAAATGCGACAGAAACATCAATATATTCACTACGCGAAAAGCATGAGTGCTTCCACTAGCCAAGCGTCGAATAAAATATACAACCCCATCGTCATATTAGGAACTAAGTCCATTTGTTGATTGCTCTCGAAAGGGACACTAGGTTTGCATCCGTATAAATGTTTGTCATCATCCGTCCGCTAGATGGAAACACAAGAGGAAGGGAAACAATAAATAAGAGAGGAGAAACAAGTGTCTTAGGGAGAATCACGTAAGAGGGTGCCCCCAGGTCACCAACCACGGCGCTATGTTTGTAAGACACAACACTCAACAATAAAATCTTAGAGAGCAATATAGAAGAATGATGATACAAATAGAAGAAGGTCACAATAGAGGCGGTCTCCTGGTATCCCAGACCTTACAAGAGAATCAAGGGTCATTCTAGGAGGCCTAAACAACATATAACACATCACGGGCGAAGCACATTACAATAGAGATAAAGGGTTAGAGATACTTACCTGTAGGGTCTTCATTTTATATGTTGGAGCTTGCGAACTTCTTGGAGAGGTATTCGATCATGTTTAATGTAAAATTTGAGTGGTTCTTATGAAAGTTTTGTTTGTTATCATATGATGTTTGTTCCTTGAATCCTTGTTTGAATGAGACTTTTTGTTGCTTGTGAGGGGAAAAATCACTATTATTTCTGACTATTGATTGTCGTTTTGCTCTTTTCTGATTTTTAGCAAGTTTTCGTTGTTGAATCTTTCTAGAATAGTAACAGGAATCATCCTAAACCATCTTACTCGTTCGTATCGATTGTTGTTCGTATCGATTGTTGTTCTTTCCTTTTAGACACATTTTGATTATCTCCCGATCCATACAGGGATAACGGGGGAGGAACCTCAGCATAAATTATGTTTCTTCTAGGACGAGGTGGTTTATCCACTTGTTTCTTATCCACTTCAATCATACCCATGATGCTATCATAGTCCAAGTAATCATCCTCATCTGCTTCCACTAAATCTTGTTCCACCATATTATTTTCGGTATATTTAGGAAAAGGGTTAGTGAAGATTTGTAAATTCTGATTTGGCAGAGCAACTGACTTATTTCCATTATCATTCACACCCGATACCTGGATGACATTTGAATCAATAAGGTCTTGTATCTCATGTTTAAGATGCATATATCATTCAGTGTCATGTCCTTGCGTCTGATGATAATGACAAAAGGCATTAGCATTGAAGTAAGGTCCTTGTTTACTAGGATCAACAGGCTTGATCGGGGGAAGCTTCAGAATATTATTACTCATAGCTTGATTCATGATAGAATGATAGGACTCAGATATTAGAGTAAACTTTCTTGGTTGATACGACACTTTCTTTGGATTATTTATAGCAGACACATTCGTGTTTGGTCCATTGATCTTGATGAAACTACTATTATTGTTTCTCTTAAAATTGTTTTGTAATGATCCACCCATGGATTGACTAACTTGAGCCGATGAGTTTTGGTTTTCATACTGACTAGACGAAAGTTGATAATCACGAAGAGTGGTGCATAAATGTTGAAAGTAGTTGTATTTCATCAAGAGAATCTTATCACGAATATTAGGTTGTAGATTTGTAATGAATATCTTTTGAACATCCTCATCTTTCATCTGATACTAAATCTGTGTAAAAAGTCCTTGATACCGACCAATGAGTTCAGTCAACTTTTCTTTCAGACCTTGTTTACATTGAACCAAGTCAATAAGGATGACTTGGGGTCCGATATTTGCTTCAAAATGTTGTAACAATTGATCAATCAACTGTGAAAAGGAGTGTATTGAATTCGGAGGCAACGGGAAAAACCTTTCTAAAGCAGTATCTTTGAGAGATCGCAGGAAAAGTTTTGCTAACAAATCCTCTTCAAAATAAAAATCACTACACATAATTGCAAATGCTACCACATGAATATTAGGATCACCTTTTCCACCATATTTTTCAAACCGGGGTGTCTCAAACCTCTCAGGCATAGGGATTCTCAAGATTGCATAGGATAACAGATCACGGGCATGATATGTTGGTAGGCTAGGCTCCGAAAAATTTGTCAAATTTGTCAAATTTGTTACCTTTTGTTGCAAAGCAGTCATGCCCTATAAAAGTTGGTTTAGGATGGCATCATTGGGAGATGCAGTTTGTTGTGAGGAATTAGAAGCAAGGTGAGGAGGTGATTGAGCTTGAGATACAATGGGTGGAGGCTGAGAATATGTTAATGGTAGTTGGCCATAATGATGGGTGGAAGATGGTTGTAAGTAATAGGTGGCTGGAAATGAGTGGAATAGATAGGTGGTTGAGAATAATTATGCATAGAGGAGGTCCCTTTGGGAACCAAATTCTGATAATTAAATCCCACAACTTTGTAATTAGGGCCATTAGATACTCCAATACCAGTGGTAGCATTACTACAAGTGTTCGCATTAGTTGTTAAGATCGTTGACGTAAAAGTGGATATTCCCGTAGTTGGTATAGGTGCAGAAACTTGAGTATGAGATGGTGATAGAGTGTTATTTATCACTTGTGCACATTCGGTCACTGGCATAATGTTGGTTTGTACAATATGTGCTAGAACACGAATTGCATTTACACCATCTTGTCCCTCTTTTATCAATTCTCTTATATTATGAATTTAGGGATAGCTTCCTCAGCTATTCTCTCATTTTCCATGAATGATTGAAATTCAGCTAGCTCTTTATCCAATTTTTCTATTTGCTCATCAGATACATATCCTGTGTCCTCAATAGTATTATCAACATCATGAAAAGTTTGTTCTTCCATTGTGGTTGGAGGATGTATACTATCTTGCACAATTTGAGTTTCTCCCTTTGTAAAGAAGGTGTCCAAAGTACCAACTTCTTCAAGAGCACTAGATCCCATTAATCTTTTACTTCTTCTCAAAGGGATATTATTTTTAGGACAGCGTGTCACAAATCTTATACAAAAGCATACAACGCTCAAACTAAGAGAATAAATCCTAGGAGAAGCATATGATTGACGGCCAAAATGCTTGGTTTTTCGGATACTTTTTCAATGCCAATGAATGAAACAAATGATGTTGTAAGGATTTTGATCAAGGGAAGCAAGTTATATGTCTGATATCAGTCCAAAATAGCAATATGATCACTCTCAACACACTCTTGATGCAAATCCAAGATAATGCCAAATCAAAATATAGTGAAAATATGTCAAAATAGGCACTTTTTTCACCAAAATTCAATGCAAAAGGGCATAACAAAGGGTGTTGTGAGGAAAATGATGATGAAAAGCAAATAATATTAGTAATAACAGCCACTTGGTGCCAAAATTCTCAACACAACATGATTTTAGTGCCAATTAAGGTAAAACCCTAGTGAAAATATAGCAAAATATTTAATTTTTACAGTTTTTCAATTCCAAGACTTAGAAAAAGGGGTGTTGTAAGGAATTTTAGGAGGTAAAACAAATAATATCAGTCACCTCAATCCATAAAATTGATCACAACATGCTTGGAGTGCCAACTAGGTCAAACCCTAGGGCCAAAATAGCCAAAATGTGTATTTTTTTGCAAAATTTTCACTACAAGAGCCCGATAAAAGGGTGTTGTGAAGATTTTTATGAGGCACAGCAAATTATTGCCCTAATAGAAGTAAATTAATGCAAAAATACCTTTCACAACACACCTATGGTGCAAGTTTACAAAGTTGATAAGGCCAAATTTAGTGAAAATTACTATTTTTGAAGACCTGGGTTTGAGATCTTTGGATAAAATTCTATGTGAATGCTTTGAAGTCTGATTATGATGAAATTTACTTACTGTAAGATCTAAAAATGATTTTCAAGCCTTAACATGCAAAGTGCCCATGCAAATTTAATGAAAAAGCATCAAAATTGCTTGTTTTTGTTGAAATTTTCTATGTAAAAATGTAAATATTTTGAATCTAAATGAAAATTCACTTTAAAATACAAGACTACAGCCAAATGCAAATTTGAATGAGCCTCTAAAATCAGTAGAAAAATCTGATAAAAGATTTTTCCTACTAACCCTAGATTTTGGAATTGCTAGGTTATATAAAATTGTCAAAATTTCTACAAAACCCTAGCAATTAAATGATGAAAATGTAATGCAAATTTTTGAATTTTTAAAATTTTCTGTAGTTTATATCAAATCTGATGCAAAAACCATGAATTAGGAAAATTTAGGAAGAATTGATGCAATTTAGTAAGCCAAACAATACCATTTTTTTGTATTTTCCAAAATTTTCAATTTTTTTTGAATTTTTCTTAATGCAATGAAATGAATGACCAAATAAATGAATGAAATCAATCCAAATCTGAAAACAAACTCTCAACAAGTTGCAATTTAAGTCCAAAAACACGGGTTCACTAAAATGTTTAGGTGAAAATTTGGATTTGTTAAAGTTTTAATGTTTAGATGCTTAAATCATCCTTTCCACCTTACATTCAAGGATCTAGGATCAAGTGATGAGCAATATCATACCCTAGGCCACTTGCAGATGTAGGGAAACTTGGATTAGGGAATTTAATTATTAATTTTCCTTATGTTAATGTCCAATTAACAATTAAAACCCTAATTATGCAAATACGACAACAAATTGACGAAAGACGGAAAAAGCTCTTGCAGACAGGAATAAAATATCAAATCATAGAGTACCTTTTTTTCGGGGTTCTAAAGAAGAATAGTCAGGGACACTAGAGCGGGCACCCAAGTCCAAGGTACCTACTTTTTCACGGAATCTGGACCTCCTTCCAACACTAATCAACCCTGTAACTTCTATTTTCAGATATCTGTCTGCGGAGGACATTGGAGCGAGCACCCAAGTCCAAGAAGTGCTCCTTTGTCTAACTTTTCTTTAGATCCCGAATCCTTGATACTTGCCAATCCTTCATGCAACTCCACTTTTCCCAAATGTGACACCTGTAACCTGCAATCACAATACTTGGTTTGGGGGTTGTGGTGTTTAGAGGCTTGCCTTAGTCAGGCCCTAGAGGACACTTAAGTCTCCGAACACTATTGTCTGATAAAAGAGTGCATGCCCTTGTGAGGCAGAGGCAAAAACCAAAGGAATCAATGATGAAAACACAATATTATGTCACCTTGTAATGAAGCTCTCATGGAGGAAGATGCTCTTCATGCCATGAGGATATTGATGCTCAAATATGTAAATATCAACACACAAAACACACAAGTCTGCTCTTGCAACACAATAGAAGCCTTGAATCACCTTAAGAACAATTGAACATCACAATTGCTATCTAATTGAAATCTAGTTTACAAATGAATGCATAAGCTTGCTTATATATGCAACTACAAGCTCTCCCACCAAGAAATTAAAAATCAAACTTTATCGTGTCGGCAAAATAACTAAATAACGGTCATAAACCAACACCCGAAAATTGGGGCTGCCCCAAAATAGGGCAGGACTAGGGCATGGGCGCCCAAGTCCTCCCCCTATTTAGGGTAGGGTATAGCTCACGGGGTCCACCTATGTCCAATTTACCATGGAACCTAGGTCTCATTCCATCAGGATGCCAAAATAAGAACTAAAATATCCTAAATGCATACTAAAGACCCAGAAGCTTAACCTTATGAGGGAAAATCCCCCAAGGGGACATTTTCTGACGTTACAGGAACATGGAATATAATCTAGACAGTTTCCTACATGCTAGCAATAGCTCTCCAATCTGGCATGCATCCATCTTGGCCTGATATAATCTATCATAAGACTCTTTCAACAATACTATTTCTGTCTTAAGTATGGCATTCTCGACTCCAGATTATCTTAAGAAATAGCATTGCTCCATCCACTTGGTTAGCATGGGAGGAATGTTGACTTGAAACCATTCCATTTTAGTTGGTTCAGTTTGAACCTCTTTTGATTCCACAATCGGCTTAATATTAATTTCTTGTAAATCTTGCTCGAGTTCAACAGTTCTACTTATGGCCTTATTTAATTCAATTTTCTACTTCTGCTGCTCTTTTGCAAATGTCCTCAGACAATGTTCTAGGTTGGAGGTTAGGTTCTTGATTTGTCTATCTTTCTCAGATAGACTATCCAAATAGTGCTTATCTTTTTCTTCACTTTGCTACAATTGGGATTGCAATTCTCTAATAGTTTGATCATTTTGCTCTAGAAGCTCTTTCTATTTTTCTATCTCCTGATGTTGCCTGCTCATCTACTCTTCATTCAATTATATTTTATTTCTCAGCTACATAATTTTTTCTTTCAGTTTCTCTATTTCTAATGTCATAGACTCACCCTTGTTGTCCTCTGCATCTGTAGGGAAAGGAGTAATCAAAACTTCTGTTTCATTGCCAGATATGTGCTCTTCATTAATTACTCTAAATGGACCTTGTGCTATATCATCAACATTATTTAAGGGAGACAACTGTCTCTCCTCAAGCACTGTATCTACTTCTTGAATGTTTTTTGGCTGCTGGAATGAAGAAGTTGTTTCAACAGTCTCATATTCTTGACCCTCCTCTTCTTCAACTTGGACATAATTAGGCATTTGTTCACTAATTCCCTCTTGTCCTTTTTCTCCTTTTTCCTCTAGGTTCTCTTTAGATGGGTCAATTGATGGTCTAGATGCAGGGGGTTCATCACTTTCCAAAGTTTGAGTTACATCTGCACAAATCGGGGATACATTTTCATTGGGTTGAGTTACTTTTTCATAGGGCTTCCTTTCTTTTCTCTTTTTTTGGGAACAGGGGTAATTCACAGGCCATGACACAACTAGGCTCATCAATTAACTGTTTGCTCCTTCTCAAAGGAGTAGGTCTTTACATTTTCATTTTGGGCCTCTTCTCCTTTTTACGGGGCTGAACACCTTCCTCCTCTGAGTCTACTAAATCCACATTTTCTCATTTTTCTAGGGTTTCAGGCATAGTATGTGATTTAGGTCTCTCTTCACTGTCTGGAGGGTTTGGTAGATTTTCTGGCGCTTCATCGCCAGGATCTTGTTTGTCACCTTGGGGTGCAGGGGAGAGTTCTCTCATGTCTTGGGTTGCCCTATCAAATGATTCACCTACCTCAAATTGTCTCAGAGGTTCAGGGCTCTCAAATTTTTGTAGAAATTTCTGCCATTTCTCATCTGGTTTTCTTTTTCTATGAAAATGATATTTGCAGATTAACTGTATAAGACCGCGATGCTTCAAAGGTCCAGACCCAATTTTGAAGTGTTTTATCATACCTACAAGGGAATCATGGAGGAAGGCAGGAATGTTAACTTTCAATTCAGGATTTTCTAGACCATGGCGCAAATGAATGAGCAACTGAAAAGGAGGACCAACTACTGTGGCACATTGCCCTTCATAGGTGAAATATTTAATAATCCATGCAAATGTTGTTTGCCATGGCTCTGCAATGGGCATTCTTTGAAACCCCTTATTTTGCCCTCGGGTATTTACAACTAATAATGGGCGAGGTTCCCCTTCCCATGCAAAAAGTTCTATCATTTTCTGATAGGAAATGTTTGTAGTTTCAGACAAGTTAATACCTTCATTTCCAATACTAGATAATTTGGAGATAATTTGGGGAATTACCTTGAATTTCTTCCCACGCACAATCAACTGCCCATCTGCAAAGTTCTCGACAAATTCCTTGACCAGCTGTGCATGGTGTTCTTCAAATTGCTTTATGAAGTCTAGCCATCCTACTCTTTGAAACAATTTTGAAATATTCCCCAATGCTAGCAATTTATTCGGTGAAGCTGGCTCAGACTTGCGTTTAGCTCCTCCCATATTGCTCAAAGGCTACTGAAATATCTCGGCACCCAGAGTGGTAAAATTGCTCAGGAAACTGATAGGAAGATTAAAGGAAATGCTGGTTTCAAGGCCCCTTGGATTTCGGTAATGTTGGTTCAGGGTACTTAGCTTTTCAACACTTAATTATGACTTTGTATGGGATAGAGTGAATGAGCCGCCACCTTCTCTAATGAAGGAACAGTTCACACATTTGCTAAATTTGGAAAAGAAAAGGGTTCGTGCCAAATTATCTATCTTTACTTACAATAAATGATCTATTTAAAATAAAAGATGTACATGCCTTCGTCCCGTTATTGATTTGAAAGTCACTTGTCTTTGCTGACATAATAGCATCCTAGGTGGCAGTACTAACTGGTTTGAATGGAATGAATTTATTATGATGTGATAATGGAGTGGCTAAATTTATTATGATATGAGGATGGGGTGGCTAAAGTTTATTATGATGAAAGGTTATCATAATAATGTTCATTTACTATGATCAGAGATGTCAAACTCATGATGGTGTTCACAGTGGATTGCGGGGTGAATGGTGTGTTTTTAGATAATAGGAACATTTTCATGGATGGCAATTACAAGTTAACAATGATGGAAGAAGATATCAAAGGAATGGATATGGAGGATATGAATGAAATTATGGAGCATCGTTGCAAGATGAAGCCGGCTGAAGGAATGAAATTTCAGAGCATTGTTGAAAGATGTAGTTGGAATGGAGGAACAAAGTTCCAGAGCATCACTAAAAGATGCAGCCAGAATGCAAGAATAGAGTTTTGGAGTGTCGTTGAAAGATGCAGCCGGAATGCTGGAACAAAGTTTTGGAGCATCGTTGAAAGATGCATCCAGAATGCAGGAACAAAGTTATGGAGCATTGCTGAAACATGCAGTCGGAATATAGGAACAAAGTTTCGGAGCATCACTGAAAGATGCAACCTGAATACAGGAACAAAGTTTTGGAGCATCGCTAAAAGATGCAGCCAGAATGAAGGAACAAAGTTCTGAAGCATAATTGAAAGATGTAGCCGGAATGAAGGAACAAAGTTCTGGAGTATCACTGAAAGATGCAGCCGGAATGGAGGAACAAAGTTTCAGAGCATCGCTAAAAGATGCAACCGAAATGCAGGAACAAAGTTCCAGAGCATCATTGAAAGATGCAGCCGGAATGCAGGAACAAAGTTTTTGATCATCACTGAAAGATGCAGCCGAAATTCAGGAACAAAGTGAGGGTATGAATCTTACTCAGACAACAAGTTTTGGAGCATCACCAGGAGGTGCGTCAGAATTTGTAACACTTCTTAAAAGATGAAACCCTGCGAAACAGAGATGAAATTTAGGCAAATACTAAGAAGAAAATATGAAGAATTGTTCCTAAATGCATATACACACTGTTTAGGGCAAAATTAGATCTTGTTAATCTTTGTTGTTTAGATGTTAAAACCCCCTTTCCACTAAACATTGAAGGATCTAGGATCGAGTGGCGAGCACTATCATATCCTAGGTCACTTGCAAATGAAGGGAAACTTGGATTAGGGAATTAATTATCAAAGTTTCCTCCTCTTATGTCCAATTAACCGTTAAAACCCTAATTATGCAAATATGACAACAAATTGATGAAAGATGGAAAAATCTCTTACATACGGAAGTAAAATAGCAAATCATAGAATACCTGTTTTCAGGGTTTCGAGGCTAAATAGTCAGGGACTAAGGTGTGGGCGCCCAAGTCAAGGTACCTACTTTTTTAGGGAATCTAGACCTCCTTTGGACATTGATCAACCCTGTAACTTCTATTTCCTGAGATCTATCTGCGGAGGACACTGTTGCGAGCGCCCTAGTCCTAGAAGTGCTCCTGTGTCTAACTTCTCTTCAGATCCTAAATCCCTGATGTCTGACAAGCCTTCCTGCAACTCCACTTTTTCTAGATGCGACACCTATAACCTGCAATCACAAGGCTTGGTTTGGGGGTTGTGGTGTTTAGAGGTTTGTCTCAGTCAAACCCCAGAGGACACTTAAGTCTCCGAACATCGTTGTCAGATAAAGAGGGCATGCCCTTGTGAGGCAGAGACCAAAAACTAAAGGAATCAATGATGAAAACATAATGATATGTCACCTTGTAGTGAAGCTCTCATGGAGGAAGATGCTATTCATGCCATGAGAAGATTGATGCTTAAATATGCAAATATCAACACACCAAACACACAAGTCTGCTCTTGCAACACATTAGAAGCTTTGAATCACCTTGAGAACACTTAAACATCACACTTGCTATCTCATTGCAATCTAGTTTACAAATGAATGCCTTGCTTGCTTATATATGCAACTACAAGCACTCCCACCAAGAAATTAAAATTCAAACTTTACCGTGTCAGAAAAATAACCAAATAACGGTCATAAACCAACACCTAAAAATTAGGGTTGCCCAAAATAGGGCAGGACTAGGGCGCGGGTGCCCAAGTCCTCCCCCCTATTTTGGGTAGGGTACAGCTCAAGGGGTCCACCTAGGTCCAATTTGCCATGGAACCTAGGTCTCATTCCATCGGGATGCCAAAATATGACCTAAAATGTCCTAAATGCACTCTAAAGACCTGAGAGCTAAACCTTATGAGGGAAAAGCCCCCAAGGGGATATTTTTCGACGTTACATTTAGCCCCCACTTTAATGTATGTATAAATGCAAGGCCAATACATGCATTAAAGTAAGGTCACAAATATAGTATACACACCAATCATGGAGAAGACACACCAATCACATAAAAGACAGTAACATGCACGCAAAATATGGAGAAGACAGTTACAGTCACACAGAACACGGAGAAGACAGTCAATGCATAGAAGACACATTAATGCATGGAAGACAGAAATGATATCTTTTCTTTTCTTTTTCTTATATATATGAATTGCAAATGCAAATACTGGAAAGTAAACAAACCTCCCATAATATAAGATGCACTACCTTAAGGCGCAGGTCTCTGTATAAATGGGGCAACACACACACACAATACACGCAAAACCTCCCAAAATGCAGGAAGCACTACTTGAAGGCACTGGTCTCTGCATATGGGGCAACAAACATGCCATACAAAACAAGCACACCAAAACACACACACTCGAAGACATAGAGAAAACACGGCAGACAAGCAATGGAGTGTACCTATTTCTAGATCCAACACCATCTCAGGCACATTACAGGCACACACTGATAATTGGGCTTCGTCACAATAATCGTCGAAGACATGCTTAAGGGTTAAGTTAGTCACAGAACAGCTCCCTACCTCCATAGAGGACTTTTGAAAATGACAGGATGATGCATTCTGCTCTGAGAAATACACCATCCCTACCTCTGCAAAGGGCTTAAGAAAAAGGATATATGCGATATCCCGCCTCTGCAGAGGACTTACACGATCGATTGATTGATTGCAAACAAACTCAAGATGCACGATGCACCACTCTGGGGTGCAGGTCTCTGTATCTGAGCTCAAACACATTGCTAACATCTATAACATATAGCTTACCTTATATGCCCCCACTTTAAGGTGGTTGATATAAGTTATCAATATCAAGCATGTTAAGGTAGGAAGAAAACACACAAGGGAACATCAACTTTCGCAAAGCCCATGCCCCCCAGAGGTGACATGTACCTTACGATTACCAAATGTTCCCACAAACACATCCCTGCAAGCAACATGTTAGTGTCTACAACATCATGATAAACAACATCAATGCATATGATTAACCACACAAAGAGCTAAGGTTATACAATGAATTCAGAGTTCGAGGATAACCAGGGGCTATATCACGAAGCTTTCCGAATCGAGTATCGCCAAGGCTAGATTCAAAGGCAAACAAAGGTGCACAGGGTAGTAGTATTGTTAAGGTTTGTAAATCTGATAGAAACATCATAAAATTCACTACGTAGAAAGCATGAGTGCTTCCACTAGCCAAGCGTCAGATAAGATATACAACCCCATCGTCATATTAGGAACTAAGTCCATTTTTTGATTGCTCTCGAAAGGGACACCAAGTTTGCATCAGTATAAATGTTTGTCGTCATCCGCCCACTAGGCGGAAACACTAGAGGAAGGGAAATAATAAATAAGAGAGGAGAAGCAAGTGTCTTAGGGACAGTCACGTAGGAGGGTGCCCCCAGGTCACCAACCACGATGCTATGTCCATAAGACAACACTCAACAATGAAATTAGAGAGCAATATAGAAGAATGATGATACAAATAGAAGGTCACAACAAAGGCGGTCTCCTGGTATCCTGGACCTTACAAGAGAATTAAGGGTCATCCCAGAAGGGCCTAAACAACACATAGCACATCATGAGAGAGATAAAGGGTTAGAGATACTTACCTGTTAGCACCATCGTTAAGAACTTACACACTTAGGATATCTCTTATGTTGTTTTAATATTGTATTAACATTAAGTTTAGGATGACAAGAGGCTTTCTTTTCTTTAAAAGGATTATATCCAATGCCACTTGAGTAATGTGTTGAAGCGGATTCTATAGGTACTCGGATCCCTTGTTGGTTTACACCACATCCCTTACCTTCATATTCACAATTGTTATAAAGGATTTTAAATCCTCGACCATAAAGGGATGTCATTTCCTTAGAAGAAGGTGAAGCTTCATAGGTGTCATAATTTGTAGTGTAAGTGAGAGTATTATCTTTGTTTTCTACCCAGGAAGCTTTGTTTTTCTTAGGTACTTCATAAGATTGCTTAGGTGAGATCGATGCAACTTTTGATGTGTCAAGGCTATTAATTTTATATTCCCCTATAATGCAAGGATTAAAATCTAATGAACCACAATCATCACCAACAAATGCATTGGATGGTTGAGAGTCTTGCACAACATTAGTCGTTGATGGATCACTTCGCAATTTGTTTAAGCTTATATGGTTGTGAATGGGTTTTTGCTTTTCAATATGTAAATAGTTATCTGGTTTAGGATCATTATGAATAATGTGAAGTTTACCTTTGAATATAAATTTGATTGAACGATGCAAAGTGGAAGGAACTGCCCCCAATGCATGAATCCAAGGTCTACCAAGAATCATGTTGTAAGATAAAGAGCAAGGCATGACATGAACCAGGGTAGGCACAAGCACATGTCCTACTTGTATAGGTAGAGTTATAGTGCCCACGGATTGTCATCCAACATTATCAAAGCCACAAATGCTAATGCCGTTTGGTGTGATTTGTGATGTATCGACCTTGATTTTGTGTAGTAGGTCAATGCTACAAACATTAAGAGACGATCTAGTGTCAATCATAACTCATTTTACCAATATTTTATTTATTATGACAGAGATCATAAGAGGATCATATTGGTTTTGAACTTCAATTGATGGTAGTTCCTGTGGTTGAAAGAGAATATCTTCTTTTGTCGCATGCATACTATCCAATATGACTACTACATCATTAGGCTTAGTAGAAGGTGGGACAATCACCTTTTGCAAAGCTTCTTGGAGCATTCCATGGTATGTAGGTGATGTTTGTATTAAATCCCAAAGAGAGATCTTAGCCGGAGTAGCGCGAAGATGTTTGACAAGATCATACTCTTGACCACTTTTATGAGTAAGACGAGGTGGTTGAGGGAGCATAGGTTGAGAACATGGAAGAGAGACAGGCACATGCGGTGCTTGGTTATGTTGCTTGTTATTACGGGTGTTGTATGTGTGAGCAATCACATTATGGTGTGGTTGTTGTAACACATTTTGAACACCTTGAACCGTAATCATCGGTTTTAAGCAAGAGGGTGCACTAAGTGTCCCTTGGACAATCATTTTAGGAATATTGCTATGAAGTCCATTAACGATTATTGAATTAACATTGTTTTCCTCTTGATTGCACCCAATATCCATCCCCAAAGGATTTAATGTGAGAGACCTTTTATCATCCACTAATGCTACATCTTGGCTAGGGAGAGTAGTGGGATGAGAGGAAGGTACATCATCACCATCATCATCATACTCTGTGGTGGAAAAGGGCTTTTCCCTCTCATCTTTCTCATAAGTTTTCCTAGAGATGAATTTGATTAAATCTTCTAATATCAAAGGATATGCTCCTATGAGTAAAGTGAAGCTACTAAAATCATGTGTGTAACAAAGTAATTGCAACTCATATGTAGAACATATAGAAGCGTCAATACCACTGATATAAGCTATATGTTCTAGAATATGAGGATTCTCATTAGTGAAATTAGAGAAATTTTCAAAATCTAGGATATACTCATACAAAGATTTCAGAGATGAATAACATGAAGATTCCATAATGAAATGAAAATTTAGATTTTAACAATTTCCAAAAGTATGCAAAACACAAGTGCAAACTGTATGCAAGAATGATCTTAAATGCTTGATTTTTTTTGTACTTTTTTAATGCAAATGAATGAACCAAAGGGTGTTGTACAGATTTTAGTCAAGGGCAGAAATTATATGTCTGATATCAGGACAAAATAAAAAAAGTATCATTCTCAACACACTCTTGATGCGATTTCAAGATAATGCCAAGTCAAAATATAGTGAAAATATGTCAAAATAGGCACTTTTTTCACCAAAATTCAATGCAAAAGAGCATAACAAAGGGTGTTGTGAGGAAAATGATGATGGGAAGAAAATAATATCAATAATAATAGCCACTTGGTTCCAAAATACCCAACACAACACAATTTTAGTGCCACTTAAGGTAAACCCTAGTGAAAATATAGCAAAATATGCAATTTTTCATGGTTTTTCAATTCCAAGACCTAGAAAAGGAGGTGTTGTAAGGAATTTTAGGAGGTACAAAAAATAATATCAATAATATCAGTCACCTCAATCTAAAAAATTGATCACAACATGCTTGGAGTGCAAACTAGGTCAAACCCTATGGCCAAAATAGCTAAAATGTGTAGTTTTTCACTAAATTTTCACTACAAGAGCCCGTTAAAAGGGTGTTGTGAAGATTTTTATGAGGGGAAGAAAATGATTACCCTGATAATAGAAAAATAATGACAAAATATATTTCACAACACACCTATGGTGCAAGTTTACAAAGTCGATAAGGCCAAATTTAGTGAAAATAGTTGTTTTTGAAGCCCTAGGTTTGAAATCTTGGGACAAAATTCTATGTGAATGCTTTGAAGTCTAATTTATGATGAAATTGACTTACTCTTAGATCTAAAAATAATTTTCAAGCGTTAACATGCAAAATACCCATGCAAATTTAATGAAAATGCATCAAAATTGCTAGTTTTTGTTAAAATTTTCTATGTAAAAATGCAAATATTTTAAATTTAAATGCAAATTCACACAAAAATGCAAGACTACAGCCAAAGGAAAATTTTAATGAGCCTCTAAAATTAGTAGAAAAATCTGATAAAAGATTTTTCCTACAAACCCTAGATTTTGGAATTACTAGGTTATATAAAATTGTCAAAAATTCCACAAAACCCTAGCAATTAAATGATGAAAATGCAAGGCAAAATTTTGAGTTTTTGGATTTTTCTGTAGTTTATATAGGATTTGATGCAAAAATTATGAATTAAGAAAATTTAGAAGGAATTGATGCAATTTAGTAAGCCAAACAATGTAATTTTTGTTGTTGTATTTTTCCAAATTTTCAATTTTTTTGAATTTTTCTCAATGCAATAAAATAAATGACCAAATGAATGAATGAAATCAATCCAAATCTGAAGACAAACACTCAGCAAGTTGCAATTTAAGTCTAAAAACATGGGTTCACCAAAATGTTTAGGGTAAAATTAGATTTTGTTAATCTTTTGTTGTTTAGATGTTAAAACCCTCCTTTCCACTAAACATTGCAGGATCTAGGGTCGAGTGGCGAGCATTATCATACCCTAGGTCACTTGCAAATGAAGGGAAACTTGGATTAGGGAATTAATTATCAATTTTTCCTCCTCTTATGTCCAATTAACCATTAAAACCCTAATTATGCAAATACGACAACAAATTGACGAAAGATAGAAAAACTCTTGCAGACGGAAGTAAAATAGCAAATCACAGAATACCTATTTTTGGGGTTCCGAGGTGGAACAGTCAGGGACTAAGGTGTAGGCGCCCAAGTCCAAGGTATCTACTTTTTCAGGGAATCTGGACCTCCTTCCGACATTGATAAGCCTTGTAACTTTTGTTTCCTGAGATATGTCTACGGAGGACACTGTTGCGAGTGCCCTAGTCCTAGAAGTGCTCCTATGTCTGAATTCTCCTCAGATCCTAAATCCCTGATGTCTGCCAAGCCTTCCTGCAACTCCACTTTTTCTATATGCGATACATGTAACCTGCAATCACAAGACTTGGTTTGGGGGTTGTGGTGTTTAGAGGTTTGCCTCAGTCAAACCCCGGAGGACACTTAAGTCTCCAAACACCGTTGTTAGATAAAGAGGGTGTGCCCTTGTGAGGCAGAGGCCAAAAACCAAAGGAATCAATGATGAAAACACAATGATATGTCACCTTGTAGTGAAGCTATCGTGGAGGAAGATGCTCTTCATGCCATGAGAAGATTGATGCTCAAATCTATAAATATCAACACACCAAACACACAAGTCTGCTCTTACAACATAATAGAAGCCTTGAATCACCTTGAGAACACTTGAACATCACACTTGCTATCTCATTGCAATCTAGTTTACAAATGAATGTCTAAGCTTGCTTATATATGCAACTACAAGCACTCCTGCCAAGAAATTAAAATTCAAACTTTATTGTGTTGGCAAAATAACCAAACAACGGTCATAAACTGACACCCAAAAATTAGGGCTACCCCAAAATAAGGTAGGACTAGGGTACGAGCACCCAAGTTCTCCCCCCTATTTTGGGTAGGGTACAACTCAAGGGGTCCACCTAGGTCTAATTTGCCATGGAACCTAGGTCTCATTCCATTGGGATGCCAAAATATGAACTAAAATGTCCTAAATGCACTCTAAAGACCTGGGAGCTAAACCTTATGAGGGAAAATCCCCTAGGGGGACATTTTCTGACGTTATACACACATTCAAACAATTTTTTTTTTGAAAACTACAAGATATTTATGGTATTGTTTCTGCCGAAGCAGAATCAACACATTCAGTTTCTCCGTGCATTTCTACCAGTCAAGTAAATTCTTATTTGTTGAAAGGTTTATGGTAGATCATGAGTCGATGTCCATTGACTAAGAAGGTTCAAGAATCACCATCAATGGGTTTGAGTTGTACTGCTCTGTTTGGGAATACCTCATAAATCATGTATGGACCCAGCCAATGAGTTAGGAGTTAACCTTTCTAGTCCTTGTATCAAGAATCAAATAGCAACGCCCAATCTCTGGAATGGAATTCTCTTTCTTTTATGTGTTTATCATGCCAGGCCTTTCGTTGTTGTTGAGCTAGTTCAGTCTGATGAATGGCTTCTAGGTGGAGTTCATCTAGTTCACTAAGCTGCAAGACTCTCTACCTAAGCTCGATCAAGATCAAAGTATAGGTCCATTGTTGTTCCAAGCGTTCGGAGTTCAAATTTAATGGGCAGAAAAAGTTTCTTCCCAAAGACCAATTCGTAAGGGGTAAGACCAGTGGTGGAATTCCAAGTTGTATTATAAGCCCAAACAACCTTAGGTAGTTTCCTGGCCTAATCCTTTCTGCCTGATGAAACTTTTTTTGTTAGGATGTTTTCAAGCTCCCTATTAGTGCCTTCTACTTGTCCATTTGCTTGTGGATGATAGGGTGATGACTTTTTATGGCTTACCTGAAAATGATTGGTGAAGGCTAACACAACTTTGGACATAAAATGAGGTCCTTGGTCTGTGACAATTGACCTAGGGGCTCTGAATATGAGAAAAATTATGTTATACATAAAGTCTACAACTTGTTCTTCTCTAGCAACTTTGAGGGCTTGGACTTCTACCTATTTGGTAAGATAGTCCGTGCAGACCAGAATATATTCTTTTCCTTGTGAAGGAGCATCTATAGGACCAATAAAATCCAATCCCCAATTTTCAAATGGTTCAAAAGCTACCTGTGGTTGCAGAGGCATTTCATTGGATGCCATATGTCTTCCCACTCGTTGGCATTCATCACAACGACAAACATAGTTCTTCACATCCTTGTGCATAGAGGGCCAATAGTATCCTGCACCTAAGATTTTATGGAAGTTCTTCTTGCAAAGTAATGTCTGCTAGATGGGTCGTCATTGCAAGCTCTAAGGATGCCGTACGTTTCATCTGGTCTGACACAACGTCGCAAGACTAAATCAGGCCCATATTGGAATAACATGCCATTAATCCAATTAAAGTGAGCACTTTTTTGAATAATGCATTTCTTTTGTTTTGATGTGAAGTCTGGGGGAAGCTCAGAGGTGGCTAAGTAATTGGCAATGTGTTACATCCCCAATTTTTGTCTTGCTATACTTTTACTTTTTACTTGGATGTAAGTAAATTGATTATGATGTTTGGATTGGTGAAAAGGAAAAACAAGGATTATATTAAATGTCATTTATTGAGTTCATAGAAATTATTATGTTATTATTGATTTAATGTTTGACTTATTAGTTGAATTAATTGAATAATGATGCACTGATCATATATTGTTTGATGACAAGTGAAATGAGATTACAGGTTATCAGATGACTCTCAGGGAAAAGAGAGAGAATATCTTTCCAGGAGAGAGAGATAGACCTCGGGTTACAAGTGATTTATTTGCCAAACTGAGTATAAAGTGTTTAACAAAAATGTGAACTGTGGTGTCATGAGAGGTAAGCTTTGTCTTGTCAGTTTACTTTTGAACTTAATCGACAGGTAGTCGATATTGTTTCAAATCTTCTAAGTTGTCTTAGTCGTTAATAATGTTAACGACGTCGTTTGAGATTGATTTATAACTATTTACGTTTAACGTAAATATCACAACGTTTTTGTCATCAAATGATAGTTTTATTACAACTATTAAGATATTTGATGTGTTATAAATGATTCGTAAATGATAAGATGTTTTCATCGAAGTCATTATTATACGATTATTGTCGATAGATTATGATGGGGAGACAAGCTCAACCCGATCATAATATCTATAAACCTTGGTTTAATAATATCTTATTATTGAATAAACTATATCTGTCCAATGCAATAGGTGATGTTATGATAATTATAATTGATGTAATCAATATTTATTATATATTGATGCCTTAGCATCGAATGAGGAGAATACTTCCCATTGAGTCGATGATTTAATATTGAGTAAGCCGAAGGCTTAATTGTGGAAGAGTCCTCAATAGTGTTGGTGGTAGATCAAACCACTCATTGAGAATCATTTAATGATTAGTTGTGTTTAAGTGAGGTGTCGGTCACATCATAGAAGGTGGACTGTGGTTTTTAAACCACCACAACCGTCGAGTCGTGGAGCAGTAATTCCCATCGACATGTGGGATGTATGCATAAATAATGGACTTCAGTTTTGTTTTAAGGTATAGACTATTATGAAATTGTAATAGAACGTAGAGGAGGGAGATGAGGTGACTTTGTAGGAGTCATGTCTCTGTCATTATGACCAATGACTTAAATGAGTCGTGGTTGTTTCATTTTAAGCATGGTTAAGAACTTGTAGAGGATAGGGAAGGAGAACAAAAGGTGACGGATTAGAATACAATAGCTATGACTTAGGTGCATTCATAGTCTAGAGGCATCGACTCTGTAATCATTCGCCATCTTAGTCAATTCAAGTTTGTATATTCCAGGTATTCCTCAGTGCTTGTATCAGAAATCCAAGAGGTAATCGAATAGCAAATTTAAGACTGTTTAACTTAGTGATGAAGGCGACTATATGAGTCCGCCGATAAGGATTAACTTTCTACATTTGTGTTGAGACAGTCGAAGACTATTAAGTATCAACTTAAGATAGTTTAGTTAACATTTATGTAAACCTTCTTTGAACTGTTTTCCTATAGTCGATGGAAATATCAAATGTTATTTTCATGGTTGAAAACTTGTCATACCAATGAGTAAACTGTTGTAGGTAGACGGGGTCGATTACCTTCTTAGTGATTATAAATCATCGATAGAAGCCTTAAGAGGTTTAATGGAACTCCTAACAATCAACCCTATAAGAAAAGATATGAAAAGAGTTATGATAACAAGAGAAAAGATAAAGGACCTCAGAAGAACGAAGGTGGATCTGGCAATGAGAAAAAGAATGGCAACTTCAAAAGAAATGTGGATAGCAATGGGAAGACTTCAGATAAGAAAGGACCCACTGGAGGATGCTTTACTTGTGGGGGTGACCACTATGCAAATCGTTGCCCTAACAAGAATCAAAATGGTCAACAAAGAGGTACTGCACTACCTACTTAGCAAGAAGCATTCCAGGAAAGGATTCATGTATCTCTCGACAATCATCAAGCCGAGTATCAAATCACACCCATTGAGATGACAGGTACTTTGTTTGGAGTCCCCATATCTATTTTGATTGATACAGGAGCCACATAAAACTTTGTTTCTCCTAGAATTTTAAGAAAATTTTCTAGAAAAGTTGGTTACATGTCTAAACCGTGGTCAGTAGAATATGCTAACCAATCTAAGGCTCAACTGAAGTAAATTTGTATGTAGTCCCTTTAGGTTCCTACGATGTGATCCTAGGAATGAATTGGTTATGGAAACATAGAGCTAAGGCTGATTGTTTTGCAAAAATAGTTGAATGCTTAGATGATTTGGGAAATCTGACCCAATTCCAAGGGATTCAAAGAGAAGTTAAAATCAGAACTATCTCTGCCAAGCAATTAAAAAGGGCTAGAAAGAAAGGTTGTCAGTTGTTTGCAGTCAAGATGGAACAAGTGGAAGGAGTAGAAAACCCTAGTTTATCTTTTGGGGAAGAGTATCCTTTTCTTCGAGAATTTCAGGATGTGTTTCCAGAAGAACTTCTGGGATTACCTCCCAAGAGAGTGTTTGATTTTTCTATTGATATTAAACCAAGATTTGAGCCTATATCAAAAGCACCCTATCGTATGACGACAACTGAGTTAATGGAATTGAAAGCACAATTACGAAATTGTTGGCAAAAGTTTTAATCAGACCCAGTGTTTCACCCTAGGGTGCACCAGTTATTTTTGTTAAGAAGGATGGAACCCTTCGTTTGTGTATAGATTATCATATGCTTAATAAAGCAACAGTAAAGAACAAATATCCTTTGCCGCGTATTGATGATCTTTTTGATCAGATGCGTGAAGCTGCTGTGTTTTCAAAGATTGATTGGTGATCAGGATATCATTAGTTAAGACTGAAGGATGAAGATATTCATAAGACAACTTTTAGAACCAAATATGGACACTATGAGTTCACAGTGTTACCATTTGGTTTGACAAATGCTCCTACTGCATTCATGAATCTCATGAATAGTATATTCAGAGATTGTTTGGTTAAGTTTGTTTTAGTATTTCTGGATGATATACTCATTTATTCTAAGAATGAGGAAGAACATCATCAGCACTTGCAAATAGTTTTACAGAGGTTAAGAGAACATAAGTTATTTGGGAAGCTATCTAAGTGCACATTCTTTCAGAAGGAGGATCAATACTTAGGTCATATCATATCAGCTAATGGAATAACTATTGATCCTACGAAAATCTCAGCTATTCTAGATTGGCATGTACCAACAAACGTACATGAGGTGCGTACTTTCATGGGCCTGGCTGGCTATTATAGAAAGTTTGTTCTAAATTTCTCTAGTATTGCTAGTCCAATCACTTCCCTGCAGAGGAAAGGAAAGAGATTTGAATGGACAGACAAATGTCAGGAAGCATTTGATCTCTTAAAGGAAAAGTTAACTATAGCTCCAATCTTGAAAGTTCCTAACCCCGAAGGATAATTTGAGGTAATTACTGATGCGTCGGGAGAAGGATTAGGAGGAGTGCTAATGCAAGATGGAAGAGTTATAGCATATGAATCTAGGAAATTGAAATCCTATCAGAAAAATCATGCACCGCATGATCTGGAATTGGTAGGAGTAACTCATGCCTTACAGATGTGGAGACATTATCTGTTGGGAAAGACTTTTGTACTTAAATCAAATCATCAAAGTCTTAAGTATATTTTCTCACAACTGCATTTGAATGCTCGACAAAGGAGATGGTTAGAATTAATATCTGACTATGACTTTGAGATAAACTACATCAAAGGAAAAGAAAATAGAGTAGATGATGCTTTGAGTCGTAGAAGACATATAGCTGCTATTATTTTTATTCGCAGAAATTTCAAGGATTTGGTATTGTAAAATTTGTCTAGTGACGAGTTTTATGAGCAGGTTAAGCAGGCTTTGAAAGATAATCCTAAAGATCCAAGGTATGATGGTTTTCTATTTGAGATAGATGGACTATTAAGGTATAAAGATAGAATTTATGTACCTGATTTAGCTGGAGTGAGGGATTTAGTATGGAAAGAAGTTCATACTGCACCATATTCAAGACATCCAGGAGTGACCAAACTTCTAGCGAATATTAAACCTCTTTATTTCTGGAAAGGAATGAAGAATGATGCTGCAAGATTTGTAGCAAGTTGTTTAGAATGTCAAAGGGTAAAAGCAGAGCATCATCACCCCGCATGATTGTTATACCCACATGATGTACTAGAGTGGAAATGGCAAGCTATAAGTATGGATTTTGTTCAAGGTCTTCCTATGTCAAGAAATAGACATGATGCCATTTTAGTGGTGGTTGATAAGCTCACAAAGGTAGCACATTTCATACTAGGGAATTTGACTGATGGAGCACCTATGTTAGCTCATAAATTTGTGCAAAAGGTGTTTAGATTGCATAGTTTCCCTGAAAAGATTATCTCGGATAGAGATGCGTGTATAACATCAAGGTTTTGGCAAACTTTGTTTTCTACGCTAGGGACTAAACTCAATATGAGTATAGCTTACCATCCTGAAACCGATGGGCAAACTGAGAGGATTAACCAAGTCTTGGAAGATTTGTTGCGAATGTATTGCATGGATCAACAATATAAGTGGGAAGAATACTTACCACTTGTGGAATTTGCTTATAACAATTCCTATCATTTCGCTCTTAAGATGGCACCATTTGAAGCATTGTATGGAAGAAGATGTCGAACTCCTATAAGCTAGGATAAGCTAGAGGATAGGATTAGCATTGGGCCAGAAATGCTGGTTGAAATGGAAGAGAAAGTTAAGTTGATTAGAAAAAGATTGGCAGAAGCCAATGATAGGCAAAAGAGCTACGCGGATGCAAAACGTGTTCCAAGGAAATTTTCTGTTGGAGAAAAAGGTCTTTTGAGAGTTAAACCTCAGAAGAGTTCTATTAAGTTTGGAAAATCTTCCAAGTTGGCCCCTCGATATGTGGGACCCTTTGAAGTGCTTGAAGTAGTCAATTCGGTTGCCTATAGAATTGCTCTACCACCAGTCTTATCTAAAATGCACAATGTTTTTCATGTGTCTTATTTGAAGAAATATGTTGCAGGTAATAATCATATTTTGACTTGGAAATCTTTACAGATGCAAGACCTAGGGGTGGTCACGATTGAGCCACTCAAGGTGTTAGAAATACGCAAGCTTCGCCTGCATAATAGAGAGGTCTTGCAATGCAAGGTCCAATGGGACCAATATGCTAATGAAAATGCTACATGGGAGGATTACCACAAATTCTATCAAAAGTTTCCTCATTTATTTAATAATGTTACTAGTGGAAAACAATGAACCTGTTTTATAGATACTTTTTAATACTCTATATCATCAAGGACGATGAATCTTTAGGGGAAGGATATGTTACATCCCTAATTTTTGTCTTGCTATACTTTTACTTTTTACTTGGATATAAGTAAATTGATTATGATGTTTGGATTGGTGACAAGGAAAAATAAGGATTATATTAAATGTCATTTATTGAAATCATAGAAATGATTATGTTATTATTGATTTAATGTTTGACTTATTAGTTGAATTAATTGAATAATGATGCACTAATCATATATTGTTTGATGACAAGTGAAACATGATTACAGGTTATCAGATGACTCTCAGGGAAAAGAGAGAGAGTATCTTTCCAAGAGAGAGAGATGGACCTCGGGTTACGAGTGATTTATTTGCCAAACTGAGCATAAAGTCTTTAATGAAAATGTGAACTGTGGTGTCATGAGAGGTAAGCTTTATCTTGTCAGTTTACTTCTAAACTTAATCGACAGGTAGTTGATATTGTTTCAAATCTTTCTAAGTCGTCTTAGTCGTTAATAACGTTAACAACGTCGTTTGAGATTGATTTATAACTATTTACGTTTAACATAAATATCATGACATTTTTGTCTTTAAATGATAGTTTTATTACAACTATTAAGATATTTGATGTGTTATAAACGATTCGTAAACGATAAGACGTTTTCGTCGAAGTCATTATTATACGATTATTGTCGATAGATTATGATGGGGAGACAAGCTCAACTCGATCATAATATCCGTAAACCTTGGTTTAATAATATCTTATTATTGAATAAACTATATCTATCCAATGCAATAGGTGATGTTATGATAATTATAATTGATGTAATCAATATTTATTATATATTGATGCCTTAGCATCAAATGGGGAAAATACTTCCCATTGAGTCGATGGTTTAATATTGAGTAAGCCGAAAACTTAATTGTAGAAGAGTCCTCAATAGTGTTGGTGGTAGATCGAACCACTCATTGAGAATCATTTAATGATCAGTTGTGTTTAAGTGAGGTGTCAGTCACATCATAGAAGGTGGACTATGGTTTGTAAACCGCCACAACCGTCAAGTCGTGGAGCAGTAATTCCCATCGACATGTGGGATGTACACATAAATAATGGACTTCAGTTTTGTTTTAAGGTATAGACCGTTATGAAGTTGTAACCGAACGTAGAGGAGGAGGGAGGTGAGGCGACTCTGTAGGAGTTGTGCCTCTACCATTATGACCAACGACTTAAATGAGTTGTGGTTGTTTCATTTTAAGTAGGGTTTAGAACTTGTAGAGGATACGGAAGGAGAATAGAAGATGACGGATTAGAATACAGTAGCTATGACTTAGGCGCATTCATAGTCCAGAGGCGTCGGCTTTGTAATCGTTCGCCATCTCAGCCAGTTCAATTTTGTATATTCTAGGTATTCCTTAGTGCTTGTATTAGAAATCCATGAGGTAATCAAATAGCAAATTTAAGATTGTTTAACTTAGTGATGAAGGCGACTATATGAGTTTGCCGATAAGGATTAACTTTATGCATTTGTGTTGAGATAGTCGAAGACTATTAAGTATCAACTTAAGATAGTTTAGTTAACATTTATGTAAACCTTCTTTGAATTGTTTTCCTGTAGTCGATGGAGACATCGAATGTTATTGTCATGGTTGAAAACTTGTCATACTAGTGAGTAAACTGTTATAGGTAGATGAGGTCGATTACCTTCTTAGTGATTATAAATCATCGATTATACCACACCATTGAATGAAAGATAAGTGTATAGTTGTGAGCTTGAATAAATAGTCTTCTTATTGATTTAGGTTTGAAGTCAGTTTATTAAGAGATTGAGAATTAATCATATGCTCTCGAATGGATGAAAGATGTTTTCATTTTGAACCATTTAGTAATAAGGTTAGAATGATTTAAAATTTGTCTTGTAAAGGTTATATATATAGGCATAACAGATAATATTATTTAACCAAGAGTTTCAACCTTATTCAATTCGTTAGTAAACTTTTGTATCATATCAAATGGTAGTAACTTAGAGACATTAAGGGAAAATGGAATAAGGTTTTATGAGATTTCCATTTAAGACTAACTGTCTTTATTATACATAAAGAGATCCAATACAATGGAGTAGGATAAGTATACTAGAGAAAGACCTAGTAGGGATATTTATACTGGGTTATGTTTGTTTTCAAGGTTATTTTATGATTCCTTTGTATAGGAGACATTATTATTTGAAAATTATAGTATTGTTAACTTTGATTAAGTTAATCAAGGGTTATTATCGAATCTAGAACTCCTAGATATAGGATATGGTTATATCGTTATATCATATTAACAAGGATTATTGGGGTAACCCTAGAATCAACTATCAATCAATTGAATGGTTAAGTCATATAGACTTACTCAAGTCATAAGGTATTATTATTGTGACTCTTAGTTTAAACTAAGGCATGAATAAGGTTGATAAGAGTTATAAAACTGCAGGAATAAGATAGTATTGAAGTCGAGAAGGGGTGGGTGAACACAACGACTATGTTCTTATGAACATTATTGAAATTAAAAACTTTGGCCAAAGTAATGCATTTGTTTTCTGCATGCATTGTCGGTTCACTGTATTCGGAATTGCTCATCCTATCAGAAATCATACTTAGCTAGAGGGTATCTAGGGTTGTATGGTTGATAGAGTTGAGTAGAATACAACACTATGTACTCAGGAATGGCAAATTACCATTGGTCACCTTTGGTCTATATCTCTCGAGAAGGGTAGGGCCACTTCCTATGTGGAAGATGTGTGGGAGACCGCCGGTTTATGGTTGGAGGTAAATCACTGGAAAGATGCTCTCTCTCTCCAAGTAGGAAACATGTCAGGACTTGTGATAAAGATGTCAGATATTCAGAAGCAGTAATTATTCCAAAATTTGTATATGTAATTGATTTACTATTGTAAAACATTATAAATGAGAAAGACATTATGGTTTATGGTATATTGTAAAAGAAATCTTGTAAATATAGTTACTTGATTATTTGTTGAATAAAATGAAAAAAATTCTCTATCTCATTTTTACCTTGTTGAGTTACTCTATGGTAAATTTTAAGGTTTTTACTATGTTTTAGAATGTGGATGTTACACAATATCTCCAAACCAGGGTGTTTTAATGGAGACAAAAAATAAATTTTCATCAGGAAATTCATCCTACACAGGAGTACAATCTCCATCATCTTGCTTTATCCAGGATAGAAAATCTGCAACTATGTTGAATTTTCTAGGCTTATCCATTATGGTGACATTGAATTCTTGTAGAAGTAATAACCATCTGATTATTCATCCATTCACTGAGGGTTTGTTCATTAGGTACTTAATAGCTGAATGGTCTATGAATATAGTCACTTTGTATCTTGTGATGTAATGCCAGAATTTGTTTATTGCATGAACTATGGCTAGAAGTTCCTTCTCCGTGGTGGTGTAATTCCGTTCCATGGGGCTTAAGTTCTTACTAATGAAATATATAGCATATTTCCCTTCATTCTTATCTTCTTGTCCTAACACTGCTCCAATAGTGTCATTGGAAGCATCAACATATATATGGAAGGGAAGTTTCCAGTTAAGTCCCTGTAGGATTGGGGCTGAGACAAGCTTTTCTTTAATGATGTCAAAAGACTTTTGACATTCTTCTATCCAGGTAAAATCCACATCTTTCTACAGAAGAGAGAACATGGGAGCTGCAATCTTACTGAAGTTTTCTATGAATCTCCAATAATAACTAGCATGTCCTAAGAAACTTCTAACATCAGTTTGATTCTTTGGGGTTTCCAACTGTTGTATCACCTCAATCTTCTTAGGATCAACCTTTATACCTTCAGCTGAAATATGGTGTCCTAGTACTATACCTTGTTCTACCATTATGAGGCATTTCTCATGGCTTCGAGATAGTTGATGATCTTCACATCGTTGCAACACTCTATCTAGATTTTTGAGACCCTCATCAAAAGTGGAATTGTAGACTGTGAAGTCATCCATATAGACTTCTACACAATCATTTACAAGTTCAACAAAGATAGCCAAAACAACTCTTTGAAATGTGGCAGGAGCATTATAAAGCCCGAAGGGAAGAACCCGATATGCGAATGTTCCCCAAGGATAGGTGAAAGTAGTTTTGTCCTGGTCCTCTGCTATCACTTGTATTTGGTTATATCTACTAAACCCATCCAAAAATGAAAAATACTTCCTGCTAGATTATCCAAAACTTGGTCTATGAAGGGTAGTGGGAAATAATCTCTGTAGGTTACTTTGTTGAGTTCTCGATAGTAAACGCACACTCTCCATTTCCCATTTTTCTTTGGCACTACCAGGGTGAAACCCATTTGCTATCCGAAATAGGATAAATAAATCCCACTTGTAAAATTTTCTCAATTTCAGTTTTGACAATATCTTTGAGAGCAGGATTGAGTCTTTGTTGGGGTTGACGGACTAGTCTCATGTCTTCGGTATAGATGTGGTGGGTGCAAACACTTGGGTGGATTCCTCTCATATTTGTATAGTCTCAAGAAAAATCTTTGGACCTGTTCATCAAAACATCGAATAATTTGTGCTCATCAGATTCTGTCAACCAACTATTGATATTTAAAGTCTTTCCTGGCAACAACATGATAGTCTTGGTTCCAGGGCAATTGGAGGTGACAGTGTGAACTTCTTTTGTTAATGTGTTGAGAGGACAACTATGTGATATGATTCTATGGAGCCTGGCAATATCTGAGAAGAATTGATCTATTTTCAAGATGATATTTACCAGGAGACAAGGTCGAGTTGTGAAGTTGGTATAATCATGTTCTTCGTCGGTAATGTGGATTGGATGTCCTAAAATTTCTTCCACCTCTAAAGTCTCTTCATCTTCTGAGTCTATGGAAAGATCTTGGATGTTTTCTAATTCATCTTCCAATTTTTTGCCATGTTTTTTAATAACTACCATGGCAAGTGAAGCTAGATTCTCTTGCTTATCAGATTCATCTAATTCATCCACCCAAACTTGGTTATATTCAACAGGTTGAGCAGGGGGATATAGACTTACATGTTTGCTACTGGGACTATGTGAAATGACCATTCCTCCTGCTTTGTAGTCAATCTTGGCTGTGACTGTAGCTAACCATGGCCTTCCCAGTATTATTGGGTAACTTTCTTTGGGTGTGAGGGATTGGCGAACTTGGAAGTCTACTGAATATTCCCGATCGTCAACCTTGATAGGGACATTTTCTAAGACTCCTTTGGGAATAGCTATGGCTTGATTTGCCATTTGTAATATGGTGGTCGTGGTGCGTAGATCAGTGAGTCCAAGTTTTTCCATAACATCCACTGTCATAACGTTAATGGCTGCTCCCAAGTCCACCAATACATTAGGCATTGCTACCTCATTCATTGTTATTGTTATAAGTGGACTACCTGGGTTGCCATATTTTGGGGTTAAGGTTTTTCCAGCTAAAAGTTCAGCCAAATATCCATTGATGTGCACCGTATTAATCTATTTTGGTTTCCTTCCTGGTGTTTTAATGCACAACTATTTAACTAGCCAATTCAGTTTGGGAATCTCTTTGATCGCTTGTAACAGAGGAATCTCAATATGGAGTCGTTTAATTTCTTGTATCAGAGCAGTTTCATTAGACAATGATACTTCTGGTGAGTTCTTATGAACATTTGATCTGAGACGGTCCAGAAAAGGTGCTTGGGTTTTCTTTCCTAGTATGGGATCTTTTCCTGGAGTCGTTGATGGTTGTTTGGCAACTTCTTCCTGAGATGGCTCTATGATAGGTGTTGGAGTTGCCCGAGATTGCAGTGGGGATGATTCCTCCTGATTTTTCTTGGAGTCATGCTCTATAGGTACAAGAAGACTCTTTGGTTCTACGTTAAGTCTTTCATCTGGGTCTTATGTAACTTCAACGATGGTTAGTTAATTAAGTGTTTTTCCTGACCTTAATTGAAGATTTCCACAATAGATAGCATTGACCCCTGCCATGTTATCCTAATCGGCAGCATACACTAGGGCATTTTGACATGTGTTCTTGGGATTAGGAACAGGTTGTGCTAGTAATGGTGGTTGACTAACTTGTTCACTTTGCTGAGGGTTTTGAGGAGTCATAAGAAGGTTTTATTGCGGATATGGCATTTGTCTTGGACCATTATAGAATTGATTTGGTGGCTGATTCCATTGTGGAGGTTGATTATGAGGATGCCATTGCTGATTTAGCCATTGGGGGTTTCCCCAAGCTTGGTTTGTCCATTCAGCTGGTCCCCAAGGTGGATAAGATCCCTATCTAGGTGGTACTGTAGGCCATGGAGCTGACCATTGTGTAATGTTCCAAGGGTTTGGAGGTCGCCATGTAGGGTTGGAGTTCTGACCATAGGAGAAATTTCCTCCAGATCTCTGGCCTACGAAATTGATTTCCTCCTCAATGTGAAATGGTCATTTTTTAGAAGTCTTAATTGCATTCAGAATCTCACATTGATTAGTGGTATGATTCTTTTCACAAATTTGGCAACTATTGGCCTTATCCAAAGGACATTCTCTTAACAGATGTTTGTTTCAACACCTAGGACAATAGATGGATAAGGTCTCAGGGTTACGTGGTTTGGCTTGTATTCCATCCAAGGTGGTGTTTGACTGAACAAGAATGTCAATTTTCAAATTCGCTATTTCCTCTCGTAGTTTACCAATGTCATTTGAGCTTCTTAAGAGGCTAGATTTTCAAATTCCTCCTCAAGTACGGGAAATTTTTTGACATAACTCAGAGATATCGGTAAGTTCAAGTTGGGACATATCTCCTTTTCCCATTAAATCTAAGCGTCTTCTAGCATCCTCATCAAGTCCTTTGAGAAAGATAGTCTTTAGAATCTCTAGACTTATGGTTGCCTCACCACATTGTTTGGTTAGAAAGATAAACCTATCAAGGTAATCTTCCAGGCTCTCATCTTCTTTTTTTCTTAGTTTGAACATCTCTTCTTTCCTGTCACTAACTCTGCAATAACTTTGGTAATTTTCTAAGAAAATAGCTTCCATGTCATCCCATGTAGTTATTGATCCAGAAGCTAATCCCATAAACCAACGCATTGCAGTGTTCCTCAGAGTTGAGGGAAAAAGTTTAAGCTTCTAATTGTCATTCTTGTAGTTGCATGTTTAACACAAGACTATGAACTCAAAAAGGAACTGGTTAGGATCTTTAGAAGAAAGTCCCCTGAAAGTCGGTAAGATAGATGGTGAAATGTTTTTCATTGGTGCATCATCATCTTCATTGAGAGTGATAGGGTAAGTAAAGGTTCGTGCTGTTGGTCTTCTCGCCATATCATCATTATGGAGATTGTTAGCCATAATGTCAAAAGGAATGTTCTCTTCCTCGAAGACTAGGTTGGTTGGTTGAATCACTATCTCCTCAAAGATTGGGTCAGCTGGCAAAACTTCTGGGGTACGATGGGGGGTCTCAGGTTGATCTTACTCAATCAATTCATAATTTAGTTCTTCGGCTAAGACTTCTTTTTCCCTATTTATGGTTGGAATTACTATTGGGGGGCTTTTTGGTATGAATCGTCTGTGTGGGCCTCATTTCTTGACCATGCAGAAAGAGAGGTTTGGTGACTATTTTTGGGTGTTTACTACAAGAAATTCCCAAGCATGCCCTAATAACACTTAGAAAAGATCACGTTGTCCCTGACAACGACGCCAAAAAGTGACAGGCTGTTGTAAGGTCCTAACACTTTAGATGAAAATTATCAATTTATCCACCGGGGTAGTGTCTGAGGCTATCTGTAATAGGGAGTTTGGATATTTCAGTGAGAAATAGTTTTCTAGTTCTGTTAAAAGATTGAAATAGTACATGAAATGAAACAATAATTATATCCTTCTACAGAAAGCATTCAAATTCTATACTAGAAAGCATGAAAAACTTTAGACTAGAAATCATATAAATTCTACACTAGAAAGAAAATAAATTCTATGCTAACAATTCACAAATGCAATTTGCTATGCTGCAAACACTCCAAATTCTAACTATCAGAAAATAGTAATTCTAACTAAGGTAGATGCGCTGGAAAACTTCTAATCAACACAGAAAGTTTCAAACAACAATACACAACAGTTTAACTTTTAAACAACACACCCTGTAGGTTAACGATAGAAACTAAACATAAACTACCTTTAACTGAATAAAAACATCCACAGAAATGAAAATACTTATCTATCCTATAGTCCCGTGAGTGGCCAGCTCGTGGGAGAAGCTTGTCTTAACTTAGGTCACATTCAATCACTTTCACAGGACATAATAACTCCATTCAAAACTTCATATTTCCAAAGAACTAAAACTCAGAACAACATCATTTGCATTCATGAAAAATTGCAAGTACACAGCTCTGATGATTTTGAAAACTAAAGGATTGTCTTTCATTCATCCATAGTATATATTTATATCCATGTTTTGAGCAACAACTAAAACTGAACTACTTCAAAACTCCTAAATTTCAGATGGCGGGAAAATGCCATTTGAAGAAGTCTTATAATTGAAAAATAGAATCTTTACTACTGCTGTCTTTTAGAACATAAAAAGGATTCCGAGTGGAGCCATAATGTCTTTTGGGTAACCACAGAAATAACATGATTAAAACAAAGTCTTCATTTAATGCACGCCTAAAATTTCTTGCGCCCTCAACTTCCGGCACATTCATCCACAATTGCATGATGTCCACTTCTTTTATAGGCAATGCATAAACCTGCACAATTACCCAACCTTTCATGCCATTAAATCAACATTTAAAAACTAATTTCAATCAATTTAGGAAATAAGGATTTGTACAACATTTTATTAAAAATAGATAAATATTGCTTATAAAAATAAATAAATTGGCAAGGCTAGGGAATTGGGTAATGCAAAAAGGGCTATTTGTTCCATCAAAGAAATGAGGTTATTTATACCTCATCAACAATGGTACACCATTTAAGAACAAGGATGTGCAGAAATTTCTTGAAAAATATAATATTCAACATCACTTCTCTACACCTTATTATCCTCAATCAAATGGCCAAGAAGAAGCTTCAAACATAATTATTGGACAGATTTTATGAAAGACTGTTAACAAACATCAAAAAGACTGGCACATTCAGTTATCCTACGCATTATGGGCCTATAGAATGAGTATTCATACAGCTACTGGGAATACACCGTATAATCTTGTCTATGGTGGAGACACGATAATGCCCTTATAATTAGAAATTTCTTCATTGAGAGTTTCCCTAAGAGACGTTATTGACGATGATACAAAATGTGAGAAGAGATTGCAAGAACTTGAGATGCTTGATGAAAGACAGATAAACACTCTTGAGCACCTCAAGGCTCATCAAAAAAGCATACAACGATCATACAATGAACATGCTATACAACGTTCTTTCGACGTTGGGGATTTCATACTTTATGAGAATCAACACAATGTAAACGCACCCCTTGGAGACAAAGGTAAGTTTAGCCCCAGTTAGCTTGGACCATATATAGTTATTGAGGCCTTTGGATCAGAAGCATATAGACTAGCTGATGAACAAGGTATGCCACTTAAAGAACCCATTAATGCAACGCACCTCAAGAAATTCCATGCTTAGATTTGATGTTAAATGTTATAAAGCAAAATTATTAGTTAGATTAACTTCAATTTCGATAAGATATCATTATTTTGTCCTAATTCATTTAACATTGCATCTTTTGCTCGGTTAATCATTGTCATATCTTGTTTATACATTCTTTGTTAAGATCACTCTTGTATTAAGTGAACATAGCATAGAAATTTGGGTTTATGCAAAATTTTTAATCATTGTGCCTTTTACTATATATTTTGCAAAGAATTGATTAGTATGTCACATTAGAATTAATTACATTTCCATATTAGCCTTCAACATTCATCACTAGTTGCATTTTACAAAATCACATGTGATAGATTAAAACAGTTGTGAATAAATAGAAAAATAATCATATATAGATATATCATCATCAGTTTCAAATATACATCCGAGTCGACTATCCCTTACAACAAAATGGGATGTCATAGTACATAATAGATACACATCATATAGTTGAACCTCGGTCACCTATACCCTTAGGCCCTTATGGTGTGCACGTGACAGAGGCCTGAACATGTGTGGCTACGGATCGTGAATGACTCCTAGAGACACTCCATGATCATAACCCCCTGATCTCACCTCTCAGCCCTATCACCTCCTTGTGTGCCTCCTGGTACATCTGCTATTACTAGTCTCTCTCTGCATGAGCCCTGTCTCTATCAGCTCTCACCTGGCATAACTCAAGCAGTAAGAATTCACCGATGACTGGCTCTCTCTCAGATGTGGGTACCGCTACTGCGTGATCCCACTACGCTTGAAGCTCAGCCTCAGTGCGCTCAGCTCTCTGAAGTAACTCCTCTCTCTCCCATGCAGACTACTCTAGAATGGCCTCTATAGCCGTCCTATATCTGATGAAAGGCATAAATATTTCTGCATGTCACCCAATGGATGGCCGTGATGAATACCCCGCCTGCACCCACTACTCAGCTACATCTATAGGTACTATGTCCGCTATGACACGACTCACAAAGTATCTCCAAGCATCAATACCAACTACACAAAATAGAAAATAGGATAGATATCAGACTCGCACATAAGCATTATAAACAATAAGCATAAGAACATCAAATTAATGAAACAAGTCTAACCTAGATCTCCATCTCGCCAAGATGGATCTCGAATCGCTAAAGGTGTAATGAGCTCTGTAGTCTGATCTGTAGTTGGGGCACAAGCCTACTGGTCTCCCCCCTCTCACTCTGACTAGGCCTCTCAACACTTGTAGGGACTGGACCACGAGCCCTAGAACATGGTCTCAACTCGGTCTCCTCGTCCGTGTCCACCTCTTGCTGGTCCTGTCATGGTTCACCCTGAAGATGTACTATGATGGAACCTCCTCCTCATCATCATCCTCCACATCCTCCTCTAGATCATAGTATCATGTGAAGTCACTCACATCATTCTCTACTCTTGTGTCACTAGCGTGATCAACCCAAGGTCGAGCATCACCTATAGGGTGACCAGGAGGAAAGATAGGAGCAGGCCATGCCGTATGCCACTAGGTTTGATATGTTTAGGTACAACCAACATCATCTGCATCTGATACCAACACTGCATCTTCGGGACCATCATCATCACTAAGAGTTACATCTACTACTGTTGGTCATCGGGCACTGTTTGCCTTGACTGTGCTATGCATGGTGTGTGCATAGCTTAGACGCACTATAGGAACATCTTTTACCTATTTGAACTGTCCTGCCACCCTGTCAAAGTAGAACCAAACCATGATGTGATCGAGGCGACCGGCCATCAGCCGATCCCTCTGCATTCTTGCTAACTGTCTCTGCTGGCCAGGCCATAAGATATAGCCGCGATATGGTCTCCAGATGATATCACTGGGTTGTAGTCTATCAAAAATAACTCTCCAGTATAACATATCATTGTGTCTCCAACATCTAACTAGTGGATAGGCATGATCACGTGGATGGGTGAACGTTGACTCTATAGGAAACCCTATTGGTCATGTGCACCTGATATGCTCAAAAGCCCAAACCTATAATAAAGTGCAGATCATCAGACTGTGCATCTCATAATGGACGTATCATCCTAGGTCATGGTAGAGGTGCGTAAGCATACTGCGCCCCCATGCGTATATAGTCTGGTGCTCCTCCATCACTCTAATGGTATGATCAAGACCCTTGTGAAGGTGAATGCCTCGTCCATCTAGTGCGACGACTAGTGCAACAGTGACTATCATAATCCTCCAAACCAATGGGATGTCAGTGCATCCCTGCTCTAAAAGCTGAAGCTGAATATGTCCTCGCTCTGCCCGTGAGACTATGCAACCTAGACAATACAACTGACTCTCGCGAGTGTACTCTGTTGTACGATGTCCCATGACCCTCACTATCTCTCCTCAGATAGGTAGTCGCAGGATTTTGTATACATCCTCCAGTGTGATAGTCATCTCACTTGTAGGTAAGTGGAATGTGGATATATCAACGTTCCACCTCTCCATCAGGGCCATCAACATACTGCAATAAAATCTGGTTGTGGGCATATCAAACACCCACCATAAGCCCACTGCCTACAAGTGCTCCCTCTCTGTGCTAGACATAGTACTAGCACGCTCTTGAAGTAGTGCCATCAGGTGACCACCTGTGTGCTCTCATGTGTCTGGGATGTCCTACAGGTCAAATAGCAAGCAAAAATATTAGTTTTCATCATCAAACCAAAAAACAATATTTTAAATAGTAATGAGTGCCTGTACCTTAGGTCCTATGTCCTTTGTGGACCTGGGCGCCCCAAAGGGATACTGGCACCCTAGAGGGACTAGGGCGCTCTAGTGGGACTCTAGCACCCTAGGAGGACTTGGGCACCCCTACTAGGGACCGCTATTCGTTAGGACCCCCTCGACACAGTAAATGATAAAAACACCTAAAAGAAAAATAGAAAGATGACAGAAACGTAAGATTAGGACCCTACCTCGGCCTTGAAATGCCTCTTTGCCACTCGGGCTCAGAGCATATCCAGTCGTGGGGTTGATACGGGCGTCGGCTCGGCATGGTTGTCCTCCTCTTCTCCTTCTCTCTCTCCTCTACACAATGCAAGAAATAAGAATGAGTAAGTGATAAGTGAAAACTCCCTTTACATAAAGTAAGTGGATGAGAATTCCTATCCCTAACTAGGTGCAAAATTGATCCATTTCACTCTTGAGCCTTTATCTTGAGCTGTCGTACTCAGATTTTCAGGTCGTTAGTTGCATTGGAATATTGGTTTGACTCTTTATCTTACCCAATGTGTTGCGCTTGGGTGTTGTTTCTTCAAGCAACCCTCACAATGCATTTCTCATCAAGTTTCCCTTGAAATCAATGCACGTGGATATTTCCTTGTTTCTACTTTTTGGACTAAGCAAGAAGAAACAAGGGGGGCATATATTCCCCTCGATTTCCTCCTTCATCTTGTCTCATCACTCAACCCCCTTAGTGTTTTTGTACTGATTCATTGGTGGTGGTTGCAGGTTGATTTGATTTTGACTTTCTGACAAGTGTTCCTTTGCAATTTGCGGTTCCTAACTTTGTGGTCTTGCAGGACTACGGATTTGGGGGCTTCTTCCTTCTCGGTGACAACACTTCAGCTTTCTCTACAGTATCCTTTTTGGGTATCCTTTGCATGGTTGATGCATTTACTTTCCTTTAGTTGCATATGCATGTAATGTCATATGGCCACTAAAGTGGGGGCTAAATGTTACATCGAAAAGTGTCCTCATGTATGGAATGGTACAATTCCCCTCGGTTTAGCTCCTCACCTTTGGTGTCCTCTTAGCATCTTCATTTTTGGCCTTCCTGAAACCCTGATTGACTTATGTTTAGTTGAAAAATGTTTATTTTTTTAGATAACTATTGATGGATCCCGAAAAGGGAATTTGGATTATGGGTCCCTGGAAGCCCCTAGAAGTAGATCTAGTTAGAAAATGGGGGACTGGACTTGGGCACTCGTGCCCTAGTCCTGCCCCATTTTTTGGGATTTTGAATCTTGGCGGGGTGTTGGCTCCCACCAAGCATCTCAGGATTCTGTTTTCAATTTTTTGTTTTCACGCGATATTGAGACGTTATTTCAAAATTTGAAATTCCTAAGGTTAGATATAAAAAGACCTTTGAAAATCATTTGATCACACACAATCTTTATGCAAGCTTGATGCCAAAACTCTGTTGAAATTGCCATTGAAGATCAGTGACTTGTTGAAGCTTTTGAAAGTTATTTGAATTTACTATCATGGAGATAATGGATGGAGATTACGAATCAAGATCTTGAGACTATCTTTCTCTTCCTAGGGTTTGTACACCTTTTGCATGATCGGGAGAAGGGTTGAAGCCTCCAACATCAAGCTTGGAGATCCTTCGCGGACATTGCTGATTCACCTTCTTGTTCATGCAAGTCTTCATTGTTTTTATCTCCTTGATGTGAAGTTGTATTTGTTCATTGAATTAAAGCAAGTTATTGATCTTCTCTTGATTGAGACATCTAGGGTTTGATATTTCTGCATACACTTGGTTAGGTTTGCACACACTTCTGCAAATCTTTATCTCTGGCTATTGTTTTTGTAGGAATACCAAAAACGGGACTTAACTGAGGCAAGCTCCTATATAGCTGAAACATCTTTCTCCTCCTTTTGCAGGTATAGATCATGTTTGACAGGATATGGCAGAAAGGAGCGACAGAAAGATGGATATTGCAAATACAGTCGTCACTAAGTTTTAGAGTTCTGGATCCTGACACTTTCGGGACTAATGAGTGGGCGCCCTAGTCCAACTGGGGAGATTCTTTGAGATATGGGAGCTATTGGAGGTTACCGGACAATTGATGCGAGAGGTTTTCACAAATGGAAAGTTGCAGGACTAATGAGTGGGTGCCCTAGTCCAGTTAGCCCTCTGTTTCCAGGTGGATGATCTTTGAACCTTATTCTCTACAGTTCTGTGATCTGTTTTGTCTGTCTCATCTCTGAATTCAATCAATTTCTATTACAAGGTGTAATTAGGGTTTAATCATTTAGTGAATAAAGGACACTTGATAAAACTTTAGTTTAAACACCTGATCAAATCTAATTAGCATTAGGGAATGTACAAGCCATCTGTAGCTTGATCCCAAGCTCGGTTCTTGTCTTACCAATGTTTAGTTAGTGGAGAAATAGGACTTAAATCTTGTCTAAGAGAACCTACTTTTTCACCCTAAACAAACTTATCACCAAATTTTCAAATGTAGTCAAACCAAAAAAAATAGTTTGTTAGCTCCTCTAAATTATTTCTGGGTTCATCTCGAATTCTTTGAAAATAGAACTTCTTCTAATACAACTAAACAAGATCTTCATACCTAATCCTATGTCCCTATGTAGTTGTTTAAGTTATTTTCCTGCTTAAATTTAAGTAGTTGAGTGGTCCCATAAAAATTTAGAATTATGGGAAAATGATAATTTAGAATCTTTCCCTATTTTTGTGATGCAGCTACTGTTTAGGAATTGTGAATAAACTGTGGAAAAAAAGGGGGGCTGGAAATAAGCAACTACTGCATAATGAAAAATATGTCATGTGGTTGCATATATTTCCTTCCCTCCTCTTTTTTTATTTTCTTTTAATTAAGATAACTTATTTTTGTTTTTACTATAATAAAAAACTACAAATTAAGACAACTGCTTATTTAAGTAGAAAAATAAAATATTTATGGGGTCACTAGCTCCACAATAGTGGTGATTGCACAAAAATTTGAACAGATGGATGGAGACATGCCCTAAGTCCAAAACTTGATTCCCTTTTTTACTGTGCACTTCCTCGACTTCTTTTCAAATTCAAAAAAAATCTTGCTTCCTCCAAGTTTTCTTTAATAACATACGTCAATTTTTCCTATCCAAAACCTTCCACTTCCTCTCTTTGCTCCCCTTTTTTCTCACTTTTAATAACTGACTTAAACTAATCCCTATATTCTCTCTATACTCACCCCATTATTCTTAGCTCGTTAACATTGTTACTCCACTTAACTAAAAATAGTTAATAAAAATTCAAATATTTTAAAAGAAAACTCTAATCCATTTTTTATTATAATTTAACTATTACATTTTAAAATGAATATTGGAAACATATTTAACCTATTTCTTAATTTATTCTAACTTTAACTATTATCAAAAAAATTAATTGAACATATCAAAATACAAAATATCAAAAATAGGGGTTATGACATCATCCTTGTGCAACTTGAACAAGCCACAAAAGAAATTGATAAGGGGTTAATATTAGAATATCATTATAAATAAACATTTCTTAGCAAAGTTTCACTTTGTCATTCCTGAATCATCTTGTTTTCCTTCATCTTGCTACACCATCTTTGTATCTTGCTACATCATCCTTCAGTAACTTGAACAAGCCACGAAAGACATTGGTGAGGGGTTAATATGGCATTTACAAATTTATAAAATATTGTTATAAATAGACATTTTTTTGACAAAGTTTCACTTTGCTGATTCTGAAACATCTTATTGTAAAGGTGTATACAATAGTGGCAATCTAATTAAATATTCTTGTATGAATGAGATTTTGTTAATGATTGTAACAAACTAATGGGATTCAATGAGAAGTTTTTATTGCAAGAAAAATTAAGAATATTAAATATTTTGTTATAGTTTATCGTTATCCCAATATTTTGTATAGTTTATCATTTTTTACAATAAGGTGTACAAATTAGGTTTTATCAACAAATGCTTGTTGATGAAACCAAACCAAAAATTCTTAATCTTGGCTAAAACTCTTCAAAACTTCAAGTAGTGTTAAGAACTGACACAAAGAAAATTGTTGGCAATCACCACCATCATCCAATTCAATCTTTACAATTTTAACCCTATTCAATTCAAATTTTGATTGTTTAGAAGGATTTCTGCCATGAACAGAAATTCAAAGAATTAAGGAGTAATGAATTTACACATTCAACGTACTTGTGTGACCTTCTGCTGAATGTCTTGGACACTAGAAATATGGTCGAAGGTGTGGATGCTAAACTTGAGGTTCCTGTTACTGTGTGGGCTAAGCTGCTCTACACCTGTGCGTGCAATGAAGAAGGCATCATCAATCTGGAGGGAGAGAAAGATAAGTAGGATGGTAGTAGGAGGTCACAGTGATGTTTGTTTTTTGTTTTACTATTTCTGTATAAGGTTTAGACTATGTTTGGTTTGGGGTGTGGGCCGTGGTAATTTGCCCCACTCCTTTGACTATTCAAAAACTATCATAATTAAGCAGTTATGTATCTCTCTGTTTATGGAATGATGTTACAGACAAGCGGGCTTGGCCCTATTTTTGATGGGTCCCTGGTCCCTAACTAGGGTATATATATTTAAAAAAAAATTACACATTTCTCTAAATTTACAAAAACCAAAGAGAATTTCTAGAACAAAATTCAACTCAACATAAAGTATACACATCAAAAAACACACAAATTTAACAAAAAGTTTAATGCCATCTTTATATAGGTGGATGAGATACATGTTAAAAACAAAAGACTCAAACTAGCAAGTGAGTTGTTGGGTTGTGAACTACAAGGATTGGTTAGAAATTTATATTACATTGCAACTATATCTATTTATTTATCACTATTGTTTATGGTTATTATGAATTAAAATAATTTCTTGGCTAATTATTTGAGACATCAAAACCCTTATAACAAATATGTTGTGTCTACTATTTACTTTTGGATAAAAAATGCTACATGGGCCATAACCTTATGACAAGTCATATTTTTTCATTTGTCCAACGTTTATTTTAAAATATAATTTCTTATGTCATTATAATGATTATCTTTATTTGTGTTGCAGTTGCATCTATTGGCTTGGATGTTTGTGTCCAATTCTTATGGATTAAAATAAAAAATTGAGCCCTCCCATAATTAATTGCATTGGTGGAGATGACATCAAATGTCTTCATGCCACATCTATCCATAAATATGCTATGTGCGCTTTCATTTAACCTATTTCATGGCAATGATGCTTCCTTCTCACATTCTGCAAGAGTCCTTTTTTACATTATGCCACTTTTTATTCTTTTTTCCACATTATGTTGATTTTACATTCCTTGTATGACATACATTTTGGACCATGCCACACTCCCTTAGCAAATGTCAAGTCGCCTCTGGCCAACTTGCAACCTTTACCATTAAAGGTAACATGTATCTCAAAGTTAGTCATTTTAGACACATACATAAGATTCCTACCATACTTGAAATATGCAGAACATCTGAGAGTGTCCTTACTCTTCCATCCGTGAAGGCTACCTTTACCTTTTTTTGACCAACTATCTTCAAAGAGTTGTTATCACTGAGAAAAACATGACCTTCATTACACTTTGTGTATTCAGAGTACCACTCTCTATGAGGTGTCATATGATAAGACACACTTGAGTCAATCAACTAAGAATCATTGACAATGGCATAGAGTAAAAATAAAAGCATCAAGTTACTATATTCATCATTGTTAGAGGATCTATCAAAAGAATCATCCTTCTTCTTAGACTTACAATCCTTCTTAATGTTACATTTCTTGCCATAATTCCAAAATTTTACTTTTAATTTACCTAGACATGTTTTGACATGTCCTTACCCTTAGACTTCTTATCCTCATTCTTCTTTTTACCCCTTTTCTCCTTAGACCTTCCTCTAACAACTAGCGCATTAGGAGAGGTTTCATCCATGGACTTGTTTCTAATTTCCTCACTTAACAAAATGCCTATGACTTTCTCTAGTTTCAACGACACAACATTACTACTGATAGATATTATCAAGTTTTCCTATGAATCATGTAAAGAACAAAGTAATATATTGCATTTATCCTCTTTTTCCATTTTGATTCCTATTGACACAAATTGATTTAACAACAAATTGAAAATGTTTAATTGATTAGTTACCGAGTCTCCTCACATTTTCAGAGAATACAACATTTTTCAAGACAAGTTTATTAACCACTCTTGGATTGACATAAGGTACCTATCTTCTTCCATGATAAATGAGTAGTCTATTCCTCACACATTCATAAGCATAGAATTTGAGACATAATTGAATAGTTCTCTTAGCCTTTTTATCCAATTTTACCTTCTCTTGATTAGGCATATCCAAGGGTTTAGTCAAAGAAGATACCACAACCCACTGATCTCTCTACCAAAAGATATTCCATCTTTAACTTTCATACTTCAAAGTTCTAACTATTGAACCATTCAATATCAATCCTTAATGTGCTAAGCATATATTTAATAGTAATGTCTTCTTGTGAAATATTTCAAAGTTCTCCTTTATGACTAGTTATACATGAGCTGCAACAAACCAACTATTGTAAGGTTTACCACTACATATGCTAGGGTTTAGACTCCCAATGACGTAGTAACTACTTGAACAACAACTTACACTTTGATACTACATGTTGGGGTTTTATACCCTTGTTACCAAGGACTAATAGACCGGGATAAGGAAACTTAAGATTATATGATATCTAAAAATACTTAACACTATATGCCCAATCTATCTAACAACATTGACAGAAGTAATTGGAACAATATATAAATAGAAAATTACACAAGACACCAACATTTTCATGGGAAACCCTTATGGGAGAAAACCCACCACCAAAAGACAATCATGATTATCTTATTCATAATCTAAGGATTCAATACAACAAGTCTTTTAGAAAGTCTCAATATATAGCATACTCTTCTATAATCACTCTAATGTCTCACACCAACAATGTTCTATCCAATTCGCTAACCTTGACCAACCTATCCAGCCTTTCACTATCTAACAAACCTCCGCGTAGAAGAAGACCACAGTGCCAGAGAGGACTCTAGCACCAAACCTGGACACTAGCACCTTTCCTTAAATGTCCTAATTGGGCACTATAGTCCCTCTTGGGCACTCCAGTCCTTCCTTGGTGCTCCAGTCCTTCTAGGGCACTATAGTCTGTTCCAATGTCTAAAAGTGAATCTTTTTACATCTTTCTAGAACCTAATTTCACTCACAAGCTTAACAAGGACTCTACAACAAAGTTTAACATCCTAGGGACACTTGAACCCATGGAAGGTCCCAAAAAGCATGAAAATGACTGATTCGACATCAAGGGAACCTAAGCCAAGTATCCAAAAAAGAAAGGAGAGAGGAAGAGGAGCTCATTACTTCGAAACTAAACCCAAACCATAAGAACTCCTAATACTACAAGGTAGAATTGACTTGCGACAAAGCCATCCATAGAGTCCATCAAAGCAAGAAGGGAAATGATTCATTTTACCAACAATTAGATGATGCAAGGTTCACTAAACAAGCATGTTCATTTAACCAAATGAAAATTTTAAGTGCACTCGTTCATTTTAACCATCATACATCCAAAATGATATGAAGAATTTGAAAAGCCATGGACTTTCGACACCAATGTCAAATCATGCTAGAACTAATAATATGTTTGTCAACACTTATGTGGGCAGATTACAATTCCTCAATCATGGAGGATCAATAAATATTATAGGATTAGAAAAGGGGACGCCAATGTCCTTAATTATACATTTTTATTCAAATTGAAATAAATAAGAAATTACAACAACGATGAGATCCCTGCATGCAAATCCAAGCTACTCCCAAGGAACTGCATATCAGAGTATTGGACAGGATCTATGGATCAATGAAATGTGCCTGTGCAACAAGCAAAGCTAACTAATGAACAAATTACAGAGAGATAGAGAGAGAATATCACTGTATAATGTATTCAACTCAATTAAAAAAAGATTTACAATAGGTGTTATATATAGGAGGAAGGAAGTGTAACTTCCACCTCGAATCATGGAGATAACTGCTACTAGTCTAGTGGAATAATCCTAAAATAGAATGTAATTGCCACTTGGCTAATAAAGTGGTAGTTAACTCCTGAAGACTAAAGAGCACCTAAGAAAGCTAAATATGCGTGTGTGGGAATAATTTGAATAAACAAATAAATAGAATAATAATATTCTACACCAATATTGCAAGTCCCCAACGGTGGTCCAATGCCACCCAACCATGTGGATACCCTCAGGTCCACCCCACTATCCTAGGAGATGGTCGCACACACACTCACGACATACAAGGGAGAGAGGGCTTCACACACACCAATTAAACATGAACACCTTACACCACATTTACAAGCATGAATCAAGAAATACACAATTTATCACAAGAGATCACAACACATGTCAAATGTAGTTTCTGACTGTAGAGAAGGAAGAGAGTCATAGAAACAAGACAAGGAGTGTCATTATGCTGGCTCAACATCCTCGTAGATTGCGATTAGATAGGCTACCCTCACATGAGGACTACTCTGACATTCACCAACTCCTAGAGTTGTGACATGTCCTTTATTATCAAAACCAGATCTAGCGTAGCATCCATGTTTTGTGTAGATATCTTAATTACATTTTTTATTTACCTAATGTGATTATGGTTTAACTTGTTTAAACTCTCCACCTGCTATTTTCAATGATCACTTTGTATTATGGCACGTGGTGCGAGCCACTCTTGTCTTACCCTATACCTCATCCTATACATCCATCACACCAATCATACAAATTGGGCGTGACACAGAAAACAATGCAACAAAATTTCACGACATAAAGTCAAAAGATGCAACATTTCAAATCATAAAGGAGACTATTCATCCCACAATTTAAATAAATCAATTATGTCCTAAAATGTAAATTTTTCATTTCTTTCAAATACAAAAATAACCATAAAACCCCAAATTGGCCATTAATGGTTTCTTTGCAACCTTCATTTTTTCTCAATTTCTAAAATAAAGAAAATCTCAAGAATCTAATTATACCCTCTTAGCACAATTATGCACAACAACCATAATCTTCACTCAAAATAGAAAAAGAGGTTTTCAATAAAATTTTGCCGTGGTTTTGGCTTTTTTGGTTATATTTTCAATTTTTTTTTAAAAATAATAATAACAATAACACATGTAGATTACATAAAACCTACAACAATTCATTTCCTTCATAAGGAAGTCGTGATCAAACCACATATGGTGGCATGTCAATGAAAATTTTTACAAATTTAAACAATGTTAAAGGAGGAGAAATACCTTCCAAGCAAGCTTTGAAAATAAAGTCAATGGAGGAGTTCTTGAATGGAATTTTTTTGCTACACACACCAAAGCGTCCACCAAGCATTAACAAATCCAATCCCCAACTCAAACAAGCAAGAATCACTCTTTTAAATCCTTTCTAAATTTCTTTCCAAGGAAGCATGAAGAGGGTTTGAGAGAGCAAGAAGTGAATGATTTTAGAAAATGAACTCTAATTTTTCTTTTATCCTTCAAAAGCCCTTCTTTTTATTTTAATTTAAAATTCCATTAACAAGTCTTTTAAAAAGAAAATGCAATAAGGATATCCTTTTTATAATTTAAATACTGACTTCCCTCCTTTCCTTTCTTACTAAGAATATATTTTCTAATTATCAATTGAAGTCAATATTTTTCCAACAATAATACACATGAAGACAAATAACAAGAATATATATTTAACTCACATTATTAATTTTCTCCTTAGCGACCAATTAAGGGTGAGTAATTCTTTCCATGCAAAGTAAGAAAATAAGGTAACTATTTATCCGAAAGGCAATAATTTTCCCCAGTATTACGTAATATTAAATATTTCCAATATAATAAAAACAACTTTCAACATAATTAAAATGCAAAATGTGAAGATAGTACAAGCACACATAAATGACCATTCAATTTAGGGCTTGCACATGACAAGTAGAATCCTGAATCACCACTGATTTGGATTTGAAAACACACAAGGATATGCAAGGTTCACCTCATACTCGATTTGAGTGGGATAAAGGCTTAACAAATAAGTTTAGCCAATGCAAACATCTCCAATATAATCACCGTTGGGGAAACTTGGTACCTGCACACTTTTCAAGTGAAACATCAGGCATACCTACATTATATGAAAGACCTAAAGCATAGTATAAACATCCAACGTGGTACGATATATACAAATCAATGAACATCGCATAAAACAAGAATCATCCACAATGATTAATACCCAACCAATAATAATAATTATCATATCTACATAACACAAGTAAAAACAATGAAACAACATACTGAGAGTTCAAAAAATAAACTCATAACATATGCACCCATAGTCAAAATATAGGTGCCAAGACAAAACCACATCGAGGACACCTCGATGGCAAAATTACATCATTGCTAATTATTGTAGTGGAAAATAAAGTATAAGTCAATAGTGACAAGGCACAAATACCTGAGGCATTACAAAACTTAATAGTAATAATAATAAAATTAGTCAGAAAACATCTTTAATTTCAAATCAATCATAAGAAATGTTTGCTTCACAAACCACAAAGGCATATTGTAATGTTATTAGCAAAAGATTTTTTTTTTCAAATTTTTAATTTTTTTAAAGTTAAAAGGTTTTTTGGTTTGGGCATGAAGTTGAATGGTTGTGATTGAGTCTATGAGAGATCAAGTCTCGTTGAGTGTAAGGTTCTCCATACTCTAAAGGATAAATCATGCCCTAGGCAATTTTGGTAGAATAGATACTCCTCAGTGCTTGACTCTAAACAATTTTTTTTTTCAAATTTCAAAATTTTAATTTATTTAAAGTTAAAATCTGTTTTGGTTTGGGCATGAAGTTGAATGGTTGTGATTGAGTCTATGAGGGATCAAGTCTTGTTGAGTGTAAAGTTCTTCGTACTCAAGGGATGAATCATGCCCTAGGCAATCTTGGCAGAATAGATACACCTAAGTGCTTGACTCTTAACCAAAAAGGTATCAACTTATATTTGTGCCCCCAAATCAAGTTACAAAAAATGATCTAACATTAACACAAAACCCTTCATAAAAAGATTAAAATTATACCACTACTTCTCAATAAAATAGTCAATGAAGTCCCCATCAAAACTTAAATTTAATGATCAACCTTATCTATTGAACAATTTTTTTTATAACATTCAAAATTATTTTCAAATATTAAAATATTTTATTTTTAAAAATATATGTGTAAATAATTCTTTAAAAAATTTGATAGTTATCCAAAATCTCTCTTCAATTTAATTGTATTTTACAACTAAAACACCTAGATACGGCCATCAAAATTAGGCAATGGCCCCCTCTCCGGCACGTGAGCCTATGACGAAGGAATCATTACTCCACGGGTATGAAATGACAAAGGAAGGAAAAAGAAAATCCCCGGCGCACGGGCCGCAAATGTTTCGTCATAAACGGCTACCAAGTGCTTAAATAATTCAACGATTTGCGACCCAAAATTACAAGTGGGACTGGATATCCCTTTTCAACAGTCCGGGAAATATAATCTTTGCGCACGAGTGCCGGAAACCGTTGGAACTCCGGCCATCCCGCGGCCCGCCGGACACTGTTACCCTGTGTTGTTTTTTTCCACGGTCTTATGAAATACTAATGCTATTTACTTCGTAACTGCCGGACCTGAAGTCTCTAATTTGCTCAAGCCGGTAAACAACATGTTTCATGTCCGGTCTGTCGTCCCGCTCAATCGCCAGGCACTCATACGCCAGTTCCGCAACTGAACTCACCATTTCCTTCACCTCAAAAGTTTTTTCAATCTCTAAATCGGGATCCACCAGCTCATGCAATGCCCCAATTTGAATCTTCGCTATCGCCAAATGAGCCAGACTGATTTCTCTTCTATTCCGATTAACATCCACAGCTAATTTAGCAGAAATGATCTCCACCAAAACAACCCCGAAGCTGTACACGTCGGATTTATCCGTCAGCTGAAAGGACTGATGGTATTCCGGATCAACATACCCGGGCGTACCATGTGGCGCAGTAGTGACGTGGCTGACATTTACAGGCGCCAGTTTGGAGAGACCAAAATCTGAGACTTTGGCTCTGAAATTCTCATCCAGAAGAATGTTAGCGGATTTGACGTCTCTGTGAAAAATTGGGGGGTCAAAGCAGTGGAGAAAGGCTAAGGCCTGGGCGGTTTCTATGGCAATGTTTAAGCGGATTCCCCAGCTTAATCCCCCTGGGCGCTTCCTTTCTCCGTGCAAATGATCCGCTAGGGTTCCATTAGGGATATATTCGTAGACCAGCAGTAAATCTCGACTGTTTGGACAGGTGCAGCCGAAGAGGCGAACAAGGTTTTGGTGATGCAGTGATGAGAGGATCTCTATTTCATTGAGGAACTGTTGGACCCTTCTTGTGTTGTCCTGGTAAAGTCTCTTTACTGCTACAGATCGGCCATCTTTGAGGTAGCCCAGATAAACTGATCCGCAGCCTCCATTTCCCAGGTGGTTCTCCTCGCCGAAAAAATTTGTGGCTTCTTCAAGTTCGTGATAGGAGAAAATTGGCAGGATCCCTATCTTAAGCCCTTCTTCTATGGTGTGACCTCGTTCCTTGCAGAATCCATGGGCCTCTATGTTCGGCTTTGCCTTTCTTCTAAAGTAGAATAGTAGTATCAGTACTATTACTGCAATCATGCCCAGCGCTCCAATACTACCACCTGCAAGGAACAGGGAATGTGGGGTTAAATAAGCAGAGTGTAAAAAGTTATGACTTGTTGAAACATTTGAATCGGATTTTATTAATTAGAGATCAATACAATTCGCCTGCACTGAAGGATTTGTACTTAGAAGAAAATTTTGATGCATGAGTGTAGTAGACTATATCTGTTCACAGTTCAGAGCTTCACAATGATGGAACACAAAACATCTTACCTCTTTAAATATTTTGAATAATATTCAATGAATAGCTTATTGTTAAGATGGTCGAAAGTCATAATGCAAATTGGGGCTTTTGAAGTTTTCAGTGAGCTCTATCCAGTTCAGCTGACTGTACTCTTAAGACTTAATAATATTACACCCACCAAAAATAAAAAGTACTTAAACCTGGCAAGCTGCCCCTCTTTTCCTCATTGTGAAATCTAAATTTCTGTCCTATAAACACCAACAAGAGAAAAACAGGATTTGGAGCATGAAGGGCTTATTAAAAGGGATTTTGCTCATGATTTTGGTAAATTTTGATTGAGCTTTGTCAGATTTTTTTGATTGAAGATGTTTAACATCAATTTGGTATCTACATAATTGAACTTCTTTACCTTAAGAGGCAATGACTGAAGGGTATAATTTAAACAAATTTACTGGATTTAATTTACAAAGTTTTATCAAATTTATGTCCGAATCCATGCCTGAAATGGGCCTGCTAAGTCCAATCTCAACACCGTAAACTACTTCAAAAACATGTTAAGGAAATTGATTAACTTATATAAGCTGCTAAAATCTGTAATGTAATCTTTTCAGTCATCCTGATGATGGGTCAACACAAAATTTCGAATGCCTAATTAAAAATAAATAAATCTATCTGTACCTTGTTCAGCACATTAAGCTTGTTATGACAGGAAAAGAAGATTAAGATTTACTTGTCACTAAACAAGTGGTTATATGATCTCCACAAATAGATGTCTAAAGCAAATGGTAGCTCACTTGCTCACAGCAATGATGTAAATGATATATTAATATATGTTATGAAAATTATTTTATAACTTAGTGGGTACTACTGAGTCTCGTGAGCAACTAAATGACACATTCTGAAATCAAATGAACATTCCTTACCTATTATTACGCTGGCACCGCTGGATTTCGTCTGATGGTGATATGGAGAGTTTATTACAAGACCTGTTCACAATGGGGAGAATTAATAAATAACATGTACAAAAAGCTAACAAATCAATAGGTAACTTTTATCTGACAAACCAATGGCCAATATGCAAAACAATGTTAATGGCAGAATCTTGGTCACAAAATGTTACTTTATTTATGTGAGATTAACCCAATCATCACAGGACAGAAATATGTGTAAGAGAAAATCTCCCTCTATAAAAGTGCTGGACTACCCATGTATTCAATCCAGATTAAACTCTCTACTAATCTTCCAGGGAAAAAGGCAGATGGAATAACTAGAAAAGCCCTTTTCTTTAGTAAAGAGTAAGTTACAAGATTCTTATACTAAATCAATAGAAGCTGAGAATGAGATTACTATGATGTTGGACTAAAGCTCCAAGATCTGAAATGGTTTAAACTGGCTTCTAAGTTTGTCCCAGCAGAAAAAGTGGCTTTGAAAGGAGTCCAGAAAGATCATGTATGTAAAACTAGCATTTTGAATGCCAAGTGCCTTGGTTAGCAGATAGGATGTATTTACCAAAGGTGCTGTTGATAGTTATAAGAGAATGATTATAGGAGGATTGTAAGGAGCACCTAAAATTGAATATACAGGCAGTCTTTTATTTGCAGTGTATCACAGTGTCAGAAACTTCTTGAAGAAATTATTTATGACAGTGTCGGACGCTTGGAATCTTTCTGCGGCATCGTCTTCAGGGATGGGAAGATTGAAGCCAATGCTTAAGACTAGGGCTATTTCTATCGGGCGACCATGTCATTTAGAATTTAACTTCAATTATAACCTGCGATGCCCAGAGTACTTGTAGACTAAACAAATCTAAAACGAAACATTTGCAAAGAGATATATTTAACTTACCATCCGAGCAATCATAAAGATGTGTTTGCCCACCTGGGCAGTAGCAGCAGAAAGTTTCAGTATAAGGATGATAACCACACACCCCTTTTGTTGCCTCACATTTGCCACAATCTGGAAAGGTTATTTTAGGATCTTTCCATTCTACCTGGAATCCTCTCCGTAAAAGCTGTATAAACTGTGAGCTATTTTTAGGCACCGTTTTAGGCTTCTCCAAAACAGGAACTGCATAGACTTCGGAGCAAGACGCAGACCCTTCTTCACCAAACCCCAAATACCACTGGTAAAATCCATCAGTCCTATTGCAGTCGAACTTAACGATTTGCTTGGGTATTTTCTTCCCACAGTCTCGAAGCTCTGTAATATTAGAATTCTGATGTGAAACAAAAAAAGAAGAGTTGTTGAGATCTTCATAGACATCCGGGTCCAAGTGACAGCGTTCGAAAAGCTTTTCGTTTACTATAGTGATTTTTCTTTGAGAGATCAAGGAAGCATTAAGTATCTTGTATTCATTACCGTGGACGTGTATCCTAGGGTTTCCATCACAGGTCACTTGAAAGCCCGGGAGACCACAGCCCTGGTTCAGAATCCCAAAAGGGTACGACATATTTACACCTGCACAATTAAAGTTAGGGCTGGAACAATTTTTATAAGTCGCTGCAAGGCAGGCTGTGAACTGTAGAAAAATAGCGCAGGGCGGAAAGAAACTATGTGGCCTCATATTGGAAGATCAAGAAAAGTGAAGTAGGAATTACAGTGACAAACATGAATCTGTACCCACTATAGTAATGCCAATAAAACGCAGACTACTGGTCTTCAAACATTCGGCAAATAATGAAAGAGACTTTCGTGTTGGAAAACTTGCCTTGTACGTGTTCCCTAGTACTCTCATCAATCGACTGCATTTATGTCGCTAACTCGAAGTTTTATAGAATTTGTTAAAAAGTGAAACCGTAATCAGTTAATCTGAGTAATCTAGAATCTTGGTTATCACATATCTATGGCAATTCTTTTTGACTAGGTTGTTCAGCGGCAACTTGATCCTTGTTTGAACGCAAGAAGAAAAACCAAAGGAAATGACGTATCTTGTTGACTTGCATTGATGCGTCCCAAGCATACAGCCATCGTTGCTTGCCTTTTATTGAATGGGTTTGACTTGCGGAAAGAAATAAGGTAGTAAATATCTATTCGCATTGAATTTAGAGTCTTACGATTTGACGTTGAAGTATCGTATGTAATAATGCTCCTCTACATGGAGAGGGAATGATGGAACCACTGAAAATTTTAGTGGGAAAAAGGCTGGCATCCCCTTTATTCTTTCTAGAATTTATTGAATAATCTATAGGTAAATATAGGATGTGGGAGTAGTAGATAGTTGACTATGATTTTTTTTACAAAAATAATGGGTAATTCGTACTAGTACACCAATTATAAACATGTGAATTTTTTTTCCAGCAAAACAAAACACAAATGGAGACAGTGACTTTTCGAAGACTAGATGAACTCAATCAAAGAAAGAATAAGTAGTGGAGTTCAATCACGGTCTCACTACTCATTGGAAAGCGAGAAGTGCCCACCCCATATTTACATGAGTAGAAACTAGTTGATTTGATGAGATATAACGAGTCATCTTTATTATAGTGGGTGGGTAAGTTCTTGTTAAGCTTTGGGTTAAAGATCTATGTTTAAGTCTTAAACTTGTTAAATTGAGATTGAAGTTGGTTAAGAAGTTAATAATTTGATTATTATTTTTGGAACTTATATGAATTAAGTGTTTAAGAATTAGAGATCACAAGTTTTTGAATAGTTGGATAATTAAGTTGGGTTGAGGATGTAGACACTAAATTATGAAAAAATATTTTATAGAGAATTACTTGTGAATAACGCTACTTGATAATTATCCCTTGGCTATAATAAGTTTCTATTTGATTACCATGACCTTGTCTTGATTATTCTTAGGAAATAAATATTTGATGATGCCATCATAATCTCTAAGGAATTTCAATTAGCTTTTGAGCCCCACATTGCATTCGATAGCACCATTGGTGTGATCTTGAAGAATGGTTAGGATCAATTAAATAGAGAAAAACAAAGAATAGAATAATTGATTAGAGTGATGTTAATAGTGTAATTTGGAAACCATTGTTTGAAGATAAGAAGTTCCTAACGATGTAGCTCGTTGGAAATTGCCTACTTTGCAATTTCTACTCTGGCTTGAAACATAATAGTTTGTCTCAGTCTTGGGCCACATGCTAATCTAACGATTTATACAAAATAGTATGCTCCCATCTTCGGTCACAAGGAAAAATAGATTAAGTTCATTGTAAATGATATTCTTGATATGTATATCTATGTCTCTTAAACATTGTATGTGGTACCCTTTCCCCTCCAAGGGACATGGAAGGATTTCATTGGACACAAACTACCAATTTGGATCACGTTTTTATGATCAAACAATGTCATCTTAACACAAATTTTACACAAATGTAGCCCTCACAATACAAGCTTTCCAATATATATATATATATTCCCCTCCAAGGGACATGGAAGGATTTCATTGGACACAAACTACCAATTTGGATCACGTTTTTATGATCAAACAATGTCATCTTAACACAAATGTAGCCCTCACAATACAAGCTTTCCAATATATATATATATATTCCCCTCCAAGGGACATGGAAGGATTTCATTGGACACAAACTACCAATTTGGATCACGTTTTTATGATCAAACAATGTCATCTTAACACAAATGTAGCCCTCACAATACAAGCTTTCCAATATATATATATTCTGATTATTGTATTTTTCTTCCACGTATCACCTTTGATGTAGGGTCCCCAACTTTTGATGTTTACAATACCCACTCGTTTCCACTGGTTTTAAAATTATACTTCCTACCAATCATAACATCCAAATAATGTAGGCTGCATTCTAACTTTGGATATTTTTCCCAAAATTCATAATAATCTATGCTTTTGTATGTATATATTGAGTATGCTGTGAATATATATATATCCTAATCAACATAGGTTCATTACAAAAAAATAAAGGTCTACCTTTATTTGAGACACATGGAAAAATAGCAACAATGATTTTTTAAAAATAAAAATAAGACACCTCCATATTGATGCCTTTTTTTCACAAAAAAAATAAATTTAAATTAGGTATATAATTATTCTCATTAAAAATTAATAATAAATAAAATATACAATAAAAAATTGTAAAAAAAATGCATAACTCAAATATCAGTGTTAATGATCTATTTTTAAGAAATTATGGAAAGATATTATTTCTAGCTTGAGTTATACGTTATAGAAAACATTACTCATTAAAAAGTAGTACAAAGTATAAGAAACACTTTATTAAAAATAATATAAAATAAGAGGAAATTATTTTTTGGTCTTAAAAAAATATATAAATAGAATCTACTTAAAAAATTCCACAAATCATTAGTTTATGTTATCTTCAAATTCTAATTGAGAGAAAATGAAAAAAATTAAAAATGTTGATTTTCATGACCCACTTAAGCCAAGAAGTAAGGCCTGTTATTTTGTTGCTACCCTTCTATATTATGCCCTCTTATTAGTGTCAATTAATGTAGCATGTTTTAGAATTTAGTCAAGTCCTCAACCTTAAACCCAATCCTCAAGATGTCAAACAAACCCAATCCCATCTAGTCCTTGTTTCTTACTCTATCTTCAACTTTTTGAAAATTTATGTCAACTTGGATGCTAACAAAATCGTAGTAGTGACTTGGTCACAATCGTAATAATGGCATGGTCACAACCACAATTGCAATAGAACCCACATGCATTCAACCATTTTAAAATGTTTAAAAGTTGACTCTTGTGGTGTTTTATAATTTCAAACTGTGATAGGTAAAAAATCAGGTTGATAAGATCAAGCATAGCCATGAAAACCTAACCCTACCATCATCAAAGAATCTAATCCAAATAAAATCAAAAGCATGCAATTCAAGAACAATATCACCTAGATTGTATGATTCTTTGTTTACGATGTGGATTGCTTCTTCAACAATGAACAATTATGAAGATAAAAGCTGCCATGATGGATGGATGATAATGATAATATGCTAGATGGATGTTAAAGTGCTCAAAATGCTCAAGATGATAATGCAGATGCTATATGAAAATGATGGATTGATGTAGTATGGAATGAGAGGGTGTTTATATAGAACTCAACCAAAATCAATCAATGGTGGAGATTTGGTGGCTATGTTAATGGCTAAGATTAAAGGATGATAATAGATGAATGTGTAAATGACAAGTGGAAAGGAAATAAGGCTTATGTGTGATTGTGTACATAAAAAGTACTACATGTGAAAGATATTAAATAAAAGATGTAGTACCACTTATCTTTTTAAATGAAAGACGCACACATGTCGGCTCATTGAGATAAATGATAAGAGGAAATTAATTAAATAAATAAATTTATTTAATTAATTAGGAAGTGGGGTTTGTGAAGGGATTTTTAATTAAATAAATAAGATTTATTTAATTAAAATAGATAGAAAGTAGATAATTAAATGATTAAAGGATTATTTAATTATAGTTTAGAGAAAATAGAAGAAATAGCTAATTAATTAATTAAATAAATATAATTTTTTTTAATTAATAGAAGAAATAAGTGATAGGGACATTGCTCAAGTGTGTTAGACAAATGCAAATGATAACTAATGCAATATTTGAATGCTAATGATAATTAGGTCAATTTTGGGTGTCTACATTTTGCCCCTCTGATACAATGTTTGTTAGAGCATTGTGTCAAAGAAGATATGATAATCACTTGATAAACAAGGTTATGCCCCAGTGTAACTGGCAGGTGATGCCCCCTCGAGAGGTAAGCTAGGCGAACCAGGAAGGGCTAGGTTGACTCGCGATATGATAAAAGGCTAGAAACAAGGTTGACATGAAGAAAATGGGAGTTGGGTGGAATAAAAGGAAATGGTTCAGAAGAAAATAGGCTTTGGTATAGAAGAATTAGGGTTTTGAAAAGGGGCTATAAGTAGGTCCCTCAAGGGAAAATAGGCTCATTTGTGTTCAGAAATCTAGAGATCTAGAGCTCCTTAGAGGTGTTGTGCGACGAGAGTTGGAGAGCTATCAGGATGGTGATTCCATGCAGAGATCATCATGCCGAGTGAGTGAGGACACATGGATGACCAGAGGGAGCAGGCGTACTGGTATGTATCAAAATTTTTGCTAAAAGCATGATTTTTGTAGGCTAAAGGCGTCATAAATGCACACACATCACAAGAAGCGACTAGGTTATAAGATAGTTAGTTTAGGTCGCTTATGGGCTAAAAGAGGGCGCTTAGGGTAATTTAGGTCGCATATGGGCACAACTTAGTCGCTTATGAGGAAAGTGAATCGCTTGTGGTCAGCTAGAGGAAATAGATAGGCTAAATGCGCATGCGGCTAGAATAGGTCGCTTATGGAGGAAAAGGAAATGCATGTATAAAAATAGCTCACTTTTGATGGACATGCGAACGCACACGACAAATAGGTAGCTTATAGTGTTGGAAGTCGCTTGCAGTTAATAGTCACACGCATAGGGTAAGCAGGTCGCTTGTAAGCTAACATAATGCGCATTTAGTAAAATAGATCGCTTATACTCAAAAAGATAGCGCTTATAGAAAAATGGGTTGCTTACAATAGAGATATGTAGGTATGGTAAGCAAAAGTCAATTTTGATAGCACAAAGACTGATATGGTGGGCAGAATGATGCAGGACATACTACCACCGTTGTTATCATGAGAGCCACATCCTCGAGATTTGCAGTTGGTCAGATTACTAGATGCAGATGAGCGAATAGTGCTAGAGATCCTCAGATTGGAGCATGTGTCGAGGTTAGAGCCAATGCAGGCGCATTAAGGACTGATGACATCGATGGTGGAGCGATGGAGGAGCGAGCACAATTCATTCTTATTGCCGATAGGAGAGGCGACTATCACCTTAGAGGATGTGTTCCAGATTCTGCGAGTTCCTATTGATGGGGACCGAGTAGATTATGATCCTGATATGGGTCCAGCTGCTTTTAGGCGATTGTTCGGGACACTAGACATTGGAGCTGAGGGCTCAGAGATTCCCATGGTCAGGATGGAGGAGCTATGTGATAGACTACAGCGGGTAGTGGTAGCTATTATCAAATGGTTGGTTTTATTGCTTGAATTTTTGAGGGATATTTGATTTTTTTTTGTATTTTTAGGAGTATTTGATTTTTTTGTATTTTTTGAATATTTTATTTTTTTTGTATTTTTTGAATATTTTATTTTTTTTGTATTTTTGGAATGTTTTAGAATGTCAATGGATTTACACTTTGGGTAGCCTTTGTGCTAGATACCGATAACAAGGGAGAAAACCAAGTCTAGGTGCAAGGATGGATGGATAAAAGGATGGGTGATGGTGGATAGGGTGAAAGGCTCATGATAAATGGATGGATAAAAGGATAGGCTATAGTGGGTGGGATGTATGCACCATAATGGAGCTAGGATGTGATCTCTAAAGGATATGTCGCATAGGAACAACATGCCCCCATTCTAGGTAGAAGACTTAGGATTTTACATGACAAAGCTTATGACAAAAGGTTGACATGATGGATTTTACATGACAAGGCTTATGATAGGTGGATAATGATAAGATGGATTGATTAGGAAGGGATGAGGTATATCAAGAGATATCCAAAGCATATTTCAACATTTTGCCCCCATATCTTTATCAAGATCAAAAGGAAGAAGGGAGGATGGATAGACTCGATATGATAGGTACATCGCTATAATAGATAAGGATGGTAGGATAGGATATGGAAATGGTAGGACATGATAGAAAGTGATATGATAGGATAGATAGTGTGGATGAGACAAGGTGCCCCCAAGTGTAAGTGACATAGAAGATCAACCTACACATGACGCATATACAAGGTGCCTGTTTACTTTCAACTTGAACATCATCTCAAAGAGGGGCAAAATGTAGACACCCAAAATTGTCCATGTCATGCAATACCTAGTTAAAAACATCACTTAGACATCATGTAGCATTTTGTCCTAAAATCCCACTCTTAATCCCACTAATCCATTAGCTAATTAATTAAATAAATTTTATTTATTTAATTAAAATCCCATCTTAATCCCATCCTTATCCCACTTAGCCATTTAATTAATTTCACATTCATAATTCCACTTTCTAATTAATTAAATAAAGTTTATTTATTTAATTAATTTCCACATCATATCCCAATCCTATCATAATCATCTTCCCAATTAATTAAATAAATTTTATTTAATTAATTAGCTAATGGATTAGTGGGATTAAGAGTGGGATTTTAGGACAAAATGCTACATGATGTCTAAGTAATGTATTTGACTAGGTGTTGCAAGACATGGACAAATTTGGGACAAATTTGGGTGTCTACACAAACAATTACCATGTTTGCCAAGTTCATAAATACGTTATTTTTATTTATTTAATTAATTAGCTAATGGATTAGTGGGATTAAGAGTGGGATTTTAGGACAAAATGCTACATGATGTCTAAGTAATGTATTTGACTAGGTGTTGCAAGACATGGACAAATTTGGGACAAATTTGGGTGTCTACACAAACAACTACCATGTTTGCCAAGTTCATAAATACGTTATTTCAAACCTCATTTGTGGTATCTCTTGATCTGGGATTTCTATAATCTTTCATAGAAATCTTTTGAAATTCTTTGTAAGAGTCACACAATAGACTCAAGGATGTCCAAGATCACTTGCAACAAAAACAACCTTCCACAACAACAGAGAAGCAACACAAATGCTATATTGCAAAATAATGATAATGATGCATACAAGCTACAAGATACACAAGATTTATGAGATCTATAATGTATCACACACATAATGTAGAAAGAGAGCCCTTGCTTATATAGGTAAGGCAACTGAGGCCTAGGACAACATGTGATCATGACAAGTATCTTAATCCTATGACATGAGACATGAATATTAAATGCCCTAAGAAACTTAACTAGATAAGTGTGAATATGACCTAATGTGGAACCAACTTTAGGTAATATACCCTATTTACACCAACACCCACTTAAGTGCAACTTAAGGAGAAGTAAACAAATGTAAATATGCAAAGATGGGTCCTAGCTACAAGGCCATGTTAGGTACCCATGTACAAAAGATCTTTTACAACCAGAGTAAAGGAGAAAAACCCATAGGAAAATCTCTCTCCAAAAGAGAAAACATGCAACAAATGTACAAGTGATGGACGAAGGACTCAACAACAAGACCCCCCAAGGACTACATCCATCATGAATATACAATCAATAGCCCCCCATAAGAGGGAAGGAATGAGACTACAAATCCCCCCATAAAGAAGTAGCTCATGTGCCAATGGTGAATACTCAAAGACAAAAAAGTATCCATTGCTTGCAAACAACATTTCTCGCCTTGGGAAGAAACCAATCCACTAGTGTATGTAGATGAAACTGCAACTCCAAGATGAGAGTTGAGGGAAGAAGTCCCATGAAGGATGATGTCTCTAAAAACTACTCAAACGTCCACATGTCATATCAACATATGGCACAAAAGTAGGAGCACAAATCCTACTCAAAGAGTGTGATAATCCAAGACAAGGTGGAAACTCAAGACCAACAATCTCCAAAGATGTGATAACAACTGTGCCATAATTGTTATCAAAGAGGAAATGGATATCCTCAAGTCTGTTCTCCAAATCTGTAAGATGGGACTCACAAAAAAAAATGTAATATCTATCAAGTACTCATTTCACAAAGATGAATCTGAAAGACAAGATGGTTCCTACTGAACTGAATTACCTAACTCTGAAGAAGCAAGAACAAGGGAGGTTTCAATCAATGAATCCACCCTAGGAATAATGAAGGTGAAGGATCAACAATTGTCTCTGCACAGTTGGAGACAAAGAAGAAGCCTCATCATCCAACCGTGCAAGGTCTTCAAAAGAAGTAAACCCCTTATTTGTATCATAGTCATATGGTATATCGTCTGAATCATCAAGAGTTATAAAACAATATGAAATAGGATCATCTGGGAATGACTGAATATCAAGATCTCCAAATATCTCCCAAATTTTGGTTCACATAGCACGAGGACACTCAATGTGTGAAAGGGAACAAAAAGTGTCAAAACCAACATGGAAACCAATTACTCCTTTGATATGATCATTTTTGGAATTCCAAACAAATTTATTTCAAAAAGTACCTAGTTGAGGAACAAGACCATATATAGATGTGACAAAAGATGAAACCAACACAAATGTTTTAAAATATCACCTCTCCATTGCATATAGTTCCCCTTTTACAAGATGATTACAAAATGATGAAATGAAAAACCCATAACGAGCTAAGATAGATCTCCAAATTACATAGACATGAAACCATCAACTAAAATTATGAACTCCCTATATATCAATACTTAAATTAAAGCCCCCTCAAGCAAAAACGACCACCAATTTCAATAAATTTTCTACGAAATGAGTGAAAATACCCAAAATGGCCTCAAAATGAAAATCTGATGTCTAAGGAAGAATCTATAAAAATGACATAGATGGATTTGTAGTGCTTGGAAATACTTTTCCAACACCTATAAGAAGTCAACATTTTGACATTATGGGTGAAAGATATGGCTTAATGAAGATCACAAGTAAATGTAGACTTCAAACAAAAAACTTAGGCACGTATAGTAAAATCTTAAAAAAATACCTGTACCACTGCAAAGTGCACATAACCAACTTTTTAATGTCTATTCGTTTGTGAAAATTTGATACATTGGCAAAAAGATGGCTTCTAGAAAAAAGTTTCCCTATTAGGGCATCAAAATGGGCTAGGGGCCCTACTTGGGTGGCTAGCTAGTGGTGCTTGGGCTAGTGGACCAACAATGGTGGTGGAAATTAGTGGTGCTCAAATTGCAAACATTAACAAAGGTTGTGTTAGGTGATGGCAGTGCTCCTGACACCACTTGATGGGTAAGTGCCCTTGGGGTTGGGTGTGATCACAAACCTCAAAAGGAAGAACCAGGGGCTTCAACCACTTATTAAAAAAATGCAAACTAGCTTGAGACACAAATAAAACTGGTGGATAGATAGAAAAACTTGTGGTCAATCCACCCTATGCAGATAACAATGATGACTCTGATGACATCATGACTTGTGACACCATACCGACTAATGCAGACTGATGCCAACCTATCAAATTGTACTCTACTGATGCAATCAATTCATACACTGATGTAAATAGTGATGTAGGAGAATATTCTTGTGGAATATGCCAAAGGAATATGTTGATTTTCTACTAACTACATCCATGCATTTTTTGACAAGTATAATGACCATATGGTACAAAATCATATGACTATACTAATTTTGTATGGATCATGTAGATTTATAGTGAAAAGTGAAAAAATTGCAAACCCTTAAAATGGTGAAGATTTTTATGGCTATGAAATATGAAGTGTTTTATATCAAAATTAATCTCTTGGGCCTTCTGAACTTAATAGCGAGGTTCATTTTGCACTAGGATGTATCATATGAAAGTTCTTGGCAAAAACTCTCTAAACAAGGGATGTGAGTTGCAGATCTAAAGCCCTAACACCATGTAAGAGTCACACAATAGACTTAAGGATGCCCAATATCACTTACAACCAAAACAACCTTCCATAACAAGAGAGAAAAAACATAAATGCTATATTTCCAAATAATGATAATGATGCATACAAGATACAAGATACACAAGATTCACAAGATCTATAATGTATCACACATAATTTACAATGAGATCCCTTGCTTACATAGGCAAGGTTGAGACTTAGGTCAACATGTGATCATAACAAGTTTCTTAATCATATGACATGAGACACAAATATCACATGCCCTAAGTAAACTTAACTAGACAAGTGTGAATAGGACCTATTGTGGAACTAGTTAGGTAATATACCTCGTTCACAGGTCAACATTCTTACCCTTTATTTTTTGAATTTAATTTTTGGCTATTCTTCACCTGAACTCTTTTGCAATTCTCTTCCTCAATTGCCAACTTCCTATAACTTCCTCCATAGCTTATGTAACTTCCATAACTTCTTCCCTCTATCCAAAACTTATAGCCTCACATTCCTATCCATTCTTATGTAAATGCATTTTGTATAAGGCATATATAATATGAATGTATGAGCATACTAATTCTATGGTGTATACAGATGATTAAATTTTTTCTTTATGTTATGCATGTGTTAGCTATCACACTATTCTAATTTCCTTCTTATTTCACACCCTAGGGTTAATTTCTCTGGCATCAAATAATCTAGACCTTGGGTCTATATTTTATTGTCAATATTTGGTTCATTGTCAGGACCCCAATTTGTTGGCGTATAAGAAGAGAAAATACAAAAATACATAAAGGAGTTTGTAGTAAAGAATACTACCAGGAAAAGGAGCATTAATGATAATTATGGTAGAAATTGAGATGTGCGGTAGCACACATTAGGTCCTAACCGTGAAGATGGGTTAGTCACCTAGGGGATGAAAAATAGAAAGGGGGGAATCCTAAAAAGGATCCTAAAGAGATGCAACCACTAAAGGTAGGTCTAGGCTAAGCCATTAGGGATGCATAAAAGGATAAATGAAATTTCAAACCCAAAAACATCCATGGTAAGAGGAGACATCAAAAGATTGAGGGAAATTTTTGAATTGATCAAGATGGCTTATGAAATACACATGGAAGAGGAAAGAAAGTTGAAACAAACCTAAAAAAGATAGGACAAATATCGCAAGAGAGTGGGAAAATCTAGGGAAGCCTCTTTAGAGTGCACCAAGAGGTTTTCTATTGAGAATGTTGAGAATTTTCCATCAAAGAGACAAATAGTGAAAGTACCACTTAATAATAATAATGGAACATGTGAATAATTTATTACCCATATTAAAAGAGTAGAAGAAAATTTGATCGAATTGGTAGAATAAATGACAGAATACGATGAATTTAAGGAGTCAATCAAGGGAGGGCTTAGAAGTAGGAGTGCCCAACCATGGCGTAGAAGCAAGGGTGCTTCACCATTTAAATTTTTGACCTGGGAACCATATTTTGAACACATTAAGGTCATTATTAATGAAGGGTTTTAGGGTCTACTTACCCCAATTTAAAAAATTAAACCTCTGAATTTGAGTGAGGAATACTTAGACAATGTGGTAATTAAAATTGTATGTTTACAAAGGTAGAAGATGATGAATAATTTTGAATTTCAAGAAATAGAGGAATGAATGAAGTGATGATGCAAGGGAAATGTTCAAGGAATTAGACATCAATACAATCTAAGCACTAAGAGAAGGATGGGAAATTCCTACATTATTTAGTGATCTATATCACTAATTTATGATAAATTACCAAAAGTTACATCTACCAACACGAAATGACACCTTGGAGGGGTGAACCCTTAGACCAAGAGTCACCCTTGTGATAAATAAGTTGAGAAGAAGAGATAAGTAGTTAATCCTTTCTTAGGCTAGAGAAAGTGAGAGCAAGAAGAGAGTGTGTGAAATATTTTGAAGAGATATTGGGTAGTGAGTATTTTGAGATTCAACTTCCTGGAGATAAAGGTAAAGAAAAATTGGTTAACTAGTAGAAGGGTAGAACTAGGCAAAAAAGACTTGAATAAAAGAGAAAGAGAGATAAAACTAAGAACAAAAGAGATTAAAAGGAAGGACAAGCCCCAAATTACAAAAAAAAATTCAATGAAAAAGGGACCCAATCACATAGGATCAAATTTTCCATGTTTCTCTTTATCTTGTATTCTTGTATTCCAGACCAGGACCATATCTCCAATCTCAAATTTCCTATACCTGGCTCTCTTATCAAACATATAATTCACCTGTTAAATTGTTGTTTCTTCATGTTAACCCTCTAATCTTTTCTTCTACTCTCATTGAGCTCCACTAGTTGGTAAATTTGATTCATCAAATCATCACCTATGTCTTCATTTGTCTCCTGGATAAACTTATATATAGGCAACATGCAATTAATAGGAAATATGGCATTGGTTCCATATACCAACTCAAAAGGAGACTTACCTGTAGACTTCTTGGGGGTCACCCTATCAACCCAAATTGCAAGCCTTAACTTAGAGTCTCCAGCCTTCTTATTCTAACCTAGCATTTTTTGAACAATCTTCACCAAGTTCTTGTTATTGAACTCAACTTGTCCATTTCCTTGGGGGTAATATGGCGATGGGTGAGTTACTGTTATCCCACAATTTGAGCATTCCTTGATGAATTCAGCTAATCTGAAACATATTGCATTATCTATCACAATTTTTCTCAGATTCCCAAACCTGCTTATCATGCAATCCAAGATGAAATCTATTGTCACTTTGCTAGTGGCCCTTATAGTAGGAATAGCCTCCACCCTGTAAAGTCCAAAAATACCACTTACTAAAAATAACCAACGAAAAGCAAACTCAATCCAAATGTGGAAGGTGAATCATTTCATTACAGGGACCTCCATAAAAGGTACAATATTTTACAAATCCTACAATCAATAAAGTGCATCCCCAAGCATGATAAGGAAACTGGCATTACACCATATACAATTTTTTAAGTACATCATTATTACACCAACAAGAAGTACAATTCATATGTGGCTAAACAAGCCATACAATGATAAATTACAAAGATATATCCATTTTGAGTTACATAAAGAAAATCAACAACAAAAATCTGTCTTCAGCTGCCATAACCCACCGGTCTTCCGCAAGCCGAAGGTCAAGAGCATGGTCAAGGTGCTTTTTCCATCCAACCACAAAGCACTATACTTCCCCGGGTTTCTTCCTAACTTGAAGAATCCCTGACCCTGCACGAGGAGCCTAGCAACCTGGAACGGATGGGCAAGAGGGAAACTCTTGATGTAAGCTTGATGCCTATATACACTCTAACTAACTAGAATGACATATGTCTTGCATGTAGGATGTGCAGAGATAAATAAATAAACAAACAACTAGGCTATCATTCCATCTATTTCAATGGTACATCTAGCTTTGGCCAAAGCAATAAACATAATTCAGTAAAATTTGAAAAAGAACCTTACCATCTCTAAAAATCCACACTTGGCATCCTATTCCGGAAGTAAACATAAGTCCACAAGCTAAAACCAAACAATTTCTAATGCAAAAACCTCATATGCTTCAAATAGCTAGTAATATCTTATAATGTTTAAAAGAGAGGTTTACTATATTAGCAATGACTTTTAGCTTTAATTCAACAATCTAATCTATCCTTGCTATAGTACTACTTACTAGTCCTAAGGTTTAAAATTTGAATTATCTTTGATTTCTTACAATCAAAGTAAGTCTCAATAGAAGGATTACACTAACAGGTTAGTCAAAATTCCCTATGTGCTTTGATAACATAATGGCCAAAACTTGAACACCACTCTATCTATTCAAGCCTCTAAAAATGATGGATAACAATACTTTACTTAATCATCATCTATATTTATTAAGTTAATACACTAAAGTTGCATAATCTTGATTCTACTCATGGCATGTAATGTCACCTAATAACAACTAATTCCATTATAATTGCTACAAAACCTCACAAGATCAAGAATGTACTAGGTAATATACATACATAATTCTTAATACTATTTAGTTATTTTAAATAAAATTATTTGCTTCAACAATCTTACCATAATTGAGTACTTAGTTATTCCTGTTTAGGTCCTTCAATACTCCACAACCTACACTTTATTCAGGTATAGTCATATGTGACACTATTACAAAATTGAGGAAGGCAACTTAAGTCATACGTCACACTATGGATCACCCTTTCCCATCATCAAGAAATAGCCAATAGAAAACACATTTTATTTGCAACACCAAGCATAAGAATCAGGTCTCTTTCTCCTAAGATTCAATCCTATATCAACTAAAGCACTAGAAAAGTTAACGTATCAAACTTGAGTCCTTTATCACTTAGTAATGCTCCTAAGAACATTATCTGAATATTAAATTTAGTTCAACATTGTTTCCTATATACCAAAAAAAAGATAATAGTAATAAGAAGACTTTCAATACTACTAAGTTAATTTCATCAAATGGTACTATGGAGATTAATACATCATTTACTACTAATTGAATTTATCAATCACTAATTCCATTTTGAAGTTTAAGTAATCATGAATTGAATACGACATTTGGATAACTAATCATCTATTAAATACAAATCACCATTTAGGGAAGTGAATGCCAAATCTTGTTGTGATATACCACTTAAATTCGAGAAGAAAATTTAATCTAAATCGTAGGGTCAGTGGTATAGTAAATCAAGTCAACCTGGGTATAGGAGCCGTAAAGCTAAGTAATCATTCTATTTGTGTTATGGTAAAGAAGGAAATAAAACTAAATTTACTTGAAGCTACGAGGATTAAAATGATGATATAAATTATTTGTGGAGAAGCTCACTCAAAGATCATAAGAAAGATCAAATGAATTGGTTCTAGGTAATTAGTTTAGGTCTAACAATTCACTCTAAATTAGAGTCTCGAACAAATTATGTTTGGTCAATAATTGTCAAGAAAATAGCATGACACCGTCATTAATTACAATAGTTTAAACCTACACGTGGAACTTACTGTAGTATAGCTACATGGGTAGATGCACAGAGGTTACATTAGTAAGAACTGTTAGAGGGTAGGATAACAATTGCAGCAATATTTGAAAGTTTGAGAGAGAGAGAGTGTTAAATCAAAACCAAAGGTATCTTCCATAGTAATGATTAAATAAAATACAACAAACTGACTATCAAGAGAAGAGAGTCGTTGGGCATCATGAAGACACAACAGTAGAAGGCATTGGTAGGGAGAGTCACTCAGGCAAGGAAAAAGATATCATCCAAATGGAGTCTGAAGAAAATAAGGAAAAACAACTCATCACTATAATGATTTAGCTACGATGCCTAGGTTATTGCAAAAGTGATACCATCGGGATTACCAATCAATGATACACATCAATACTCATCACATTTAGAAGTGGAAAATTGATACACGGGAAGAAAAAGAACCAAAATTACATGGGTAGTTGCATATATTAACAATGATGACCATAATGAACTATGGAGGAGGCTGATTCCAATGAGTAAATGATGTTACAATAGCTGGCTGAGTCAAACAATGTCTCTCTGGTATTCAACATTCGACTAGGCAAGAAAATAAAGCATTTAGTGCAAGGTTATAGCTAGGGAGATCGAGGTTGATTTAATCCAATGGAGAATGTTGGAAAACTGCGAAGTAATTCCAAAGAAGGAGGCGAGGTTATAATGCATTTTGCCAGTAGTTAGTTTTAGTAACAAAATAATTGTTGTAATGGGAAAAAAATATAAGTGTTATAATGATGATGGTAATTTGATTGTAGGCTATTGCTAGAAATGCATTATTGCTTAAGGTAGTTCTGCATCTTCTACATATGACTGATTAAGGAAAGACAAGGTCCTAGCTCATCAATGATGAATTTGCAATGATTCTACGGTAGAGTAGCAAGGTGGAGAAAGATCACTCACAGTGTGGAATGGATATTTTACACACAATTCAACTGGCAAATAAAGAATGACAGTATTCGAGGAGGTTGAATGGTTTAAAGAAAGAAGGGAAACGCATGAACTCATTTCTAAACAAAATAGATAATGTTAATTCTCAACAAGGAGGACAGTACCAATTCCAAACAGATCATTCTTGAAGAAAATATGATTGACCAAAGGGTTACCTGGTACCTTCACTTTGGCTTCAAGAGTAATCTTGATTATCCTTCTTGAGCGATGAGCTTTTTCTCTTCTTTTCTCCCCTGCTCTGTGTTTTTCTATGCTGATTTTCTTCCCTTTTATTAATGAATGTTTCTATCCTTTTTTTTCCTATGTTTTTTTTTCCTTATGATTTTTGCTTTTCTCTTTTATTTCTTTCTTTTTGTTTTTCCTTCTATTCTGGTTTTTTTCCTTTTCTATTGTTTTGCTTTTATTCTATCTTTTTGATTATCTATCTTTAAAATCTTGCTATTATCTAGTAAGGATAAATAATTAATTTTTCGAATAGATAATTATTACAACTAGAATATATATATATATATATATATATATATATATATATATATATAATTTTATCAATTTCAAATTATCCATAACTATCTTTCTTAGAAAAATAAGTAGTTAATATTAGAAGAAAAATCATTTTCTTACATATACACTTAAATAAAAGAAAAATATACCTTTAAATTTATTTTATTTCTATGAAAGGCTGATTTAATTTAATGATGAATTCATTTAACTATACCTCTAGAAATATTTCCTACGAAAATTAATAAATAAAATTATCAACATAAGATCATTCATGCAACGATAAGATGCAAATGAAATGCAAACTAAGTGCTTGTGTGTGGCATCAAGTCTTTCCATCCCATCCCTGCCACGTGGCTAATCACCTCTACCTCAACCATAGTCTTGTCTTCGACAACTTGCCATCATTAAACTCAATTCTTAATTAATAGGTTAGTATCCCAAAATCAATAGCCGAAGCATAACACCCATTTCATCATATTCAAGAGAAAATAACAATGATCCATTTTTAGTACATCCAAAATAAACACTAATATTTCTAATTATAGCTCAATTCATGAAGTCTAGAGTTTTGAGACGTGATATCCTTCACCAATTGGAAGAGACATCGTCCCGATGTCATATTACATAATTGTCAAAGATGACTACACAATTTAATATCAATGTATCAAACAAGTCATTATTATGCAGAGTAAAGGTTTCCACTAAATTCATAAGGAAGTAAATATTTGTCTATCTTATTTGTATCTTACCATGTGACATTTTTCCAAAGAATACTGGTCCTACTCGACCTTACATTGCACATGTTCTGAGATATTTAAGTGTCTTACTAATGCACATAATTCGAGTGACTTCCTTGTCCCACATTTTGGGGTTCAAAAAAACATGGCGATCAGTGTGAGGTACACACATGGCCCCAATGGCCAATCTGAAGCATGTAGCTAACACACAATGCATCTATTCTTTGATTAAACAACAACCAACCAACATACGACACTTCTTGTTAGAGTATAGTCAAAATATTATCCCATTTAATGGGGTATACAAGAATAATTTTACCACCAACGCACACCAATCATCCTCATCAATCAGTTCTTCTAACCAACACTAGGTTGAGATTGTCATTACCACAACAAGTCCTCGAGTTAGGAAACCTCAAACTACTAAGGAGAACTCTGAAGAAACTCAATTTTCAAGGTTGGCAATCTACATTACCATATCTATATATACTATGTGATCGTACACTAACTAAGAATCCACCATCACTTGCATCTAGCATCAACCAAAAGAGTTCAGTCTACCTCGTTTCTAGTAACACATTAACACCAAGAACTAGTATATTCTCTGCATTCTACTACCTTATTGGTGCAGTCACGGTAGGAGGGTTCACAGATTGAACTGTCTAGACCGTCTAGTGAGAGTGAACACAATGAAAACAACTCAAAGATATGAAACAAATGTAGATTCAGTCATTCAGTATATCATAGAATTCAAATACAACTCAGACGACAACATGCGGGCTTACGATTAGGGCTCACAGGACTGATTACAAAATATTTGAATAAGCACAATATAGAGCTTTTAGGCTCCTTCGCACAAAATCTAAACTATCTATCTTCTAAATTATGAGGACTGCTTTCCTAAGGATCTATTACATCAATTTATATCATCTTCAGAACCAAAGATTCCTCCGCATCGGCCAAGGATCATTACAAAGTCCAATGAAGAGCTGTAACGTGTGTACACGGATAGGTCAGACCTAAATGAATAGAATTCCTCCGCCAATGAATGGAATGGTGTGCGGATCTCGGGGAAGGTTAGCCACAAACCAAAGATCATCGAATGATGTGTCATTAGGCTTTGTAGATCAGGAAATGCTCCGCAAGTCTTCTCCCTTAGCTGATTGTCTAAGAGTGTCAATAATGCTCTATTATGAGAAAACAATCGATCTTTAGATAGTGATATCATTCTGGTACCTTAATCAAATGCTCTAAGATTTGGATATGTTAAGCATGAATGCCTCTAGATGCTAAGTCCAGCTCCATAAGGTCTGAAATGCAACTGTGGTAGAATGCAGACCAAAATACAGAAGATGTTACTGACTAAACTATTTGACTAAATTAGAAAATGAAAAGAAACAACTAAACTACAAACAAGCTGAAATGCAAATGTTTTTGGTTGATGCAAGATTGCTCTTAAACCAGGGATGCTCTTGCATCAGACATCCGGGGTTATTGAAAAAGTGAGTCCCTCACTTTGTTGGGACTAGAGAAAAACTAAGATGGTCTACCTCAGTTTGAGAAATCCATGATGAATCTTCTTTCGGTTTGCCTTTCCACTTCACAAGGTATTCTTTGTACTGTCTTCCTTTAGTGCTGCGTCCAACTCTGCTGTCCAAAATATCTTCAATCTACTCCAGTGCTTGTTGTGGTAACTACTTCTTCAATTCTTCTTCAATGTTGTCACTGAACTCTGCTTCATGATACTGGTGGGTGAACCCACATAACTGGGTTACAATTGCATTGAGGAAGGAAAATTGCCCATGCCTCAAAAAATAAAAATGACTAGGTTCAATCAAATGGGGGTGTTCGATCGAACCCATTTTTGGGTTTGATCGAACACTATGTCAGCCCAAGTCATTGAGGGGGTTTGATTGACCCTCCTGGTCCCCCCCCCCTGCGGTATGATTTTTTATTAATAAAATGGGGGGTTCGATCGAACCCCCTAGTATAATCTTTTTTATTTTTAAATAAGGGGGTTCAATCGAACCCCAGTTTGATCGAACGAGTCATGGGGGGTTCGTTTGAACACCCATTTGATCGAACCCCCTTATTTTGCCCTTGCCCCTCTCCAGCTGCAATTTTATGCAAATTTTTGAGTTTCGAAGCTCAGGTTGAGAATCAAAATGGAAGCAACTTGACAAACCCATTTGGAGGATTATAGTCCTCGAAATGAGCTTTCTATCAAGTATAATTTTGATATATTGTGGTTTTATTATAATTGTTTTTTTAGTTTAATTAAACTTAGGTTTTTCACCAAAAATCAAGCTCTTTGTTCTGTACATGTGGAAAAATAGTATATTACCAAAACAAATTATGAAAAATATCTATCCTCTTGGTATTCATGTCCTTGATCCAACAAAAAAAATTTGAATTTTGATACATACAAAAAAAGTTATGCTTTACACAATACACCTATGTCTAAATTGTAATTGGTTTGACTTCAAAAGTTAATTAAAAGAAAAATATTCAACATAACATTATGAAACCAAATGCATCCTCTAGATATCATAGTTAAAAATCTAAATTTGAAAAAATTAGAATTTTATCTTTAATAAAAAAAAGTTATGTTTTACACAATACACATCACGCTTTAAAAATGGTGTTTACTGTTAAAAACTAGTTATTGAAAGAGATGGAAAAAGAAATACAATTTGATTCCAAAATTTTATAAAAAATATATACTTAAAATCTATAGACAAAATGTGACAAATCACTAATTTACATCATCTTCAAATTCCTCACGGTTTAGCAACTATAGGTGTCCAAAAGTGAAGATTTTTTTCAAAATGTTCATTTCAATGTCAACTTTGGCCAAAAAGTATAACCCTCTATTGTGGGATCACCCTGGTATAGGTATGCAATGTTGAAATAGGTGATATAACCAATGTCTCTGGTAATTCCACTTCATATGCATTTCCTGAATAAAATTTTCTGAGTACCCTACAAGGTCCAAACTTCTTCATCTTCAACTTGTTATATGTTCCAACTAGCAATCTTTCTTTTCTCAAGTACACCATCACTTCATCCCCAACTGGAAATTCCTTGTGTTTTCACTTCTCATCTTCTTGTTCCTTATATTTGCTGTTCATATCTTCCAAATGCTTCTTCACCTGATTATGCATTGTCTCCATATGTTCTGCAAATTCTTCTGCTTTTGCACTTCTCTTTTCTGCCATACTGGTATCTCCCAACTCTACAACTCCTCTAGGGTTTACTCTGGTAACAATCTCAAAATGTGTTCTTCCGATACTCCTATTTATTGAATTAATATATGAAAACTCTGCTTGTGAAAGAATCAAATCCCAACTTCTCGTCTTCTCTCCAACCAAACATCTCAACAAGTTTCCCAAACTCCTATTCACTACTTTCGACTGTCCATCAGTCTGTGGATGAAATGCTGAATTGAACTTCAAATCTATCTTCATCTTCTTCCAAAGTGTCTTCCAAAAGTATCCAACAAACTTTGTATCTCTATCTGAAACTATACTCTTAGGTAATCCATGCAATCTCACAATCTCCTTGAAAAATAGGTCAGCTACATGCACTGCATCAGTTGTCTTCTTACAAGGTATGAAATGTGCCATCTTTAAAAATCTGTCCACCGCTACAAATATTGAATCATGTCCTCTTTGTGTCTTAGGCAATCCCATTACAAAATCCATACTTATGTTTTCCTAAGGTCTCTCCGGTATTGTCAAAGGTTTATACAATCCAGTATTCTGACTACTCCCTTTTGCAACTTGACAAACTCCACAAATTTCCTAACATCCTTATGTATCTGAGGCCAAAAGTAGTTTTCACTTACCAATGCCACTGTTTTATCAATGCCAAAATGTCCTGCCAATCCACCACTATGTTTCTCCTTGATCAAATTGTCTCTCATGGAACTTCTAGGTATGCACAACTGATTTCCTCTGAACAATATATCCTCCTGAATGAAATAATCCAACCACTTACTCCTATCTGTCACAATAGGTTCCTTGCATGCTTTCCAAGGTTCTACAAAATCAGTGTCTCCCTCATACATGTTCTTCAATTCATCAAATCCTATCACTTCAACTCTCATCGTTGTCAGCAAGTTTCTTCTCCTACTCAGTGCATCTGCAACTTTGTTTGATTTTCCACTCCTATGCTTCAACACAAATGTATAACTCTGCATGAACTCTACCCATCTCATATGTCTCTGATTCAACTTACCTTGACTGTTTAAATATTGCAAAGCTTGATGATCTGTATACAACACAAACTCCTTAGGCAACAAGTAATGCCTCCACTTTTTCAAGGCTTGAATTATGGCATAGAACTCTTGATCATAAACTGAATATCTCCTCCTTGCATCATTCAACTTCTCACTGAAATATGCTACAGGTCTACCTTCCTGACTTAATACTGCTCCAATTGCATTCCCACTTGTATCACAATCTACTTGAAATACCTTATTGAAATCCAGTAATGCTAAAACAGGTTGCTCTGTCACTTTCTGTTTCAACAATGTAGAGCTCTTATATGCTCCTGATGTCCACTTGAATTCTTTTCTGTCACCTCTCATTGTCTCTATCATAGGGTTACATACTGAACTAAAATTTCTGATGAACTTTCGGTAGAAACTAGCCAATCCATGAAATGATCTAACTTCTCCAATGTTGTCTAGTGTAAGCCATTCAATAATTGCTCTTACTTTCTCAAGGTCCATCTTCAATCCTTCCGCAAAAATCACAAATCCCAAATATACCAACTCTTCCTTCATGAAACTACATTTCTTGATGTTTATCAACAATTTCTCCTTTCTCAGTCTTTGCAATACTTGTCTCAGGTGCTGTAAATGTTCATCTTTTGTCTTATTGAAAATCATAATGTCATCCAGATATACAATAACAAACTTACCCAAGAATTTCTTCAAAACTTCACTCATCAATCTCATGAAAGTACTAGGTGTATTTGTCAATCCAAATGGCATCACTAACCACTCATAAAATCCTTCATTTGTCTTAAAAGCAGTCTTCCATTTATCTCCTTCTTTGATTTTGATTTGATGGTATCCACTCTTCAAGTCTATCTTTGTGAAATATCTTTCTCCACTCAAACAATCCATGATATCATTCATCCTAGGTAAAGGAAATCTATACTTAATTGTAATCTTGTTTATTGCTCTAGAGTCTGTACACATTCTCCATTCTCCATCCTTCTTAGGTGCTAACACTGTAGGAACTGCACAAGGGCTCAAACTTTCTCTAATCAAACCTTTCGTCAACAATTCTTGTATCTATCTATTCAATTCTTCATTCTCTATCGGGGTCATTCTATGTGCTACTTTGTTAGGCAAACTAGCTCCTGGTATAAGATCCATGTAATACTCCTGATTGGTGGCAATCCTTCAGGTACATTATCTGATATGATGTCTTCGTATTCTACCAGCAACTCTTTTATCTCCTCCGGTGTACTTCTTCATTCTCCTTCAACGTTTCAGGCTTCTTAGGGGTCAAAGCATAACACATATTCTCATGTCTCAAACCATCCAGAAATTTTCTTCCATCTACCAAATAGATTCTAGCATTCCCACATACTTCACTATTAGGATCATGTTCCAAAGGAATCAAAGTAATTCTCTTCCTATTTGCTGTTATAGTGTATGTATTTATTCTCCCATCATGTATAGCTTTTCTATCATACTGCCAAGGTATACCCAACAAGATATGACAAACATCCATAGGCATAATATCACACAAGACTTCATCATGATAAGATCCAATATGAAATTTCACCAAACATTGTTCACTCACCAGTACCTTATGATCATCTCAAATCCATGCTATCTGATAAGGCTTAGGGTGTTTCAATCTTTCTAACTTCAACTTAGTCACCATCTCCTCTGAAACTAGGTTATCTGAACTACCACTATCAATAACAACTTTACAACATTTACCTCTGGATTTGCATCTGGTTCTGAACAAACTTTTCCTCTATGGTGGTTCTTCATTTGTCTCTGCTTGAAATAGTGCTCTCCTCATGACAAGTGATTCTCCTTTCTCAAGTTTACCAACTAAACTAGGTGATCCAACAGGTTCTTCTTCCACATAGGTTGCTCTTCCACTGTTCTCTGTTCTCTTTCTTGTACTCCCCTGCTTACATTCAAATGCTCTATGTCCTTCACCCCCACACTTGAAACAGGTTCCTCTGAATGTTCTCCTATCAGGTCCTCTACCTTTTCTTCTGTATCCTTCATTCCAATACTGACTATAGCTTCCTCTCTAGTAGAAATTTATGTCATCTCTCCGGTATGCATTGTTATCTCTGTCCTCCTTCTTCAATGTGTTCTCTTGTTTGTTCTACTCCGCATATGATCTCTCTCTCCTCTAGAAAATGTTCTACCTCTCTGAAATTTTCCTCCTCTGCCTCTCTATCTCTGATCATGCCTCTTGTTCAACTTCTCTTCAACTTTCAGGGCAAACTGATACGCTTCCTCCAAAGATGTCATCCTTACCAAGCTTAGTTCTTCTTGTATGTTCAATCTCAGTCCATTGATGTATCTAGCCACTTTCTCCTTGATTGCTTCACTATGTCCTATTCTTATGATCATCTTATGAAATTCTTCAGTATATTCCTTCATAGATTTCTCCTTTTGTTTCAGGGTTTGCAATCTCTTCAATAATTCCAACTCATAATCAGCAGGTATAAATTGGTTCTTCAATTTTGTCACCATTCTATCCCACTTTGTAATCTTTTCTTTTCCTCTTCTATTTCTATCCAACTAAACTTCTTTCCACCATATAGCAGCATGTCCTTTCAACTTTGTCTTTGCAAATTTCACCTTCTCTGGATCTTCAACTTCTTCATATTCAAAGTATTCTTCTATGTCATTTATCTAGTCAATCAACTCTTCAGGGTTCAAATTGATAGTATAGTTTAGGACATCAACTCTAGGTTTCTTCCTAATCTTTGAAATAGCCCACAACATCTTGACTTGATTTGATTCTTCTTCATCACATCCTAGGGTTTCGCCAATTTGTTCAACAGATTGAAATTCCTTTTCATCATCACTTTCAACATTAGGTCTAGGTGTCAACCCTCTTCGTCTATCTTCCTCAACAACATCCAATCGAATTCTCATTGTTTTCATCATTTCCATCATCTCATCCATTCTACCAGCCATTGTTCCAAAAACAGGGATTCTCCTTAGTAGCATTCTTCCTAGGATCAAGTGCAAACTACTTCAATTCAGTGATCTGGCTACAAGGTGACAACTGTCTCACAATCGACAATCGGTTGCAAAACGAGTAACCTGCCTTAGATCAACGATCTGTCCACAACAAGATCTTATAGAATTCCTTTGCCAACTTTGCTCTATTCGCTCCCAAAGATTCAAACTTTCGCTCTAATACCACTTGGTGCAGTCACGGTAGGAGGGTTCACAAAATGCACTGTCTAGAGCATACAGCGAGAGTAAACACAATAGAAACAACTCAAATATATGAAACAAATGTAGATTTAGTCATTTAGTTATCATAGAATTCAAATACAACTCAGCCGACAACATGCGGGCTTATGATTAGGGCTCACAGGCTTGATTATAGAATATACGAATAAGCACAAGATATAGCTTTTAAGCTCCTTTGCACAAAATCTAAACTATCTATCTTCTAAATTATGAGGACTACTTTCCTAAGGATCTATTACATCAATTTATATCATCTTCAGAACCAAAGATTCCTCTGCTTTGGCCAAGGATCATTACAAACTCTGATGAAGAGTTGTAAGGTGTGTATACAGATATGTCAGACCTAAATGAATAGAATTCCTCCTCCAATGAATGGAATGGTGTGCGGATCTCAGGGAAGGTCAGCCATGAACCAAAGATCATTGAATGATGTGTCATTAGGCTTTATAGATTGAGAAATGCTCTGCAAGTCTTCTTCCTTAGTTGATTGTCTGAGAGTGTCAGGAATGCTCTGTTCTGAGAAAATAGTCGATCTTTAGATAGTGATATCTTTCTGATACCTTAATCAAATGCTCTAAGATTTAGATATGTTGTGCATGAATGCCTCTAGATGCTAATTCTGGCTCTGCAAGGTCTAAAATGCAACTGCAGTAGAATGTGGACTAAAATATAGAAGTTGCTACTGACTGAACTGTTTGACTGAACTGGAAAATGAAAAGAAACAACTAAACTACAAACAAGCTGAAATGCAACTGTTTTTGGTTGATGCAAGATTGATCTTGAACCAGGGATGCTCCTGCATCACTTATACAATCCATCAGGGGCCCATCATGGCATGATGGAGAACACAACATAACATGATACATGACCAACAGTTAAAACATTCAAGCATAGCCATCAATAATAAATGAATAATAAAATATCAAAGTGGAAGGAAAATCACCAAAGCATAAAATGAGCTCAATTTTCAATAGTAAATCAAACATGTCCATAAAAGTTACAAGATAAAATTTTGATGGCTATACTTACGCATAAATAAGAATAAGAAAAATTTCATGCTGGCCCTCACAACATCTTGAAAATTCACCAAGTCAAATAAAATAAGGTATTAAAGTTTACAAGTTCCACATTATTCGAACATAGTGACTAATTCTAGTCACTAGAAAGGGAGCACAATGCTACACTACACCTTGATTAGAGGTGAGTAAGAAAATACACTCTGTCACTTTGACAAACGAGTGTTCTAAGACTCTAATTGCTTTCATATCATAAGATTGTTTCTACTTATCCACACAACATCACTCAAGCCGTAAAATATAGGTTTTACTACTCCATTCATGATTCTAACTCCTCAAACCCCACATATAAGAAGATGCCTGCTATTTGAATTGCACAACACACGATAAATCACTCATACTCTATCAACACAAACACCCTTGAATTTCCAAAATATTTACTACTTTAAAACCAAACTCTTTATTCACTTTTGGATCCTTACATCCTTATTCTAACGTAAAAGTTTTCTATTTTTTTGGTGCATAATAAAGAAAAATACATCTATATGTGATTACCTGACAGAAGAATCTCTTCTGGTTCCTCTTCGTCAAAATTGAGTAATACAGATTTGGAGGGTGCATGCACCCTGCGTACTCCTTCATCACCTCTTTCCCCATAATGGGTGCATTTTGACCACATCAAAATGGCATATCCCAATGGGCTAATGGTTTACTTTTAACTTCAGTCGAAGGGGTTGGTAGCGTCTTGGTCCCCTTGTTCTTTTTCTTCTTTCCTAGACGAATACGCTTGAGTGCATCCGCTAGTGTTTCACAATCTTCCTTTTCATCTTCCTTTATTCATTTTGCCTTTGATTCCTTAGGTGGTTCTTTCTCAACAAGTGACCTAGGCATGTCACTAGGTTTAGTTTTCTTGGCCCGCCCTTTTGTTCTTAACATTCCCTCCATTCTGACATAAGAATAAATTTATTATCATTAGCATATCTCGCATTTAACCTCACAATGAGCCTTAAGGGTCTAAGTGTTGAACCTGAACACTCTGATACCAAAATGTAAAGTCTAAAAATACCACTTACTAAAAATAACCAACAAAAAGCAAACTCTATCCAAATATGGAAGGTGAATCATTTAACTAACTGGGACCTCCATAAAAAGTACAGTATTTTATAAATTCTATAATCAGTAAAATGCATCCCCAAGCATGATAAGGAAAGTGACATTACACCATATACAATTTTCCAAGTACATCATTATTACATCAACGAGAAGTACAATTCATATGTGGCTAAACAAGCCATACAATGATCAATTACAAAGATATATCCATTTTGAGTTACATAAAGAAAATTAACAGTGAAAATCTGTCTTCAGCTGCCATGACCCACCAGTTTTCCACAAGCTGAAGGTCAAGAGCATTGTTAAGGTGCTTTTTCCACCCAACCACAAAACACTATACTTCCTCGGGTTTCTTCCTAACTCGAAGAATCCCCGACCCTGCACGAGGAGCCTAGCAACCTAGAACATATGGGCAAGAGGGAAACTCTTGATGCAAGCTTGATGCCTATATGCACTCTAACTAACTATAATGACATATGTCTTGCATGCAGGATGTGGCAGAGATAAATAAATAAACAAACAACTAGGGTATCATTCCATTTATTTCAATGGTACATCTAGCTTTGGCCAAAGCAATAAACATAATTCAGTAAAACTTGAAAAAGAAGCTTACCAGCTCTGAAAATCCACACTAGGCATCCTGTCCCAGAAGTAAACATAACTCCACAAGCTAAAACCAAACAATTTCTAATGTAAAAACATCATATGGTTCAAATAGCCAGTAATATCTTATAATATTTAAAGGAGAGGTTTACTATATCAAAAATGACTTTTAGCTTTAATTCAACAATCTAATCTATCCTTGCTATAGTACTACTTACCAGTCCTAAGGTTTAAAATTTGAATTATCTTTGATTTCTTACAATCAAAGTAAGTCTCAATAGAAGGATTACACTAACAGGTTAGTCGAAATTCCCTATGTGCTTTGATAACATAATGGCCAAAACTTGAATACTACTCTATCTATTCAAGCCTCTAAAAATGATGGATAACAATACTTTACTTAATCATCATCTATATTTATTAAGTTAATACACTAAAGTTGCATAATCTTGATTCTACTCATGTCATGCAATGTCACCTAATAATAACCAATTCCATTATAATTGCTACAAAACCTCACAAGTTCAAGAATGTACTAGGTAATATACATACATAATTCTTAAGACTATTCAGTTATTTCAAATAAAATTATTTGCTTCAACAATCTTACCATAATTGAGTACTTAGTTATTCATGTTTAGGTCCTTCAATACTCCACAACCTACACTTTATTCAGGTATAGTCATATGTGACACTATTACAAAATTGAGGAAGGCAACTTAAGTCATACATCACACTATGGATCACCCTTTCCCATCATTAAGAAATAGCCAGTAGAGAACACATTTTATTTGCAACACCAAGCATAAGAATCAGGTCTCTTTCTCCTAAGATTCAATCCTATATCAACCGAAGCACTACTAAAGTTAACTTATCAAACTTGAGTCCTTTATCACTTAGTAATGCTCCTAAGAACATTATCTAAATATTAAATTTAGTTCAACATTGTTTCCTATATACAAAAAAAAGATAATAGTAATAAGAAGACTTTCAATACTACTAAGTTAATTTCATCAAATGGTACTATGGAGATTAATACATCATTTACTATTAATTGAATTTATCAATCACTAATTCCATTTCGGAGTTTGAGTAATCATGAATTGAATACGGCATTTGGATAACTAATCATCTATTAAATACAAATCACCATTTAGAGAAGTAAATGTCAAATCTTGTTGTGATATACCACTTAAAGTCGAGAAGAAAATTCAATCTAAATTGTAGGGCATGTGGTATAGTAAATCAAGTCAACCTAGGTATAGGAGCCATAAAGCTAGGTAATCATTTTATCTATGTTACGGTAAAGAAGGAAATAAAACTAAATTTACTTGAAGCTACGAGGATTAAAACAATGATATAAATTATTTGTGGAGAAGCTCACTCAAAGATCATAAGAAAGATCAAATGAATTGGTTCTAGGTAATTAGTTTAGGTCTAACAATTCACTCTAAATTAGAGTCTTGAACAAATTATGTTTGGTCAATAATTATCAAGAAAACAACATGACAACATCATTAATTACAATAGTTTAAACCTACATGTGGAACTTACTGTAGTGTAGCTACATGGGTAGATGCACAAAGGTTACATTGGTAAGAACTGTGAGAGGGTAGGATAATAGTTGCAACAATATTTGAAAGTTTGAGAGAGAGAGAGAGAGAGTTTTAAATTGAAACCAAAGGTATCTGCTACAGTAATGATTAAACATAATACAACAAGCTGACTATCAAGAGAAGAGAGTCGCTTGGAGTCATGAAGACACAATAGTAGAAGGTGTTGGTGGGGAGAGTCACTCAGGCAAGGAATAAGATATCATCCAAATGGAGCCTGAAGAAAATAAGGAAAAATAACTCATCACTATAATGATTTAGCTATGATGCCTAGGTTATTTTAAAAGTTCAATACCATCGAGATTACCAATCAATGGTACGCAACAATACTCATCATATTTAAAAGTGGAAAATTGATACACAGGAAGAAAAAGAACCAAAATTACATGGGCAGTCGCATATATTAGCAACGATGACCATAATGAACTATGGAGGAGGCTGATTCCAATGGGTAAATGATGTTACAACAGCTGACTGAGTCAAATAATGTTTCTCTGGTATTCAACGTTCAACTAGGCAACAAAATAAAGCATTTAGTGTAAGGTTACAGCTGGAGAGATCAGGGTTGATTTAATCCAGTGGAGAATGCTGGAAAATTGCAAAGTAATTCCAAAGGAGGAGGCGCAGTTACAATGCATTTTGCCAGTAGTTCGTTTTAGTAACAAAATAATTGTTGTAATGGAAAAACAATATAAGTGTTATAATGATGACAGTAATCTGATTGTAAGCTGTTGCCAGAAACACATTATTGATTAAGGTAGTGTTGCATCTTCTACATATGGCCGATTAAGGAAAGCTGAGGTCCTAGCTCATCAATGATGAATTTGTAGTGATTCTACAGTAGAGTAGCAAGGTGGAGAAAGATCACTCACAGTGGGAAATGGGTATTTGACTTACAGTTCAACTGGCAAACAAAGAATGACAGTATTCGAGGAGGTTGAATCGTTTAAAGAAAGAAGGAAAATGCATGATTTCAATTCTAAACAAAATAGATAACGTTAATTTTCAACAAGGAGGACAATACTGATTCTAGACAGATCGTTCTTGAAGAAAATATGATTGACCAAAGGATTACCTAGTACCTTCGCTTTTGTTGCAAGAGTATTCTTGATTATCCTTCTTGAGCGATGAGATTTTTCTCTTCTTTTCTCCCCTCCTCTGTGTTTTTCTATGCCAATTTTCTTCCCTTTTATTAACGAATGTTTCTATCCTTTTTTTTTCCTATGTTTTTTTTCCTTATGATTTTTGCTTTCCACTTTTATTTCTTTCTTTTTGTTTTTCCTTCTATTCTGGTTATTTTCCTTTTCTATTTTTTTTCTTTTGTTCTATCTTTTTGATTATCTATCTTTAAAATCTTGCTATTATCTAGTAAAGTTAAAAAAATCATTTTTCGAATAGATAATTATTACAACTAGAATATATATATTATCAATTTCAAATTATCCATAACTATCTTAGAAAAATAAGTAGTTAATATTAGAAGAAAAATCATTTTCTTACATATAGACTTAAATACAAGAAAAATATACCTTTAAATTTATTTTATTTCTATGAAAGGCTTATTTAATTTAATGATCAATTCATTTAGCTATATCTCTAGAAATATTTCCTATGAAAATTAATAAATCAATTTATCAACATAAGATCATTCATGCAACGATAAGATGCAAATGAAATGCAAACTAAGTGCTTGTGTGTGGCATCGAGTCTCTCCATCCCATCCCTGCCAGGAGGCTAATCACCTCTACCTCAACCATAGTCTTGTCTTCAACAACCTGCCATCATAAAACTCAATTCTCCATTAATAGGTTAGTATTCCAAAATCAATAGCCGAAGCATAACATCCATTTCACCTTATTGAAGAGAAAAATAACAATGATCCATTTTTAGTACATTTAAAATAAACACTAATATTTCTAATTATAGCTCAATTCATGAAGTCTAGAGTTTTGAGACGTGACACACCCACTTGGTGAAATAGTCTGTGGCAAGTATAATCCACCTAAAACCTCTGCTTGACTTCTCTATAATTTCCCCAATGAAATCAATTCCTCAATTTTGGAAAGGCACCTCTATGGAAATATGCCTTAGGGGTAACACACTTGAGCCTTTTAACATCCTTAAAAAGTGTTGACAAGCATAATAGTTCCTATCCATCTTGTGTGTGTCAGAGAACAAGATTGGCCACCAATAGCTAGGCCTAAGAATCTAGTGGGTGGTAGTCTTATCCATGGAATACCCACTACACACACCATTGTGTAAATTTATCTAGACATCAACAACCTCCCTTTCATCCAAGCATCTTAGGAGAACTCAGTCTATATTTCTCCATAATAAAGTTCCATCCATTAGAACATACTTCAAAGCTTGTACCTTCAATGTTCTCCTTTGAATATCATTGAGATTAGGAGGACAATTCATATGCATCAAGTAGTACACCACATCTCTATACCATGGGGAGGCATGAAGAGCACATTTTTCTCCAATATTTTCAATTTCTAACATATTAATTTCCAAAACCTCTAGATTTGATTCAACCATCATCTTAGCTAGTCCTTGACCTCTGACTAACTTGGTAATCTATATATCAATACTAAATTCTTAGATCTTATTGATCCATTTACATCTACAGATTTCCACTTCCAATTGTGTGAATATATCTTTTACTGCACAATGTGGTACATACACAACAACCTGAACACCCACCAAATATGGCCTAAATTTTTCACAACTTTTACTAGAGCATAGTCCTATTTATCCATGATGTCATATTTAAGATCAACATGTTGAAGAGGTTTACTAAAAAATGATATAGGTTATTCAAAATCATCTTTGTTCTTTTGTAACAAGACTACAACAATCGTATAGAAAGATACAAAAGAAAATATTTGAAAGGGCTTGGAAAAGTTTGGTGAAGCAAGGACATGGGATTGTTTAATCGCTTCCTTAAGTTATTGAAAAGATTGATTTGCCTTACCTTCCCAGGTTACAGTTTACCCTTTCTTTAACATCTTCAAGATGGCTTTTATTTTCTCAACAAAGTTTGAGACAATATCCTAACAAAGTTAATCTCTCCAAAGAAGGATTTGACTCCCTTAATCATATTGGCTTGAAGAATCTTGTATATAGTTGTAACCCTTTCAAGATGAATCCTAACCCCATCTTTGGAAATAATATGACCCAATAATTTACCCTCAATCTCTGCAAACATACATTTCTTTGGATTGAGTGAAATGCCAATTTCCAAACACCTTTTGAAAAGCTTTTCTAGATGATCGCAACAATCTTTTTAATCTTTTGAAAAAGTAGTCAAGTCATCCTAATATACTACCAAAATGACATCAATGAGGTCAAAAAATGCCACATTCGTAGCCCTTTAGAAAGTTTCTCTTGGATTCGTTAAGTCAAATGTCATCCTGACATACACATAAGTCCCCCACAAAGTAGTGAAAGAAGTTCTATATTACTCAGACTCCTTAACTTTAACTTGGTTGTAGCTAGAGAAGAAGTCCATCATGGACAATAGTTCACAACCTGTTACCTTTTGTAGCATCACTTCCATATTAGGTAGAGGGTAGTTATCATTCAAAGAATACATGTTCTAACATCTTCATTATTTTTCTTAATAAGAACCAATTTTGAGACCTAAGATGAATGCCTGATAGGTTTAGTTATTCCCCCATCCCCGAGTTTGGCCAGTTCTTATTGCATCTTGGGGAACTAGTGAGGGATTTATTGGCCTTTGTTTCTACCTAAAAGGTTTTGCATCAAGCTTGAGCAAAATTTCATGTTGAAATAAATCTTCCTTGTAGGCTTTTAGGTCTTCATATGACCATGCAAATAATCTGCTATATTTTTCTCAACAATGAGATTAGTAATGCCCTAATCTTTGGGTTCAACCTATTACCTATGTACTCATGCTTTGAGGATGACTAGGTTCCCAAGTTGATTTCCTCTAAATCATTAGCATGAATAGGATTAGGCTTATTTCTACCAACCCCATCAAAAATTCTCTCTAAGGCCACTAGGCTAGGAATGGAATTAGTTCTCAATTGAATAACATCACTACCAAATATTTTCTCCTTTCCATCCATAATTTCAATTAAATGCTCAGAATCAAATTGTAAATCATAATATTAATCTAGATAATTTAACTTAACTTGAATAAACTTCATGATCATCATTAAATACCTTCCAATGATGGATATTATCTAGGATTGATGGTCTCATTAGCAACTATTGGAGCAAAAGTCTATTATATATCATCTACTTTGGTAGTTGTAGTAGCTAAGAGATCTACATCAACATTTTCCTCTCTCCACCCATTCCATGGCAAAAGCATCGAATAGGCTTATGGTGTCTAATATAGCATTCATATATTGTCTCAACCTCTCATTATTTGTAATATACTTTCCCTTAACCTGATAAATGACCAATTTAAAATCACCCATTACCTTAAGGTTCTTCACCCTGTTCTTCAATGCTAAGTTCATGCCTAATAATAGAGCCTCATATTTAGCTACATTATTAGTACATTGAAAACCCAACTTGAAAGAATCTAAAAGATTTGCTCTTTAGGGGAAATCAGGACCACTCTAGCTCCAACTCCTTCCTTAAGACATGCCCTATCAAAGTACATTATCCATACATCATCTAGTACCAACAGATGGTTCTCTGAGTCTTGTAATGAATTTTCTTCCTAGACTTCACCTCTAAAATTTTCCATATCTATATAATGTAGCATATTTCTAGTCTTGGTTCCTCAAATTCATTAATGACATTGTGATCCCTCTTTTCTCTATAAAACTTTATTTCTTTTCCGTTTCTTGGTATGATGGCCTACAATGAATCCATCTAGATTCTACATCCAATGGTGGAAAACCATTGTTTAGACAACAACATGCCATACTGGAAAGGAAAAACAATTACAATTATCTCTATTTTATATTCCTTCTCAAGATGAGAAATCAACCTAAACTCAACATTATTGATCCTTCCAATGACAACAACTTCCGTGGAGTCCATAGCACAACACCTACCAAATGATTTTGTAACCTTTAATCCAATCTAGTTCATTATGTGGATAGACATGACATCTCATGATGTGCTAGAGTCTATCATACAGTTTCTAACCAACTTATTATTGATAGACAAGGTCACATAAAATGGATCCACACAAGATGGGATCTTTCCAAGGGTAGACCATAGATATACTTCAAGTCTATCAACATTATTTACCTTCCTATAATCTGATAGAACTATAGGAACATCACCAATAATAACTAGATCCATGCTCTTGTGTTCAACTATCCTCATATCTTCTATTAGGGGGACCTTAATTTTGATCTGGCTGAGTACTTTAGCCATATCCATTGCAACATGTTTTAGAATAGGTGTATCCAATCAAATAGTATTTGATAGCATAGAAAGAATGTGACAAATACTCATCTATTTAGTGTGATCTTGTTTATCCTCCTCCAAACCTTGTGGAGTGGGGATCTTTGTAGGAGTTTTTTGTTCTATTTCTCTTTAGGCATTTTTCTCATCTGGCCTTGTTTATCCATATTCTTAGATGGTATGCTTTCCTTATTATCTTTAGGCACAACATGACCTTTAGTAGCAGGCTGGGCCTTATGTCCCTCTTGCTTTTCTTTAATAAAAATACCCTTACTGTGGCTAGGTCCATTACTTCCATTCCGATCAACATTAATTCGTAGGTTATAATTGTTATTAACCTTTAACCCATAGTAGCTATAGTTAGATCTCTGATTTCATCATCAGAGGGCCTCCTTATGAAGAACGTATCTACAGATGATTCCACATTATTCACATGGAAACTTTCTCCTTCCTCATTAGAAAACACCTGCTGGTGGTAGAAACTCAGCATACTTCTCTTGTCTTCTATATCCAACTCAAGTTCAAGTTCATCATTAAAAGAATAATCTTCACTGCTATAATATCCCCTTATTGCTAGCATATTTACTTGTTGGTGCTCTTGATAAATGTTGATTTTTTACTAGCATCTCCATTCTCCTCATACTCTGTATCATTGTTCAATAATGATAATGCCACAACACAACTCAAGGAAGAGTGGGGCATTTCACATGCATGGTACCAAATTAGATCTTCAATTGAATTTACCCCCATCTTCTTGAGAGGATCTAGTGTTTCCTTATTTACTGGTCCTTTTATTTTTGGTACAACAAACTTACCATTCTTCCAATTAGTGTTATAAGGCTGATTAGACAATCTAGGCATCCTCTCCTACCTACCCTGATTATGCCTCTCATTTGAGACACCCTTTTCATTCCTAGCAACCTTGTAGCTCAATTCTTTCAAGGCATGCATAACTTTACCTAGTTTGTCTTCCGTTGTAAGGGCTTTACAATTTTGATCTTTATCACGAGGTAGAATCCTTATATCACCCCTCTTGTGAACTTTTCCAAATGCTCTCTAGTTACTCTCAATGTTTATAGCAACTTGATAGGCATATATCAAGGTCTGTGGGTCCTTGTCTCTTAGCAAGTATCCCATATTGGCATCATAAGTGTTACAATATAACATTAAACACATGGATTCATTTAGCCTCATGTATGTAGGAATTTTAGACATTGGCCTAGTAAATCTAGAATTAAAGTTAGAGACAAATTCATTTGATCCCTTAACAATGTTTGTGAAAATAATTTATGATAAATCTAGGGCCTATCTTTTCTTCATATTGTTCCCTAAAAACCCTTTGAAAATCATCCAAGGACTAAACAAATAATTTCATTAAAATGTCCTCATATTCAATCTCACAATCATCAGCTAAATTGTTAAACTCTCCGATATGATGCTCTCCCAAGACAACATTGTTCCATTAGAATTTGGGAAGCTTGGCCTTGACTTGTCCTAGGATAGGATTTGGATACATGGGTATTCCCAAGAAGTTCAACCATCTATATTTGTCCAAAACTAGAGGAGGTCTATTGGGGATATTTATTTTGTGTTTCTAAGATCCTTATGAAATCTTCACCTACATGTAGGATTTTCTATGTTTCTTTTGTCCTCCTAGTCAATATTTCTCAAATTTTCTAATCTAATTCTCATATCTTCTTAGGCTTTTCTCTCCATTTCTAATCTATTAGTTTGCATACATATATTAGTTATTTCTTGATTAAGGTTACCCCCTTGATCACCCTAGATGATTTCTATTGTAATCCTATCATCCTCATATTCCTTGTGATCTTGGTTATTTTCTTCGTTAATAATACCCCTATACCAATAAGGAATGCCATCCTTATCTCCAGGTTAGGTTATGGGTTTATCAAAGAGGATATTCCTTCTTACATTCATATTATTTTTAAATATCTCCTTTACACAATCTTCCTCTTCCCTTTCCATTCTATTTTTCATGAGATCATTAACAATTTTCTAATACTTAGGACTGTGCCATTCATTATTGTTTCCTACCTTTGTATTTTCATAGATAGACCTATGACTTTTGATAGCCTAATTATTTATCCAAGTTTTCTAATTAGATGCAATTGTCTCAAATTCACTAGGGAGGGGAACATGAGACTGTACACTCAAAAACATGACTCAGTAGCCTGGGTCGATTTAGTTAGCTTTGGAAGTAGCTAGTCGAGAGGAGGTGAGACATGGGGGTGGTCTGGCTCACTTGAGAGATGGACTTCATGGAGAGTGGTTGGCCAGTCCTGGGGCATTTCTTGTGTGTTGATTCTGATTTGATGTTCTGTGACCATTGTGGTTGAAATAACTATATGACCCGAAGGGTTACTAGTCATTATTCTCTGTTTGGATTCCAAAGATTCCAATGTTGCATAGGTTATCGATTGTTCTCGTTGATGCTTTTGTTGAGTTGGAGTTGTTCTTCAAATTGTTGGATGATGATTTATGTTTGGAATATCCTCAACCTATGTTGTTGTTCCTGAATCGTTTGTTGATCGTGTTGTGGTCTAGGGTGAATTTCCTCAATCTCTTCGAGGATTGCCCTCACCCATTTGCCTCTAAGCCTAGGGCACATTCATGAGCACAAACTCAGAGAGAGTTGGTTGGAGTTTAACCTCAATTTGACTTAGGGTTTGACTCAGGGTTTGTTGAGCTAAGGTTTGACTTTACGTTGACCTTGTGTTGGAATCAAGGGTTTGACTAATGTTGACCTTATGTTGAAATCAAGGTTTTGCAATCTCCTTGTGATACTAATGTTTTTTTGCTTTTTTTGGTTTTTAGATGCATGCAATCCTATATGAGTGCAAAACAGTAATTTTGTGCTTTTTTAGATCTTTTATGAAAATAAAGCTCTTTTTCTAATCTAGGAATTGAAATATGTATGCAATCTAGAATGTAGTTAACTAATGCAATCTGATCTATGTTTTTGTTTGATTTTCTAGATTTTTGGATCAATTACTTTAAGAAATAAAATTGCTTTGAAAACAAACTAATCTAAACAACTTTGAAAGAAAACTAATCTAACAATACAAATCCTATTTAGCCTATCAAGGAAATTGCAATATTAAATTACTATTCCCAAGAGCAAATTTTGATTTTCTAATTACTGTAAAAAAAAAGCACTAAAGAACCTAGAATATGAGATGCATGAGCCTCCACTACCCTTAGGATCCTTGTGTCAGCAACCTCTTTGTTCTCTTACAGTAGCACGAATATCCTCTTCGCAACAATAGGAAAATGAATGAAAAAGAGCTTTTCAAAGCTTGAAATGTGAGCTCAATGTGAGATTGAGAGCACCATGGCTTGCGATTTGGCCAGCATATCAACGCAATATGAATCTTTTAGTAAAGCTTAGATGAAACAACAATAAAGCAAAAGGCTCGAATGTCCTATATGAGCATATGGATGCTAGTTGGAGAGTAAAAACCTACAAATACTAGATGTACAAATAAAATTACCTCCCTTTGTGCTTGTGGAAGGGGTATTTATAGGTTGAAAGAGGCTATGAGAGGTGGGAGAGCATGGAGAGTTTACTCCCTTGATTGGAGAGTTAACTCAAAAGACCAAGGAGTGATCTGGGCTAATTAGGGAGTGAACAAGCCAATATAGCTTATCACTGAAGCAAAAATGGAGTTAGCATGAATGCATGAGTTGACAAGTTGAGATAAAAAGGAGGTAATCATGCATTCTTGGAGTCTTGGAATAGTTAACTCTATGTTTAGCCCAAAAACTCATGAAAAGAAGAATAAAAATGGGTCAAAATGGAGCTTTTTCACGTCCAAAACTCAAGTTTTTCTGTGGCTGGAAAAGATGACAGGGTCACCCATGGGTCAACCCTTTTGGCAGTCTAGGTTGCCCAGGGGCAACCCATGGCCAACCCACAGAGGGGAGCTCCTAGGTTGGAAAGCAGGGTTGGAGATTGTTAGTTAGATGAAAAGGAGGTGAATTGCCTCTAAAAACTGGTTGAAAGGGGGTCAAAATCCAAATCTCCACTTGCAAAAGTTAAATCTCTCAAGGGAGATCTTGAAATAATAGGGGGAGATTTGTACTGGTTGACCAGAACTAAAAATTGAAAGTTGGAGATGGCTTGGGAGGTCCTCTAAAGGGCTCCTAGGGGTGGGAATGGATGAAAAACACTAGGGAAAGGTCAAAACACAACAACAAGATGAATACAAGGCTTAGGGATGAAGTTGCAAGCACAAAAAATGAGAATCAACAAGTATCAAAAAGCATCAAAAGCAGGGAAAAGGTTAACACGACAAAGGGGAAAGAAAAAGAGGAGGAAAAACCTAACTGCTACCAAGAGAATCACTACTAAGAGGGCATTATTTCATGCTTACATGTACATGACAAGGATTGTGAGTCATCATGGGGTCCTTGTGGAGGCTGGTGCTTACATATTTGCCCCCTCAGGGACGGTAGTCTACATGAAGAGTAGGTACCATTCTTGAAATAGGCCTTACCTATTGTCAATTTTTCACAATAATACCTGCAATAACTAGTATTAGTTCGATATTTAATTATATCAAAACAAGTAATGAAAACTGAAATGACAAACATACCATAGATCTGTGAGTTCACCTAGTTGTTTGCCTTTGTCGAGGAGATCTATAGGGATGAAAGCATGCAAAAAAAAGAGAACAAAAGATGCATAAAAGTGACAACTAGTCTAAAAATGCATAAAATGAACTAAGCTAAGAGAAGAAAAGAGTGGAGAAATTAGAGTGAATGTAGTGGAACACTGACAGAATTGGTCATGTAAGCAGTTGTTGGAAAGATATCATCGAGGAGATCACAAAGATGGCTGCTACTTCTTCTGCGACTAAGAATCGAGTGCACAATCGGTCAAAAACCCTTCTCTAAGCCCTAGTTTTCCTTTTGTGAAAACTCCTGTGAAAGTGTCTATTTTTGTCAAATTTTCTTGTTGCATTGTGTTGTCGTTTAGAGTAGAATCAATCTTTCATTTGTCAAAATCAGTTGAAATTTGTAATTTTTGGAGCAGTTTTAGCATGAGGGGAGGTGAAACAAGGTCACCCCTTTTGCCAGTCCAGGTCACCTGGGGGAGATCTGGCTATGCAACAGGGTCACCCGGTGGAGATCTGGCTGTGCAACAAGGTCACTTGGGGGAGATCTGACCTGATGAAAGGGATGACCCAGCCAGTTCATTTTTAACTAAAATTTGAAGTTTTTTGACATTTATGGCACTGCATTTTGGTGTATTTTGAACACTGAATTCATCAATTTATTACAGTTTTGAAGGTTTATATGCTTTTTTTTGTGAATATTTTGCAAGTTATATGATTTTTTTGGATTTTCTAAGCTTGAGGGGATCTAATCAAAAGTTATTTTCTGGTGATAGGATATGCATATTCGTTGGAATGCAAACCATGAGTAGTTGTGGCTATCTGTGATGTATGATTCTTTATCTCCTGGTGATCTTGGTGTCATTGAGAGGGGAGGCTTGGAGAGGATTTGTCAGGTTCCAATTGTACATCCTACCTCTAACATCTACTGTGATATCTTGACCTATTGGGATGTTGATAGTAACACCTTTAGGTTCCCCCAGGTTTCAAGGGAATGAACCATTACTTTATATGATGTTTACTGCATCCTAGGAGTCCCTATGAGAGGACAACCACATATTCTTCCTACTAGCGAGTCCCCTAAGGACAAGGCATCTTGGGCTTTGATCATGGGGTGAGTCGTCCCAAGGAGCAGACAGGAGTTTGGATCACTACAGTACCACAACTTCACATTCCTCTCTTGAGGAATTTCCTTATTGGATTGATTACATCGAGGCTATCTAGAGACAAGGCCTTAGATCGTCTCAGATGGTGCTAGGAACCCATCATTTAGTGTATTAAGTAGGGTACAGTTTTCACATGGGGTGCTGACATTCTCGCTATGGTTTATCATGACTTCTATTGTATTGCTCATTGTGGGGCTCTTGCTTTCAGCCACTCCACTCTAATCATGAATTAGATTTATAAGAACATTGGGCCCTACCAGAAGGAGCTTCCAATTCTTGATCCTAGACTTTCGAGAGCCACTAGATAGGCTCACGTGGGCCACTTTGATACTTCGCTACATGTTGTGGCTACTCTCACTGATGAATGCATGATTTTTAACCCTTATATGGATAAGGAGGGCACTTGGTCTCATGATAGATAGATTCGAGACTATTGTCACATTGTGTTAGAGCTTTCTGATTGTAATGGTTTTGTCAAGGCTCACTGTGTTGAGCGAGTTCTTCAGCAACTAGGAGATGACCTTCCAGAGGGCTTGCCCCTAGTTTCTACTTGCTACTGATCTGTCAAGGAGATGGGTGAAGTTAGTTAGAGAGCTATCGTTTGGACTCTTTTGACTCCTAGGGTCTTGATTACCAAAACTTCTAGGACCTCGAGAGGTGGACAAAGGGGAGGGAGAGGAGCTCCTTCCCAAGGACTTGTCTTGGAGGACACTGATTATACTGACAAGGACTATGTTCCTAAGGGAGATGATCAGTCAGATGATGGCTCAGTTGGAGACAACTAGGAGGCTGATTTAGATGAGGAGGATATACCAAGGACTACTTCAGGTCTTATACCTCCTCCTTCTGATGATGAGATGCTCGACATTGATCCCACTTGGCAGTCTAGTGATCCTCGTAATTTTACTTTTGTTTTTGTGTTTTCACATTGTTCCTCTTCATTTAAATCATGAATTGTGATCCCTTCTTTCTTTGTTTTTCAGGTAATCCTGAGGAATGGTGGACATTCTTTCATGACACTTCCGTTGATTTGGTTGGTCCTTTTACTGGTCTATCATGGGAGTGACTTCTTGTTGATCCTAGAGTACCTACACGAGCTGGTCGACACATTGATATCTTCACTCCTACCTACCACGGGTGCAAGGAGAACACTTCTTTGAGATTAGAGAATCTCACTCTTAGGGGTGAGAAATCCATTCTTCAAGAGATGGATCATCTTGGGATTCGACATCCTGATTCGAGTATAGCAAGTCCTTCTCATTCTCAGGCTCATAGGAGGGTTCCTCATTCCCATAAATCTCATGGAGATTCTAGTGTCGTTCAGAGGCATAGGAGTAGGAGTCCTCATGGTTCAGTTAGAGGGAGCTGTCCCTGAGGCTTTTGCCTATTTGTTTCATCATCGTGCCCCTTTGCATGAGGAGACTTACTTCTCTTGAGATAATTTTGTCTAAGCTCTTGTACTCTTGTAGAATTTTGAACCCTTGATTTGTCTATGAAAAAACTATCTCTTCATGATTACCACTATCATATGAATGCTTATCTCTTGTGTACTTTGGAAATTTTTAGAACTTTTTTATTGTGTAGACCCTTAACTCTAGGAATGCAAGCATGATGACAATGATATGTTTTTAGTTCTTTTTTAGATATCTATATATATGAATGCAGGTTACAATATGCAAATGTAAGAACAAAAGTGATGATGGAATAAACTTCTACTGTTATGGAATGCCATGAGTTATGACACTGACTTTATTGCTTTGGATCTCTTTTTCTAATTTTGGTATGAATGCATTATGGAACAAACATTATGACTGCTCTTTAGTATGATTTTCAATCTAGGGGATTGTGGGTTATCCTAGCATTGGAGACCTATTCAAGTTTGTGAGATAGGGATTTAGAACTCAAGCGGGGAATGGGGAGGAGATAGAGTGCTTCTGAATTTTGGTCTTTGCTAAAGGCCAAAGATTTTTTTAGTGGCGAATCTTCACCAATTAAAGAATAGTTCATATCTACCAATTGCAAATTGGCAAATACATTGCAACTGACAGGGGGCCAATTCGCCTGATTTTTTTGGGTTTTTGGTCCAATGTGTTTTAATTCACCACTCAATTAATTTATGAGTTATTTATAATTAGTATTTTCACCACGATATACTACGCGGTTCTAATGGCGATTTGCTTGGAATTTCAGAGGCATATTTTAATTCACCCACATATTTACGAGTAGCATTAAAATATTCACGTGTATGAGGACCAATTTCACCAATACCATTATAACTACATGTTAATCCCAATGCCATATTCACCTAGAAAATTACAGCATAGTGTTTGATCGAGGTCTATTTCACCCCATTTATAGGTGACCTATTAATAGTATGTTGGATTCACCAAATTATAACACTACCATTTGAAAATCCCATGGTATTCACCAAATATGGATTGATATAAATGCATTAAAAACTCTAATTAATCTTTTACACATTTTGTTCAGCTCTAAACTCTCAAATTCTCGATTCATTTTAGATCATAGAGAAGTTATAGCTATAGGCATTAGCGAGTCACTAAAAGGTAAGTGATCATTTCTTTACTGTGTAATAATATAAGATTCATGTTGATTGTTTATGTCTTTGTTTGGTTTCACTATTACACATGATATTGAGTAGGAGTTAGGACTAGGGAGATATATTAATCTAGGACCCATGGATCTATATTCTATCATCTATGATTCCTTCTTGAACAAAATGACATTTTCTATGTAGCTTTTAATTCATGAGAGATGTCAAGAAATAAGAAGTTGGCTGAGGGTGGGGAAGGGAGGTCATAAAAATGGAGAAACATAAAGTCATACTTTGGTAATGTTGGCAGTCCATCTAATGGAGCTACAACATCAGAACGTGTACCATCTATTGACTTGGATCACAATGCCACAGATGATATTCTAGGGAATGCCCAAGGTTGCATGAATGATGACAATGCCACAAATGATGTTCCAGGGAATACCCAAGGTAGTGGCAATGATGAAAATGCCATAGATGATGTTCCAGGGAATACCCAAGTAGCGGGAATGATGATAATGCCATAGATGACATTTTAGGGAATACCCAAGGTAGCGTGAATGATAATATGAATAAATTAAACTCAACAAATGATAATGAAGTTAAGGAAGTTTTAGAAGTCAATGAAGATGAAGATATTGCAAGTGCACACAAGGGGAAAAGAAAAGCCAAATCAAAAAAGAGGCGTGAGTGGAATATGCAAGGAATTTTTAGATTGATTGGGTGTCAAAGCACCCATTCATTGAGCTAGTGGAGAATGCAAACAAAGATGAACCTCCCAGAGAATGCAAGTGTAATATTTGCAGTTGGAAATATCGTAGGGACAAGAGATTGCATCTAAAACTTGACACCATAGAAAAACATATTGGTAAAGTTTATGAAAAATAAATCATAGATGGACAAGAAAAAATAGTGATAAGATGGAAAACAAAGGAATAATGTCTTCATGTAAAGAATTCCCTTGCATATGATGCGCATATGCAAAGAAAGGCGAAGATTCATGCAGGTGGAGGTTGAATTGAAGATCAATTTAGAAAGATGATGGGAGAATTACAAATGGCAAAAACTGTTCAGTTGGGTGTTGTTTTTTATATTTTGACCAGAGGGCATCCTATGACAGACTACCTAGAATATAATAGTTTATTATCTTTTATGGGCATTCCTAACTTTCCTAACACACATTGGTCAATAAACAATGGATGGGAATTGACAAGTTGTCTTGCTAAGGTGGAAAAACATGATTTACAGAAAAAAAAAAAAAGAGTCAACTTTTATTACATTATCTCTAGACTAGGTTACAATAATAGATAATACTTCTTGGGTATGTATGCATGTGCATACTGTGGCAAATCATGTTCGCCAACCTCATCTACTCTATGTTTATAAAATGAAGGAGAATTCAAAATCACAAAATCTATTTGAGCTAGTTAAGAAATCTTTGAATGAAATTGGAGGTATGGATGACTGCACAATTGCTAGAAAGTTGGTGTGTGTAGGGGTAGATGGAGCTTCAGTAATGCAAGGACATAGGAATGGTATGTGTGTAAAGCTACAAACTTCTATTTCATCATACATGATTAGCATTCATTGCATGGCCCATAGAATGAATTTAGCATTTAAAATGGTGAACAAGTTTCTTGCAGTATCAAAAGTTGAAGATCTAGTCTGTGATCTCTATTCATACTTCTGCCAAAGTCCCAAATGGTTTTTGGAATTTCAAATTTTTTGAGGGAATAATTGCAGCAAAGAATCTTCTGAAGGATGTTGATACTAGATGGATCTCCTTGCATAAACTAGTGAAAAGAGTTTTAACATAATATCAATCCTTGATTGGAGTAATGTATAACCATCACTTCATAGTTGACAAGGCTCCTGACCTCTTACATAGGTTGATGCAGGAGCATCCAGGTTCATTGGCAATCTTGTGTCACCAAAAATATTTTATTTTCTAAATTTATTTTTTGGCTTTGTTTTCTTTACAGTTTTGATTTTGTGTTTATGGAGAAAATACAGATTTATTTGGCCAAGATAAGAGCATCATCTTGTAGAAGAGCCTAATGGGTATCCCTAGTTCCAATTTGGTGAAATTTGGATGAAACATGACGAAGTTATGACCAATCAAAAAAATCTCCAATTCACGAACTTTTCAGTTCGCTGGTTTGGCAGTTTACCGATTTCCCAGTTTGCCAACAGGCGACTTTCCTGAATAAAGCCTCAAGGGAAGTTTGAAATCCTCTAAGTTTTTCATAGTAAATTTGAATAATATTCTTTGTTGTCGGTGAAGTTACGAGATTTCAAACTTAATTGGCAAAATCTCAGGTTTGTGAACTCTTAAGTTCGCCGCTGAACTACTTCTTCAAAAAAAGTTTTCAAAGTTGAAGTCAAGTTCCTTTGGTTCATGGATGGAAGATATTTATGATAGAAGGAATGTGTCAAGCCTTCAGCTAAGTTTGCAGTGTAGCAACATTGCCGATAAAAGAAATTGATTGCATAAAACTTGGTATCGACAAACTGTTTAATTTGTGAACTAGTTTGCGGTTTCAACAATTTGCCGATATGCCGATAATCATTTGGGAAAATCATATTTCGCCAATAAAAGGAAATGTCAAGTCTTTGCCAGTTTGGAATCAGGAGAATTTGCCAATAGAAGACTAAGGCCAAGGTTTGAAAATTCAAACTTTCACCGATAAGCGTTCAGAAAGGGTAACATTTGCCAATGGCATTGGTAAGGTTTTGGAAATTTGTTTTTGCCAATAGAGGTGACACAAGCGAAAAGATATATGGTTTGTAATATAAACCTTTTGCCAATAGTGATTGCCTTAGTTCAGAGACGTGTGATTTCACCGATGAAGGGTGATAAAGGTAGGTTTTCAAAAGACAACATTTGCCCATAAAAGTGACATAGGCCAAAGTTTGTAATAAGCATTTATTTTCACAACCAAAAGGGTTGTTCTAGACCTGACACATGTCAAGTTTTGTGGTGATTCTATTTTTTTAACTAATAAACTATTTGGCGATTGTTCAACTACTTGGCGACGGTTTAACCACTTGGCAACTGTTATGCAACTGTCAACTTTTTAGTTTCTGGTATAAATGGGAACCATGGCATAGCATATTGGGGGGGTTGTTGAAGGAATGTGGGGTGATTCTAGACTCAACGTAGAGGGTGGTAGTAGTTTGTTTCTTTTAGAATAGAGGCAAAACCATAGCAGATTGGGGGTGATATTTATATCCGTTGGAGAGCAATTTGGTGATGTAAGCACATGATCGATTGAATATTGTTGTATAATGCTTAATGATGGATCTTTGAAGGCCAATGTATTTGTAAATGCTGATATTTTTGAAATTAATAAAATAATTTTAGATTTGTCAATGCATTTGTGCTTTTGTTGTGTATTCTAACTGCATGATTGGGTAGTTTGATAAAACCCCTTGGTCATGACTGCATCAAGTGGTATCAAAGCAAGGATTTCTTGCTAGGAGGAGATACGTTGTGGAGAATCTGAAGTATTATCTTAGAGGGCTCGAGAGAGTATTTGTGGGTGTGAAGAGGAGTTCCGTAATTGCTGAGGGTTGAAGGAGATGTTGGAGTCGTAAGAAAAACATGATTTTTGTTTCCACAGTGTGTGTGGAGAGCAAGAAGTAGCGGTTGTAATTTGAGAAGATGCCCTCAAGAAGAAGAGTTCCCAGAATGGAGGAAATGTTATAACAGTTCCATGTTAAAATACAGAATGAGTTTAGAAATTTAGTTGTTGGATTGCGAAGAAACCCAGATTGTGCAGAAGATCATGTTGATGATGAGGACAAAATTGTGGAGGATGAATGAGAAAGAGATAACAAACAACCGATAGATGCTGGAGAAGAACGGTTCTTGAGAGTTCTTTCCGGAGTTGGAGGAGGTAACAAAATAGAAATTTCTAATTTTTCTGGAATATTGAATCTTGATGAATTGATAGATTGGATAGGAGAATTAGAAGAATATTTTGAATATGAAAATATTCATGACCCTTAGAGGGTGAGATTGGCACAAACAAAACTCAAGGGACATGCCACTTTATGGTGGAGGGATTTGCAAAGAGAGAGAGAGTGGCTAATGGAGATACGAGAATAACCCAGTGGAATTAGATGGTTATTCGATTGAAAGCCAAATTTATTCTTGGAGATTATGAGCTGGAGATGTTCAGAAAACTTCAGAATTTGAAGCAAAAAGATATGTGTTACATCCCCAATTTTTGTCTTGCTATACTTTTACTTTTTACTTGGACATAAGTAAATTTGTTGTGATGTTTAGATTAACGACAAGGAAAAACATGGATTTTATTGAATGTCATTTATTGAAATCATAGAAATGATTATGTTATTATCGTTTTAATATTTGTATTATGAGATTTGATTTATTAGTTGAATTAATTGAATACTGATGCACTGATCACATATTGTTTGATGACAAGTGAAACAGGATTTCAGGTTATCAGATGACTCTTGGAGAAAAGAGAGAGAGTATCTTTCTAGGAGAGAGATATAGACCTCAGGGTACGAGTGATTTATTTGCCAAACTGAGTTATAAGTGTATAACGAAAATGTGAACCAATGTGTCATAGGAGGTAAGCCTTGTCTTGTCAATTTAATTCTAAACTTAATCGACAGGTAGTCGATATTGTTTTCAAATCTTTCTATGTTGTATTTAGTCATCTTAGTCATTAATAACGTTAACGACGTTGTTTGAGTCTGATCTATGACTATTTATGTTTAATGTAAATATTACGACGTTATTGTCATAAAATGATTGTCATATTATTATCTATTAAGTTACTTGACGTATTATAAACAATTCTTAAGATTAAGACGATATAGTCAAGTTAAGAATTGTTAGAAAAATTAAATAAATTGAAAGAAAAGTAAATATAGGAAAGAAAAACTAATTTGCTGGAGCATCATTTGAAAGATAACATTACCAAGATTCAACAAAGGAGACTAGACATTTTGAAGGGGGAAAAACAAAGAAAAAACCCCCATACATTATGAAAGATGGCATGCAGCCATGAAATAAAATATTACAGAAAAAGAGGGAGGAGCTCCTCAAGAAATGAACTAGAAGAGAAAATAAGAGAGGAATAAATGAATGAAGAGGGGAGGGCACCTCATAAATAGAGGTGAGAGGGGAGTTGCAATCAACTCCCATATGCCACCTTTCATGTGAATAAGTGCAATGTGTCAACCTCTTAAGGAGGTGGCTAAATAAATCAAATATTCCTCCAAGAGGAATAATGACGTGAGTTATCCTCACACATGTGTGAGGATACTCACCTAAAATAAAAATACTTTGTATTTAATAATACAAGTATTTAATACAAAGAAATAATTTAATGATCTTTACTAAAGTAAGGATTTAAGTATCCTTAACCAAGTAAAGATTATCATTTTTAACATCCCTCCTTAAGCTTTACTTGGGGAAGATTACAAAGAATCAATCAATGGGATGATTACAACATTTACAAGAAAGGCATAAAAGCCTTTACAATGAATAAGAATATATTATTTGAGAAAGAAGCTTGAAGACGAGTGAAGAATTTATTTTGAGATAGAGGCAAGTCTTCAAGTAGTCTTGAGAATAATTGGATAGATGCCTTTGTGAACCAAAGTGCTTGTATAGATGCCTTTGACAATTTGAATAGTGAGCTCCTTTAGAGCCAAAAGAAGTGGATTGATGGTTCTTGTGTTGCCAAGATATTGAACCTATTTCATCAAAAAAACTATAACCACAAATAGATTTCCCATCATTGGGATCATCTCCTAAATTTGAATTAGTATATTCATAGAAAGATACAAATTACATATGCATAATAAAATTGTGGATCAAATGAATACAAATTTAAGTCATAAAGCCAATAAGGCAAAAGTTAGCATAGCTAATTCAATGTAGATAAAATAACCTTAAGTCTTGAGTAAAAGTGCTAGGAAAAATTATAGCACAAATTATGGCTTATAGCCCAAATTATAAAATGTCAATATATAGACATATCAATGAAAGGTCTGGGTTGCTTCTCACTACATCATTTGTTGAATTGTAAAGGGAACTTATATCAAGTTTAATAATAATGGACTTTGAAAATTAGTCCTAAGATCATAGTGCCATCATTTGAAGATTCAATATTACGGACTTTGAAAAACAGTCCTTTAGATGGTTATAAAACCCATAGTGCCTTCATAAAAAATTTTAATATCAAAGGACTTTGAAAATAGCCCTATAAAATGGTATAACAACCATATTGACTTCATCAAATTTTAAGAACTTGATCCCCAACGATCAGTTCATCATAAAAATGTAAGTGCATACCATCAAAGTGGATGGAAATATTTTCCATGGGGCCCAAAAAACATGCCATGAGACTTAAAGGGCTCCCTATGCAACATTGCTGCAAATGCATCTTGTGCATAAAATATTTAAAGGCTCCATTGAGACTAAATAAAGCATTTAATTTGCAAAATATATATAGATGGAATAAATACATCAAGAAGGCAAATGCTCTAATGAGCTTTTAATTTCTCAAAAATTATAACAGATAAATGAGGCACAATAAAATATTAGATTCCCTTTATCAAAACAACATAATTGTAGTTGAGAATGAAGCTCTAGACTTGTTTTAAATATTGTATGAGATCAAGACTTAGATAGAGAAAAGCAGAATGATAAATTACTACAAACTGTGATAGAATGAGTTGAGAGATACATTTGAATGAGAAGGGGCACAAATCAAGCCACCTTAATAAATTATAATAAATTAATATTAAAAATTTGTGATTGAATAATGTCACAAGATTTGTGGATTGACATGCATATCATTGATGATAAATATAATATACTCAAAATACATTCCAAGATGATATTCATGCATTCCAGACTACATGAATATCCCCTTTTTATATACTAAATACATTTGATAGGAAACATTTACACTATTATTGGGTTGATCAAGTCCAATAACATAGTACATGTGTGATAAAAAATTATTTAAAAGGCAAAAGTTTTGAAAATTTGCCTTAAAAAAACCATAAGAAAAAGACAATTTTTTTTTTAAAATGCCTAATAAAAAGTAAATTTGTTGAAAAAAAAGAAACCTATTTAGGTCTAGATTGAGCATTTCAAATATTGTCACAAGAATTAATTGATGTCTAAGAGTTAAAATATTTACAATGACATGAAGATTCTCAAATTTTATCTATTTATTTAAATAGATCAATACATAACAATATAAGTATTTAAAGGTGAACAGGAGGAAACTAATTTGGATTCAGAGGAGGAAGTCAGCTTTGAAGATGGGCAAATTGGCTGCCTAGAGGAGAGGGGTCTGGAACAAACCCAATCAGATCAGAAAACACCTAGAATTAGGTCTGCTTGTCAAAGAGGAAGGAAGTCTAACAAGGAAAGGCTTTTGGTGGCTGGGGCTGCTAAGGACAAACAAGAATTAACCAGACAACACTAAGAAATGGGACAGAATTATCCCTTCCCGAGGGAGTATGAGGATTTTAAGCTGGAATGCTAGGGGCTTAAATGCCCCTAGCAAGTGGCGCCTATTTAGGCGCTTAGTGGAAACAAATAGACCTGATTTTGTCCTGGTCCAAGAAACAAAATGGAAAAGGGAAGAACAGATAAACAAACTGAGATTTTGGAGAGGGTGGAAGGGAGAGTTTGAGGAAGCGAAAGGGGCCTCTGGTGGTCTGGGTATTCTCTGGGACCCAAGAAAATCAAGTTGCGAAGTCATAGAAGCAAGCCAAAGTTGGATAGCTGTGAAGGTGAAGTTTTTACAGAACAACAGGGACTTCTTATTAATCAATGTATATGGGCCGGTAAGTACAGTTGATAAAAGGAATGCTTGGGGAAGGCTTTCAATCTTTCTAGATCAAAACAGGCAGGAATGCATTTTGATAGGAGGAGACTTCAATGCCACACTAAATAATTAGGAGAAAAGAGGAGGAAGTAGGACCATACCAAGAGTACAGATAGACTTCCAAGAGTTTGTGGATAAGAATGAATTAAGAGAAATTTAGACTAGGAATGGTATTTTCACTTGGACTAATAGGAGAATGGGTTTTACAAATATTGTGGAGAAACTGAACAGATTTATGGTACAAGGTAATTGGTCACTTATGGCAAGTTCAATAGAAGCCTCAATTCTCCCCTACAGTGGCTCGAATCATTTCCCGATCCAGGTTGAATTGGTCGATGACGGTTTCAAGGGAGGTGCCCCCTTTCGTTTTAAAAAAATGTGGCTATGGGATCCAGACTTGCTGAGTAAGATTGCTCTGTGGTGGAATGAGTCTTGTGGGAGGAATCAATCTAATATGCTCAGCTTGCATAAAAAACTGACAAAGATGAAGGCTAAGTTAAAAGTCTGGAATAAGGAACATTTTAAAAACATTTTCGAAGAAAGGGAAAAAGTGGAAGAAAAGCTGAGAAAGCTAAATGAGAAAATCATAGAAGGAGGCATGGGGTAGGAGGAATTCCTTCTTGAAAAAAGGCTAAAAGGAAAATAGGAAGAAATTCTAGCTAGAATAGAGTGCCATTGGAGACAAAAGTCTCAGGAAGTTTGGCTTAAGGAGGGGGATAGGAATACTAACTACTTTCACAATTCGGCCTTGGTCAATAGAAGCAGAAATAGAATTGGTGAGTTGGAAAAGGAGGATGGATTAGTAACTAATAAGGAAGAGGAGATTTCTTAGGAAGCTGTTCGCTATTTTGAAAAACTCTTCTCAAAGGAAAATCTTGAGCAGGGAATGGAAAGAGAAGATATTATGGGGGAGATCCCAGCTCTGATATCAGAAGAGGAATACAAGGAACTAGTTAAGGAAATCAGTATGGAAGAATTGAAGAAAGCCACATTTTAACTTGAAGCAGATAAGGCTCTGGACTGGACGGATTCCCGACCCTTTTTTACTAGAAGTGTTGGGAGATTATTAAAACCAACCTGTTGAAGGCAGTAGAAGAATCGAGGAGGAAATCTACCATGCTAGGAGTCTTCAAACACACCTTTATTGCATTAATACCCAAGAAGAAGGCAACAAGAAAGATGGTGGATTTCAGACCTATCTCGCTTTGCAATACCTTCTACAAGATAGTAACAAAAGTGATAGCTAATAGATTGAAGGCAGTAATTGATAAGCTTGTATTTGAAGAACAGAGTGGCTTCATTCCGGGCAGGTCCATTGTGGAGGGAATAATTGTTACTCATGAAATCATACATACAGTCAGAAAACTCTGTGCTCCAAGTATGGTGGTGAAGGTTGATATCCTAAAAGCATATGATCGGGTGGATCGTTAGTTTCTGTTAGAAGTCTTAAAGAATTTTGGTTTTGACCCTAAGTGGCTAGATTAGATAAGTTCATGCATCAATGCTCCTAAATTCTCAGTTTTGATAAATGGAGTTGCCAAAGGCTTTTTTAGCTCTTCAAGAGGTATACGTCAGGGGGACCCTCTTTCGCTCTTTTTGTTTGTATTAATGGTTGAAGCTTTGGGTAGAAGGATATGCCAAGCTAGGCGAGAAGGTGTTTGGAGAGGTTTGGAGGCGGCCTCTAGTGTTGGAGCTTGCACCCACTAACAGTTTGTGGATGATACCCTTCTCTTCGGACAAGCTACTAGGGTGGAAGCCAGTAGGATCAAGGTAATGTTGGATAGTTACAGAAGGGTTTCAGGTCAGGTCATAAACTGGAGAAAGTCAGAAGTTTGTTTCCTAAATGTCCAACCCAGCCTACAAAGAGAGTTAGCTAGAATTTTAGAAGTAAAGGTGGCAAACTTTCCTAGAAGACTACTAGGAATGCCCATGTTTGCAGGAGCTAACAGGAAAAGTTATTGGGAGAAATTAGTTGTTAGCTGTAGGCAAAAAATGGAATTATGGAAGGGCAAGTGGTTAACCTCGGTGGGTAGATTGCTTATGATAAAGGCAGTTCTGGCAGCTATACCCGTTTACTCTATGTCATGCTGGAAACTCCCAACCAGCATTGAGGACCATCTCAATAAGATAATATGTAAATTTTTTTGGAATGGACCGAATGACACAAACAAAATTCCCCTCTTGGCTTGGGAGAATATTTGCAAGCCACAACAAGCTAGAGGTGTAGGGGTTCGACAGATAAGGATGATGAATTTGGCCATGGGGGCTAAATTAGTTTGGGCTATGTGCACAGGCGATAAAAAATGGTTTAGGATTCTAAGGAGCAAGTACCTGGACTCGAATGATCTAGAGGAAATAGTAAGAGTCAGTAACCCTCCAAGGGACTTAGCAGCATGGAATTTTATCTGTGAAAGCAGAGAGATCATTTCAAAACATTCCACATGGGAAATCCATAATGGGGGTAAGGCTCATTTTTGGCAAGATTCTTGGGATGGCCACCCTAAGTTAGTTAAGTCACCCAACTTGGAGGATATTAGAAGAGAATCTGTGAGGGTCTGGGGCCCCAGAGTTTGTGACTTCAGGGATGTGGGAGATCAGTGGAGATGGAAGGACCTCAGGGATCTGGATGCCCCATCCAAGCAGAAGGAAGCCCTTAGATTAATTCTAGAAGGAAGGAAAATCCCAGACTCAAGATGAGAGGATGTACTGAGATGGGTAGCTTCAGAAGATGGGGAGTACAAGGTAAAGATTGGTTATCTGATTAAGGAAAGAGCTGAGATGATTTAGGAGTGGCCCAAACACTTGCTTTGGGGCAAAGACGTGCTCCCGAAGGCAGGAGTGTTCCTATGACTGGCTATCCAGGACAGAATTCTGACACAGGATAGGCTGGGAAAATTGGGCTTTAAAGGCCCTAGTCGATGTAATCTTTGTAAAAACAAGGAGGAATCGGTGGACCATTTGTTACTCGGTTGCCCCTTTGCAGATTTTTGCTGGAAAGGGATTATGAGGAAGTTGGGATTGCAGAGCCCAGTGTCGCAGAATTTGAAGGAGTGGATTTGCGCTTGGCCAAGTAAGAACTTGAAAGGGGCCCTGGCTAGCATCTGGCAGATTGTTCCTTCCACCATCTGCTGGGAATTATGGAAAGAGCGAAACAAGAGAAATTTCAAGGAAAAGGTTTTAGACAGAGATGTGGTCCTAAGGAAAATTGAAAGGTCAATTGTGGAATTAACAAACACAGCCGCCAAAGGTAGACCATCATCTAAAAGTATCTTCAATAATCGAGATATCAACCTTACCAACAATTTCAAAGGCCTGGGCATTCCCCCAATGGTAGGTAACTTGGATCCTATTAAGAGATTGGAGGTTCGTAGGTAGACTATGTGGCATCTTCCAGATGAGGGGTGGATCAAGATAAACTTTGATGGCGCAAGTTTAGGGAAACCAGGCAGAGCAGGGATCAGATGTTTAGCTCAGGATTTGGATGGGAGAACTTTGGATCAGCACTCAGCCTCCATAGGTGTTGCGACGAATAATGTGGCCAAGTTTCAGGCAGCTCTTGCAGGTTTGGAGATGGGTAAGGTGTTGGGTACCTTGAGGGTTCACTTGGAAGGTGATTCACTCCTAACAGTTAACACAATTAGGAGCTTCCACATACCTAGCTAGACCTTGCGTTGCTGGCTTCCCCCAATCAGAAGGCTTGCAGAATCCTTCGAGGAGTTTAGAGTAAGCCACATTTATCAAGAAGGCAACCAGATGGCTGATGCTCTAGCGAAGTAGGGAGCCCTAGGTGATCGGGATCTCAGTTCTCTGGCCTAATGCTGATCTGGCGGGATGAGAGGGGCCGTGGGTGATCCAATACGATTCTCCCCCGAGGGACAAGTGTCAGAAGCCGACGGGTCGCAGGAAATTAAAAGGGCAGTTTGGGAAGGATCACGGACGACCTTGGTGCTGAGCTGGCAGCATATGTCACTGCCAGGACGTGGAGCTCATGACGTCGGATGCTGCAAGCTGGCAGAGTGCTCTTGTGGTGTGGCGGTAGGGTCATACCCTCGGCAAAGATAGCGTTCATTTTTAGGCAAGTAGAGCTTTTAAGAGGCCGAAGGTGGAGTTATTTTGCGTCACTTTTGGTATGCATGAAGTACAGGTTATTCTCTCTCAGGGAAGGGAGGATGTCCTGTCGCAGAGGATTTGTAGCTAGTTTGATACGTGCGACCATGGGCGTCTTAATTACTCCGTTCTTGATTAAAAAGATGCGTCGGTGTTTCTGCAGTTTTATCTCTTCAAGTCTTTTGTCGCAGCTATGGAGGGCTAGTTGCTCTGGCAGAGCTAAGGGAGATAAGGGTGGAGCTTAGCAGAATCAATGGAGACGTTGATATGTCTGGAATCGACGGTGGCTATGATGGCTTTCCATGGGGAAATTACAGATAAATGACTAAGAGGTATCCTCTCGGTCAAGCATGAGCTGGTGGTAAATGCGGTGAAATAGGTGCTTAGCCCAGGCTTCATTTGGGACTACCATCAGCTACGGGTGAATACAGACATTGCGGCAATGTTTATGGCTCTGGCACTCTACAGAAGAATGCCTAAAGAAAGAGTGAAGAACTTGTGCCAGAGACTTTTCAAGCATTCATATCTAGGGGAAATTGATGCGGTTCTTGATAATATTGACGACAATAGCAGAATTCCTTGGGCACATCAGTACTACATGCGAAAAGGAAGAGGTGGAAAGGAAATTCTAAAATTCCCCATAGTCTTCGCTATCGACCTAGGGGATCTCGAGGATAGGGTGGTGGACATGGATCGTAATTTGGACTTTCTCCAGAGAGCAGCTAAAATCTCCCCCTTTCCGTCGAAGGAGTGGATGGTCAGCTACATGGCGAGGGAAGGCTTTTGGGTTCCTAATGACAGCGACTTGGAGGAAGAAAACAAAGATGTGGAGTTTCCATTGCTCCCTGACTGTGGTGAAGATTGGGTGCAGGAGGACGGGAGGGATGTGGAGGAGGTTGTAGAAGGCCCGGCGCATAAGAATTGTAGGAAGGATTATCTGGTCAAAATCTGGGTAGCCAAGGCTCGCCTGATGCAAAAGGAGGCAGAGCAGGACGAGGCCTGGGAAGTGTGTGTTGGAGCGGGTGCCTCCAGTTCTTCTCCCCATGGATCCGAGGGAGCTGTTCAAGGTGGCGTGTTTTGAGGGGGTCGTAAGTTTCTAGTTTTTTGGTTTTATGTTAGGTGTTAGTTTTCCTACATTTTGTTCTAGCTAGTGGTTTGTTCTTGTTAGAATCCGGATTGGTTGGTGCGTAGTAGGAGGTTGGTTTTGAATGGTGAAGTAGTTTTTGGCTGTCAAGCCTTTGTAATATTTTAAAAACTCAGGGGCTCATGTTTGGAGACCTTCTCGTGTTATGTTGTCAGAACTATAATTAAAGGGTGCTGGCCCATACCAGCTATTTACCTATAAAAAAAAACAATATAAGTATTTAAAATAAATTAATCCCTTAGTAATCAAATAGGATTTAAACATTGCCTAATTAGATAAGGCAAATTTGATTAATTTAGATAGGCAAAAATTTGTTTATACAAATGCCTCTAAAAAAAAAGATTTTTTTTTAAAATAATGCCTCAATAAATAAATAAAAGGGAAATGTTTAAAATATGCCTAATTAAATAAAAGGCAATTTTTAAATTTTTTTTTGCCTAATATATATATAAATGCCTATTTAAAAGAATCTTGAAAAATTGTCTAAATAAATGAGAGGCAAAATATTTTTATTTGAAAAATGTCAAAATAAAAAGAATTTTAAATATGCTTTATGAAAAAGACAATTTTTTTGAAAAAAACATTTAAAAAAATTATTTTAAGAAAAATGTCTAATTAAAAAAATAATTTAAAAAATGCCTTATGGCATAATGAAAAGGCAAAAATAAATATATTAAAAAAAACAAATGCCTTATTATATAAAGAAAAGGCAATATTAAAAATTAGAAATTTTATATAATACGGCTTAAATTAGAAATATTGTTCTGAGACAAATAATTATTAATTATTGATATATTGCCCTCATAAGGTAAGTTTTTGAAAATACACTTATTTAAAAAGGCATATGATGATTTAAATAAAAGATTAAAAATATTAATAAAATTAAAATATATAATAAAACATTTAATTGAAAGATTTTTCTTTTATAAAACTGGAAAAAAACATTTTTAAAAAAAAGTTTTAATAAGAAATTTTTTAAAATATATAATAAAAAATATATTAAAAAGTTTCTAAACATATAATTATTAAAAAAAAGGTTTAAAAACCACACGCTGATGAAGAAAATGATTTTTTTTTTTTTTTTTGTGTAGGGTTTAGAGAGCTGGGCAAGTAAGAGCAGCCCCAAACAACTTTTGCTTGTAGGGGTTTGAAGGGGAAAAGGCAAGGTGGATACCAGAGGATTAGTGGAGAGTTTGTGGCTAGGAATTTTTTTTTCATTTATAATTTAAAAAAAAAACTTCTATTTTATATCTTTTTGTTGTTGTTGTTGTGTTATTAACAGGAAAGAAGTTGAAATAAGTTTTATTTAATATAAATCTGATTCTTTTTGTAAAGATATCAATCTATTTAATACTTGCATGCAAAAGGGCAAAAGACCCAATTGTTTTAATAGAAATTTGAAGAGATTTGTTGGAAACAACTTTACACAGATCTTTTAAAAAAAAACAAGATTTTGCTGAAAGAGGGTTAGAGGCCCTAAAAAAATTGCATGAAAAAGGGTTACAAAAAAGAATTTAAAACAAAAATGTATTGTAATTTTCTTTTTATAAAACATGACACAAATTTGAAAAAAAAATTAGAAAAACAAACAGAGTTATCCTTTATTTTTATAAACCCTAGAGTATATATATGTAGAGAAATGAAACAAATTCTGTAATAAAAATGAAAGAGAATTATATCTCCATGGATTTTTTGTTTCTACACAGATATGTAATTTTTTCCTGAAATCATCTATATATATATAAATTAAGAACTAAATTTTCATGCACAAAAAAATAGAGAAAACTAGAAATTTGTTTGTTGCAACAATCTGTACTGCACAACAAACATTTTTTTTTGCATAGATAGAAAGAGAGGTTAGAATGAGAAAAGAATGAAAGCGTTAAAACCCTTGTTGAAAAAAAAGCTGATTTGGAAAAACAACTAGAATAAGGGTTAGTATGAAATAAAATAGGATTTAAAACCCCTTTTCTTGCATAGGGAAACAAAAAAATTGCACAGAGTTTCTTTCCTCCACAACAAAAAAATAAAATACAACTTCTTCTCTCAAACTCCAAATGAAGTCTCCAAGTTGAATCGTATCTTCAACAATACTCACAACAAGATTAGTAGCCTGCTCTGATACCATATTAGGAAAATTAAATAAATTGAAAGAAAAGTAAATACAAGAAAGAAAAACTAATTTGCTGGAGCATCATTTGAAAGATAACATTATCAAGATTCAACAAAGGAGACTAGACATTTTGAAGGGGGAAAAACAAAGAAAAACCCCCATACATTATGAAAGATGGCATACAACCATGAAATAAAATATTACATAAAAAGAGGACCAGACGAGAAAATAAGAGAGGAATAAATGAATGAAGAGGAGAGGGCACCTCATAAATAGATGTGAGAGGGGAGTTGCAATCAACTCCCATATGCCACCTTTCATGTGAATAAGTGCAATGTGTCAACCTCTTAAGGAGGTGGCTAAATAAATCAAATATTCCTCCAAGAGGAATAATGACATGAGTTATCCTCACACATGTGTGAGGATACTCACCTAAAATAAAAATACTTTGTGTTTAATAATACAAGTATTTAATACAAAGAAATAATTTAATGATCTTTACTAAAGTAAGGATTTAAGTATCATTAACCAAGTAAAGATTAACATTTTTAACAATAATACGTGAATTATGTCGACGGATTATGATGGGGTGACAAGCTCAACCCAATCACAATATCCGTAACCCATGATTTAATAATATCTTATTATTGAATAAACTATATCTATCTAATGTAATAAGCGTTGTTATGAGAATTATAATTGATGTAATCAATATAAATAGATGCCTTAGCATCGAATGAGGATAATACCTCATATTGAATCAATGGTTTAATATTTGAGTAAGCCAAAGGCTTATTTGTAGGAGAGTCTTCAATTGTGTTGGTGGTAATTCGAACCACTCATTGTTTAGCATTTAAAGTTTAGTTGTGTTTAAATGATGTGTTGGCCACGTCTAAGGAGGAGGACTGTGGTTTTAACCGCCACAACCGACGAGTCTAGGAGCAATAATCTCCCATCGACATGTGGGATTTACACTTAAATATTGGTCTTCAATTTTGATTTAACCATTATAGACTGTTAGGCTTTGATTAAAAATTGGTAACCGAATGTAGAGGAGGTAGTGAATGAGGCGACTCTGTAGGAGTCGTGCCTCCCTCATTATGACTAACGATTTGAAAGAGTCATGGTGGTTTTATATTAAGGAGGTTTAGAACTTGTAGAACATATAGGAGGAAACAGAAGGAGATACATAATAGAAGATAGTAGCTGTGACAGTAGGCAGATACACAGTCTAGTGGCATCGACTTCGTGATTATTTGCATGTCTCAGCTATCTTAAGATAGTATACTTCTAGGTATTCCTCAGTTGCATGTATTATTTAACCATGAGGAAATCAATTAGTAATCTAAAACTGTACATGGTTATATTATAGAACGATTATATGAGTTTGCCGGTAAGAATTTACCTTCTGAATCTATGATGTGATAGTCGATAACTATTATATATCAACTTAGAAGTACAGTTAACATTTTAAGTTATTTCCTTGTAGTCATTAAAGACAACGAATGCTACTTATATGGTTGATATTTGGTCATGCCAGTAAGGTTAATGTTATAATAGACTGTGTCGACCTTTTACTTAGTGTTTATAAACTGTTGATCATACCTGATCAGGGAATGAAAGATAAATGAATATCTTAGTAGGAGAAAGTCATAAGTTGTTAGTAGCTTAAATATATAGTCTTCTTATTGAATTAAGTTTGAAGTAAGTCAATACAGAGTTTGAGAATAACCATACAATAGACTCTTGAACGGATGAACCATGTTTCCTTACTTTCAATTTGAGCTGTATAGTAATGAGGTTATAAGGATTTAACATTATGTTATGTATAGGTTATATATATTGATACATAGCGGATAATGTTATTTAACCAAGAGCTCTAGATTCTTAAGAATTATTAGTAAACTATTGTATCATATCAATAGTAGTAACTTATAGATATTATAGAAGATGGAAGAAGGTTATTATGAGAATCCCATTAAAGACTAATTGTCCTTATTATTCATGAAAAGATCCAATTCAATGGAGTAGGTTAAGTATTCCTGAGAATGAGCTTGTAGGGATATTTATACTAGGATATGTTTGTTTATAAACATTATCAAAGTTATTTTATGTTCCTTTGTATAGGAGACATTATTTATTTGAGAACTATAGTATTCTTAACTTGGTTAAGTTAATCAAGGATTATTTGCGAATCGAGAACTCCTTGATATAAGATATGGTTATATTGTTATATCATATTAACAAGGGATATTAGGGTAACCCTAGATTCGACTACCAACCAATTGAATGGTTATGTCATATAGACTTACTCAAGTCAAAAGGTATTATTATTGTGACTCTTAGATTAAACTATTGCATGAAAAGGGTTGGTAAGATATTTAAACTGCGTGAATAAGACAATATCCAAGTCGAGTAGGGGTGGGTGAACACAATGACTATGTTCTTTATGAACAATATTGATATTAAAACTTTGGCCAAAGTAATGCATTTGTTTTCTGCATGCATTGTTGGTTCACTGTATTCAGATTGCTCATCCTATCAGAAATCATACTTAGCTAGAGGGTATCTAGGGTTGTATGGTTGATAGAGTTGAGTAGAATACAACACTATTCACTTGGAAAGGCAAATTACCACTGGTCACCTAAGGTCTATATTCCTCGTGAAGGGTAGAGCCACTTCCTATGTGGAAGATGTGTGGGAGACCCCTGGTCTGTGGTTAGAGGTAAATCACTGGAAAGATAAACATGACACATGCTAGGACTTTTGATAAAGATGTCAGATATTCAGATGCAGTATTTATTCTAAATTTGTATATGTAATGGTTTTACATTTGTAAACACTATAAATGAAAAGACAATATGGGTATATTGTATTTTGTTAAAAAGAAAATCTTGTAATTGTAGTTACTTGATTATATTTTGAATAAAAGAAAAAATTTCTCTATCTCATTTTTACCTTGTTGAAAATTACTTTATGGTAAATTCTTTGATTTTACTATGTTTTTAGAACGTGGATGTTACATATGGTATCGGAGCTACCAGGTTCAACACTAGGGCTTATGAGACCACTATGCTTGCCTGTAGTCAACATTATGCGGTTAGCTAATGTTTGAAAATTTATGTACCAGGATGGTAGGTTTTAAGATGACAAGAAGAAAGTCTATTAATTCAAGTCAACGTTTCCTTAAAGCAAAAAGAGAACGTGAGGCAATTATTAAAACCTTTGAGGGAACTAATGATGAGAGTGACATTTAGTTAAGTGATACTAAAACTCTGGCAACTGCCTTAACTCAAATTAAGTGAGTGAGAAGGGAAGATGAAGAAAGAGTTAAAATCATTGCCAAAATCATAGAGTATATGTCAGATGAGGAAACAACTATAGTTAGGCGAGATCCCCGCATACCCTCAACTATTGAGATCATAGAAGTTACGTTTGATAGTGAGTTAGAGGGTTATATACCTCGACATTATGTATCTGAAAATGAATATGAGGGATATACTCCTCTTGATCATGACTTTTGAAGTCATTTCTTGTATAAAGAAGAATACTCTTTACTTTTGAAAAGAAATAAATAAAAAGAGTTGTTTTTGTGCCAAACTATTGTTTAAATTGAGTATTAGGTTTAGATTTAATGGGTTACATTATAATCTTGAATTAATGGATAACTCAATATTCTCAGGTGTGAGAAATCGATAAACATGGTGCAGACAAGAACTAACAAAGGAGAAAGTGAAGAGGGAAACGACCTGCCAAATAATAAGCTGGAACAAATCATAACCATGCTGGAGGAAACCAAGAAAAGATTGGGTGATTTGGAAAAGAAGGTGGATGATAAAGGGAATACTGAGGGAGGAGGTGAAAACTCTCATGGTGAAAGCGGAGAAAATCATAAAGATCAAAGTAAGAGTATCGAACCTCATAAAGAGGCAAGGGATAGATTGACCTTGGAGCTCTTAAAGGATATGAAGAAGGTTGTTCCACCAAAATTTGATGGGACAAAAATTGGAGATTCTGTAGAAGCTTGGTTAATAGAGATCGAAAAGTACTTCGAGATAAGAAATTACTCAGAGGTGACCAAGGCAGTATGGGGAGCATTCCAACTGGCAAGAGAAGCATCCACTTGGTGGATAAATAAAAAGATGGAATTGAATTTGAGCTCTCGAAGGGTAACTTGGGATGAGTTCATGGAACTCTTTCGTAAGAGATGGTTACCACAACTCTATTTTGATCATAAACTGATTGATTTTCAGAACCTTCTACAAGGAGAAATGACAGTGGTTGAGTATGGAGAAAAATTCACTTGACTCCTAAGTATGTTCCACAGTATCAAAAGGATGAGAGATTCGGGATCAAAAATTTTATCATGGGTTTAAATGCTCAAATTGGTGGAGAAGTGGATGTACATGGTCCCACAACAATGGATCAAGTGTACAAGAAGGTGATCAAACAAGAGCAAAAGTGAAATCCATCTTGGCTTATCATGATAGAAGCCGCAAGAGGTTTAATGGACCTCCTAATAATCAACCCTACAAGAAAAGATATGAAAGGAGCTATGATAATAATAGAAAAGATAAAGGACCTCAGAAAAATAAAGGTGGATCTAAAAATGAGAAGAAAAATGGCAACTTCAAAAGAAATGAAGATAACAATGGGAAGACTTCAGATAACAAAGGACCCTTTGGAGGATGTTTTACTTGTGGGGGCGACCACTATGCAAATCGTTGCCCTAACAAGAATCAAAATGGACAACAAAAAGGTACTACACTACCTACTCAACAAGAAGCATTCCAACAAAGGATTCATGCAACTCTCGACAATCGTCAAGCGGAGTATCAAATCACACATATTGAGATGATAGGTACTTTGTTTGGAGTCCCTATATCTATTTTGATTGATATAGGAGCCACAAAAATTTTTCTTTCTCCTAGAATTTTGAATAAATTTTCTAGAAAAGATGGTTACATTTCCAAACCCTGGTCAGTAGAAGATGCTAACCAATCTAAGGCTCAGGTAGAGCAATGTTTGTTTGAAGCCAAAGTTGACCTTCCTAGTTTCTCAATTGAAGTGAATATGTATGTAGCTCCCTTAGGTTCCTATGATGTGATCCTAGGAATGAATTGGTTATGGAAACATAGAGCTAAGGTTGACTATTTTTCAAAAATAGTTGAATGCATAGATGATTTGGGAAATCTGACCCAATTCCAAGGGATTCAAAGAGAAGTTAAAATTAGAACTATCTCTTCCAAGAAATTAAAAAGGGCAAGAAGGAAAGGTTGTCAGTTGTTTGCAATTAAAATGGAACAAGTGGAGGAAGGGATAGAAAACTCTAGCTTATCTTTTGTGGAAAAGTATCCTTTTCTTCAGGAATTTTAGGATGTGTTTCTAGAAGAACTTCTAGGATTGCCTCCCAAAAGGGTTTTTGATTTTGCTATTGACATTAAACCAAGATATGAGCCAAATCAAAAGCACCCTACCATATGAAAACAACAGAGTTAATGGAATTGAAAGCACAAGTACAAGAATTGTTGGCAAAAGGTTTAATCAGACCTAGTGTTTCACCTTGGGGTGCTCTAGTTATTGTTGTTAAGAAGAAGGGTGGAACCTTTCGTTTGTTTATAGATTATCGTATGCTTAATAAAGCAATGGTAAAGAACAAATATCCTTTGCCACGTATTAATGATCTTTTTGATTAGATGCGTGAAGCTACTGTGTTTTCAAAGATTGATTTACGATCAGAATATCATTAGTTAAGACTGAAGGATGAAGATATTCATAAGACAACTTTTAGAACTAGATATGGACACTATGAGTTCACAGTGTTGCCATTTGGTTTGACAAATGCACCTGTTGCATTCATGAATCTCATGAATAGTATATTCAGAGAGTGTTTGGATAAGTTTGTTTTAGTCTTTTTGGATGATATACTCATTTATTCTAAGAATGAAGAAGAACATCAATGACACCTGCAAATAGTTCTGCAGAGGTTTAAGAGAACATAAGTTATATGGGAAACTATCTAAGTACACATTCTTTCAGAAGGAGGTTCAATACCTAGGTCATATTATATCAACTAATGGAATATTTGTTGATCCTGCAAAAATCACAGCTATTCTAGATTGGCCTATACCAACAAATGTGCATGGGGTGCATAGTTTCATGGGCCTGGCAGGTTGTTATAGAAAGTTTGTTCTAAATTTTTCCATCATTGCTAGTCCAATTAATTCCCTGCAGAGGAAAGGAAAGAGATTTGAATGGATAGACAAATGTCAGGAAGCATTTGATCTCTTAAAGGAAAAGTTAACTTTAGCTCCAATCTTGAAAGTTCCTGACCCCGAAGGACAATTTGAGGTAATTACAGATGCCTCGGGAGAAGGATTAGGGGGAGTGCTTATGAAAGAAGGAAGAGTCATAGCATATGAGTCAAGGAAATTGAAATCCTATGAGAAAAATTATGCACCACATGATCTGGAATTGGTAGCAATAACTCATGCCTTATAGATGTGGAGACATTATCTGTTGGGAAAGACTTTTGTACTTAAATCAGACCATCAAAGTCTTAAGTATATTTTCTCACAACCGCATTTGAATGCTCGACAAAGGAGATGGTTAGAATTGATATCTGACTATGACTTTGAGATAAACTACATCAAAGGAAAAGAGAATAGAGTAGCTGATGCTTTGAGTCGTAGAAGACATATAGCTTCTATTATTTCCATTCGTGGAAATTTAAAGGATTTGGTATTGCAAAATTTGTTAGGTGATGAGTTTTGTGAGTAGGTTAAGCAAGCTCTGAAAGATAATCCTAAAGATCCAAGGTATGATGGTTTTCTATTTGAGTCAGATGGTCTATTGAGGTATAAAGATAGAGTTTATGTACCTGATTCGGCTCGATTAAGGGATTTAGTATGGAAATAAGTTCATACAACACCATATTCAGGACATCTAGGAGTGACCAAACTTCTAGCGGATGTTAAACCTCTTTATTTCTGGAAAGGAATGAAGAATGATGCTGCAAGATTTGTAGCAAGTTGTTTAGAATGTCAAAGGGTAAAAGCAGAGCATCATCATCCTGTAGGATTGTTGTATCCACATGACGTGCTAGAGCGGAAATGGCAAGTTATTAGCATGGACTTTGTTCAAGGACTTCCTATGTCAAGGAATAGACATGATGCCATTTTGGTGGTGCTTGATAAACTCTCAAAAGTAGCACATTGCATACCAGGGAATTTGATTGATGGAGCACCTGTGTTAGCTCATAAATTTGTGCAAGAAGTGTTTAGATTGCATGGCTTCCTTGAAAAGATTATCTCGGATAGAGATGCATGTGTAATGTCAAGGTTTTGGCAAACTTTATTTTTTTGTGCTAGTGACTAAACTCAATGTGAGTACAACTTACCATCCTGAAACAAATGGGCAAACTGAGAGAGTTAACCAAGTCTTGGAAGATTTGTTCCATATGTATTGCATGGATTAGCAATATAAGCAAGAAGAATACTTACCACTTGTGGAATTTGCCTATAACAATTCCTATCATTCCGCTATTAAGATGGCTCCATTTGAAGCATTGTATGGAAGAAGATGTCGAACTCCTATACACTGGGATAAGCTAGAGTATATGATTAGCATCGGACTAGAAATACTAGCTGAAATGGAAGATAAAGTTAAGTTAATCAGAAAAAGATTGACAGAAGCCAATGATAGGCAAAAGAGCTATGCAGATGCAAAATGTGTCCCAAGGCAATTCTCTGTTGGAGAAAAAGTTATTTTAAGAGTTAAACCTCAGAAGAGTTCTATTAAGTTTGGGAAATCTTCTAAGTTGGCCCCTCAATATGTGGTACTCTTTGAAGTGCTTGAAGTAGTCAATCCATTTGCCTACAGAGTTGCTCTACCACCAGCCTTATCTAAAATGCACAATGTTTTTCATGTTTCTTATTTGAAGAAATATATTGTAGGTAATAATCATATTTTGACTTGGAACTCTTTACAGATGCAAGACCCAGGGGTGGTCACGATCGAGCCACTTAAGGTGTTAGAAACGCGCAAGCTCTGCTTGCGTAATAGAGAGGTCTTGCAATGTAAGGTCCAATGGGACCAGTATACTGAGGAAAATGCTACTGGGAGGATTACCATGAATTTTATCAAAACTTTCCTCATTTATTTGAAAATGTTACCAGTTGAAACAATGAACTTGCTTTTTAGTTACTTTTTGATACCTTATATCATCGAGGACGATGAATCTTTAGGGGAAGGATATGTTACATCCCCAATTTTTGTCTTGCTATAATTTTACTTTTTACTTGGACATAAGTAAATTTGTTGTGATGTTTAGATTAATGACAAGGAAAAACATGGATTTTATTGAATGTCATTGAAATCATAGAAATGATTATGTTATTATCGATTTAATATTTGTATTATGAGATTTGATTTACTAGTAGAATTAATTGAATAATGATGCACTGATCACATATTGTTTGATGACAAGTGAAACAAGATTTCAGGTTATCAGATGACTCTTGGAGAAAAGAGAGAGAGTATCTTTCCAGGAGAGAGATATAGACCTCGGGGTACGAGTGATTTATTTGCCAAACTAAGTTATAAGTGTATAACAAAAATGTGAACCAATGTGTCGTAGGAGGTAAGCGTTGTCTTGTCAGTTTACTTATAAACTTAATTGACAGGTAGTCGATATTGTTTTCAAATCTTTCTATGTCGTATTCAGTCGTCTTAGTCGTTAATAACGTTAACGACATCATTTGAGTATGATCTCTGACTATTTACGTTTAACGTAAATATTACGACGTTATTGTCATAAAATGATTGTCATATTATTATCTATTAAGTTACTTGACGCATTATAAACAATTCTTAACATTAAGATGATATAGTCAAGTTAAGAATATGTGAATTGTGTCAACGGATTATGATGGGGAGACAAGCTCAACCCAATCACAATATCCGTAACCCATGATTTAATAATATCTTATTATTGAATAAACTATATCTATCTAATGTAATAGGCATTGTTATGAGAATTATAATTGATGTAATCAATATAATTATAATTGATGTAATCAATATAAATAGATGCCTTAGCATCGAATGAGGATAATACCTCATATTGAATCGATGGTTTAATGTTTGAGTAAGCTGAAGGCTTATTTGTAGGAGAGTCTTCAATTGTGTTGGTGGTAATTCAAACCACTCATTGTTTAGCATTTAAAGTTTAGTTGTGTTTAAATGATGTGTCAGCCACGTCTAAGAAGGAGGATTGTGGTTTTAACCACCACAACCGATGAGTCTTGGAGTGATAATCTCCCATCAACATGTGGGATTTACGCTTAAATATTGGTCTTCAGTTTTGATTTAACCATTATAGACTGTTAGGCTTTGATTAAAAGTTGGTAACCGAACATAGAGGAGGCAGGGAATGAGGCGACTCTATAGGAGTCGTGCCTCCCTCATTATGACTACTGATTTGAATGAGTCGGGGTGGTTTTATATTAAGGAGGTTTAGAACTTGTAGAACATACAAGAGGAAACAAAGGAGATACAGAATAGAAGATAGTAACTGTGACAGTAGGGAGATACACAGTCTAGTGGCGTCGACTTCATGATTATTTACACATCTCAGCCTACTTAAGATAGTATACTTCTAGGTATTCCTCAGTTGCATGTATTATTTAACCATGAGGAAATCAATTAGTAATCTAAAACTGTACATGGTTATATTATAGAATAATTATATGAGTTCGTCGGTAAGAATTTACCTTCTGAATCTATGATGTGATAGTCGATAACTATTATATATCAACTTAGAAGTACAGTTAACATTTTAAGTTATTTCCTTGTAGTCGTTAAAGACAATGAATGCTACTTATATGGTTGATATTTGGTCATGCCAATAAGGTTAATGTTATAATAGACTGTGTCAAGCTTTTACTTAGTGTTTATAAGCTGTTGATCATACCTGATTAGGGAATGAAAGATAAATGAATATCTTAGCAAGTGAAAGTCATAACTTGTTATTAGCTTAAATATATAGTCTTCTTATTGAATTAAGTTTGAAGTAAGTCAATACAGAGTTTGAGAATAACCATACGATAGACTCTTGAACGGATGAACCATGTTTCCTTACTTTCAATTTGTGCTATATAAGAATAAGGTTATAAGGATTTAACATTATGTTATGTATAGGTTATATATATTGATACATAGCGGATAATGTTATTTAACCAAGAGCTCTAGATTCTTAAGAATTATTAGTAAACTATTGTATCATATCAATAGTAGTAACTTATAGATATTATAGAAGATGGAATAAGGTTATTATGAGAATCCCATTAAAGACTAATTGTCTTTATTATTCATGAAAAGATCCAATTCAATGGAGTAGGTTAAGTATTCCTGAGAATGAGCTTGTAGGGATATTTATACTAGGATATGTTTGTTTATAAACATTATCAAAGTTATTTTATGTTCCTTTGTATAGGAGACATTATTTATTTGAGAACTATAGTATTCTTAACTTGGTTAAGTTAATCAAGGATTATTTACGAATTGAGAACTCCTTGATATAAGATATGGTTATATTGTTATATCGTATTAACAAGGGATATTAGGGTAACCCTAGAGTCGACTACCAACCAATTGAATGGTTATGTCATATAAACTTACTCAAGTCAAAAGGTATTATTATTGTGACTCTTAGATTAAACTATTGCATGAAAAGGGTTGGTAAGAGATTTAAACTACGTGAATAAGACAATATCCAAGTCGAGTAGGGGTGGGTGAACACAATGACTATGTTCTTTATGAACAATATTGATATTAAAACTTTGGCCAAAGTAATGCATTTGTTTTCTGCATGCATTGTCGGTTCACTGTATTCGGATTGCTCATCCTATCAGAAATCATACTTAGCTAGAGGGTATCTAGGGTTGTATGGTTGATAGAGTTGAGTAGAATACAACACTATGTACTTGGAAAGGAAAATTACCACTGGTCACCTAAGGTCTATATTACTTATGAAGGGTAGGGCCACTTCCTATGTGGAAGATGTGTGGGAGATCACCGGTCTATGGTTGGAGGTAAATCACTGGAAAGATGCACTCTCTCCAAGCAGGAAACATGCCAGGACTTGTGATAAAGATGTTAGATATTCAGATGCAGTATTTATTCCAAATTTGTATATGTAATTGTTTTACATTTGTAAACATTCTAAATGAAAAGACAATATGGGTATATTGTATTTTGTAAAAAAGAAAATCTTGTAATTGTAGTTACTTGATTATATGTTGAATAAAAGAAAAATTTTCTTTATCTCATTTTTACCTTGTTGAAAATTACTTTATGGTAAATTCTCTGATTTTACTATATTTTTAGAACGTGGATGTTACAATATGAGTGTAAAGGACTATATTGAAGAGTTTTACAAAATGGTAATTAGATCCGAGCATCATCAAATGGATAAAGAGAAAGTAGCTAGATATATCAATGGGTTGAGGTTTAATGTACAAGATGAGATAAGTATGCTAAAGGTTTCTACACTAGAGGAGGCATATCAATATGCTTCGAAAGCAGAGGAAAACATAGAAAGAAGACAACAGATTAATGTAAGAGGAAGAGGAAAATTCTCATTCGGGAGAGGATAAGGAAGCAGTGGCAAAGGTAAACAAGTTCAAGAAGAAGAAGTAAATTCCAAATGGAATAAGGAGTCAAGTCAAGGAGTGAGAGGAAGAGAATAATCTATAGGAGGACATGGTAGTAGTAGCAAGGGATTATTTGGGAAATGTTTTCATTGTGGTGAGGTAGGACATAGAGCTTATGAATGTCCACAATTACATCAGGAGAAGAATAGGAAAATTGTGGCTAGAAATAACATGGTACAAGAAGATGAAGAGAGTGTGGCATCACTGAAAGCAAAAGAACCTGAAGAAGGAGAGTCTCTTATGTTCAAGAGAGTATTGATAACACCAGAAGTGAAGAAGGATGAAGCATCTCAGAGGAGAAGTCTTTTCAGAACAATATGCAAGTCTGGAGGTAAGTGTTGCAAAGTAATTGTAGATAGTGGTAGTACTGATAATCTAGTTTCAAAGGAAATGGTAGAAAAACTACCTGTTTGAAAAAGATGAAACATCCTAGTCCTTATAAATTTACTTGGTTGCAAAAGGAACATGAATTAGTGGTGAAAGAGCAATGCATGGTTATTTTTCAGATTGGGTCATATAAGGACGAAGTCTTGTGTGATGTTATGTCAATGAGTGCCTGGCATGTGTTGTTGGGTAGACCTTGGCAGTTTGATAGGGAAGCAACCTATAATGGTAAAAAGAATTTGTATACCATTGTGAAGGATGGGAAGAAGTATGTGTCGAGTTTAGTAAAAGAGAAGACACCACAGGTGAAAGAGAGTAGCTTGATAGTTTGTTGTAATTTTGACAAATAGCTACTTAAGGTGACAAGAGAGATTGGGAATGACTCAATGAAGGATCCCATAAAGAGGATTGCAGTCAAAAATAAAGGTAGTGGTTCTAGTTTTGTGTAACAACAGCATAAAGTCATGGAAAATAGTGTAAAGATTGTGAGTATTGAACAAAGGAGTGATGGTTTGGAGAGGAAACAACACAAATCATAGTTTGGACACTTAAAAATTTTTCAAGAGAGGTGTAGCCCTGGAAGTGCAAGTGGAAGTGAAGTATTTCAACAAGTGATGAAGAGGGGAGGTCAGCTAGACAAAGATGAGGTTTGGATAAAGAACAAGCATGGGATCACCATCCCAAGCATTTTAAAATGTTCATGAGTTTACCAAATCATGCAACATTTCACTCACCCGACGTGTCTGATGTAGAAGCATCTAGGTTCATTGGAAATCCTATGTCACCAAAAATATTTTATTTTCTAAAGTTAGTTTTTGGCTTTATTTTCTTTGCAGTTTTGGTTTTGTGTTTCTAGAGCAAATTCAGATTTATTTGGGAAAGATAAGAACATCATCATGTAGAAGATCCTAATGGGTATCCCTAGTTCTAATTTGGTGAAATTTGGATGAAAAATGATGAAGTTATGACCAGTCGAAAAAATCTCCAGTTCACGAAATTTTTAGTTTGCCGGTTCGGCAGTTTGCTGATTTCCTAGTTCACTAATAGGTGACTTTACCAACTAAAGCCTTAAGGGAAGTTTGAAATCCTCTAAGTTTTTCATAGAAAATTTGAATAAGTTTCTTCGTTGTCGGCGAAGTTACGATATTTTGAACTTAGTCGGCGAAATCTTTGGTTTGTGAACTCTTAAGTTTGCCGCCGAACTACTTCTCTGACAAAAGTTTTCAAAGTTGAAGTCAAGTTCCTTTGGTTCATGGATGGAAGATATTGCTGATAGAAGGAATGTGTCAAGCCTTCGGCCAAGTTCGTGGTGTAACAACATTGCCGATAAAAGAAATTGATTGCATAAAACTTGGTATCGGCAAACTATTTAATTTGTGAACTAGTTCACGGTTTCAACAATTTGCTGATATACCAATAGTGTTTTGGAAAAATCATATTTCCACGATAAAAAGAAATGTTAAGTCTTTGCCAGTTTGGAATTAGAAAAATTCACCGATAGAAGACTAAGGCCAAGGTTTGAAAAATCAAACTTTTGCCGATAAGCATTTGTTATTTATTTGACTGAGGTTCAGAAAGGGTAACATTTGCTGATGGCATTGGTAAGGTTTTGAAAAGTTTTTTTTTTTTTTTTTTGATAGAGGTGAAACAAGCGACAAGATATATGGTTTGTAATATAAACCTTTTGCCGATAGAGATCGCCTTAGTTCAGAAATGTGTGATTTCGTTGATGAAGGGCGATAAAGGTGGGTTTTCAAAAGACAACGTTTGCCGATAAAAGTGACATAGGCCAAAGTTTGTAATAAGCATTTATTTTCACAACCAAGAGGGTTGTTTTGGACCCGACACATGTCAAGTTCTATTGTGATACCATTTTTTTAAACTAATAAACTGTTTGGCGACCGTTCAACTACTTGGCGACCGTTCAACTACTTGGCGACCGTTCAACTACTTGGCAATAGTTCAATCACTTGGCGACTATTATGCAACTATTAACTTTTTAGTTTCTGGTATAAATGGGAACCATGGCATAGCAAATTGGGGGGGTTGTTGAAGGAATGTGGGGTGATTCTTCTCAACACAGAGGGTGGTAGTAGTTTGTTTCTCCCAGAACAGAGGCGAAACCATAGCAGATTGGGGGCTATATTTATATTTGTTGGAGAGTGATTTGGTGCTGTAAGCACATGATCAATTGAATATTATTGTGTAATGCTTAATGCTATAACTTTAAAGGCCAATGAATTTGTAAATGCTGATGTTTTTGAAATTAATAAAATAATTTTAGATTTGTGAATGCATTTGTGCTTTTGTTATGTATTCTGACTGCATGACTAGGTAGTTTGATAAAACCCCCTGGTCGTGACTACATCATAGGTTAAGTGACATAGAGACACTCCTCATTTTAGTTGGTATTCTTTCCATGCTGGAGGAAATGAACATGCTTGTGAAAAAAGCCTAGGAAAGAACTATGCATATTTCATAATATATTAGACTACGTAGAATGATATGCATGACCCTCGATAATCTATATCTACCAGACCAGTCTTTCATAAGTCCAAAATTTAGCAGCTGGCACTTGATAACAAATGTGACCAATCCTGCTAATTTTTTATAGTTTAATGAAAGCAGGGAGTTATGTGTCTCTGTAAAGGGATTTGAGATACGAATGCACTATTTTAACAAGTCAGGTGCACTATTAGAGAAGAACCTATTACAAGGGAAGATTTTGACAAGATTGTTGATTCTATAAGTACCACTTTAAAGAATATTACAAAATCTCTTTCCTCAGAGATTGAACTGCTTGAAGCCATGTCTGAAGTGTATCCTCAATATTGGGTCAACTGTTAGCCAAGTGATTTTCACAACAAGATAAAGACCTTAATGAATCATTTTTGCAAAAGTATAGAATTCGATGGACAACAAATAGAAGGAATTATAAATAAATCTAAGCTTACAGAGCAATCAACTCAATTTACAATATCAATGAAGTAACAGTTTAAACTCATGGATGCTCCCTACCAAGTTGGATCGATAACAAAGCTTTAGGTAACCTTAAGTCAGAGTGAAATATTGTGTGATTCATTATCAGAATATTTCAAACTTGCTGATTTATGTAAAACCATGATATTGGGGCTGGTGGAGGACGAGAGAGTTTTCAATGCATTGGGGTTCATGAAATCAAAGATAAGAAACAAACTTGACAAGAATTTGGAAATTTCTTTAGAATGTATACAACTAGACATGATATCCAGAGTTTTCCTTTTGAAATGGCACTCACAATCTGGAGGTCCTTATGTGAAATAAGAGGGTTGTGCAACACTTCAAACAATAATAACACATATGATAGTCACACAATGAATACCATATGTACTAGTGGTAGTGGTGTTGATGAGATGCTCTTAAGTGGAGATATGGAGATAGAAGAAAATGAAGAACACGATCAGGATGACATTGGATATCATGATTAGAGGGAGGAGAATCATGATGACAAGATGATTTGGCAATTTGAAGGGATTTAGCAGTTACTAGGTATTTATACTATATTTCATGTTCCAAACCCCAAAATGTTGTTGATGACATTTTATTTTTCTATTACTGATGTACATTTTTCATTTTCAATTTAAAAAATTAATATTTTCATATTATTATTGTGTGATACTGATAAGTTTTACAAGCATTCAACTAAATGTATAGTAATCAACAACAGTAGTATATTAATATACATCATTAGCAACTATTTAATGTTAATAGTCATTAATTTTCCACAGTCCATGATGTTGTAGACAATGCTTCTTGATTAAACTGTGTATGATTGTTTTTCCTCAAACAGTCATACACAGTTTAATCTAGAAGCATTGTCTACAACTATTTAATGTGTATGTAGAAACCAGAGTTTTGTTGAAGTATGCAATTAAATAATATAGATAATTTGAAATTTTGAACACATAAATGGATTTTAGTCTTATATTGATTTTTAAATGAAGGAATACATAAAAGTATTACATTTAGAATTTACAATAACTTGCTCAAAACCAACTTAGCACAATGCTCTGTTGGAAACACATATTAATTTTATCAGCTATTGTAGCGTGCTCCACTCTTCATATGATGGAAGTGCAATATGTCTTAACTCATGGTAACTGAGTTATAAGTGTGTTAATAGTTTATAATTGATACTGGTACTTGACTTGAATGTATCAATCAAAGTTGCATTCAAGTTTATCAGTGGTTTGATAGAATCCCAAAAGTTTGCCTCATCAAGCTTTTGAGGAAACTGGTCCTTATCCAACTTCATTTTATCCTCCATCTTCTTTTTGAAATCAACCTTTCCAATGTCAAAAGCCACTATCAAACCAAGCTGTTTCAAGTATTCTTCCTTTTTTTGTAGCCTCTTTGTCAATATTGCAGCTTGTTAGAAAAGTACTTGTGCATCTTCCAGCTTTGTACATTTTTGAATGATAGATGAGGCCTTTATTGTGGCATCAGTACAGTTCTGAATTCCTTTGGATTCCAATTATTTGTCATTAGTTTTGTAGATTGATTGCAAAATTTTTCTTGCATCTGACTGTCTTGAAGTTGCCATGTCTCCATTTTCAGCAATGTATTATTTGATTGAATTACTACAAAATAGTAGATCATCAGTGTATTCAAACAATTTAGACAAATCATCAATCCTCTTCATTATTTTCTCCCAAATTTTATGTTTTATATAAACCATTATGTTTCCATAAAATTTAGATACTTTGTTTTTAGAGGATTTTATTTCATTTTCTGCATTCCTTAGTTTTTTTCTACAAATTTTTAGAGTTTTTAATCTCTTTCTCCACATTTTCTTCCCACAACTGTTCTACTTTTTTGCTTCCTGCAGTTGGACATTGGCTTCATTCAGGGATTATTGTAATTTTCCTGAATTGGATTTTTCATTATCATAATTATTTATACTTTCACTTAACCTTTTCTTTAGTTCATTCACTTCCGTCTCTATCTATTTATTCACTTCACTTGAAGATGTAGAGACAGTTTTTTTATCCTTTTCTCTAATTCTTTGGTCATGCTCTCTGTTGCTTTCCTCTTGGCCTTTTCATTTGCTACATGTCTCCCTGTAACTTTTTTATTTGAGTTTGTAATTTGTTACGTAAATCACAAAATCAAATGAAAATGATCAAATATGAATGGAAATAACATCACTGAATATATTTTCCTTCTGTTGTAACTCAATTACTGGAACCTATCTATATTACAACTCTGATTTTTAGACAATATATTAAACAAGGTTACTAGGAAATTAAAAACAACCATACCGTTTTCTCTCTCTCTCTCTTGCTTTAGCAATGATGTGTACACCACTTTGTTGTTCCTTTTTGATACATTAATTTTATCAAAATTTTTCATTCCAGAAAAATCCACTTGGAGGTTGCTCACCTCATAGTTAGAGCGTTGCATTTGATCCTTTGGCTTATCTTGAACTTTGGTCACAATAATCATGTAATCCATTTTTTCAGTTTCTGGGTCAAATGTAGGCAATACCCTGGTTGTTGCAGGCTCTAAAGTTGCACTAGTCTCTATCTCTAGCACTTGCTTCTTGTGTCTTTTAGACATATTTGCTTTCTTTTCAAACTCAACTATGTAATCATAACTTGTGACTATTGACATAACTTTGAATGGTGAAGGAGTAATTGTAGTGTTGGGGGCATCTCTAATTAATTGAGGCTGAGGATTAGCCATTCCTATCCCAATCACACTAACGGTGGGAGGGGGTGCCTTCTGGAAACAATTCCTTTGATGTGGATGTGGAATCAAAACCTATCATAATCTTTTGCCTCTTATTCTTCACAAGGCCTTGTTCTCTAAGTTTGTCTATAATATCATCTAATGTTATTGTTGGCCTCTTCTAAGTTTGTTGTTGTGGCTCTTGTTGACCACTACTACTATTACCTGTACCATCACTAGATTTGCCACCAGTAGCACTAGAATGTCCACCATCTCCTGCAAGAAAAAAATGAGAAACATGTAGATCAGAAGACCCTTGTGGTACTGTTTGTGATTGTATATCACTTTGAGGATTTAAACCTAGAATAAAACTAATCACCTTATCTGTATGTGTATGCCCTTTGGCTTGTTCATCAGCTCCAATGCCTTAAAGATCAATAGGTTTTCTATGGTTTACCTCTAGTACCATCCAAATGCCTTGTCATGTGGGCCCCAAACCACCACCTTCATAACCCAAATTTTGGGCTAATGATGCCCCTTTAGTATATGTTTCTCTTGTGGTCTCACTCATACGAGGTTTGAATGCATAGGCATTGAGATCTCTAGGTTGGGCTTCCTCCTCATCATCACTTTCAACATTAGTTGCTTCAGATGGATGCTCTATATCCCACAATTTTCTAAACTCTTGATCTTCTGAGATTTCTTCGAAGTCTGCAGTAGCTTTTGGATCATTGAGATCCTTCCTCATAGACAAAGGCATTAATTTTTGATTGTGACCACTGTTCCTCTGTATAAGCATCTCTTAGAGTCTTTGGAATTTTTACATATGTAGATGTTTGAGCAGCTCTTGTATAGAAATTGTTGTATCTCTTGATTTCCACCTCTGCCTCTCTCTGTGTTTGTGGAATTGGATGCAATCCCATTATTTCTAATGATAGTATTTCAAAAGTAATACCTCTTTGAGTAGTAGTTTCTTCCTTGACTTTTCTGACCTCATCCCAAGAATTCTTGTTTCTCAACATTTCTAGTAGGGTTTTACTTTCATGTTGATTTCTAGTTGGAGCGTTCTTATTGGCCACAAGCCTTGCTTTCATCACGTTACATGGGTCATACTGCCAGTGAGAGTCAACATCAAATTTAAAAAATTGTAAAATTTGATGTGCCACAGTGAATGCTTTTCTCTCGAATGTGAACCCTCCACATGAAAAAGGTAAGGAAGAAAATATGCTCTTCTTTTGCTAACTAACAAAGTACATTTGATTTGTACTGTCCATCTGCCATATGTATTCCAATGCAAAAACCCTCTCTGTCACATGTATTGGAAATTTTTGGGGCTCTACTCCTGATCCATAAAATCTTAGGACAATATATTCCTTCATGAAGTACCAATTAGCCAATTGTATTTCTTTTCCCAGTTGAATGCAATTTCTAAAAGACTCGAGAAATCTAGGCATTGGAGTATTTGTAATGGTTTGATACGATGGAGCCAAAAAGTAGTCCACATAATTATTGTAGTTCTTTCGATTATCATACATCTTTATCTTATAGGTCCAATCATATAGTCCATCTTTATCTTGCTGAATCTGAGGCTTGTTGTTCTGAAACATCCTAGCAAACTACACTAGAAATAAATAGCACAAGTAGTTTGTTAATTTAAATGTCTTTTTGTTGGAACTAGAAGTGGGATCTTCACTTTGACTTTATTTAATCATTAAAAACTGATCATGCATTGATTCTGTAATGTGCTCAAGAAATCTATATTTAGCAAGTGGAGTGCATTTATGGATATTGTATACCATTTTAAGGAGGCTTGCATCCACTTGACTATTATTATCCAATCCAAGTCAAAACATTAGCATGGAAACAATATCCTGAACCCATGTTTTAAAAATATCAATTTTATAAGAAGGCTTATGATTTTGATCGAGTAGGGCAGCATCCAATGTTACAAATTTGAGAAAATTATTTTTGTCATTTTCACTAACTACTTCATAAGTACTAGCAAGTTTTTCTAGGTTTATGTGGACATTTCCGCAATCTTTAGTGGTAAAACCCAACAATTTGCTAAAATATTCTACATTAATGGGTAACATTACTTTCTGGCTACCTTTTCTAATAATTTCTCTTCTATTTTCATCATAATTCTGGGCACAGACCATGATAAATTCAGGGCAAGGGAGAACCTCAGGGAACATCAGGCGTCCCAATCTAACCACCCATGGTGTAGTGATACCTTTAATTGGTATTGGTTTTTTTGGGTTAGGTTGCACTTGAAGTACCTTATTCTCTAATGAAAATCTAAGTGTTGAGGTAAACCTACCAAAGATTACAGGGTCATAAATATCATGGTATTCATCTGTAAAACCTGGACTTTGAAGCAGTTCAGTGTAGTCTATTTTATCTCTTTCTTTGCCTTTCCCAATATTTGGTCTGGTAGTACTGTAGACATGCTTGTAAACACTCAACCCTAAACCCCAATATTGAAAAAACTAAAGTCTCAAGGACAATAGTAATAACAAAAGTAATAGCCTAATAGGAATGACATATTTTTGTATTTCACTTACCCGAAAAAGATGAATACAAAGATTGGCACTGAGTGACTCCATGGCATTACACAATCGATATTAAAATTTCTGGTGCACTACATTCTCCTTGAGTCCTTGACCCTTTCCCTTCCAAATAGTAAAGCTAGTAAAATGTGTTACATTCTCTTCTTATAAGATAAATTTTATTCTACTCTTGTGGAAGTTATTTTTTAAAAATATTTTCTATTCTATTCTATTCTTTAGTACAAGTTTGTAGTTGTATTCCCACTTCAAACAAAATTTAAGGATGGCCTGCAAGTCTGCAACTTGAATTAATAATTTAATACATCACGTATGTCAAGTAGTGGAATTGAAAACTATTGTATAATCTCAACCATTGATCTTTGTAAATCTAACGGCTCTAGATTGATTCTAGAGGTTTGAGTTTGCAAGTCTAGCACTCCGGACATTTCATTCCAGAAATCAACTACAATCGTCTATGAAAAAATTCATTGAACGGTGAAACATCATGCTAAAGTCTAAATCTCCCTTTATATGAAGTCGGGCCCAGTTTGATGACTCATATAATAATAGTAATGGCGCAAAATTAATAATAATAATAAATTAATACAACTATAGTACACTCATCTTAATTCTATAAAAGGGATGCGCTCAGTTGGAACAAGGGTTGGAAAACCAAATGGGATGTATGTAGTTTTGATGTATTTCGTAGGAATAGAAGTCTATGAATTTAATATATGTCTGTCAACAGTATGTAACTCTCTATTTTGAGTCTATTTGAAAAATATGCAAAGTTTGTGTGAATTTGTCTCAATATGAACAATTTAACATTGACCTAATAAATTGTAACGACAAATAATATGCATCTAGTACTTAGTTATCCATTCATTTGTAAGAAACATTACAATTTACTATTATGTGTATAAGAATTATTTTGTTCCTTGATCATAAAATAATACACAACAATAATACATACTGCATAACAATAAATGTGCCACATGAGAGAAACAAGGAATTCTTGATTATTAATTCTAAAATGCAATTTATAAAATGAATTGGAGATGAGATACACAAAACCTACATTCTTGTTATTATATTTAGTCAGAAAATACATCACACTAGACTCCTATCTAATATTTTTCTTCTCTGAGAAAACAAGCATTAATTCAAGGAGACAACTGCAAAAGATACATGTGATAAGCATTTTTCATATGATTACAATTTTTTCTTTTACATTTAATGATTAGGTCATTGAGACATGCACCCATTACAATGAAAATGTATATACTAAAAATAGATCCTTGTAGTAGTAACCACTGCAGAAGACCAATCATGATGTTGATAAATCCTTTTGAAGCTGTTCTTGCCAAAATCAGATCTCCTATTGACCTTGATTCTAACTACCTAGTGCCTAGGCTCAAAAACCAATTTGAATGAAAATATGTTTTAATCATTATTCTTCTCAATCCATGTAGCACACATCTTCTTCGAAGGCCATTAGAAAAGGAGTACTTTTGCTATTTTTCATTATTTGTAACATATTTTGCATCAAGAAGTACCCTTGTATCTTTGGTGAAAATTTTAAAACCTACCTCCAAGGTAAACAAATCATCCAATGTGGTATTCAATAGATTCATGTTAAGCTCATTGTTTGCACATATAGAAGATGAAAGAACAGGCGCCAATTTGTTGAACTATTCCTTCCACTGATCCAAAGGCTTCACCTATTTACCATCATCTAAAATGTCTGGCAAGATTCTCTTATCAATTTTCTCCAACAATTGCAATTTATCACCAACCTTCTTGACAAATCTCAACATAAATGAAGCAATATCTTCCAACGTCGTGATCATCTCATATGTTGGCACAACTTGAGCAGGGGCTTCAAGATCAAATCTGGAACATCTGTAAACTTGCCTTATTATTCTAGTTTTTGGTAACCATCTATCCATTATTCCTTTCAGATTGGCCCTATCCTATACATGCTTATCAAATGCTACTTTCAAGTCTGAATAAGACTTCCAAGTATCAACTTTTTTTAGTATCTTGGCAACCCTATGATTTATCAAATCAATGACCAATTTGCTAGTTATCTGCATTTTATCCTTAGTAGCATCTTTTAATTTACCTTCAAATCTTTTATTTCTCCAATCAAGAATCTCTATTAGATGAAAATTGTTTTGCACTTGCAAAAGTGGAAGGAATAGAAACAACTGGAACTGGAGGGTTTGAAGACAGGAGTTGCCGAGATTTATACATATTCATCTCCACCATAGCCCTTATATATTTCATATTCAACAGATCATGTTCTGATTGCAACTTTTGCACTACTACTTCAGTGAAGAGAGCAGTATTTACATTCAGGGATGCAACTTGTGGGGCCAGTGTATCTGATACTCTTTTAATAACCACATTCCCTATTAAATCATAAGCATTCTCAACCACCTTAGGCTTATTTGTGTTTGGTGCCATTATCCATATTGCCAAGGTTTCAAACTCAGGGCTAAATCCAAACCCAAAGAATGCTTTCTCAACTTGTTCCTCAGTTGCAAACACTGCCTCATCTTGTCTCCTTATTGTATCCAAAGCTAAAATAGTGGAAATATCCCAATGTGGTAGTAGCAACAGACCACTGTTCTTCACCATTTGTCTTCCCTCCTCAAGGTTGATCCTGCTGATATTTTGGCTCATCTCATGCAACACCCTCTGAGTGACTTATTCATATTATTTTGGGTTTGCATTAGTTTTTTCCTCATCAACCTTCTTTTGAAATTTGACACTTCTTAATATCAACATAAAACCCCTAAATTCCTTGGCTTTGACAAATTCATCATTAGACATGAATTGTGTACAAGGCATAGCTCATATATCATTAGTCTCATCATTATCATGTCTGAGATTTACCTCCATTATGTTCTCAGGCATAGAGATGCCCATAATCCTTGTGGGTGAAGCCATAGGTTGATCCACATCTTCTTCCTTTGCAGGCACATTCTCTGCTGTATCTTGATCCACATCTTCTTCCTCTGCAAGAACATTCTCTGATGTATCCTTATCCACATCCTCTTCCTCTGCAGGAACATTCTCTGTTGTATCCTTTTCCAAGTCAACCACTTCAATCTTTGGCTCAGCTTGATTAATGATCTTCCTCTTCTTTGAAAGTGGCTGTTGGGAATCACCAATATCATGAGATTGCTCAAGATTTCCTTCAACTTGGGAATGACCGATATCATGAGATTTCTGAGCTTTCCTTCAACTACTGGAGCTTTGCCAATTAAAGTTTCAGCATTTGCCAATATTTTTTGTATTCTTAGAATTGGATCCTTTTCCTTTGCAAAAACACCAAGGTAGTTTGCATTCATTTTTATCCTTTGCTCATCTGCCTCCATGATGTTCTTGCATTTGACTCTTTTCTCTTTCACCTCTTCCATGGAAAAGCATTTTCTAGTTACATCCTCATCAAAATCAATTTCATGTATGAATGCTGGCCTCTTGATACTTAATCTCACTTGGTTTATGAAACCCTTTGGATCAAACATCCTTATGGGTTCCCACCCCATCCTGTATGACTGCAAAATTGGATAGATTTGATCCAATCCATCTTTATTTGTGGCCAAAAAATTATTAAATTTTGTAGAGGTGGGGAAAAACAAACCCTTCTTTTGTCCCCTTAAATGAGTTTTATTAGACTCATTCAACTGCCACATTATTTCAAATAATCTATTTGCTTTGGAACATGTTTGGGTAACACATGTGAGCTTACTCTTCATCCATATACTCTAATTGCAGTGGTGTAGGTGTGAAGAAATCAACCACCCCAATTATGTTGAATGCCTATCTCAGGAGTCCTATCCTTAGGCCTCAAGAAATCCATTATTTCTATGATGCTACTTTTCCCCAGAGTTATTTAATTATTTGCAATGGATTTATTATGGTTAATATTTAGAGTTAGTATAATATAGAATATTAAATAATGTGTAAACAACAAAAGTAAATTACTACAACATTGATATTCTGATAAGATCTTTAATGTAAATCATTAACAAGACAAATTGGATAACATAATCACATAATCACATATATATAATATTCCCAATATCTTTATTAACATCAATTTGTAACAAAAATTTAATCAATGCAAATAAATATATAAGTCACTTATATGTGAAGCACTAAGATGCTGTTATATGACACTTAGAGGAATAATCACAGGTCCCAGTTGTTCCTGGCAAAGAGCACCCCTGGAGGAACCGGTTCTTAAACAGAACCAACCATGCCTCACAGCATAAAACACAACCTTGGCCAAGACACTCCTGGGTGTATGCTGTACCCCAAGTTGGACACACTCTGTGTGCCCCTTCTCCAAATGCTCAGTGACCAGCCAAAGACCCTAATCATCACTCCTTTGTGCCCTCTCATTCCTGTATACTTTCATGTATACTTTTCCTGTATACTTTCCTGTATACTTTCCCCTATCAAATCTATAATCCTTTTCTTTCGTGATTTCTTGCCTTTCTTTCCTTGTCTTCCTTGAGTGTTCTCCATGCCCATTTCAAATCTCACACAAATGCCTTATATAACATTTTAAGGGTGATTTCTAAACCATCACACCTTTTCACAAAGGTTGTGATTAATAATGGTTTAATAAACATAATAACTCCTCCCTTTTAAAAGGGTTTTTTCATAATTATTATTTATTTATTTCCCTTTTAACCAAAGGATCATAATATCCTTTATTTTCCATCTCCCTTTTAATTATAAAGGGTAAATAAACTTTATCCTCTTATAATTTTAGAGGGTTATTCATAAATATCTTTCTTTTCCATTTTGGAGAAAAAGTCACATAACAATTTCTTTTGGTAACCTCTCCTCCTCAGGCCCCATGAAATTCAAAAGTCTCCTGACAAAATGTTTCTCAAAAATTACATAACTAGCATTATCACAATGCATATCCATCATGTGAGTCCAACATTGAATAGGGAGAATATATCCTACATTATCCTTCTCTTTTACCTTTAATCCATGTGCCATATATTCTCCCTATTCCTGGCATGTAAAAACATATGGCACATCAAAGAGTACCACCTAAATTATATCTTTTCTTCATTAGCTAAAGCTTTCATAGCCACTAGTTGATTATGCATCTTCTCTGCAATGTAAGAAGCATAGTCATATTCAATGTTTACCATCGGGTCCTGAATATTTGCTGCCATAAGCATGAGGGGGACAATCATCTTCTTCCTTGCATCCTGCTACCCTATTTTTGAAATTTTACTAAAGCATTCGTGCCTTTGAAAATTTCTCCATTCTTTTCTTGCCACTTCCTTTTTCCTTCCTTCCTGAGTTCAACTTTACTTAGTCGTTTCTCGAGTCGTCGGAAATCCTTCACGCTTTTGAACCAAAGTTGGCAGATTCAAAAGTTCATGAACTGCTCAACTTCTTGACTTGTCTTTGAGTCTGATGTCTTTAAGTCTTTCCTTGCGTCAGTCTTAGTCATTTGTATTGAGAAGGCTCTATGTTGTCGGGAGGTCAGAAGTTCTTTGAACTTCCAAACTCTCAATGTTATGGTTCAAAGGTTCCTATATTTCCTGACTTGCTGACTTCAAGTGTTTACTATTCCTGTGGCACCTTTTCTGAGCTAGCATGTAGTACAATGAAATGACACTTATCATTTTGCATTTAATTTGAAGTACATGCGAACACATTGGCACATTTTTTAGAGGAAAATTTGAGGCAAAGGTTTATGATTTTCAAGGATGGATTCGTTGCCAGAATTTAATGATTTATGAACGAGTTTATGAGAAGTGACATGAAGTTTAGATAAATTTCCTATTTCACCTGAAGTTGCATTATTTTGCTAAGGGAATGCATTGCAGAGTGAAGAACAGCGAATCCACTAAGTGAGTGTAAAGAGCTTCTGGATATAACTGTGTTTTGCTTTTTTCAGATTGACGTTTTGGATCATACTCCATGATCCATCATCAGGAAGAAAAGGAAGAGGAGTGGAATCCACTAAGTGCGAGATATCAACAGGAATTACATGCTTATAGGTTAGCACGATTAGCCGTTTCTATTTCATTTCTTGTTTTTCCTCTACTATAAATATACAACACTTCTCTTGGGTGGCTGAAACTTTCTATTTTCATGTATCTACATAGAGAGTTCCTTGTGAATGCACTGCATATTCCTGCTTTATCTATGAATGCCTTAGAGTTGAACTGGCTATCTGGTTTCTCAATTCGGTAAAAATGAAATTCAAGTTTCAAGGGGTTCCTATGGTCCCTGTTGTGGAGAATGGTTTATCTGGAGTGAGAGATACTGATTTGGGCCATATTAATTTTGAGGATTTTTGGAGAAGAATGCAATCTGAAGGCCGAAGTCCCCTGGCAGACAAAATTGTTAGCAGTGGGTTGGACAAAGCTAGAGGCTTCCCACTTGTAGTGCATTGTCCTGAATTGGTTGTAACCTGTGCCAATAGTTACTTTCCAAAGTCTCTAGAAATAAGGGCCCAAGATGGCTCTGTGGTGGCAAGAATTGACTCTGAATCAGTTGCTCTAGCTCTGAATTTGGAGTATGAAGATAATGCTGATGTTTCTGTGTCTTCTGCATGGACATATTATAATGAAAGGAAAGACTAGTGTCAAACTTTTATTGCCAAGAGTTGGTTGGAAATTGAGAGAAAGGGGAAATCACGGCTCCCTACCAATCTCAAGAGGAGTCATTTCAAAGAAGAAATTTTAGATATGATAACATTGCTAAATTGTGTAGTTGGGAGCTCGGAGTCAGATACTTTCACTTTTTAGATGTGTAGATTTATTTTGCTAATCTGTGGAGACCATTGTATTGATTTGGCTAGAATAATTAGTGAAAGTATGCATAAAAAACTGATAAATTTACTGCGAGATGTAAAGTTCCATATGTGTTCCCAGCTGGTTTATGTGTTGGCTCGTAAAGAGGCTACTTGGCCTGGTCTAAGGATTCAAGGAACTCCTACTGCCGGTATGCCTATGTATCAGAATTTTCCCCAGTTACAGAAGAATGAAGGTATGAAGGATTTCTAGAGGGTGAATGATGCCCTTTCCATGTGGTTGACTAATAAAATTGATGGCTCGTTGGAGCGAAGATTTTTAGCTAAAGCGGTCGCATTGGTCATGAATTTTGCAAGCTTTTATATCCAGTTTGATCATTTTTCTTACTTTAGAATTGGGGGTTATGAAATTGCCCTGTTGAAGTTGCCACGGTACCCGTCTGACTATCTTGTGCTTCTGGAGGTATGTCGTCAAATGGCGGCTGTGAATAAAAGGTAACGTACCATGAAAAAGAAAGGTTACTCTTTTCCTGTGTCTTTGTCAGTTTATTCTTGAAAAAGCAATGATAGCGCCAGAAGTGTAGATAAGTTGCTGTCTGAGTTTAGTCTCCATAGTTTGTCAGCTCGTGCAACCTTTGACAATAAGAATTATGTAAAAGAAAATATGCATGGAGGAGGTTCGTATTTGCACAAACCCTAACTTGAAGACTTCTGTGAGGATTGTTTGGATGAGAGGAAAGTGCAGAGGAGCTGGATGAGATTAACCATTGATCATATCCAAGCTTTTAAGTTGAATATTCAAGTTCCTGACATGGTTGACGATAATTCTAATATTATAGATGAAGGTTATCATGCTACCTCACTACGACCTCTACCTCCTGTGAAATGGTCTAAAAAGGAAATCACAGATGTGAATTTTCATTCTTTCCAAGTGATAAGAAGGATAGAGAAATGGTTGAGGGGAAAAGTGAAAGAATGTGCTAGTTCAACAACGCCTAGAGAGTCAACCTCTCAGGATCAAAACAGATCTCAGATTGCTCACTCTCAAAGAAGATCATCTAGTTTGGACCCAACTCTCCAGAGAGTTGGCTCACAATCGAATGGAGATGGTGGCTGACCCCCTGAAAAGGCCAGTAAACTAAAGACGGTGTGTGAGCAAGATGGTCAACCAACAAAGAGCAATACTAGATTGGTTGCTTTCTCGTCAAAAGTAGACCATCTACCATTTGTCAGAAACCTTGTAAGTGATAGTGACTCATTCATTTTTACTCAATTACGAGAAGATAGTATGCTACAATCTTTGATAAGTGCCCCGAATTCTCCCAATCCAAATGAACCCCAAAACAAAATTCTCCACCTATGCCTATGGATGGTACTATGAGTGTTGTTAATGCTGCTAATGTTCCCTCCCTGTCTCCTACCTGTTTAAAGAAAGTAGGTGAAAATAAGAAGAGGTACACACCACCAGTGGATGCCTATATTGATACTGTGGCCAAGTTACTACAAGATACCTCTAAGCCTAAACGTGCCAGGATGATGTCAAGGATGGTGACTGATTTTACCTCAAGAAATTAATTTTTGGAAATTGCAGATCTAGTGGGAAATAAGAACGAAGATGAAGTGACCGAAGCTGACTTCAGAATGAGTAGAGTAGACTTGGGACCTTCTACTGCTAAAGGTGATATCTATCATGTTAAACACTTGGTCAACAATATATTTGTAACATCACTATCCATAATACTCAAGTTTTAACATTAAACATGTATCATAATCAAATGATTAGTTAACAAAATGAATGAGTTAATCAAATTTGATTCCAAGAAACAGAATCTTTTCACCATTTAAGCATGTTAATCTAACCATGATATAACAAGCTTACATTACAGTAATTATTTACAATCTTTAGTGACTAACCATCTCTAAACAAATACAATATATGCCCCAAGCATCATAAATCAATTTATACATTACAATAGACCAACTGGTCATAAATGCAAACAATGTATCTGGAACCAATGACATCTGTCTTCGTAAGCCTCGGCTTGTCTCATGCTTGGGAAGGAGAGCATAATCCTGGTGCTTTACCTCTAACCACGGACCTGCGGTTCCCCACTTATCTTCCTAACTGGAAGAGGCCCTACCCTTCATAGAAAGGTTAGACATTAGAAACCATATGGATAGCCATCTGAGTATCTGGTGTTGTGTCCTTCCTAATGTCTCACGATCACACACTATAGATCCACTCTAACTTGTATGACACTACTGGAGACACTAGGCCATCTGGAACACTATGGACCGACAATGCATGCAGAGACAAATACATTACTTTGGCCAAAGTTTTACATACATACACGTTTCACAATGAACATTGTCATATGTCCACCACCCTAACTCGACTTATAAGCTTTCATGTCCTACAATAAGTTCTTAATGACCTTGTCCTTTAGGTCTAGTATGAGTGGGATCCATTCGATTCATTGTCCATACTTGGACATTCGACTCCCATCATAGGTTGGTTACGATTAAATAGGTCATCCTCATAACAAGGAACTAGTGACTCCTCGTCACCTTGTTTGTTTTCATTTTGTATCAAATTCAACCATTTTGACCACCTTGGTCTCACATGGTTTACATTTTTGATAGTAAATCATCACATATGATGAAGTCAATTACATGTACTCAAGGCATGTGTTGGGAATTAAGGTGTCTCAACCTTGGTAATTCCTTGCATTTATTATTGTAATGTAATTTATTTATTTAGCCTATGTTGTAATTTTGTTGCACATCCTATTTTGTCATTTAGTGTGATGTGGCACGATGAGTTGTCAATCCACTTGTAAGATGACTAGGATGGTCAACACACTCCATGTGGAGATAGGCATCCCTTTTGTGTGGTAGAGGTTTTCTGCCATGTGTCGGCATCTTGACTAGTGTGTAAGTGAATCTTGACCGAAATAGTTATGATAGATTCCTATGACAGAATCTATGACATGTAAGAGTTAGAAATAGAAGGTTCTAAGACAGGTGAAGACATGTGTCACAAGGCATCTTAGAAGAAGGCATCTTTGGGTGCCCCAAGGAGGGTTATGACATATTGTAAGAGAATATTCTATTTATAGCCTGTTTATGACAGATTCTCTTACAGCTGTAAGATATGTCAGTATGACAGATTCTATGACAGTTGTAAGAGTCATAAGAGCATCTATCATTGCCCATCTTGGGAATAGGTGACCTCTTTGGGATGGGATGACTTGACAAGTGTCAGGAACATCCTAGAGTTTTGGATAAGTGTCCATAGGTGTGGGTTTTGGGCCATGAGGCTATGTTGGATGCCCATCTCAAGATAGAGCCATTTTTGCCTTGTATTTTCTATATAAGCAGGGGCTTTGGAGAGGAGATGTATCGTGTGATTGACAAGTACTATTATGCTACCAGTTTGTCTCTAGATACGAGTATCAAAGACTCCTGAGAGCTTGCATTGTAAGTGTATTGTAAAGTATTTTAGTTTTGATAATACATTGTGCAAGTTTTGGAGTGTGGGGTTTTTCACCCAATAAGGGTTTTCCCCACGTATATCTTGTGTCTCTCTCTTCTATCTCATTTATCTGTGTATGTGTATTGCTACAATATCTCCATTGTTATGTTTAACATTCTATAATTATAAGGATTAAAATGAATTTGCACTCTTCTCTCCTCTTTAGATTAGTGTAGGAAGCGATTTCCGCACACCTAGCTTCATTTCAGTTGGTATCAGAGCCTAACCAGTTTTGGTTCTAGTTGCTAGGTAGGGGTTTTTTGAGCTAATCTTAGGTTGAGTGGGAGTCTGTGCAGAGTATTTTGTATCTTGTTGTAGGAAGGAGATGGCAACCACATCCAGAAGAGTAGAGGTGGAGAAGTTCAATGGCATAAATTTTGAGTTGTGGAAACTCAAGATGGAAGATCTACTTGTTGATCATGACCTATGGGAAACCGTTGATTGGGACCTCAAAGATTAGAAGGCTAAGGGTCTCATAAGACTCTGTGTAGCTGACTCTGTCCTATTGAATGTCCATGAGGAGAAGACAACGAAAGAACTTTGGAAGAAGTTGGGAGATGTTTATCAGGCCAAGTCCTTGGTGAACAAGATTTTTTCTAAAAAAGAAGTTGTTTTCTCTAAAGATGGAAGACAGAGGATCTATTGCGGACCATATGAATGATTTCAACATGATTGTTACATAGTTGACATCCGTGGGTTTGAAAATGGAGGAGGAGGATCGGTGTATGACCCTTCTTTGTTCTTTACCAGATTCGTGGGATCATATTGTCCTGGCCATCGGAAGCACTATGACCACCTTCAAGATGGAAGATGTGGTGTCTTTGCTGTTATCTGATGAAATGCAGAGAAAGACATCTGAGTTGGCCAAAGAAGCTCTTGTGGTTCGTGGAAGACCCAAAGAGAAAGGGAAGAAGAAGGACAAGAAAGGTGAAAATGGTAGATCCATATCCCGTGGGAGATCCAAATCTCTTGGAAAGTCTAAGGCTCTCTATTGGAACTGTGGCAAATCTAGGCATTTCCAAAAGGAATGCAAAGAGGAAAAGAAAAAGAAGAAGAAGAATGCCCCAAATTCAGATTCTGACAAGTCACAAGATGATGGTGATGCCTTCATCAGAGCCCTAGCCACCCATGCATTTGATGATGTGTGGTTGATAGATTCTTGTGCATCATTCCACATGACCTCGCATCAAAGTTGGTTCACGAAGTATGAAGAGTTCGATGGTGGAAGAGTGTACTTGGGTGACGATTCTCATCTGAAGATTGTTGGTCATGGAAGAGTTTCAATTTGATTCCCTGGTGAGTGAAGGGGATCACTGGGGTTATGCACATCCCAGGCTTGGCACAGAACTTGCTTTCTGTAAGTATGTTGAATGATGCAGGTGTGCAGGTTGTCTTTTCGAAGGATGGATGCAAGATGACTAGAGGATCTATGGTGCTTGCAAAGAGTACTCAGAGAGGTACTTTGTTTCAGTTGGAGGCATGCAGTTCATAGTGCAATAGTTCTTCTGACTTGAAGAAAAGAGCTGCAACCACTTCATCCCCACCATCTGAATGAGCAGTGAAGAAATCTATTGTAACACATTCTGATGGTAGTGCACATGCTTTGGAAGTTAAACTTCCTGTTGAAAAGACTATGTTATGGAATTTGAGATATGACCACATTGGTGAGAAGGGTCTTAGAACCCTGAAAAATAAAAACCTCATTGAGGGGTTAAATGATTGTAATCTCGAGTTCAACTTTTGCAAACATTGTGTATATAGAAAGTAAAACTAGGTTTAGTTTTACTCTAGTTCTCACAAGTCTTCTGGTGTATTGGATCTCATTCATTCTGATGTGTTTGTTCCTGTTAATGTTCCTTCGATTTCCAAATCTGTATATTTTGTATCTTTCATAGATGATTATAGTAGAAGGACATGGGTTTATTTTATCAGAAGTAAGACTGAAGTCTTTAGTCGGTTTAAAGAGTTTAAATCTTTTTCTAAAAATTAGACTAGTAAAAAGATTAAGTGTTTGAGAACTGATAACGGTGGTGAGTTTTGTTCGGTAGAGTTTGATAAGTTCTGTAAAGAGCAAGGGATTGAAAGACATAAGACAACTCCATACACCCCACAACAAAATGGAGTTGCAGAGAGGATGAACAGGACACTAATGGAGAAGGCTAGGAGTATGCTTAGTGGAGCAAGCCTCAAACAAAAGTTTTGGGCTGAAGCTGTAGCCACTGCTTGCTACCTGGTAAATAGGTCTCCTACATCAGCTCTTGTTGGTAAGACACCTATGGAGGTGTGGTTTGGTAAGAAGCCTTCAGTTAGACATCTTCATGTTTTTGGTTGTGAGGCATATGCACATGTGCCTACGGAGAAATGGTCTAAATTGGAGAAAAAGGCTGTTAAATGTATTTTCATTGGCTATGGTGTCGGTGTGAAAGAATACAAGCTTTGGGATCATGTGGCTGAAGAAGTGTTGTGTAGTAGAAGTGTTATCTTCAGAGAGCTAACATCTTCTTCTGTTGTTCTACAACCAGTATAGACAGAAAAGAAAGAAGATGTGGTTCAATTTCCTTCTACCCCTTAGAAGGTTGAACCGACAGACCCTGTGAGACCTGATGATGAGGAGAGCTCCAATAGCTCTGAAAGCTTAGAAGAAGAAGTAGAACCTCAACCTCAACCATTGAGGAGGTCTACATGAACAAGAAAGCAACCTGATAGGTTTGGTTATTCATTACTTGATTCTAGTTGTGCTTTTTCCTTACTAACACTGATGAGTCTAGAATTGTGACAGAGGCTATGGGCATGAAAGATGCAGGTTCCTAGAAGGAGGCCATGGAAGATGAAATGGCTTCTTTGGAGAAAAATAAAACATGGGACTTGATGCGCTTGCCTGAAGGATGGAAACCTGTTGGATGCAAATGAGTGTTTAAGAAGAAATTTAGTGCAGATGGCAGTGTTGAAAAGTACAAGGCTAGATTGGTTGCGAAGGGTACTCACAAGTGGAGGGAATTGATTATGGTGAAATTTTATCTCCCGTTGCAAAGATGACATCCATTCGGTTCGTGTTATCTCTTGCAGCTACTTATGACTTAGAGGTGGAGTAGATGGATGTGGAGACAACATTCCTTCATAGTGATTTGGAGGAAGAGATTTACATGTCATAGCCAGAGCATTACATAGAGAAAGGTAAAGAAAATTTGGTTTGCAAGTTGAAGAAGTGTAAGTTGTATGGTTTGAAGCAGTCTCCTAGGATGTGGTATATGAAATTTGATGCCTTTGTGTTGTCCATTGGATTTCTAAGATCAAAATCTGATCATTGTGTGTATTACAAGTTTGACAATGATTGCATTCTCATTATTGCATTGTATGTTGACAATATGGTGTTGATTGGGAATGGTAAGAATATGATTTCTGATTTGAAGTCTCAGTTGTCAGCACAGTTTGAGATGAAAAATATTAGGGTAGCCAGGTACATTCTGGGAATGGAAATCAAAAGAGATAGAGCTAACATAAAACTTTGGTTAAGCTAGAGTAAGTATGTGAAGACTGTGTTGGATAGGCTCAGCATGGCAGATTGTAGACAATTGTGTGTTCCTGTTTCATTTGGGACAAAGTTGTCTGTTAGTGATTGTCCAAAATCTCCTAGTGAGGTGGAGGACATGAGCAGAGTACCTTATGCTAGTGCTGTTGCCAGTTTAATGTATGCTAGGGTCTGTACAAGACCAGACATTGCCCAAGCAGTGGGAGTCCTTAGTCGATTTATGGCTAATCCTAAACGGGTACATTGGGATGCAGTTAAGTGAGTGTTGAGATATTTGAGGGGTACTTATGAATATTCCATATGCTATCATGGAAATGCTACAGGTCCTCCCCATTCAGTTTGTATTCATGGATTTGTGGATTCTGATTGGGTAGGTGACAATGACAGCAGGAGATCCACCAGTGCCTATGTCTTCACTATGCTTAGTGGTGCAATTAGTTGGATGAGTAAGCGACAACTCGTGGTTGCTTTGTCCATGACAGAAGCTGAGTATATGGCAGCAACTCATGCTTGTAAGGAAGCCATTTGGCTTAAGAGATTGTGTTCAAATATTGGTGTTGATGCAGGACATATTATGATTTGTTGTGACAATCAGAGTGCGATTTGCCTAGCAAAGAATCCAAGTTTTCATGCCAGAACAAAGCATATTGATGTATAGTTTCACTTTGTGCGAGACATGGTAGAGGATGGGAAGATGAATTTGGAGAAGGTAGATACTTTAGATAATTTTGCAGATGCATTAACGAAACCAGTGGGCACAGAGAAGTTCAGATGGTGTTCGGAGTCTATGGGCCTCTCGGCCTATAACAGTTAAATCCTGTTATTTCTATTGGCTCTTACAAGGTGCTCGACAAGTGGGAGAATGTTGGGAATTAAGGTGTCTCAACCATGGTAATTCCTTGCATTTATTACTGTAATGTAATTTATTTATTTAGCCTATGTTGTAATTTTGTTGCACATCCTGTTTTGTCATTTAGTGTGAAGCGGCACGATGAGTTGTCACTCCACTTGTAAGATGACTAGGATGGTCAACAAACTCCATGTGGAGATAGGCATCCCTTTTGTGTGGTAGAGGTTTTTTACGATGTGTTAGAATATTGACTAGTATGTAAGTGAATCTTGATCGAAATGGTTATGACAGATTCCTATGACAGAATCTATGACATGTAAGAGTCAAAAATAGAAGGTTCTATGATAGGTGAAGACATGTGTCACAAGGCATCTTGGAAGAAGGCATCTTTGGGCTCCCCAAGGAGGGTTATGACATGTAAGAGAATATGCTATTTATAACCTGTTTATGATAGATTCTCTTACAGTTGTAAGATATGTTAGTATGATGGATTCTATGATGGTTGTAAGAGTCGTAAGAGCATCTATCATTGCCCATCTTGGCAATAGGTGACCTCTTTGGGATGGGGTGACTTGACAAGTGTCAAGAACATCCTACAGTGTTGGACAAGTGTCCATCGGTGTGGGTTTTGGGCCATGAGGCCTTGGTGGACGCCCATCTCAAGATAGAGCCATTTTTGCATTGTATTTTCTATATAAGCAGGTGCTTTAGAGAGGAGATGTATCATGTGATTGATAAGTCCTGTTTTGCTGTTGGTTTGTCTCCAGATGTGAGTATCAAAGACTCTTGAGATCTTGCATTGCAAGTGTATTGTAAACCATTTCAGTTTTGATAATACATTGTGTAGGTTTTGGAGTGGGGTTTTTCACCTGATAAGGGTTTTCCCCACATATATCTTGTGTCTCTCTCTTCTATCTCATTTCTCTATGTATGTGTATTGCTGCAATATCTCCATTGTTGTGTTTAACATTCTATAATTATAAGGATTAAAATGAATTTGCACTCTCCTCTCCTCTTTAGATTAGTGTAGGAAGCGATTTCTGCACACCTAGCTTCCTTTCAGCATGCCATGCCTTAGTAGAGTAAGTTAGTTTCACTAGGATCATTAGCTCTTTCTATCCTTATGAGCTTTAGGTGTTATTCACCAATCCTATAAGCTTACACTTAAGTAAGTAAAGTAAAGCAAATATAACTCATAACACTTAATAATAAGTCTTAATTAAGACACATAAAGAATAAGTCGGTATTCTTTTATAAGCATATTCTAACTATTTTGTGAAGAGACCATGTTCTCAAATGGTCTCACCACCTCCAAATTTGAGGGTTTAAATATATAATCATGATAGTTTAAATAATCCTATAAAGGATTCATAGTCAACTTTCCATACAAGCCTAACTTGGTATTAGTTTGGGTGTTGAAAACACATTGACATTTAATTGCCTTCTTGACTATTATCACAATCAAATGACTGTATTATAGATGTTATTGCCCTCTTGGCTATTATCACAGTCACATGACTGTGTTATTCATTTATAACAATCTCCATTCTAGAGTTATTCCTTACTCCATTTGAGAGCTCTTTTAGCTCTAACTACGTCATTAAATGATGTGTGTATAACATGCATTGATATCGAGCTCAACCATAACGGCTTCAAGTACTATAAAAGGTAGAATGTATTATATCTAGGTCGTAAGACCTTAGCTTAGATATGGAAAAGAATTCATTTCTAAAGGCTCGACCATGTAGCCTCGAGCAAGTGTTAGAAACTAATCATGATACAGTCGTTGCTTAGCTTCTAAGCCTCGAGCTTAGACACCAGAAGGAAAACAAAAACTTGACTGCCTCAGCCTCACGGCCTAGAGCGCAGTCTCAGAAAATTTTACAGTATTTCAACAGTTGGCCATACGACCTTAAGTGAAATCTTAAATTATTACTATGGGTTTCAAGCTTGGCTTGATAGCCGTGAGTTCATTCATATGGAAGTTTGTTTGTTTTCCAGCTCAACCATTATGGCTTCGAGCCTATTCCCATCATAAGGATAACGTGGTAAGATCAGCCTAAAGCCTTGAGCCATAATATGAAATACAACTTATAAACATTGATAGCTCGACTGTAACAGCCTTGAGCCGCAACTATGAAAAGATTTACATATGTCATGGCACGGCCTCACAAGCCTCGTGCCTCAGAGTTAAACATATGATATAACCAAAAACATCACACTATCTCTAAAAGAGATTAAACATAGCCAAGGTTATATATATATATATCAAATGCATATAGGATATTGCCCATCGTATTACCTGGATAGTTCTTTTGATGGGAATGTCGCTCTAGTCCCAATCTTTGTTCAAATCTGCCAGTGCTATATCCTTGTAGCTTTCGCCACCCTGCTCATAAACCCCAACTCACCACACAAACTCTCTCCCCCTCCAAAGTCTACTAACAAAAGAATAATCAAGGCTTGATAGTCCGACCGACTCTTGCAATGCCGTTTTGGAAGGTAACTACATTTCCATATATTCTGATCCACAAAAAGTGGCTCGATCTAGGCATCGTGCAAGATGGGATGAGCTCAAAGCTCTCCATCCTTACTCAAGGCCAACCAAAACAAATTAAAAACATTCGATAATAATCGAATGTTATGGTAAGAAAGATTAGAACAATATTATTATTGCAATTCAACCTATTTAAAGGTTTACATGCTTACTTAAGGATTAACACTATATGATAGAAAATACAAATTGAGTCACAACAAAATTGTCAATTGTCAGGGTCGAGTAATACTCCCCCGAAATCAACTATCCCCATTAGTCAAATGACTAGGGAAATAATAATCCCTGAGAACAAAAGAATAACGAGAGACTTCCTCGTCTCTTAACACTATTGTCTCTCGACTAGGGAATATGTTCCAAGAACATCGCTTGGTCGTCACAACTTGTCATGGTAACTCCAACAACATAACGACTGACAAAGAACATGGAAGTTTAAAAAAAGAGACAAGACACACGTCAACTTACGAAAGGAGTTTAGAAGGACATAAAAGATGATACTCAAATGGCTAGTCAACCTTTTGCTTTCACAACGTCTAACCTTTCATCCAGGATGATACTCTCCTTCCTTCTTTGAAGGATGTTCATTTTCCTGTTCACACTCAGGACCACAAGATTATGATCAGTGCATCATTATCATATCTCGTAATATAAATCAATTAATTTACAAAACTAATTAACATCAGTAACTACTCCATAATCAAGAGTTAAATCAGATATTTCCACAATATCAAATCAATTAACTCTGACGAATCCCCCTGATTATCATGCCAAGTTAATGATTAAGTCTAATTATATGTTGGGGGTGTAACAATATCTAAAAGGGTCAAAAGACAGCAAGAAGAGAATTCTAAGTTGCAAGCTCAAGTAAGTTCTTTGTCATTATTTGTTCAGTCAATTGTGAAAATAATAACACCCTCAGTAGAAGCCCCTCCTGATATGAGTCTGAGTGACCCAAATCCTAATCTGTTACAACAAATAAAAAGATCATTATCTCTAAGAAATGCTATGGATCAGTGGGTTGAAAAGGTCATTTTGATGGTCTTTTGTTTATTGAGGGGGTACTTAAGTTGTTTGATTCCATTCATGGAAAAAGAGAAGCTTTAATTGTAGAATTCAAAATAGCTAGGAGTGATCATAACAGCCTATCTTTAGCTTCCAAGGAGATACAAGAGATGGCCAATATGGATGTTGGTATCCTAATGGCTGAGAAGATCTTGAATGACCCTAGGGAATTAGACACACATGTATGGGCTGATGCAGTCAAATGGAAATCATGTCTTATAATATCTGATGAGGATGAGATGAGGAAAACAATTGTCACTTATTTTTAATAAATGATGAGGATCAAAACAAATTCTGTTGTCATAGGAATCGAAGCTAATGGGACTGATGATGAAAAGATGTTGGATGTTAAGGAGATCAAACAAAACTTCAAGAAGTTGGTAAATGAGGAAATCATGAACTATGATATTATAACAAGGGAATCACTTGATAAACTTGCAAATATGGCGGCCTATATCAAGATGGTCAGGAACAGATTCGATGATGTGCATCAGAAGGCGGTAGATGCGGATAGAGCAGTGAGCAAAAGAAAACACTAGATTAGCACGATTGGGACTCCACCTAGAATGTCTTTGACTCTTGTAATCAACAAATACAGGACATAGAAGGTGAAGCTGTGGGCACAGGCATCTCAAATGGTGCAAAGTAGCACTGGAGATGAAGATGAACAGGAAAGGGAAGAGGAAGCGACATATGAAGTTGATAATGGAGAAGAGGATGTGGCAATCCTCAATTGATTTTATTTTCATATGCTTTAGTTACTTTTAAATAATTGCTCAAAAACTATTGGGTCTGGAGGGCCCTTTTATATTATTAATTAAAACTTCTTTTAATCGACTGTCTTCAAGAAACTGTTAGGGTTTAAAGATGGTTATGGTTTGACTTAGCTATAAATTTTATTAGATGGTTGATGTATGAATCTTTTGACAAACTATGTTTTGGTGATAGATCAATTTTGGCTTTCTGTTCAATTACTTTATATACATGCAATAGAAATCAATGCAGCGGAGATTTGAATGATCGTAAACTTTTTGTTGTGGTTATTTGGATTCATATTCTTCCTATGTTGAATGTGCTACTGCTGGTGTTGATGATATATGTGTATTGATGGTGGTTGGATATCTGTAATTCTTGCTCATTGTTAGGAATTATTTATCTTTTGATAAATTGTTCATGGTGGTGATTATGTGGTGCATAGTTTTTGTTTTATTGATTTGTTGATGTTAGCTTGGTGGAAGTCTTTGAGCTTCTGATTATTTCGATGTACTCTACCTTCACTGCTTTCTGGTTAAAAGCACTGCCTTTGCCTTGCTTTCTGGTTAAAAGCACTACTAGTTTTCATTCATAAGAATATCAATCAAAGGTAGTTGCGCATTGTAGAAGAAGCAGAGAGCCTTTGTAGAATACCAATATAGTAGGCTCAATTGTTGTTACATTTGTCATATGTGCGGGTGAGAGTACATAGAGTTAGGTGACAAATATGTTGACCAACACATCTTGTATTCCAAGACTTGACATTAAGTGTGATAAGTCTTGATGAAATAGTCATAAAAGGGGTCAATACCCAGAGGCTCCTGCTTTGTGTGAGAAATCCTGATGGGTCTCCCATCTATCCCTTTTGTTCTGTGCCTAGGGAGAAGCACAATTCAATAGCTACTCCTGCTTTTTTGGTATGTGTTCTTGAAAGCATCAAAATCAATAACTTTATTTGCAATAGGGTTCAAACCAAAAACCTTTGAAATAAACTCCTTTGATATATGAATAATTTCAACACCATTTCCTACCAAAACCATCTTCGTTTGTGGACTGTACCTTCTAGAAACAACTCTAACAAAATTAGCATTGATGAATACATTTGGCACCATTAGTTTTCCCAAATCAAGGCCCTAGGCATGCGACATAAGAGCCCTACAATCTCTCTTTTTGTACCAGTGCTCAAACAATGACCATCCTATTACAGGATATCAACATCCCTACACCCCCTTCAATTATCCAACAACCTATCTCCAACACCCCCTGAGCCATAGATATTAATAGGTCGCCTAGATGATCCAAGCAGTTGCATGAGCAAATCCTCATCTAAGGCCCTCTTAGACGTAGACCGCTAACCAATTGAGCGACTCATCTTCTCAAATGACAGAGTCTAAGAACTAGGGTTTCTAAAAAAATACCTTAAAAATGATGTTCTTTCCTTCACAATTCAGACAATTATATGCATAAAACCCTAATAACGTTCAACTAAAAAGACAATTGTATGCACAAAACACCTAATAATGTTAAGTTGAAAATAATTGCACTAGTTCCTACTCAAAGAAAGTTCAAAGTACTTACTTGGATTCTGTCCGTAAACCCTAGTTTTCACCAAAAACACAGTAGAGAGCTCAAATCACCTTGAAATTCTTTGTGCAATAGAAAGTGATTATTGCAACGATCAAATTCACTATTAATTAGCCTTTGATGAATTTGATTGATATTAGTCATGTTCACATGTTACTGCTCGCTTTCTCAAACAAGTCATTTGCAATGAATAAATTCAGATTTCAAATGTAGTCCATTGATTTCAAATTAATAGCAACAAGGTCAATGGCTTAAGATGTCCTGGGAAGATTTAAAAAATCTACCCTGTACATTAAAAAGTCTTCGTTGAATCATATTGCGCCGAAAGAGCAAACTTTTCTCTTTAGTAATAACTCATGTCGTGCCCTTTGGTGGGTCCCATATTTCTGACACTAGGGGCTTGTGCTTGAAAATAATATTATGGGCCCACCTGACAAATGGCATCATTTTGCAGCAGCGCAACCCTGACAAAGTACAAGTCTCTGAAGCTTGCGGGTGTGTTTTAAGTTGCCAAGTGTCGTTCTCACATTTCATCGATCATGACCACAAACTTATAAAGTATTATTCGTGCTACTTGGCATTAATTAACTGAATTGGCACCGATCATGACCACAGACTTAAAAAATAGAAAAATATTATGGGCCCACCTAACAAATGGCATCATTTCACAGTGCAGCCCTGACACAGTACAAGTCTCTGAAGCTTGCGGGTGCACACTAAGCTACCAAGTGTCGTTCTCACATTTCACCGATCATGACCATATACTTCAAAAATATTATTCATGCTACTTGGCATTAATTAAATGAATTGGCACCGATCATGACCACATACTTAAAAAATAGAAAAATATTATGGGCCCACCTAACAAATGGCATCATTTCATAATAGCGCAACCCTGATAAAGTACAAGTCTCTAAAGCTTGTAGGTACGTGCTAGGCTGCCAAGTGTCCTTCTCACATTTCACCGATCATGACCATAGAATTAAAAATATTATTTGTGCTACTTGGCATTAATTAACTGAATTAGCACCAATCATGACCACAGACTTAAAAAATAGAAAAATATTATGGGCCCACCTGACAAATGGCATCATTTCACAGTAGTGCAACCCTGACAAAGTACAAGTCTCTGAAGCTTGCAGGCGTGTGCTAAATTGCCAAGTGTCATTCTCACATTTCACTGATCATGGCCATAGACTTAAAAAATATATTCATGCTACTTGCCATTAATTAACTAAACTGGCATTGGCTAATCTAGTCGGTTTGTCACTTCAAGAATCAAAGTAAGTGTAGTCAGTCCTATCAAATTATCAATTGTCTGACTCTAATTAATGATAAAATTAAAGGTAATTAATGATAAAGGTACTACAAGTGTAGTCAATCCTATCAATTGTGTGACACTATTTCAAATCAATCCCAATTGAGATCAAAATTAACCCACCATAAAAGGAAATAAATGTTGGTGCCAGGTGTGACCGTTATTTGACATGCCACATGGTTATTGTACATTTTTCACACAATACACAATAAATATAATTATATAGCCCTAAGCCTCTTCTATAAGTTCATTAGGCATCTTCCTTCTTTTTTTGGTTGTTTCTATTTTCATAATTTCCTAGCAAATTGCTATCATTGAAATTCAAGATGAGTCATTTGATCTCTCGTCGTGTTTCTCTCTTGCCTTGCAAATGGGAAATGATTGATTTGGATAGATTTGATGAGCAAAAACTAGGGAAGGTGTTTCTGATTGACTCCCCCTAGTTGACGATGTTGTCTGAGACATTATTGGTCGTGGAATTCTTTCAGAATATCCTAAAAGAATCTATTCAGTGACATCGTCTATGCATTTCTGTCGAATTTAATGGACCTTCTTGATGACCTAGGTCTGGTGAAGATGATTGGAAAGGCAATGATTCAAGAATTGCTTATCCCTTGGGATAAGCTTGATTTAGCTTTAAATGATTACGATTGTGATGCCGGACCATGGGATAAGGTTGGAATTTTCCCTTTACATTTGTTAGAGTGCTTAGCTGTAGCTAAACAAATTCTTAAGGAGGCAAGGAGGGCAATTGTTAGAGGCTAATTGGAGCACTTTAACATGGCCCTTATTATACATAATGATTTATCTGACTGTTACTTAAGAAGGGCAAGGTCTATTGTCTATGCTACAAATTATCTTCTTCAGGTAGCAGTTGTTAGAAGACAAATCAATGGTGGCCACTAACAACTTTATTTTTAGTTTTTGAAAATTTAAACTATTTTAAATTTTCCATTTTCTACATACGCCTTTATCCAAGGTTCGTGTTAGGGCACCTTGGAGTAGGGATATGTAAAAAATCCTTTGTAGGTTGTAAACTCTTTTGTTTAATATAATAATATAATATGGGTTATCGATGTTGATTACAATTGTTGTCAACACTTTAATTTTTTGTCTTATTATCTATTATTTTTCGTTAATAACATAATTTTGGAAGTTTTATTATTTATGGTTAGATCCATTGGCTGATTTTGGAAGTATTATAATTTAGAATATATGTAAAAAATAAGTTTAATCTTTCTTTGACATTTGTCTCGATAATTATAGAATATATTATAGTTACATTGCTAATTTAAAGTTTCCAGAATATATATTAATATTAAGAACTTCTTTTCAATAACAAATGTATATTAATATTGAACCAACAGGCTGTAGTAACCCTCATATTAAGTTTTAACCCTTATTCACTTAATCCTTCGAAAAAAGATTATCAATGTGTGTAATTAATGAAATTAACAAATTAGAATTAGAATCATGTCTCATTTTATTGAGTCAAAAAACTTAAACAACTGTTACAGAAAGATGACAACACAAATATGACATCCCTTTATAATAAAGGTTACATGGTGAAAGAAGAAGCCCTTGGCCCCTCGCTGGATGAATATTTTCAGTCAACAGAGAACTGAACACTGTGTATTTTCCTCGTATTTTCCTTACAACACAATGAAGAAGAAGCCTTCGTTTGAGCCTTGGCTCGTGGACCGGGAAGAACATGTGAATGAAATTGGGAATAAAGCTATGGATTTCATCCAAATTTAAGAAGAAAGACTAACATGGTGAAAGAAGAAGCCTTCTGTAGTCTAGATTGTTTGGAAGGAAGCCAAAAGACTAATCATACTAGGCTACTAGACACATGTTCCAATCAATTGGGAGAGAAAACTAACCACAACCCTTCAGATAGATGCAAGACCATCTATCATACAATGTTGCTAGATGCATTTGTCTATGGAACCAAGGCACTTTCCAATCGAATTGAAAGAAGAATGTCGCCATAAGGCACCATTCCCCTTCCACTTTATTTCCCAATTAGCTAGTTGTTATCTTACCAGATCCTCCCGTGTCATACATGGAGTTCCCATGACTCATTTTTTTTCATCTTACAAGAACTAGGTCCTTCAAGGTAAGGATAACAACCCAATTGTGTAACCATTCTAATTGCTTCCTCTGCAGAAAAAGATTATGCATTCTAACTGAATAATTCCCTTCAAATTAGCTAACAAGGATCAACCAAAAGGTGAAATTGATTGTGGGAAGCAACTTTCTCCATCCCTTTATAGCCATGACTGTTGGGAATTCAAAAAATCATTACCTATCCATCAATCTATCTTACTAACCCTAGAAATAATTCTCCAGATGCCAAAATGTCAATTCATATCATGCTCTGAGAGTGTTTGGGCATCCAATTCAAGAAATCCTCATATGGACTTGACATCTTACTCTTATGGACTTGACATCTCACATCAAAAAGTACCTTGGCTCCCTTTACAAAGCTTGAATTTTGCATCCACTTGATCGCCTTGGATGATTGATGTGACCACCAAAACATTAGCCATGAGAGAAAATTGTTCCACTTTAAATTGTTCCACCATTTGATGAACAAATGATGAGCGGTTGTAGTTCAATCCCAAGACTTGTAGATCTCCAACGCTACACATTGCCAACAAAAGCCTTCAGAATCAACAAGAGTCGTTAGATATTATTAGATTAACGGATGAAATATGTAAAATATATAATATATTTATATTGATTATTGTATACTATATTCTAAATGTAAACATTTTTTAAGCTATAAATTCGCCAAGTAAATTAATCATTATAATTTAGTATTTGATATTTTTGCCAGCCACATTGTGATTTTTCAAAAACTTGCCAGTACATTCGCCAAATAATTTATTTTATATTTTTGAATATCTATATAAGTTGCCACCTAATTTATTTTATTTTTTGGAATACAACTATAATTCACTAAAAATTGTTTTTTTCAAATCTATATACAATTCGCCAGCAAAAAAACCAATGTTGACAAATTTGAAAAAATTCAGCCATGAATTTTTTTTTCAAAAATAGGCATAGATTCGCCAACATTTTTTTGCCTTGGGCTAGGATTCTCTAGGATTTTATAGGCTTTTTCAGGGGGGTTCCTTAAAGTTATCCCTACTAAAGGATAAACACCGATCCTTATCTAGATGAGACATTTTGACAAGCTTTCAACTTAGACAAGCAACAAATTTTATTGGCATTCACTAGAATTAGATCATAGATGGAAAGCAAGATAGACTTGGGGTAAAGGAAAAATGGGGAAGAATAAGGGTTCCTAAGTAGAAAATGGCCCTAAAGACTACTAGACTATTGGCTTTGCTCAACTAGTGCGTACATGTGTGCTTTATACTTTTCTCTTTTATTTCCTCTGGTAGAATGTCACCCTTGAAGCTTTGAGCTTAGACTTACCTCCACCCAAGGGTATGAAGATTTAGCAATATTCTCTCTATCACTCTTTTTTTGTATTTTTGCAATGCCTCACTTAATTTTCTCATTTTTTTGGATTTTTGACTTTTATGAGAATGAATACTTTTGAGCTTTGGATATACAATAATTTGATCTCTCTATTCTCACTTTTCTCATCACTCTTATTTTTTTTATCACTCATTTTTTATTCACTTGTATTTTAGATTTCTTCCTTCAGAGTTATGATCCTCTTGACGTTTTTGACCATGAAAGATAAGGAGTTGAGTGCCACCAAAAGCTTTCATAGTCCAGTCATACTTCTTTTTTATTAGGGAAGAATTGGGAATGTCTACTTGCAAGCTTCCTTTGAACACTGTGGATTTGAATACTAACTTTTCTTAGACTCAACAACATGAATCATTAAGATCGGGATTAGTGTAAAGCTAAGAGCTAGGCTTTGATTAGAATCACTGCGAATTAAGGGGGAGAATGGCAATTGCGAACATAGGGGAATCTCAAAATCTAAAAGGATCACCCTACACCTAGGAAACCTTAGACTCCTTACTGAAATGAAAATAATACAAGAGTGAGTCATTCACTTAAGTGCAAGATGGATAGAATGATGCTGAAATACAATAAATAAATTTTTTTTAATTTTTTTTGGAGATTTTACAATTTTTTTTGTATTTTTGGAATATTTGATTTTTTTTAATGATTTTTATGGTTTTTTAGACATAATACTTTTTAAGGTGAAAGGCATTGATTGTTTCACCAAATTCTTCACCTTCCATTGGGCACAAGAGATAGGCACCATTACCGACATCCTCTTTAACCATGAAGGGACCTTTCCAATCCTCTATAAATTTCCTTTTTCATCTTCGTTTCTTGTTATTTTTGCTAACTCTTCTCAAGAAGAGCTCTCCTATTATGTAGGGTTTCACGATATCATTTGGTTCTAACGCTTCTAATTCCAAGGTTTCTTTTGGTAACATGAAACAAAGTAAATCTTGGAAAGCTTGTTGGTGTAAGGGAGTCCAATACAAGACTCTTTCGCATCTTAATAACTCCATAGGCATATCAAATTGGTCCTACATGTAAATCTTTACTTCATGCTGATCCTGAATGTTTTGGAGAAACTGGAATAACTCAAAGGGAGTTTGAGGCTCCCTTTGCTCGTTAGGAGGAACAAAGCTTATATTCGTTCTCCTGCTGGGCTCTGGTCTCAAATCCATGGAATATCCCACGTAACTTCCTGGAAACTCAAAGATGACATGATCATCTATCCCCATTATCACTCACATCTTCCTTTCTTTGTTAAATGCTCTTTTACTTTCCTCATCTTTGTCTGGGAGTCTCTCAACCATCTCAATATATACTAAGGGTGCTTCCCGTTTACCACGCTCATTTGATTGGACTGAAGCAGAGGCAACAGGTCGTGTCTGGGGTTGAGAAACTATGAACATTCTTGGGAGATTTCCTACTACATTGGTTGATTCGTTGTCTATGGAATTTACTTCCCCCAATGGCATCATCAGTTCATATGAATCTTTCAATGACATGAGTGGTTAATAGGATTCACTTTCTTTTGGTGTTTCAAGGACACGTGACTCACTTGGTGGTGTCAACGGAGTGTAACTTTATGCTAAGTCTTCCTATGGATCTGAGAAAGCGTGTGGTTATGCATTTCTTAGATCTAGTGTAGCTGTTTCAAATACTGGTCCTTCGGTTCTATGAGGTTTCTCTCCTATGCAAGGGAAGAGTTTATAGGCTGGCTGCATAATAATCATAAGGATTTCTAAAGGGAACTGAAGGTACCCATCCTTTTCTATCCATTCCATGATTTTCATTATTGTTTCCTTAGGGATGATCTTCTATTTAGACGGTGTTTCATTTTCTAAGGCTTTCATTTCTGAATTTTTTATTGCCTTTTCCAGAATTTCTATCCTCTTGATACATATTGATTGTGGTGTAGGACTAGGAACATAAATCATATTCATGGGAAGCTCATAATCGATGGGGATGCCTATTTTCTTATTTGCTGTATTAGACTTTATCATGCTGAAAGGTTTAGGATCCTCTTTTGCAACATATACCTTCCCAAGGTGTAAAAATCAAACTTCTTGGAATAAGGTGAATGACACAACCTTTATTCTGTGTATCCAAGATCTCCCAAGGAGAAGATTATATCTCATATGCTTATCAATAACATAGAATGTGGTTGGGATAGTTTTCAGTCCTAAAGATACTAGAAGTGTGATTTTCCCTATCATGGTGGCCTTCAAGTTGTCGTATTCACTTAATGTGTCTCTAGATGCAGTGATGTTAGTGTGTCCATAACCCATCATCTCCAAGGGAGATAACGAAACTATATTCACTGCTGCTCCATCATCGATTATCATTCTTTTGATGCATGTGTTGTAAATCCACACCTGTAAGTATAGTGCGAGATCTCCCTTTTTGTTAACTCTACTTCAGAAGGCATTTTCTTTAAGTCAAAGAAAAACCCTGGGTCTTTCAGTTTGAAATTTGGTGGGTTTACATCAAAATCTACATGATTGACTTGTTCACTAGGAGGAAGCGTGATTTGATCTAGGTATTTTAATCCCAACTTTTAGTAATGTTGATCGATGTGAAGGAGAGTTTTTGAGGAGGTCCATGAACAAAATATGTGCGTACATTTTGTTTAAGTCCTAAATTAGTTCATAGGGTCCAATTGGTGCTGGTATCAGTTCCACTACCGAGACTGTGCTTTCATGCATCTCTTTTTTCTCGTTGTTGAGTTCTCCTTCTTCTTCATCATGTAATATTTCTACCAGTCCTAACATCCTAGCTTCTCTTTTCTATCCTATTTGCAGAGGGATACTCATGTTTGCATCTTAGACCGCATTATTCTAACCAGTCATTTCTATGTCTCTATGTGTGGGAAATGGGTCTTGATAGATCTTCATGTCCGCGTTTTGTGGAGCTATTGATGCTTGCATTTGCCTTGGTGGTCATTTTTTGTTGTTTGATGCGACCTCTTGTGGATTTAGGAACATCTCTATGAACAATCACTATTGGTCTTCCAGCAACCTTGCTATGAACCTATTATACTTCCTACAAGACTCTGTTTTGTGCCTCCTTGTCCTGTGAAAGGAACAAAATTGATTATACTCATAGGGGGGCCTTTCATATCTTCCATTGTTCCCACTTCTATTTTTATTCCACAATTGATAGTTATCCCTTGGATAGTATGTGTTATTTCAAGGGTGATTGACTGCGTTAAAATTTGTGGGATAATAGTCTCTTCCATTGTAATCATCCCTCACTTTCTTGACCGGGGGTTGATCTGTTACCCCGTCTGTCATCACGTTTCTGTTATTCTTAAGGATCTTAATGATAGGTGCATTATTTATGGTATCCTCATTTATCAATTCCACCCATTTGAACCATAGGTCCTTCAGCCACTATCAATAGCTACTTGGTCAATTCATAAGGCACTTTCCAAAGCTTCTTCATAAGACTTGTAAGGCATTTTTTTGAACTTCTTCCCTTGTATCCCTATTCAAAGCATATAGGAAGAGGTCACATAACTCGTAGTGATCCATATTTGGAGCACTTGTTGAAGAGTAGAGAACTTGTCTCCACCAAGTGACGAAATGGGCCATCGACTCATTAGGTTCTTACTTCATGGTAAAAAATTCTTAGATTCCTATCTTTACGAGTTTATTCATGTCGAAATCCATAACAAACTCTTCTATCAACTATTTGAATGCGTGTATTGAAGCCTCTGATAGGTGATAATACCAATCCAACGCTATTCCTTTTAACATTTTTGGGAAGATTTTTGCGATGACCCCATCAAAAGGGAGGAGTTCTCTTATAGAGGTTGCATATGCCTTGATGTGTGAGTTGGGGTCTCCTTCTCCTTTGAATTTTGGGAGATCTAGTAATGGTCATGGTAATATAACACTTCTTATAGCCATGTTGAGAGACTCTTTTAAATACTCCAAATATGTGCCCAAAAAGGCACTTTGTGATTGTGGAGTTGACAACATTAATCCCATGGGTGGGCTTTGATAGCCTAGTGCCATTGCTTGATTTCCCTGTATTGTTTGAGTGTTTTGAATAGGAGGATTCCCATTTGGAAATGTGTCATTACTCCCATTTCGTGAGTAGTAGTTGAGGTAAGGGGGATTCTGAGATGCCCCCTAGTCTTGTTTAACTCTAATGTGTTCATGTGATTTCTACCTTCTCTCTAGGAGGTGTTGTTATGCTTTAAAAGTCTAAATTCTTTGCACTAATGTTGTAATGAGATCTACAGGTGTAGGAACTCTCGAGACTTCCTTGTTTCTAGGGATCTCATTTCGTATGTTGTCATGATTTTGCACTTCTTCTTGCATAGCATTTTTATGTTGCTCTTCCCATTTAAAGCAACTTTTAGGGCCTTTTGAGCATCCTTAGCCTCTTGTAAATTTCTCTCGAGTATTCTTAATTCATCATCAAGATGGGTACTTGAATTGCTTGTAGAGGGTTACTCCATGTGAAGGATTTCTGACCTCATTTGTATTCTTCTTGCTTTAAGAGGCATGATTGGAATTACAAGATTATGTTCCCATGCAGGATTGTTGAATGATAGAGAACATCTAGGTTCTTTTCTATCTTGTTCATAATCTAAGTTTTCATAGTCATAATAGTTAGAAACGGGTACATTTGTATCAGGTGGCACATACCTGTCGAAATAGGGAGCTATCATTTCGCTTGAGGGAATATTCCCTATGTTTAAATCTAGTTCTATCATAGGGGTGTTGTAAACACCACAGAATAAATGGAACAAGCGAAGGTGAAGATGACATGAGCGGAAGTGGCAAAGACAACAAAGATGGTCATGAAAGAAAGAATGGCTAGAATTTGTAAGGACATGCAAAAATCACAACAAAAAGTTTTTTCTCTTCACATTAGGTTCACCAAAATATGTGGTGAATCTGGAATTAGGTGGGATAGTGATGATGAAAGTGGGATCTTGCAATGAAGTACACAAAGGTCAACCAAAAGGTTTTTGCTCTTCACATTAGGTTCACAAAAATATGTACACTAAAAACATGACTCGATAGCCTGGGGCAGTTGAGTTAGATTTGGCAAGCACATGGACTCCTCTCCTTGCCATGGGGTGAACCTCCACGTCACTCGCTCTCTCATGGAAGTAGCCTGTCGAGAGGAGGCAAGACACAGGGGTGGTCTAGCTCGCTTGAGAGATGGACTTCACGGAGAGTGGTCATACGGTCTTGGGACTTTTCTTATATGTTGATTTTGATTTGATGTTCTATGACCATTGTGGTTGAAATAACTATATGACCCAAAGGGTCACTAGTCACTATTCTTTGGTTTGGATTTCGAAGATTCCAACGTTGTGTAGGTTGTCAATTTTTCTTGTTGATGCTTCTATTGAGTTGGAGTTGTTCTTCAAATTGTTGGATGATGACTTGTGTTTGGAATATCCTCAACCTATGTTGTTCTTGAATCGTTTGTTGATTGTGTTGTGGTCTAGGGTGATTTCCTCAATCTCTTTGAGGATTGCCCTCACCCACTCGCCTCTAAGCCCAAGGCACATTCGCAAGGCCAAACCCAGAGAGAGTTGGTTGGAGTTTAACCTCTATTTGACTTAGGGTTTGACTCAGTGTTTGTTGACCTAAGGTTTGAATTTGCATTGACCTTGTGTTGGAATCAAGGGTTTGACTAATGTTGACCTTATGTTGAAATCAAGGGTTTGCTACCTCCTTGTGATACTAATGTTTTTGTGCTTTTTTTGGTTTTTGGATGCATGCAAGCCTATATGAGTGCAAAATAATATTTTTGTGCTTTTTTAGATCTTTTATGAAAATAAAGTGCTTTTTCTAATCTAGGAATTGAAATATGTATGCAATCTAGAATGTAGTTAACTAATGCAATCTGATCTATGTTTTTGTTTGATGTTCTAGATTTTTGGATCAATTACTTTAAGAAATGAAATTTATTTGAAAACAAACTAATCTAAAGAACTTTGAAAGAAAACTAATCTAACAATACAAATCCTATTTAGCCTATCAAGGAAATTGCAATATTAAATTACTATTCCCAAGAGCAAATTTAGATTTTCTAATTACTGTAAAATAAAGAACTAAAGAACCTGGAATATGAGATGCATGAGCCTCCACTACCCTTAGGAATTCTTGTGTCGAAAAAATCTTTGTCCTCTTTCAACAGTGGGGATATCCTCTTGGCAACAACAGAAAAGGGAATGCAAAAGAGCTTCTAAAATCTTGAAACGTGAGCTCAATGTGAGCTTGTGAGCACTATGGCTTGTGATTTGGGTAGCATATTGACACAATATGAAGCTTTTAGCAAAGCTTAGATGAAACAACAATAAAGCAAAAGGCTTGAATGTCTTGTATGAGCATATGGATGTTAGTTGAAGTGTAAAAACTTGCAAAGAGTGGATGCACAGATGAAATTGCCTCCCTTTGTGCTTGAGGGAGGGGGTATTTATAGGTTTAAAGAGGCTATGAGAGACAGCAGAGGATGGAGAGTTAACTCCCTTGATTGGAGAGTTAACTCAGAAGACCAAGGAAGGATATGGGCTAATTAGGGAGTGAACAAGCTAATATAGATGATCACTAAAGCAAAAATAGAGTGAGAATGAATGCATGAGTTGACAAGTTGAGATAAATAGGAGCTAATTATGCATGCTTGGAGGCTTGGACTAGTTAACTCTATGTTTAGACCAAAAACTCATGGAAACAAGAAGAAAAACTGGTCAAAATGGAGCTTTTTCATGTCCAAAACTTAAGTTTTTCCGCAGCTGGAAAAGATGACATGGTCACTCATGGGTCGCCCCTTTTGCCAGTCTGGGTCACCCAGGGGTGACCCATAGAGGGGAGGTCCTAGGTTGGAAAGCGGGGTTGGATATTGTTAGTTAGGTGAAAAGGAGGTGAACTCCCTTCGCGAACTGGTCGAAAGGGGGTCAAAATCCAAACTCCACTTGCAAAAGTTAATTTCCCAATGGAGATCTTGAAATAATAGGGGGAGATTTTCTACTGGTTGACTAGAACTAAAAACTAAAGTTGGAGATGGTTTGGGAGGTCCTCTAGAGGGCTCCTAGGGGTGGGAATGGATGAAAATACTAAGTAAAAGTCAAAACACAACAACAAGATGAATACAAGCCTTAGGGACAAAGTCGCAAGCACAGGAAACAAGAATCGACAAGTGTTGAAAAGCATCGAAAGTAGGGAAAAGATTAGCATGACAAAGGGAAACAAGAAAAGGAGGAAAAACCCAAATGCTACCAAGAGAATTGATGCTGAGAGGGCATTATTCATGCTTACATGTATGTGACAAGGATTTTGAGTTATCATGGGTTCCTTGTGGAGGCTGTGCATGATTTTGGTGCTTACAGAGACTTACCGATATTTTTAACTTTCCAAGTAGTTTGTCCTTTTGGGCCCAATTTACTAGTAAGCTTCCTATCATGATTATTTTTTAATACTGGCCTCTTTCCATCACATCCACATACTAATAAGCATCACAACCCACAAGCTTGCCAAATACTTCTTCTTATTCCATGAGATATGTGTCATCTTGGTCTATGTTGCTACAATCATCATCAAAAAGACAAGGCATCTCTTTGAATGAGTCAACAACATCATCCTCCAGGTTGTTCAATGATTAGTATAGCCCAATTCTAGAAAATATTGGTATTCTCAAGTGAATTGATGATGAAAAGAAATGAAGAGAGAAGATGCAACTAAAAGTGTTAAGTCAATAAATATGCTTTATTGGGAGCATTAACAAGAGCTTCGACTATTAAGTTTTTCCTCCCACCCCTTTCCTAATGTAGGTGAGCATCTCAATCATGACGAATGGAAGAGCAAGTTAAAGTTTTAGTTACTAGAGCATAGGGAGGCTAAAAGCTATAATCTTTTTCTATTCTTTTTGCTACAATTTATCAGGTCTTGATTGCCATTTCAAAGTTGATATCATGGAGCATTATGATAAAGAGAGTAAACTACTACTCCATGCCCATGAATGGGTTTGTTTGAATAGGTTTCTAGTGATGAAAGTATTTTTTGTAAATAAATTTCTTCTATAGTTTGGTTTATTTTTATAGATAAATGCTTTTAGTAGAGAGGGATGATGGGGAAACCATGATAAAGGCATTCTTATATTTTTGAGTCTCCTAGTTTTAGTTTAGTTCTTATCAAAAGAGAGAAGATGTGGACTAGATGGTATGTTGATTTATATGTCTTCGACAGTTTAAAGTACTATATAAGTGTTTTTAGTTTGGACTTGTTGCTTTTCATCTATCTTTCTACTTGACTCCATGCCTAAAGGATTAAGGCTTCACGCTTTTAGGTTCATCCATCTTCAATGAGATAAAGATCTCTAGTGAGTTGCCAAGACTATAGTGCAAGTTGCACTATAATAAAAAAATTAGACATGTCAAGCAACTTTCAATAAACATGAGGATTTTTATAAGTTAGGGTAAAATTTAAGGGTTTATATAATTTTGATAAGAGTTTAAATTATTATTTGAGCACTAATAATTTATAAGATGAAATTTAAATGTAAATCTTCCTATATATGACTTGTCACCTATATTGATACACAAGAGGGCAACAATAAATAATGGTTGTTATGTAGCTCACATTTGAGATATAAAAATGTAGGAGGAGATGACAAGCATAAGAAATTGCATGGTCCCCTCAAAGGTGAGAGAACTAATTATTCTCAATAAGTATGATCAACATTTTCAAGAAAAGATCATTTCCATATGCATCAAAAGTAAACTCATAGGCTATCATTTTAGATAGACTTCATTATTAATAAATCGAGGAAATCTTGTAGGCACAAATTGGTAAAAATTCATATAATGGATCTTGCAGATAACATAATAATATAAGCATGCATTCAACTAATTTACTTGGGTAAATGAAGGAATGAACCTACACATTCCATAGGATTGAAATTGATTAGTTGCAAGATGTAGCCTAGTGAAAGGAAAGGAAGACGGTACTTGCATTTGTAAGCAAAATGGAAGATGAGGTGACTCAAGGGCCATTGATCTCCCATGATTAATGACATCTATTCCTTCCAAACTTCTAAAGGAGATATCAAGAGGGAGTAGGAGTGCCATTGGTTAAAACATTAGTGACTTTGCAAGGTGGGTCTAAGCACATGTGAAAAATAAGTGCATACATAGTTATATATTATAGCCATGATTTTAAGCAACTTATTAGTTGTTAGAATAGCTAGGTCTAATGGTCCCTACAAATTTTCAAAGACTTTGAGAGAGCATTAGCCTCCAAGGATTGCCATTGGTCCTTTTCAATGACAAGGCATGTTGCCTAGCATTATGGTGGAGCCCACAAGTTAATATTGAAATTTGGGTCCACATGTTCATATAAATCAAGCCCACATATTGAAACTAGAGATTTACCTTAGACAAAAGATGAGACCCATGTAAAGTTATTTTTAGGCTTGCCATTTGTATGGAAATGAGCCCAAGACCCTCAAGACTTAGCCACCATTGATTCTTTATGATCAATGATTCATGCATCCTTTCAAAGTATTAATGGAGTTGTTAGAGGTAAGTTGGTTCCATTAGTTGGGAGAGATGGCTCAGTAAGAGGTAGAGGTATGACCATCTAAGTCTTAAATGGCCTTCACCACATATGTATTTTGAGCCCCATGTTATTAAAATAAAAGCCTATGGGAATCTTTTAATCCTTGGTGTTAATGAAAAGGATAAATAGCCTATAATTATATTAACCTTTGGCATGATAATATAAAACAAAAAGAGCTTGTACTTGTGCAAAGGTATAAGTTAGGGCTTTTGGTATTAATAAAACAATGCAACCTTGCAACCAACACAACAATTATAGAGTGGTTGTAGATTAATGCACTTCCCCCACAACCACTTCTTACTAGTGTTTTGAAAATTGTTTTAGGTAGGAGTCCACCATGCCAAAAATTCAAGTTCCTCCTCTTTTCTACTTCTCTCCTTCTCTTTTATATATATGTAATGACCCTTCTTGCAAAATGAGGATGGATCTTTTTGCAAATTTGTGTTTCTAGAAACGTTGTGTGGAGGTGATCTCTTTCTCTAGATTTCTCATTTGTGATCATAGTATCCTTGGTTTATGTGTTTAGAATCTTGCTAATATTTTGCGAGCAAGTAATCATGCAAATATTAATTTATTGTCTTTTTTATTATTGTAAATGTCTCTTCCATTTTTGTTGACTATTGAAACATGTGCTTACATCTATGAACAAGTGAAAATATCTTCTCTTTTAGTGCATTTTTTTAATTTTTTATTTGTCTTTGTGTAATCCTTCCCTTTTCCTCTATAAGATTAGGTTAGCTGCTAGAATAGATAAGAAATCCACCTCTCGATTTTGGAGGTTATTCTATAATTGATTCCCTCATTTGTAAAACTTCCTATACTAATATTCTATGTGAAACATTACTATAATTTAAAACATATAAACATCAACAATAATATTATCATAAATTTCTCATACAATTAAAAAAATCATTCTGAATAAATTTAACTCACCAATTACAAAAATCCAAATAAAAGTCACTAATTTAAATATACCCAACACATCAACCACAATTTAAACACTTATTAGTATGATTATTACTATAAATAAAACAATCTCACCATTCCACATAACAACATATCAATAATCTTTACAATAGAAAGAAAAAGCTATACATTATTTCTACTAGGTAAAGATTTGACCATACCAAAAAGCAATATGACATAGATTAAAACTAGCACTTGCACCCATAGGAGGTTCAAGAATACGCCGATAGGAACAACCGGAGAGTTTAGAAAATTTACCGGTGTGAATTTTTTTACGATGTGAGACAATTCCGAGCACTATAATGCTCACATATAAAAGCCTATCGACTAAATATTGAATGATTCAAAGTCCTCCGTCGTACTCTTAGCCCACATATTCTTCATTGTTGAAGATGTGATGGACTTTATTATTATAACGATGTAATGGGTCATCACTTGTCGCAATAGACGCATCGTCCATTTGGACATAAAGCCTCACAATATATTATTCGACGCGGACTTCACACCCAAAGTAGCTGATTTTGATCTGGCTAGACTGTGTGGAAAGAGAGACGGTCATATATCCATTACGACAACGAGAGGAATGCCAGGATACGCTGCACCAGAGCTTTGGTACAAAAATTTGGGTTCTGTAACAGACAAGTCAGATGTTTACAGTTTTGGAATGATGTTGTTGGAGATTGCTGGCGGAAGGAAGAATGTTATGTGCAGCAACACCGATCCAGTTAATTTTATTTTTCAGTGCGGGCATTCAAATTGATAGAAAATGGGGAGTTAGAGAAGAGGTTAAAAGGAGTACCAACAGAGAGAGCGTGCAAAGACTAACAAAAGTGGGATTGTGGTGCATTCAACACAGTTCTACAAATCGGCCAGCAATGAACAGTGTGATTCAAATGTTGGAAGGAAATGGCGATGATGTGACTACTCCTCCCTTCCCTTTCGACTCTTCACCTTCACCTGAAACGCCGTTCCTTTCAAATTCTACAGAAGAATCTTCTAATCCTAGAGTTCAGTACTAGCACGAATGATTAGAATAAAAGAAATGGTGAAATGTAAAACGCGTGTTTTGAAACGTCAGCCAGATTACGATTGCGCTTTCTATTATTTGAAGGGAAATTATGGAGAAAACCATACAATCTGCAAATGTCAATTACCAGTACCATTGAAGTTTTTGTGCAATTTCTTATTGCCTTGATTTTAACTGAATCGCTTGCTTGAAAGGAAGGTTTTAGTCGTAATAAATTGGCTTATTTTCAAAGACCGTGTTGCGTGCTAGCTAAAAAATTACAACTTATAATGAAAATTCTCCGACCACGCGGGAAAATGTCGTTCATTATTAAGAAGTCGTCTTCAAATGAATTAAAAAATTAGAGGTGTCAAATTTTAAAAATTAATTTTCAACCTTGACTTATATAACAAGAGACGCAATGCGTCATGTTCCTGCCTCTATGTGTTGAATGTTGTTGTAGTATATCATCAAAAAGGAAAACCCAATGAGATGAGAACAGGTCATGTAAGTAATGATTTCATATGTCCAATTTAGTCTGCAAAGCATCAAATAGAAGATTGCGAACAAAGGAAAAAAGATAAGATGGAAAATGTGCAATGGAATCTTGGATACAAGATAGTCTGAACAGATTATTTCATTATGTATTAAGAACTAGATTAGTTGTCAAACATAAATTGTACTCATGGCCATTAAATAAGAACTAAAATGAATCACATGTCAAGCAAAGTTTGACAATACAATAATTCCTATGGATAGAAAATGCCTAAAAGCTATTTCAAAGGAGGTAAATTCTATTCCTCTAGATCACCATGTTCTCTGTTCTATGGAGTTTGTTTACAATTCATAGGAAGATGGTTGTTTTGAGACAAAGTTATGTTTGTTCTTAATAAAAGAATCTAAATTCTAGGTAGCCCTATTGTACCCCTATTTGCCCAATAGACCAAATAGACCAATGTATGATGTTGTGTCTTGCATGACATTGTAGTACTGTGTTTTTTGTATCTATACATGCATAGCAGTGTCATAGATTTATGACAATGAATAATAAAATAAATTCATGAGATGCACTCAGTATTATTGTGCATCTTCTTGCAGTTAGTGAAAAAATCTATAGTGAAAGTTATCCAATGCGGATGATAGAGATTGAAATAGTGGGAATGTTATTTAATCATAGTGAAAGTTATCCAATGCGGATGATAGAGATTGAAATAGTGGGAATGTTATTTAATCATATCACAGTTCTAATAACATCAATATTGAAACGCATTTGAAGCTATGACAATTTGAGATGTAGTGATTAGTCTTGTGAAATTAGATGAGGATTCAAGGAAATAACAATTTTAGGATGGCATATGAAATGCAAGTCTAGATTCAATACAATGCTACAAGTCATACATTACATTCATTAGATTCCTTGACATCCCAGGTACTAAGGACTTATCATCATTATTTTGTAATGCATTCTAACCATTTGACACTGATTACTTCATAAACCAGGTACACCTTTGATGACTCTACAGGATACCAACTGCGACAGTCAACAGAATCTCTTGTAACACCATTCATAAATGTAATATACTAATATTATGGTAGATATGTGTGCTAACTGTGGAAGCACAGAAAAGGCATGTGAACTATTTGACATAATGCCACCATGAGATGTCAATGTCTTCCCTACCCGTGCCATAATGGGAGCTTAGGAACAAGGTATGGACAATAAAAGTAGAGAGATTTTATCAAAAATTATAGTTGGAAATGTTCTAGTGGTCATGCATGCAAAATGAGAAAGCATAGAAATCTCTAGACTTGCATTTCATATGCCATACTGAAATTGTTGGTGGTTGGAGATACATATGCATCATGCTTATAAATCAATAAGCCTCCATTTGTTAGAACATGCAAAATCTACAACATGATTTGTCAATGTTTTAAGAGATGGAAAATTTGAGGCATGTATTGGAATTGTTTTGCAGTAGTAAGCTGATATTGTAAATAAATACACTCACTTGAGAGAAACTGAAGTAGGGTTAAAAAAATTAATTGATATTTATGGTTTGCTTCTAGTTTTAGAATGTCATGGTCCTATTTATAGTTTTGTTTTCCTTCTGGATTTAGTTACAAATTCATGAATATGGAATCAATAAGCATGCAGATGTTAGAGCATCCATTTTGTACAAATTTGATTTGTTAATGAATTTATAAATGAAAAACATGAGATCTGGATGGGACTTATTTTGCAGCAGAAGTAAACAGGTATTGTAGATAGTTTCACCCACTTGAGAAAACTAGATTGGGGAAAGAACACACTCTTGATATATGTGTATGGCTTGCTTGTAGTGATGTATTCCATTTGGGCAACTCAATCGATGGGACTAGGTGAAGATAGGCAGTGGGGAGAAGTTGCAGATGATACCTTCAGGGTTTACATATGGCATGCACTTGCAATTGTGCTTGACCTGGTCTTTATTGTTTCTCTTATCCTTTCCTATTGTTGGGGGAGATGTAGAATTTGCACACCTAGGCCTGAATCTTCTGTTTTGAAACATGCATCTTGACAGTTATTTCTTGGTACAATTTATTTAGCGAGGGGACTGTTAAAAAGTTGGGGGAGCTCATCATCACCTTGAATAGGAAAAGGATTGAAATGTATAAGACAAAAATGACAAGGCCGATTGTCCCATAGACTATTTTTAGCCTCGTGAACATTAAAAGTTAATCATTCATTCATTCATAAAGGAGCCTTCCTGCATGACCTCCTTACTGGCCAAAGTGGAGTTTGGCAAGGATCTCTCGATAATTAATGGTCTTGTTCAACATGCTTATAATTCCTCTAATCTCTTTTCATAATCCCCAAACATAACCATTCCATATAGTCATTGGCATAGGTCAGTTGAGGAGAATAATAAGGCATCTACAGATCTACGTAAATGATCTTTAACTAAATGTAACCAACTGATATCATTGTCAATTGATATCAACCTTTTTAATTACTAAGAAAAGACTACATAGAGGGAACAAGGGACGAATTATGTGGCAGTGCAAGTGCTAAAAAGTTAACCAATAAACTCATTAAAAAAATCAATTTAGTCTTTCTAATTTAAGCCATAATTTTTCCTTCTAGGTGTTCTTTTCCATAACGAAAATTTTGGCATTTTATTTGTTTTAGATAATTCTAAACAAAATGTGGAGAAACATACCTTGCATGCCAGGGAAAAAATTGGAGATTTCAAGAGATGTCAAGAGTTGGTCCATCAGGGTATCGGAAGGAGAGGAAAAGATCCCGCTGATGATCTAAGTCTTACCGAAAAGTGAGTTCAAAGGTTCATCGGAGTGACAAAACCATCGGATTGATAAGAGTTGGCTCCACCGATAGGCACATGTCTTGCCGAAAGGGTGAAGAGGTAAAACTTAGATGGAGTCTGTGATACTAAAATCAACTGTTTTATTTTCTAAAACTCCATATGATATCCCTACCTGCTTATTTAATTAGTTTTCTCTGTGATACTAAAATTACAATTCGTCTAAACTTTGTAAACAGCTAACAGCTAATGGAAGAAACCCCATATCAATAAAACAAGTATAACAAAAATCAAAATAGTATGAGAAAATCAATCTCCTGAAAAAATAGTGCAAAAGATTATGAATGCTCTGATGAAAAAACTTTGGACAAAATATTTTTGGGAAATCAGGAATGTATCTAAGGACAAACAGATTATCATCTATCCCCTTGCACAGAACATTGGACAGATTTCTCTAACCATTCTGCCCATTTTGTCTACTCTATTCTATGTGACAGAATTGGGAAAGAACGTACCAAAAATCGTTAGCAGAGAATCAAAAAATTGGACTACAAACATTGATGGGGAATGCAGAAATTCAACCGACACATTTTGCCCTTTGTTATTGTATTCATACACCAAAAATAACTTGAAAATAAAAACTCAAAGCATAATACTAAAGAACCCAAGTGAATGAGGGTGGAAACCGTTGTGGATTTGTTATAACCAGCTGAAATTGGAAACTCAATGCACAGTAGTAAAGAATCCCAAGATAATGATGGATGGAACCTGTTGTATCTTTGTTGCTATAAGCTGTTTATCAATCATTTTGGCTAAGATGAATTTCTAACACACAATTATAATAATGTTTGTTAATGAACATAATATGATACATATTGAAGCTTTCTTGAGAACAAATTATGAGAGAAGCAACCACACATCAACAATAAACCTAGCTGTTAAATGAACTAAAGGACCAAATTATTGAAACCACTGGTGTCTAACTAGCAACATATGTTCATCAGAATATACACCTCTAGAACCAAAGATTTGTCACAATAATGGCATTTAATAAACAACACAAATAGAACCAGTTGCTTCTCCAAAAATATGGTTCATGAGAATCAGGTTTCTTCCCCATTCAAGACTTGCAAAATAAATTCCTCCATAAATTATAACAAATGTCATAAACAAAATTTATGTGTGCGCTCTTAAAAAAATCACAGCTCATACAAATAAACATGAAAGATCAATGAAGTTGCTATCGTAATCCAACTGAACTTACATTCTTATCAAACTATTGAGTCAATAACGTTGATAGAACATAGAAATGAAACAACTTCAATTTTTTTTTTAATAAATGTGGGTGGACTATTCATACAATAAGCACATGCCGCAATCCAAGGGCTGGTTGCCAATCTTTCTTCAGAGTGTTTACACATATTTCTCCATTACTTGCAATGTTAGGATGAAAAATCTTTGTCATAAAATAGCCTGCAATTCAAGGAGAAAGATGGTAAACATGGGGAGTTTATAAGAATAAACCATCTAAAACAGGGAAATAAGACTGTACAGGAGTTTTGTCCCTCTAAAATAGGAAATAAGAATGTACAGGTGTCTTTTCCCAATACAGGAAGCAAAGAATCCATGCAGGACCTACCCATTTGACCAACTACCTAAAATATAGAAGAAAATTAAACATGAAAACTGCAAAAGCTTGTCTGCAGGGAAGAAAAACATTTGTTTAATTTTGTATTTGGTGAGAAAAGAGAATCATTGGCTAGCTATGATGCAACTCGGCTCTAAAAGATTAAATTCAATCAGTTATGACATAAGTCATGGATTACCTTTTGGAGGACTGGATGGAAAATCATGAGGCAGGACCAATTTGATGCGGAAAAGACCACCTTCATATGGAGTGTCAGCTGTAAGAAAATAACCAGTGAAAATGTTAGGTTCTCCCTGATTTTCCTTCCTATCTATCAGTGAAAATATAAGGTGCTCCCTGATTTTCCTTCTATTTCAGCACAAACCCTCTAATATCAATAAAGCAACTTAATCAAACAAAATCCATAAACTTGAACTTCGTTGAAGTGATACTTAGAGACTCCAACACATGCATAGCTGCCATATGAATTAACACTTAATACACCAATAAAGGTCAATTGCTTTCGGGGGTTTGCCACATAATTTACAGAGAAAATTCTGCCAGGTTTGCAAGTACAAGCTCCAAAGTTAAAAGCAAAAATTTTAATTGTAGTTTTCCTTTAAAGAACAAAAATCTGGAGGTTATACATAAAAAAGTGCTGAAATTTATTTGGCGTGTAACAGTAAAAAAAGTGCTGAAATTTATTTGGCGTGTAACAGGAAATTTGAGCCAATTTAGGCAATTCTTTAATGTTTCAACCAGTGACTGGCGATCCGTGCTTACAGCTCATCCCTGTATCTACTGTACTAGGACAAAGCTGGATAGATTATGCGGGGAAGGGTTTATCGATGAGGCGGTTACTTTTCAACTGGTTTGCAGTCTAGCTGTACCTGAAAGCCTTGTTTCCATTTATGGTGAGCAAAAATAGTACCAACATGCTACTTTTGAATATTACAAGCACATATTATATATGCATTGAATAATGTAATTTAAAAAAAAAAATCTATTTTTCACCATTACTGTGCACTGAATTGACCAATAGAAGGATAGATAAATTGTATTTATTAAATTAGTAAATTAAAAAATTAAATTTTAACTTTAGGGATTTTGCCAAATCAATTTAATACTTAATGCTGATTGGTTAATGAACTAAAAATAATTGCATCCAAAGGATGCATTAGTAATCCTGCCAAAGGCAGGAACTAATAAATATCATTATACTTTTTATTAATGTAGGCTATGTTGAATGAGGGTTGAGTGATGTTATGGTCGCATCAAGAATATTATTTTTTGCGAGACTCATAAATAGAAAGATTTAACAACATAGTTGAAAGGTAAAAATTAAAACAATTAAGTAATACTTAGCTCTCTTTATTCCTCTTTAATTGACTGTTTAAAATAAAAAATTATAATATCTTATAGTACAAATTGTTTCAATAGTTACAAGCTTTTAAGAGCTTTTTACTTTAAAAAGAGTTTTTATATGAAACCTTAAAAACAAACTTAAAAGATGAAGGCATAAAGAAGGATAATGCCAAGTATTTTAAAAAATAACTAATTAATAAGCTTTTTCTAAATATGTGGATCAATAATTCTTTCAATCTCCCCTTGATGATTAATGGGGGTTGAGTCCTAATTGGTTTCTCAAAGTTGTAAAATGATCTTTTGGAAGAGTTTCGGTGAAGATATCAACAATTTGCTCAAATGTAAGACAAAACTGTACAATTTAATTTTTCCATCTTAAACCAAATGTCAAATGAAATGATGTCAGATTTTGATGTGTTTCATTCTAGAATGAAACATAGGGTTCTTTGTCATTGCAATGGTGTTGCTATTGTCACAATAAGTGAATATCTTACAAGATCCTTCTGATCCAAATGGCTTGACAACTTGTTGTGGTAGCAATATATTCTACTTTAGCTAATGAGAGAGCCATTGTTCCATGCTTCTTACTACTCCAAGATACAACTCTATATCAAAGTGAGAAAACATAACTAGATGCTAATTTTTAGTCATCCATTGAACCAACCCAATCAATGTCTATACAACCCACTAGTTCACCTTGTTACACATGGTTCCAATGGTTTTAGTGTTTGTCATTGATGTCAACATTGTCACAAGGTTGTCATTGATGTTAACACTGTTATGAATGTGTAATATTGTTCATAGTTGGATGCAATGCTTCTGAAGAAGATATATAGAGATACATTGAGATAGGAATTAGATGCATGTCACGCTTCTGAAGAAGATACTTTGAGATGAGAATTAGAAGTTCATATCATGCCTTGTTCATTCCAGAATTGAGTACGAAGTTACATTTAGATGGGAATTAGAAGCATCAAGAAGACACATTAATATGAGAATTAGAAGCACTAAGATATGGTATTGATGGATTAAGATATGTTGTATGCTCTCTTCTATTGTCCCTAAGAATGCATGTGTTAATGCAAAGAAGATGCAACCTCTGGAAGTTGGTGATAGTCTCTAGAATGACCACCTTTGAAGACTATCCAGGAAATTTTTCAACATTTGCATCAGTTTGGTTTTGGGCCTATGTGGATTGGAATATAGCTTAATGTAATGACAAATCTTGCATATTCTAGGTTTTGTGATGTATGAACTACCGGAAGTATGTTTTGCAAAAGATAGAGTGAAGACAGTGTTGGTTCTATGAAGACAATCATTACATGGAAGCATGATGCTCCACATTCCTCCACATTTGCATATTTGGATATGCAGTTCTGAAGGTATGTTAAGATTGTAGTGAAGATGATAATTCCATAAATTTAGATCATTTACTCTTTCGCTGTGAAAGTTGTGCATGACAAAGTATCGACATATGTTCTAGCAAAGTAAACCAATGTTGAAGGTTTGATGGAATGCTCCGCATTCCTTCACAAATGAATGATTGCCCTTGTGGTTTTGAGGACATGTTTCTAGACATGTGCATTATATGCTTCTTTTTCAGTCTCAAGGTTCTTGGTGGTCTACAGTTCATTTTTTCAAATGAAAGCATGTTGCAGTTTATTCCAAATGACAGAATGTTCTCAGAGTTAATGATTGAAGCTGTGCAACATAATTCTTTGATGTGCAGTGGCAAAGGAGTGTTTGGGGATGTTTTATGAGTCATGTGGACTCATTTGGAAAAGTTTCACAAAGATCTTTTTTGTTTCCAGTACTGCACAAGGTTTTTCAAGTTGATGTGGCCGTTATACTTCAAGTCTTTAAGTGTTTTCCTTAAAGTTGTCCTATTTCCAAATGAGCAGAGTGTCCAGATGTAATTCCTTGGTGTTTGAAGCTATGAAAGATGTTTTAGACCTGGTTAGGCAAGTGTTGGGATCCGCAAGGCTTGGATCTTCTACTGGTGTAACGTGTGGTTTCACTTAGGACTTATTTTCTACACATTTCATATTGTGTTTTGTTTAGCCAACTTGTAAATGTATTGTTCATGTTGTATTTGGATGACAAGCAATGTAATCAATGTAATATCATGTATAAATAGTGAATAAAAGTGAGTGAGGTGAAGTGTGATTACAAGTTGATTGAAAAGGTTTGCAAGCAGATAAAAAGTAGAATAAATGCATTATTGATGTGCGACCAAAGGAGAAAGAGTAGAATTTTTTGATGTTGTCTGGATTCATCTTGAAGACATATTTGGGATAGTGATCAAGTTGATGTAGGAGCATCCCTAGTTCAAGAAAAATCTTGCATCAACCAAAAATATTTGCATTTCATTTTGTTTCTTTCATTTTCACAGTTCAGTATAGTCAGTTCAGTCAGTAGCAGGTTTTGTATTTTGGTCCACATTCTATCACAATATCATTTTAGACCTTGCAGAGTTGGACCTAACATCTAGACATCTTCATGCACATTATATCCAAGACTTAGATCATTTGGATTAGTTTCTGGAAAGATATCGCTATCAGAAGATTGACTATTTTCTAAGAACATAGCATCCTGACAGTCTCAGACAATCAGCTAAAGGAGAAGACTTGTGGAGCTAAATTACACATCATTCGAGGAACTTTGGATCATGGCCAACATTCCTTGAGATCCGCATGTTATTCCATTCACTTGCGGAGGATTGCCATATATTTAGGCCTGACCTATCCGTGTACACACATTACATCTCTTTCATTGGAGTTTGTAATATGTCTGGCCGACGCAGAGGAATCTTGTGATCTAGAGATGATATATATTCATGTAATAGATGCATAGGAAAGTAGTTCACTATTAGAGGTAGTTTGATAGTTTGAATTCTTTTGTAAAAGTGCTTCAAAGTCATATCTTGTGCATGTATTGTAACTGGAGAAACAAGCCCGTGAGCCCTAATCTGTAAGCCCGCATGATGCCAGCATGTTTGTATTTTGAATCTATGATATACTAAATGACTGAATCTACATTTGTATCCTATCTTGGAGTTGTTTTTGTTGTGTTTACTCTTGCTGTACGGTTTGGATTGTTCACTTTGTGGACCCTCCTAATTGTGACTGCACCAAGTGGTATCAGAGCCAGGTTTGAATCTTTTGGGAATGAAGTGAGTGAATTGAGTGTAGTTTGTGAAGGCATTTCGTAAGATCTTGCTGTAAACAGATCACTGAATCTAAGGCAGACTACTTGTGTTGTCAACCGATCGTCGATCGTGAGGCAGTTGTCACCTTGTAACCCGATCACTAAATCCGAGGTAGTTACACTTGATCCTAGGAAGAGATGTTGCCGAGGGTAATACCTGCTATTGGCACTATGGTTGGAAGAATGGATGAGATGATGTAAATGATGAAGATAATGCAAGTTTGCTCGGATGCCGTTGAAGAAGATCGAAGAAGAGGACTTACACCTCGACCTAATGTTGAAAGTGATGATGATGAAGAATTTCAATCCACTGATCAAAATGAAGAAACCCTAGGAGAAGAAGAAGAATCAGATCAAGTGAAGATGTTGCAAGCTATTTCAAAGATTAGAAAAAAGACCTAGAGTTGATGTACCAAATTACATTGGCAATTTGAATCCTAAGGAGCTGATTGATTGGATAAATGACCTAGAAGAGTACTTTGAATATAAAGAAATTAAAGATTTGGAGAAGGTGAAATTTGCAAAGACTAAGTTGAAAGGACATGCTACTATTTGGTGGAAAGAAGTTTAGTTGGATAGAAACAAAAGAGGAAAGGAAAAGATTACAAAGTGGGATAGAATGGTAACAAAATTGAAGAATCAGTTTATACTTACTGACTATGAGTTGGAACTATTGAAAAGATTGCAGAACTTGAGACAAAAGGAGAAATCTTTGAAGGAGTATACTGAAGAATTTCATAAGATGATCATAAGGACATGACATAGTGAAGAAAGCAAGGAGAAAGCGGCAAGATACATCAATGGACTAAGATTGAACATTCAAGAAGAACTGAGTTCGGTAAGAATGACAACTTTGGAAGAAGCATATCAGTTTGCCCTGAAAGTTGAAGAGAAGTTGAACAAGAAGCATGAGCAAAGACAAAGAGGTAGAGGAGGTAAATTTTAAAGAGGTAGAACAATTTCCAGAGGAGAAAGATCATTTGCAGAGCAAAACATACAATATAGCACATTCAAAAAGGAATACAGAGATAACAATGCATACTGGAGAGATGATAAAACTTTCTACCGTAGTGGAAACCTTAATTCATACTAGAGTGAAGGATATAAAAGAGATGGAAGAGGATTTGACAAGAGAACATTCATAGGAACTTATTTTAAGTGTGGAGGTGAAGGACACAGAGCATTTGAATGTAACCAAGGAAGTACAAGTAAGAAGACAAAGAACAGTGGAAGAGCAACCTATGTAGAAGAAGAACCTGTTGGATCACCTAGTTCAGTTGGTAAACCTGAGAAAGGAGAATCACTTGTGATGAGAAGAGCACTATTTCAAGCAGAGACAAATGAGGAACCACCACAAAAGAAAAGTTTATGTTAAGGGAAAATTGGATTGAAATAAATAATCAATAATATCAAATATCAAGATACCCAAAACTCAATGAAATGGTGAACAAAAGAGATTCAAATAAACAATGAACAAACAACAAAGCAAACCTCCTTAATTTGTAGCTTCCGTTGATCACCTATCACAATTGATCTTGCATGTATGAAATAGGGCCCTCAAAGAGTGCACTTTCTTTCTATGCTTCAAGAATGTTAATTGAGAATGGCTATGATAATACTGCCATGAAGAGGAGTTTCACAATGATGATAGTGGTGCGTAGTAACGAATGTGATCACAAGTAATGAAGGAATTGGTGCAAAAGGTGCGCTGTAATTCCTGCAGAGTAACGATACTTAAAGCTTGGATGAAATGGAATGGAAGAATGAGGTTCAATTTATAGACTTGGAAGAATGAAGATCAACAGTATAGAGAGAATGAGAAGATCAACGGTTGAGAACGGTTGAGGAACGTGCAACAAATAAGAAAAAGACACGTGTCTTGCTTTCTTTTGCATGAGAGGATTTGCTGAGAATAGAAGAATGAGTTAAAGCAATTAAAAGAATATAATAATCAGTTAAGTGATTTAAAACAAGAAGAAGGGATTTGCATGAGAATAAGAAGATATTTTTCTTTATTAAATATTAGGAATATTTAATTGCATGTGCACAAAGATTGAATTATATTTAGAGATAACTCAATTTAGAAGAAAAAGACAACTTAAATAAATATTTGATTTATTTAAATTTAGAGAGTATATTATTGGAAGAAATAATTAAATAATTGGTATTATTTAATTTAGAAGATAAGAAAACAAATTAAATAAATAAATTTATTTAATTGTTGTGCATGATTTTGGAAGAATAAATAAAATATTTGATTGTATTTTATTTTTAGAGATTTAAATAAATTTGATTTGATTTATTTAAATTTGGAAGAATGAATTTGATTTAATTAAACAATTAAGAATTATTTAATTGTTTGGAGGAATTTAATTAAATAAAGGATTTTATTTAATTATTGGAAGAATATGAATCAAATAAATAAATTTGTTTATTTATTTATTGATAGAGGAATAAAGATGGAATAAATATTAAGAATATTTATTTGGACCGAATCGTGTCATTTTTAGGCGTATACATTTTGCCCCTCTTTGATGCAATGTAGTTTATGGCGTTGCCTCAAAGAATAGATTGTCTGACAATGATACATGCCCCAGTTTGCCCCTGGTATAGGTTATGACAATAGGATGCCCCCTCAGGAGATTGGACGGGAAGAAGGCAAAAGGACGAGAGACAGACAATCTCACGATGAAGAAGGTGAAAAACTTGGTTAGGATGAAGAAAAATGGGATGAGGAAGAAAGAGTTGAATGATACACAGTGCAAGAATAGAATGATAACACACAACCAAGTAAGCAAGTATGCACAAATGATACAAGAACAAACAAGGTATCGCTCTTGTCTAGCGGTAAACCAATGATATACTGATAACGATATACGACAGTGTTGTCATGGCGGGGAATGATATATCCCTAGACCAACACGAAGGATAGTGTCTAGTTTTAGGAAATAAAACATGTCATGTAAGATGTGTGTGTTGGTCTGATTTCGACAATGTGAGATCGTGTATAAGACAAATGTTTGATTATAATTGATTTAGTTGGTTTACAACCAGACAAGGATCAATACCACTGAGTGTGATTGGATCATTTGACAAGGTTGACTTGAATTGATTGGCATGGATTAAGGATGGACTTGCATTTGGATCATTGCTTGGATTGACAGCTAGAATTGTTGACAAGAGATAGAATGATAGACAGAAAGTTGATTTGATAGAAGAATGACTCGACAGAAGGAATCACAAGCTTTTATTCAATACTATGCGGTTTGGATCTTTATTTGCAGGGGATATGGTATGGATGCTTTTGTAGATGCGAGTGGATGTGAATGGATGCGACATCTTGATAGTGCAAGTATTTTGAAATGCTTATTTCGTCATTAGGCTTTTTTTGGTACTTTTTCTAAATGTTGTAAGTTAATACAAGCATCTAGGTATAATTGAACCGAGATGACCTGAGTATCGCTTACATGGATTTTGCTTTAGCAAGTTAATACAAGCATCGAGGTATAATTGAATCGAGATGACCCGAGTATTTCTTACGTATCAATAGTCAAGGATTGCCCCCGTTCATGTTAGACCTTTGATGTCCTCGATGATCTTTTGCCGATCATGTCTTTAGACAAGGTTTCACATTACTAAGGTTTAATCCACAAACAACAAACAAAGAAAATAATCATGCCCCAATCATAGCATCTCTAGCTTTTGGCATCGTTGAGTAGCATAGAAAGACATGATAACAAAAATCAAGACTCTATATTTTAACCATGTTTCCAATCCATGAAACATTTTTGCATTTAGATGTGTTTGTTTCTTGCCATAATTTAGGAAAAATCATTTAGAAGGCCTTAGGAGTTTGTTTTCTTTGCTTTGGATAGGTTAATGTCCTCCGTCAGGATTTCTGCTTGAAAAGAGCAGGTTTTGCTTGCGCTTGCTTTCCTGGTGAGAAGATTCCACAATCTTTATTGGTGAGATGGACCCTAAGGGATTGACCTAGTGCCTCGGGGGCTCATTGCTAAATGGCCTTGCCTATGTGACGACGCAGAGGCAACGTAGTTTGGGGTAAACCCTAATGGACCATGGATGGACTAGAAGAAAGATGACAAGAAACGGGACGGACGGGACTGTGGGAGCCTCGGGGGCGCATTTGGGAAATGACCATGCCTACGTGACGACGCAGAGGCACCGTAGTTCATGGACTCGGACCATGCGGACCTAAGATATGGATTGGATGAGACACGATATAACAAATATGGATCAGATAAGACATGATATGGAACATATAAGACATGATATGGAACAAATATGGATCAGATAAGACACAATATGGAACAGATATGGATTAGACATGGAACAGATATGGATCAGACATGGAACAGATATGGATCGGATATGGAACAGATAAGACATGATATGGAACAGATATGGATTAGACATGGAACAGATATGGATCAGACATGGGACAGTTATTGATCGGATATGGAACAGATATTGATCAGATATAGAACGGTTATGATAATTTTGCCATGAAGATGAGCTTCACAACAATGATAGTAGTATGCAGTAACGAGTGTGATCATAAGCAATGAACGAATGACGTGGGTGCCAAAGGCGTGCTGTAATTCCTGCAGAGTAACGATACTTAAAGCTTGGATGAAATGGAATGGAAGAATGAGGTTTAATTTATAGACTTGGAAGAATGAAGATCTACAGTATAGAGAGAATGAGAAGATCAATAGTTGAGAACGGTTGAGGAATGTGCAACGAATAAGAAAAAGACATGTGTCTTGCTTTCTTTTGCATGAGAGAATTTACTAAGAATAGAAGAATGAGTTAAAGCAATTAAAAGAATATAATAATTAGTTAAGTGATTTAAAACAAGAAGAAGGGATTTGCATGAGAATAAGTAGATATTTTGCTTTATTAAATATTAGGAATATTTATTTGCATGTGCACAAAGATTGAATTATACTTAGAGATAACTCAATTTAGAAGAAAAAGACAACTTAAATAAATATTTGATTTATTTAAATTTAGAGAGGATATTATTGGAAGAAATAATTAAATAATTGGTATTATTTAATTTAGAAGATAAGAAAGCAAATTAAATAAATAAATTTATTTAATTGTTGTGCATGATTTTGGAAGAATAAATAAAATATTTGATTGTATTTTATTTTTAGAGATTTAAATAAATTTGATTTGATTTATTTAAATTTGGAAGAATGAATTTGATTTAATTAAATAATTAAGAATTATTTAATTATTTGGAGGAATTTAATTAAATAAAGGATTTTATTTAATTGTTGGAAGAATATGAATCAAATAAATAAATTTGTTTATTTATTTATTGATAAAGGAGTAAAGATGGAATAAATATTAAGAATATTTATTTAGACTGAATCATGTCATTTTTAGGCGTATACAGTTTGTTCAGAACCAAATGCAAATTAGGAGGTAAATGTTGTAAAGTTGTAATTGATAGTGGTAGTTTAGATAATTTGGTTTGAGAGGAGATGGTGACTAAGATGAAGTTGGAAAGATTGAAACACCCTAAGCCATATCAAATAGCATGGATTTAGGATGATCATTTAAGGTAATGGTAAGTGAATAATGTTTGGTGAAATTTTATATTGGATCTTATCATGATGAAGTATTGTGTGATATTATGCCTATGGATGTATGTCATATATTGTTGGGTAGACCATGGCGGTATGATAGAAAATCTATACATGATGGGAGAAAGAATACATAAACTATAACATCAAATGGAAAGAGAATTACTTTGATTCCTTTAGAAGATGATCCTAAGAGTGAAGTGTGTGGGAATACTAGAATCTATTTGGTTGATGGAAGGAAATTTTTGGATGGTTTGAGACATGAGAATATGTGTTATGCTTTGATTCTTAAGAAGCCTGAAAACCTGAAGACAAAGACTGAATGATCACAACTTGAGGAAATAATTGAGTTGCTGACAGAATATGAAGACATCATATTAGATAATGCACCTGAAGGATTACCACCAATCAGGAGTATCGGTCATCACATGGATCTTACACCTGGAGCTAGTTTGCCTAACAAAGCAGCACACAGAATGACACCGACAGAGAACAAAGAACTGAATAGATAGATACATGAGTTGTTGTGGAAAGGTTTGATCAAATAAAGTTTGAGCCCTTGTGTAGTACCTGTAGTGCTAGCACCAAAGAAGGATGGAGAATGGAAGATGTGTACAAACTCTAGAGCAATCAACAAGATCACAGTTAAGTATAGATTTCCTTTTCCTAGGATGGATGACATTATGGATTATTTGAGTGGAGCAAAGTATTTTACAAAAATAGACTTGAAGAGTGGATACCATCAGATCAAAATCAGAGAAGGAGATGAATGGAAGACTACTTTTAAGACAAATGAAGGATTATATGAGTGGTTAGTGTAGACACCCAAAATTGACCCTTCACATCATTTATTGATTTCTTGCATTTTTACCACTGCACATGTCAATTTTGTCTAGCACACTTGTATCACTTATCAATTTGCTTCTAAACCATCTATTTCTATAATTAATTGAATAAATTATATTTATTTAATTAATTCCATCTATTATCATTATTTCTTCTATTCTCTATCTATAATTAAATAATCTTTAATTATTTAATTATCCCACTATTCTTTTAAAATTAAATAAATTTTCTAATTTATTTAATTTCCCCTCTCTAAATAAATAAAATCAATATTTTATTTATTTATCTTCTCATCATGCATATAAATTAAATAAATTTATTTATTTAATTTATGTTTATCCTTCTAATTTTCTAAGTTTACCTTTTTCCTTTATTATTTAAAAATAAATTAAATGAATTTATTTGTTTAATTTATTTTTATCTTATCATTTTCCCTCTCTTATCACTTTCTTCTATGTGTACAAGTTGGCTTTGTCCATAGTTTGTTGAAAATAAAATATAAAAATGATTTAATTGGTTCTAAAAATCAATTATCCTTGTCATAACTCTTAAAATAGAAAAGCATCCTATTTTAAGAAAATCTATCTTATCTTACCAACAAAGCCAACTAAGTCATTTAATAAAAGCTATCTCTATGGACACATATCTTGTACACATTTATCCAAGCCTCTAAAATCATCTCAACCGTTCATGTAGCCACGTTTTTCTCCACCGTTGATCAATCCTAGTTGAGAGCAATATATGTACACCCTCTCACCCCTCTCATTTCACTTGGATCACACACAATCTACATAGTGTCCAGATTATCATCTCATGCATATCATATCCATTGAGTACATTGAGCATATCATCCATCATCATGGCATCTTTGGCAACTATGGTTGTTCACTATTGAGAAGCAATCCACACTCCAACTAAGGAATCAACACAATCTAGGTGACATTGTTCTTTGATTTGCTTTCATTTGTGTCATTTAGATGGATTTCTTGAAGGTGGTAGGATTGGCTTTTTGATTGTAATGGTTGATCTTATTAACCTAATTTTTCCTGCTCACACAGTTAGTGATGCCTTTTGGATTGACAAATGCACCGAGTACTTTCATGAGATTGATGAATGAAGTTTTGAAGAAATTCTTGGGTAAGTTTGTTATTGTATATTTGGATGATATTCTGATTTTCATTAAGACAAAAGAAGAACATTTGTGGCACATGAGACAAGTATTGCAAAGACTGAGAGAAGAGAAATTGCTGATAAATATCAAGAAGTGTAGTTTCATGAAGGAAGAAGTGGTATACTTGAGATTTGTGATTTTTGCAGAAGGATTGAAGATGGACCCTGAGAAAGTTAGAGCAATTGTTAAATGACCTACACCTGAGAGCATTGAAGAAGTCAGATCATTTCATGGATTAGCTAGTTTCTACCAGAAGTTCATCAGAAATTTTAGTTCAGTATGTAACCCTATGATAGAGACATTGTGAGGTGACAGAAAAGACTTTAGGTGGACATCAAGAGCAGATAAAAGTTTTGAGCTGTTGAAGCAGAAAGTGATAGAGCAACCTATATTGGCATTACTAAATTTCAATAAAGTATTTCAAGTAGATTGTGATGCAAGTGGAAATGCAATAGGAGTAGTATTAAGTCAAGAAGGTAGACCTGTAGCATATTTCAGTGAGAAGTTGAATGATGCAAGGAAAAGATATTCAGTTTATGATCAGGAGTTCTATACCATAATTCAAGCCTTGAAGAAGTGAAGACATTATTTGTTGCCTAAGGAGTTTGTGTTGTATACTGACCATCAAGCTTTGTAGTACTTGAACAGTCAAGGAATGTTGAATCAAAGACATATGAGATGGGTAGAGTTCATGCATAGTTACACTTTTGTACTAAAACATAGAAGTGGAAAATCAAACAAAGTTGCAGATGCACTAAGTAGGAGAAGGAATTTGCTGACAGAGATGAGAGTTGAATTGTTAAGATTTGAAGAATTGAAGAACATGTATGAAGAAGACCTTTATTTTGTAGAACTTTGGAAAGCATGTAAGGAACCTTTTGTGATAGATAGAAGTAAGTGGTTGGACTATTTCATTCAGAAGAATATGTTATTCAAAGGAAACTAGTTATGCATACTTAGGAGTTCAATGAGAGATAATCTGATAAAAGAGAAGCACAGTGGTGGATTGGCAGGACATTTTGGAATTGACAAGACATTGGCTTTGGTGAGTGAAAATTACTTTTGGCCTCAGATATATTAGGATGTAAGGAAGTTTGTGCAGAGTTGTAGAGTATGTCAAGTTGCAAATGGAAGTAGTCAAAACACTGGAGTGTACAAATCTTTGACAGTACCGGAGAGACCTTGGGAAGATATAAGCATGGATTTCATAATGGGATTGCCTAAGACATAGAGAGGACATGATTCTATATTTGTAGTAGTGGATAGATTTTCAAAGATGGCACATTTCATACCTTGTAAGAAGACAACTGATGTAGTTCATGTGGTTGACTTATTTTTCAAGGAGATTGTGAGATTGCATGGATTATCTAAGAGCATAATTTCAGACAGAGATACAAGATTTCTTGGATACTTTTAGAGGACACTTTGGAAGAAAATGAAGACAAATTTGAAGTTTAGTTCAACATTTCATCCATAGACTGATGGACAAACAGAGGTAGTAAATAGGAGTTTGGGTAACTTATTGAGATGCTTGGTTGGAGAGAAGGCAGGAAATTGGGATTTGATTCTATCACAAGCAGAGTTTGCATATAATAATTCAGTGAATAGGAGCACATGAAGAACACCCTTTGAAATTGTGACAGGAACTAACCCTAGAGGAGACTTATAGAATTTAGAGATATTAGCATGGAGGACAAGAGGAGTGCAAAAGTAGAAGAATTTGTAGGACATATGGAGACAATGCATAATCAGGTTAAGAAACATTTGGAGGAGATGGAAAATAAGTATAAAGAGCAAGCAGATGAGAAGAGAAGAAACAAAGAATTTTTAGTGGGAGATGAAGTGATGGTATATTTGAGAAAATAAAGATTTCTAGTAGGGATGTATAACAAGTTGAAGATGAAGAAGCTTGGACCATGTAGGATACTCAAAAGATTTAATTCAGGAAATGTATATGAAGTGGAGCTACCAGAGACATTGGGCATATCACCTATTTTCAACATTGCAGACCTATATCAGCATCATGAAGCAAAGTTCAGTGACAACATTGAGGAAGACTTGAAGAAGCAGTTACCAAAACAAGCACCAGAGTAGATTGAAGATATCTTGCACAACAGAATTAGATGCAACACCATAGGAAAGAAATACAAAGAATATCTTGTGAAGTGGAAAGACAAACTGATAGAAAAATCATCTTGGATTTCTTAGGCTGAGGTGGGCCGTATTGGTTTTCCTCTAGCCCCAGCAAAGTGAGGGACTCACTTTTTTTTTTCAACAACCCTAAGTGTCTGATGCAAGAGCATCCCTAGTTCAAGAGAAATTTTGCATCAACCAAAAATATTTGCATTTCATTTTTTTTCTTTCATTTTCCTAGTTCAGTATAGTCAATTTAGTCAGTAGCAGTTTCTAGATTTTGGTCTGTATTCTGCTGCAGTACCATTTCGGACCTTGTAGAGCTAGACTTAGCATCTAGACATCTTCATGCACATCATATCCAAAACTCAGATCATTTGGATCAGTTTCCAGAAAGATATTGCTAGCAGAAGATCGACTGTTTTCTTAGAACAGAGCATCCTGACAGTCTCAGACAATCAGCTAAAGGAGAAGACTTGCGGAGCTGAATTACACATCATTTGAGGAACTTTGGATCGTGGTCAACCTTCCTTGAGATTTGCACATTATTCCATTCACTTGCGGAGGATTCCCATATGTTTAGGCCCGACCTATCCATGTACACACATTACATCTCTTTCATTGTAGTTTGTAATCTGTTTGGCCGACGCAGAGGAATCTTGTGATCTTAAGATGATATATATTCATGTAATAGATGCATAGGAAAGTAGTTCATTATTAGAGATAGTTTGATCTAATTTGAATTCTTTTGTAAAAGTGCTTCAAAGTGATATCTTTCGCATGTATCGTAACTAGAGAATCAGGCTTGTGAGCCCTAATCTGTAAGCTCGCATGTTGCCGACATGTTTGTATTTTGAATCTATGATATACTAAATGACTAAATTTGCATTTGCATCCTATCTTGGAGTTGTTTCTCTTGTGTTTACTCTTGTTGCACGGTCTGAACTATTCACTTTGTGGACCCTCCTAACTATGATTGCACCACAAGTATAGAAAGTGCCTAATTGATCAGATCTTTAGAAGAAAGTCTGAAGAGACAGATGCGCAATCATCAAAAGTGTGAGTTTCAATGTTAGTTTCAGACAGTAGAAAGACTGTCATACTATAATCTTTTGTAAGTGTGTTCTCATTTTAGGGAGTAGTAGCTTCCTTTGGGAGTGACCCTAAATCAAATTTACTTAGGGAGTAGCAGCTTCCTTGGGTTATAGTCCCTAAAACAAAGTTATTATTTGAGCTTCATATATTGTGAGTTAATCCTCACTATGGTTTTTCCCTTTTTAGGGGTTTCCATGTATATCTGGTGTTATGTATTGATGTGTATTGTGTTATTCTTTCATGTTGATATTGTGATGCTTAAGGTTTAATTTGCTCTAGATAAGTTGAAGTTGTTGAAATTGAAAATTATTTAAATACTAATTCACCCCCCTCTTAGTATTCTCGTGTGTCTAACAATTGGTATCAGAGCCAAGTTCCTCTAAGGGAAGCTTAATCGCTTGAGGAAGATCTAGGATGGCACAAAGTGGATCCAATAAGATACCTAGGTTTGATGGAACAAATTATGCTTTTTAGAAGCTAAGGATGGAAGCCTACATCAATTCTCTAGGGTGTGGAGTTTGGGATTCTATCAAAAAAGGTTACACTGTTCCTGCTACTATTCCTACAGATGCAGATGAAATCAAGAAGTATGATAATAATGCCAAGGAAAAGGTTGCTATTGTGAGTGGATTAACCGATTCAAAACTTTCAAAGGTGAGGAGTTGTAGTTCTGCTCACGAAGATTGGGATAAACTTGAAACTATTTATGAAGGACATAAGAAAGTAAAGCAAGCTAAGATGCAAATATTCAAAAGTATATTTGAAACCCTAAAGATTGAAGAGGATGAAAACATTGCTAGATTTATACTCCAGGTGAATGAAGTGGTCAATGGCATCACAAGCCTTGGTGGTACAATAAAAGAGGATGAAATTGTGAAGGAGGTTCTGAGATCTCTTCCTAAATCTTACAGTCATAAGGTATATGCTATTGAGGATAATGCAGAATTGTATACATACACTTTAGACCAATTGTTTGGTACCTTGATTGCTTTTGAAATGAGAGAGTTTGACAGTGATGTTCCTGTAGACACTAAAAATTGCCCTAGAATCTTTCTTCTAAATTAAATAAATAATTAAATTTATTTAATTATCCTTATCCTAATCTTTCCTCCAAATTAAATAAATATTTATATTTATTTAATTTTATCCAACTTTTCATTCTATAATTAAATAAATATTTATTATTTATTTAATTATTCATGTCACAAATTAATTAAAATTCTATTTTAATTAATTAAACAAACTTACCATATCGATATCCCACTCTTCTCTCTCTCCTTTTAACATCTCTATCTTCTATCTCTTGATTTTGGAAACTTTCTCCAATCTTCATAAGTTAACTTCAATTTATCTTCTAATTGCATAAATGACAATTTTTCTACTTTTCTTCCACCAAAAATCTATATAAACCCTTTCTTTTTTCACCATGAAGGGGATTGGATTTTGGGATCACACAACTTTTCATCCGTTCATCATAACTTTCTTGATGCATTTGTGCTTATAAAAATTTGATAGCATCAAATATGTTTAATCCAAGATCTTGATGATAGGAAACAATGGAGTTACTTTTCTTTTGAATGCTTATGTTTGGTTTTTTCGTAGTTTAATATTACATTTCTGCATTTGTGTTCATTTAGGAGATACTTCATTGATGCGATGTTGAAAATACTTTGATTCGGGTTTTATAGATTCATTAGCTTTTTTCATTTTTAGCATCAACAAAATGGTGAACCCATCAACGTGAACTTCTATTGTTGAGTATCTGTGTTTATCTCGTTTGCAAATTTAATGTTGTGATCGCAAGGTTAATATTGTCTGTTAAATCTTTTGTTATAGGTTTTTGTTTCTGTATTGCATGTTTATTATTCTAGATTGTAGGTTTAGGGTTTGTGGTGTGTATTGTGTTGAACGGTAAATGGAAGAAATTTTGTTATTCACAGGTTTCAAAAACCCTAATACTGTTGCAGTTAAATCCCTCATTTCCCCTTAGCACCACCCTAACAGTCGACCCTCTACTCAACAAAACCCTAACTCTTTTTTTAATCTCTTTGTTGTAGTCGACCACTACCTTAAGCCTCATGTTGCCACCTATAAACCTTAGGTCAAAGCTTTCCTGCTTTCTGCATACTCGTCGCCACCACTCAAAAATTTGTCACCTCCCTCAAACTTCACCTCCTCTCAGATAAAACTCCACCTCAAGATTGGTCACCGCCCCGAAAATCTCTGTCGAAACCCTAAATATATTTGTCGCCACTGCCTGTTCTGCATTTCGTCACCCGCATATGCTGTGTTTGTTGTTTCAAAAACCTTAATACTAGTTATTGATATTGCTTTGCATTGTTGGTCGACACCTAAGTCATCATAATCGCCACCATGTAATCAATATTCCCACCCGACCACGATCCTCAAATAGCAGTCGCCAAGTGCTCTTTTAAAAGCACCCATCACTGCCCATAAAGAACCCAGTCGACACCCTCGAGATTCATGTCTGCCACATCCCATCTCATACACTTCAAAACCCTAGCGAATGGGTTAAACATTGAAGCAACCCTACGGTTAGGTCAGTCCCTCTATATATCTTTAATCCCTCACTACAGCTTTGAAATCAATGGTTAAGCCTTGAATCGACAGTCAGGAATCCATGCAGGGTGTGAAGCTTAACCGAAGCCTGTGGTTCCTTTGCTAACCAGAGGAAGGGGGCCAGGGGGCTATCAGCTCCCCTTAGCATTTCTACTTTTTAATTTCTTTTTAAAAAAAAATCCTTAGTCTTAATTAGTTTTAATTAGTTTTTTTTAGAATTTAGATTTTGTTAGCTAATTTAGATTAATCATTTGTTTTGTTAGTTAGATTATTTTGGTTGGATTAGTTTTTAATCTTGATGGTTAGGTTTAGATTAAATTTTGTTTGTTAACTTTGGCTAGTTAGATTAATGTTATTTTCCATTTTAGTTTAGTTTTTATTTTGTGGCTTGTCCATGTTGAACTTGGATTTTGTGCAGGATCACATGTCAAAGATTTGAAAGTGAAAATTGATGATCATTTGTCGAAGACTGGAAATTCAAACTACTAATGGTGGTTTTGTAGGGCTTTCATTGATTATGTATATCTTTTTCAAATGTCTATTTGCACATAGATTAACTAGGGGGTTAATTAATCACTATTTGTTGTGTTTGTAAGGATGGTAGGTGTATGCTCTCACCTTTTGCAAACTCGGTGATCAGAAGACAGACCCATCTCTTTTATGTTTTTAATCCCTTAGAGAGTTTGCCTCCCGATTTGTGAGAGGGAACGACCCAAGCGATACTTTCATTTCAGTCCGCTATATAAATAATTGTGGTTGTGATGAAAGTCATCAATCACCTGGTGTAGATGTTCTATATTGACGGAAGTCTCCCTCAGTATCCATGAGATGCGTAAAAACCCTTTCTAAGGGCTGGGAGGCCTCTTAAATGAGAAAACTAGGCTGCATGTATAGACACCCGATTATTCTGAAACATTGACTAGAAACCACTTGTTGTAGAAGCCAAAAACCTTTTTTACTTGCTGGTGCAGGAGGTCGGACCTTCGAAGCCACCCTACGCATACTATTCAGGGTAGAGACAAAAAATACCTTGGTTCATAAGATCTCCAGATCTTCAGGGTAAGAGATTTGGTGTGCTCATGTCGTGGTGGAGGAGCCAGTGTCACCAATATCTCTAGCTATTCACCTTGTCTCAGTATATGGAGTAATCCAAGTGGGGACTCAGCAAGTAGTATCCTCTTTCTAGCCTAGGTTGTGCATGCTTATGAGTGTTTTTTAAATTTGTGGAGACCAGTGAAAAATTTTGGGGATAATCTAGGCCCCCATTCAAAATTTTACTCTAATTTTATATAAGTCATCCAAAACATTTTGTCTGCCATGTTTTGTGTGTGTGTTCAAAACAAACATTTTCAATCACAATCAAACACCACATTGGGAATCTATAAAATTCCAACCTTACAAACCTCAAAAGCTTGCTCAAAAAGTTAAACAACACAAACATCTACATGATCTCTTGCAAAACCAAGATCCCTAAGCGAAAATCCATTTTTTGCTTTTTCAAAGATAGATATCGTAGTTCAAGGTCTATCAGAAAATGCATCTTGAAAAACTATTGGACCCGAGACATATTGCTGAGAAATTTTTATCAATGCACTTTAAGGATCAAACCAAACTTACATGTCCAAAACAAGCCTAGCGTTTAATTCTCTTTGGGGAATCGTTCTTTAGTTCTGATCCTTCAGTCCTTGCATATCTAGATCATTCCACCTAGTCCTAGCATATTTTGATCATTCTGTTCTATCATGTCCTCAGTCTTTGCATAACCATCATTAGTCAAACAAAACTTTTAACTTAGGTTACTCTCCTTAGGTCTTGAATCAAACATTGGCTATTAATCACGCGTATCACTTGAGGTTCATCATCCTTGAGCTAGAGAATATAACATTATCTTTGAGTAGGGAAATCTTCTTGGAGTTCATCATCTCCTAATTTAGCATACGCTCTCTTAATCACTTGTCCTTGTGTCTATCCATCATAGCATAGGTAAAGCCTTGCATCACAATTATCTTTAGACCTAGAGTTGCCTTGAGTTCTTGCATTTTTATCATATCAAGCTCATCATCTATAGAGTCGTACCATTCCATTCCCATTATCTTATCTTAGAGTCATATTAGTTTGCATTACATCCTAATCTTGAGTCTCATACATTGTCTAGTCCTAGGTCAAAGAGCAGAACAATCGCCTATGCCCCCTAAGACAAGATCACAAATACAACAAGAAATGGAACAAGAAGGAAAAAGATATCATGAGAATCTTGATGAAGAAGAACACATTAGTGTTGCGAATGAGGAGGATCAAAACAATACAAGTGATGAAGAAATATCCCCAGAAGATATAAAGGAAGCCCTCAATGATGAAAAGTTTCTAAAAGTCTTCAAGGCAGTGGTCAAACATAATCTAAAACATTATTTTAAAGCCATTGCTGATGAATGGATAAAAATACGTAATGATTTTGATGCATCTTTACTCATAGCAAATGAAAAAGTAGGATCTCTTGGATCTAAAACTACCAAGACACACAATGACGACAAAGTGAAGGATCATAGACCCTTTTATTTGCAACCAAGCTATAAATGTTCTTCAAAAGTTTCAAAGCCAAAACCTACAAATGATCCCATCTTGAATGAACTTAGAGCATTGAGACAAGAATTGGATACTCTCAAGAACATTAAAACATCATCTCACAAGTTTTCCATTGAAGATATATGTCCTTATCCTTTCGATCCGAGCATACCAATGCCACCTTTTCCCAGTCACTGGGACATACCGAGACTTGATAAATATAGGGGAAAAGGAGACCCTAAAGATCACTTAAGAGAATTTTGCATTGCTACCTTGGAATTCGCAGTTGATGAGACATATCTTATGAGATTATTCCCTCGCAGTCTGGGAGGAGAAGCTATGGAAAGGTTTTCATGATTACCCCCAACCATTAAATCTTTTCAAGAACTGGCTGATAAATTTGTCTCAAATTATAGTTACAACTGCAAACTTGAAGTGACCATGTCAAACCTTTTTAACACCAAGCAAAAACAAGGAGAATCTTTTGTGTCATTTTTACAAAGATGGAGACATTTGACAAAATGAGTATCTTATAACATTCTAGATAAACAATTGGTTGACCTCTTTTGTCAAAATTTGAACAAGGAAATTGGAAAGGAACTTTGCCTCAAATGCTTGGATTCCTTTGATGAAGTCATATAAATGGGATTCCGAATCGAACAAACTCTCATTAATGATGAAACTATTAAACTTAATAATGACAAAGATAAAAAAATGAGCTCGAGTAACAAGACACCTTTTTGGGTTAAGAACAAGAATGTGGTCAATGACGGAGTTGTTGATGCGAAAACAACTAAAACATCATGACCTATCTACAACATTAAAGGTTCATCCTTAGACAAAGGAAAATTAAAAAAGAAGCTTCCCTAAACAAAATTTTACACCATTGGGACAATCACTTGAATCTACATTAAAAGAACTTCAAAATAATCTTATAACACTACCTAAGATGAGAGAATATAATCCACAAATCAAACCCCCATGGTGGAATGATGATCACTTTTGCAACTATCATAGACACAAAGGACATAAGACTAATAGTTGCAATAAACTTTGAAATGTGATACAAGATCTTATTGATGATGGTAAGATAGCAGTTGACAGACACACTCCTTCTGGTAACTCTAATTACGAGATGTTTAAAAATCCTTTCCCTAAGCATGACAATGATGGAGGAAAGGCCCCCAAATCTGGTGATGGTGTAAACTATACTACTGCAAAGTATGACTATGTCATAAATAACATCAGTGAAGTTGATAATCATGTGAACACTTTCATTATAAAAGGCAAAGAAATTGATTGCAATGTTACTACCCGTAGAGGCATAGTTATCCTTAGAGGTCCTAATTCAAAACCCGTTGCACCAACTTCATGATACAACCTCATAGAGTATTTAGGTAAAACACCCACACAAATTTCCATACTTGAGCTGCTACGCCTATCTCCTGAGCATAAATCTATCCTAGACAAAGTGCTTGCTACTGCTACAGTGCCTACAGACTTGCATGTAGATCAATTCCAAGCTATGGTGGGACACATCACTTCTCCTCACACTCACTTTTACTGAAAATGATGATTCGTCCATTCGACAACCACATAACGCACCTTTACACATTGAAGTCCTTGTCCATAAAGTCAAGATCAAGTGAGTTATGATAGATGGAGGAGCAGGTCTTAATATTTGTACTCAAAAAATGATCACAACATTAGGGTTCTCTGAAAGTGTAGTTGATCCAAAGAAAAAGATTACCATAAAAGCATATGATGAAGAGGAACGCTCATCTAAAGGATCAGTTACTTTACCAATCAAGGTTGGGCCTATGGTAAAGGATGTGGTTTGCCAAGTCCTTGATCTCCCTCTGACCTATAACATCCTCCCGGGAAGACCCTGGATTCATGCAATGCAAGCAGTACCTTCCACATACCATCAGTGCATTAAATTCCCACACAATGGTGTTGAAATCACATTACTAGGAGATCCAAACCCTTTCATGTATTGCAATAATCTAAGCCCTAAAACTAAAATCACAATCCCTAGCAATCATGAAGCACTTCCTTCTCAAGCATATATTTATACTGAGTCCTCAAAGGCGTCCACCTCAAAATCCAATGAGGCTGAGATCAAAATACAAGTGAAAGAACAAGGAGTAGGAGAATATACCCTAAATCATGCTCTTTGCATTGGAAGGCTACCTTTATCTCCCCACACCTATGGCAAGCCACAGATGACTAAGACCACATAAGACATCGATACTACATTGGTTAATAAATCAACTAATTTCAAAAAAGGGGGAGCCCTTTATGATGAAGTGGAAGAAGCTAATCTCTAGAGATGGCTATACAAAGATGAGAATGCAGAAAAAGAACAAATTGAAAAACTAGAGATAAAGATACCTATTGAACAGTACAACAAAGGATTGGATTTTATGAAAAGAATGGGATATGATGGTAAAAGTCCTATAGGTTTACAAAAACAAGGTATCTTGGAACCAATACAACCTACTCGTATGCAAAAAGTCCCTAGTATAGAATATGACACGCAGAAAGATAAGATCTTGAGTACTAAGTGTCATTCAAGTAGGGTAGGAGAGTCCTCTAGTGCTACACAGATAGACAAGGAAAGTGCCATTGATGACTTCATTGACATTTATGACTATGATAGTGTCTCTACCCTTGAACCCAATCATAACATTTGTACCCTTGAATCCATTCAAAATCTTGACTCAAATCATGACCCTTTACCCGTGGTTCACCCCCAATTCATTGATTGGGATCAAAAGGGACTACCACAACTAGATGTGTTTCAAAATGATGAGGCAATCATAAACTTTCTAGGAGCACGATAAGACACACCTTTTGGGGATCATAAAAAAGGTTTCATCATAGAACTCAACAGTGTGGCTTACTTCAGAGAAGGTGCCAAGCCTTTCAGTTGCAAAATTATTGAAAATGTAAATAGGTCTTCTAGTGAAAACTATTTTGCGACGCTATTACACCTAGAAAAGGTAAAAATAAAGGACATATCTAAGGGTGAAAACCTCTCTGAGGCAGCTGAGGATGGAAGGATTAACACACTTCCCATAGCATTATATCATGAAAAATCATCTATGTTGGTGGAGAAGACAATACCAACAAATCTGGGCACAGAAGAAAAACCAAGGATAATTCATCTAGCAGAGTCATTAACACCTGAAGAGGGAATAGAGCATATACAGTTTTACAAGGAAAGACAAGTCAAATTTGCATGGTCATATATAGACATTCCAGGACTTGATCTAGATTTAGTAATGCATCACTTGTCTTTGTCACCGGGGGCAAAACCTATTAATCAAAAGTTGAAAAAAATGCACCCGCATGTTGCTCTATTGGTAAAAGTTGAATTACAAAAATTGCTAGATGTGGGATTCATAAGACCTATTGACTATGCTGAGTGGATTTCAAACTTAGTACTAGTTTCAAAACATAATGGGAGTATCCGTGTTTGCACAGATTTCAAAGATTTAAACAAAGCTTGTCCTAAAGATGACTTTCCACTTCCAAACATTGACATGATAGTGGATTTGATAGCATGGAATGAAATGTTATCCCTCATGGATGGTATCTCAGGCTACAATCAGATTAAAATTACTCCTGAAGATCAAATTAATACAACATTCAATTGTCCTTGGGGAACCTTCTATTGTTATTTCATGCCCTTTGGGTTGAAGAACGCCGGAGCTACATACCAGCGTGCAATGACCACTATCTTTCATGACATGATGTATACATATTTGGAAGACTATGTAGATGATTTTTTGGGAAAATCCTACACCAGACCTGGACATTTAGAGATCATGGACAAAATTTTCACAAGATTAGAACAATACAAGGTCTAGTTGAATCCAAAGAAATGTGTTTTCGGGGTGACCTTGGGGAAACTCCTTGGATACATTGTCTCATCTAAAGGAATTGAAGCTGATCCTGGAAAAGTAAAAGCTATACTTGAAATGCCTCCACCTAAGAATATCAGTCAGCTGCGATCATTGAAAGGAAAAATTTAGTCTATCTGCCATTTTATAGTGCAACTTGCAGATAAATGTCAACCATTTCAGTATCTACTATGCAAGAATGTTCTATTTAGATGGGATGACAAGTGTGAACAAGCTTTTCAGAAAATCAAAGAATATCTAATAACACCACCAGTACTAGTGCCTCCTATAGATGACAAGCCTTTACTCCTTTATATATCCACCACTACCACAACACTGGGGGCACTTTTGGCACAACATGACTCTGAAGGAAGGGAAGGTCCAATATATTACATCAGTCGTACTCTAGTGGGATATGAGCTCAATTACAGTTCTATCCAAAGAGTGTGTCTTGCCGTAGTTTTTGCCTCACAGAAGTTGTAACATTACATGCTTACACACCAGACGAATCTCATTGCAAAAATTGATCCTCTTAAGTACCTCCTGAACAAAGCAGCACTCACAGGATGATTGGCTAAATGGGTTATGATTCTTAGTGAGTTTGATATTGAGTACATAGAAAGAAAAGCAATCAAAGGACAAGCTATAACGGATCAACTCATCGATTCTCCTGTGACAGATGACCATCCTCTTATTATAGAGTTCCTCGATGAATCAATCTTCAACATGGAATCTACATATCTTTGGACTTTATATTTTGATGGTTCCTTCACACAAATTGGTTCTGGCACTAGCATTCTCTTTGTTACACTGCAAGGGGGTTGTATACCTAAATCTTATAAGATACAGTTTCCATATACCAACAATATTGCAGAATATGAGGCATTACTTTCTGGGCTCCGTATGGCTATGCAATGGAAAATATTAGAGTTGCATGTCCTTGGTGACTCTCAGCTAGTGATCAGACAAGTTAATGATGATTATAAAACAAAAGATGAAAAATTGATGCCTTACAAAAGAATGGTGGATGATTTCAAGGCCTATTTCACATCAATTTCTTTTGAGCAAATCCCCTGAGATAGCAACAGAGCTACTAATACAATGACAACAATTGGTTCACTTGTGGAAATTCCAAGCAATATTGCCTACTGTGAGTTCTTGGTAGAACCTCTTTTTGAACCTGCTTACAATGTACCGCAATCTAAAATGATCTGTCTTATTGTTGGTCCTAATTCTCAATGGTATGGGGATATTTATACCTATCTCTGTGATAACATCTTTCCATCTGACCTATCCAATAAATCTTGTAAAACCTTTATCCGTGAAGCCTCCCGTTATGTAATCTTAGCTGATACCCTATACCATTGAGTTCTTGATGGTACTTTACTCTGATGTCTTGAGCATGATGGGGTCAAAAATGCTTTACGAGAAATACATGAATGTATATATGGGGCATATTCTAGCAGTCCTACCTTAGCTAAGAAACTCTTGCATATGGGTTATTATTGGCCTACAATGGAAAAGGATGCTTATCAGTTTGTTAAAAATGCAAGCAGTGTCAAAAACATGCAGACTTGATACATCCTCCTGCACAAGAATTGCAGCCGCTCGCTACACCATGGCCCTTTTATCAGTGGGGACTCGATCTTGTGGGTAAGATCCATCCACCTTCATCCAATGGTCATAAGTTCATTCTCGTTGCCACATACTACTTCACAAAATGGATTGAAGCTATTCCCCTCACCCACATCACTAGAAAAAAAATAGCCACTTTCATACTGAATTATATCATCTACCATTTTGGTGTTCCTTTTGTCCATTATCACAGATAACGGTCGTCCGTTCAAAAATTAGGATGTCTGTGAACTCTGTGAGAAATTCCATATACAACATCATTTTTCTACACCTTACTACTCTCAAGGTAATGGCCAGGCTGAGGCCTTTAACAAGACTATTCTCAAAATTCTTAAAAAGATGGTCAATGAAGCTGGTTGAGATTGACATGTTCAACTGAATCCTGCCTTATGGGCTTACCACACGAGTGTCCACACTCCCACATGCACTACCCCATATGCCCTTGTCTATGGATCTGAAGCCATCTTTCCCATCAAGGTCGAGTTACCTTCTTTGCGGGTCTCCTTGCACAATCAAATCAGTGATGAAGACTACTGAGTTTCCCATTTGCAGGAATTGGAACTATTGGATGAATGAAGACAAATTGCTTTCAATCATCTCAGAGCATACCAGCAGCAGATACGCTGAAGTTATAACCATAAAGTGAAACCATGTACATTCGAGATTGGGGATCTTGACCTTCATGAAAATCCTCACAATCAACAAGACAGAGAAAAGAAGGGTAAATTCAAGCCTAACTGGTTGGGCCCATATGTTATCACTGCTATGTATGGATCAGGGGCATACCAGTTATCTACTCCAGAAGGTGAATTGCTTAGTGATCACATCAACAATTATTTACCCTAGAAATTTTAATTTGGAGGTCAAATACAGTGTGAAAAAATTGGATCTTTGTCTATTTTAGCTTTTTCACAAATCCACATTTCTAGGCACAAATCAAGGAATTTTTCTGACTTCTTTACATTTCTAGAAAGCTCTCAGAAAATTAGCAGGGGTCTCTTCTTTGATTTTTTAGTTTTCAGATCAAAAATATCTTAAAATAATCAAATCTAATTCGGCTATGTATCTGAAATTACAATTTTCCTTTTTTGATGAGCTTATCTTTTTATGTGTAAGGGTGCGGAAAATTACATACTAAACATAGTATTCCAAAAAGCATTACTTAATCCAAAAATGGAAAATATATCCTTTATAATTTACAAATATCCATAACTATATAAAATAGCAAGAATCCATGAATGTAGTAAAAGTTTTCCATACACTAAGAAGTGTTACATACACCAATTTGGTGTTACAAAACATTTGTTTCAATGTTACAAGTAGAGATAATACATCAATATATCAATAATAGTAAAGTTACATTTACCACTTGGCTATACTAGCCATACAAAAGATAATAGAATGAAATAATTATCCATATAACATAAGAATCTTTGAACTCGACCACCTTGATCCTCTGATCTTCCGCAAGCTGAGACCAAGAGTGTGGTTAAGACGCTTTTTCCACCCAACCACGAAGTACTAGACTTCCTCGGGTTTCTTCCTAACTCGAAGAAAACACCGACCCTGCACAAGGAGCCTAACTTGGAATGGTGTAAGCAGGAGGAAATCTCTCGATGTGTGCCTGTTGCCTGTATGCATCCTAACCCAGAATGACATAAACTCTTGCAAGCAGGATGTGGTAGAGACATATATAACATAATTCTAGGCTTTTAATAATCCATCTATTTCAATGGTACAGTAGCTTGGCCAAGCAAATAAACAAAAGTGATAGTTTTAGAAAAAGTAAAACTATCATCTCTAGGAGCCCACATTCGGCATCCTGTCTCGAAAGTACATTACTTTACCCCAAATACATGCAATGAATAGATTCCTAAGATTATTTATCCATGATCAAGAATATCCATTTCATAAAACAATTACAGTTTCATCATTCAATTCATTCATCTAGTTTGATTGTTGACTAAGTTTACAATCTTCCAGTGTTTTATATCAATTTTCACATTGAGTAGTTTTCTAAAATGCGATGGGTTTTATCAGTTTTGTAATCAAGATTTATCTATCTATCTACTATTGTGTCGTTTCTATGGTATAATGCTAATTTGATAAAAATAGATCTTAATACAACATTTATCTCCATTCTAGTAACTCAAAAAAAAACAATAAGTTTACATAACAGATCCATTATACCCTTTACAACTGTATAAAATAAAAACATCTTTGTTACCTTCCATATATATATATAGAGAATACCAATCTTTTAAGGCTATTTCAGCATACTAGACAAATACAGAGATACATAATGATATATATATCTTTTAAGTGCTATTTCAACATACTAGACAAATACAAAGATATATATATATATATATATATATATATATATATATATATATATATATATATATATATATATATATATATATATATATATATATATATATATATATATATATATATATGAGAATAACAAAGTAAATGGCAGCGCCCAGAATCACAATACACAGTAATAAAATTGTAGTGATCAGAATATTTACCAGAGAGTTATTTATAGTCTATCACTGAATTCATATAAAGCATAATTCTTATGACTATTCGAAACATCAACTATATATATATGAGATCGGTGCCAAATCAATAGTGATTAAAATACATTAAAACCAAAGGTATAGCTGCAGCGAAATAAGAACGAACAATAGTGAAATAAAAGTCATTGAAATACATTCTAAAGATTACATGTTTCAAGTTTTAAATTGGTAAAGATTTTGAATATAGGCAACTGAATGGCATATAACATGCAAGTTTCAAGTTTTAAAATTGTAAATGTTTAAATATAATCTGACGTCCCCCATATGGGGTCGCAGTCCCCTTTGTGGCACGATATGCACCCAGCGTGCCTACCAATATCCCAATATGGCCATGGTGTCATTTAACCCTTTTTAATATTTGTTTCAATTAAAAATTTAATGAATACAATCTACTAGATATATATAATTCAATTTCATTTTTTAGTGCTTTAACATTTTTTCCAACAGGCGTATTCCATATATGAATCTTGATATATATATGTATATATATATATACAATTTTCTGGATATATATATATATATATATCTCAACGTATACACAGTAATATACTCTCTACAATAACGACATATATCCAATAGCTGTAATAAATATAGATAATAATCACAGTATTACAATATGTGTAAATACAAAAATAATGTTAACAAAATAATATATCTAGAGAGATTTCAAAAGTTTGTCCATATAATAAACAATCACACACACTCAAGTTGAGAGTAAGGATTTGCATAAAAACATGGAGTTTCTCTCTCCAATCACTCGGATGCTCAAAACCCTCTGTTCCCCAAAAGCTTCCTTTGTTCTAGATTTTCAACCGTTTGCCAAAGCCCTCTTTTCCTCAATAAATCTTGTGTTTTGTTTACAAATTCAGAGATGAGAAAGAAAGTTGAGAGTGCAAAGTTGTGAGTGATTTTTTCTGTTCAGAGAATAAGTTTTATTCCTCTTTTTTTATTTTCCTCCCCAATCTTGCTTTGCTTTCTTTTGAGCTTTATTTCCTAATTAAAGTTTTCTTTTTCTAATTTTCTATTGTTTTATTGTTTTCTTGTTTTCTTTCCTTTTTTTTGTTCTAAAATCTTGTTTTATTTTGTAATTTTAATTCTCTAATTTATCACAAATAATATTAAATAATAAACATGTTTATCTCAACTATCTATAAAACAAATAATTATAATAATATATTCATTCTTCAAACAAAATCAAATAAATAACTAAACCATTTAATCTATTTTTCTATGCACACATAATATTAAATAACAATTAATTAAATAATCTAACCAAACTATATAATAAAATCAATTAATATGCAATCTAATGCATCTACATGACTCTAAGTGATGTGTGTGAGAGAAATTCCTCCATCTTAACCCTACCAGGCTGCTAATCTCCTTTACCTTAACCACACCCTTGTCTTCGACAACCTGCAACTCATGATAAACTCAAATTTCCCATTAATAGGTTAGTAACCCAATAGTTGAAGCATAGCCGAAGCATCAAAATTAATAACATGAATATAATATTCATTTCATTTCATCTTTTCCATATTAAAATAATCATTCATCTTTCAAAATAACAAATTATTCATCTAACCAGACATAATTGTTCATGAATTATTTCCACATAAAGTAGTTCCAAAAAGTATCAAAGTTTGAGATGTGACATTATGGCTGTATTATAATATCATTTTCTAATTTTGTAGGTGCATCTAAGGAGCTGTAGCAACGTTGGAATCAGTCATACACAATAGATTTGGAGCAAAAATTTTAGGTGCACTCGTTTCATCTTTCATCTCTCATTTCAATCAATAATCATTGTTTGCAAACACACTTCAATTTGGGCATAAAAAGAACATTTGTTTGCATCACACATTTGGATTTGGGCATTAAAACACACCATTGTCTTCATTCACATCAAAATTGGGCATTAAAACAAACCCTTGTCTTTTATTCACACATCTTGATTTGGGATTAAAAGGAACAAGTGTCTTCATTGATTGGTGAATTTGAGTGAGATTAGAGGTGTGTATGCTCTTCTCATGTGCTTAGTGCGATCTTGAGAATCAAAAACACCTCTCATCCATTCATTTTCACACCACACATTTAGATTTTCTAAAGGGAAATTAACAAGTGTGAGTGTGAATCAAGTGTGTGTGTATGCAAGGTGATCTTGGAGATCAAAAACACCCACTTGGTTTTCTTTTGTCATACCCTTTCTAGGAGGCCTACTTGGAGACACACCACTCCAAGGGATGACCTCAACTATAGTGTTCTAGCGGAGTATAAACAACGAGGTGTGAATCGAAAGACACCCTCTTTGGAAGCTAAAATCTTGTCACTCTTGGCGAAGCCCCAAAGAACTTTATACCTTTGGGAAGTGAAGGTGAAGGGTTGGTTACCCCTTTCTCTTGGCTGTGTGGCATTATTTCCATTTCATTTCATAGAATTGGCCCCTCGTACCTTGAGTATATTCGGGACATCCTTAGTTAACTTATGCATCCTAGAGTAAGACCTAATTGGTCATACCTACGTGACTAATCTAGGCTTGTTGATGTGTCTTCTTCAAGTGATTTCTTAATCATCACATTTCATTTTCAAAGTCAAATTTGCTTATGTGTCTTACGTGTGTGATTCCTGTGTGTACATGTGTAATCATTTGTTTAGAAATTTCCAAATCAAGCTATAAACACCAAACACATAAACAAATCATTCTTAACATTCTTCCTAGTGAACACAATCATATCCTAATCATAATCATCCTCTTTCTAATCCAAACAATTTCATACTAATCAATTCAAATCATCATCCTAATCATTCCACATCATCATCATAATCTTAGTCAAGCACTTGCCAAAACGGTCTTAATCCTTAAAACATGCCAACATTAGAAGACCTAGTACCACAATTCCAAGACATCCTCCAAACAATTTACCAAATTCCATAACCTCTGGACCCACAAGTCATTCAAAGGCTCTATATCATCATCCAACAACTTCAAACAAACCAATCACCTCAAATGCAACAACTTCTAGCACAAGCCCAACACTTCATAGCCACTTGTCAAACCCAACAAGCACATCATCCTCTATCCATTCACTATCAACCAATGCCACCTCAACCCTACATGTCATCCCCCTTCACTTCGTACCAATCTAATCCATCCACATGTCAAATTAATTCCACATTAACTTATCCCATTTCATAATCCATCCACATGTCAAATCAATTCCCCATCAGCTTATCCCATTTCATACCAAGCCAATCCATCTACATGTCAAATTAATTCAACATCATCTTATCCCATTTTATACCAAGCCAATCCATCCACATGTCAAATCATTTCCACATCAACTTATCCCACTTCATACCAATCTAATCCATCCATGTATGTCAAATTAATTCCACATCAACTTATCCCATTTCATACCAAGCTAATCCATCCACATGTCAAATCAATTCCACATCAACTTATCCCATTTCATACCAATCTAATCCATCCACATGTCAAATCAATTCCACATCAACTTATCCCACTTCATACCAATCTAATCCATCCACGTGTCAAATCAATTCCACATCAACTTATCCCACATCTTTCCATGTCAATGCCACATCAACATATCCACCCACATCACAACAAGAACATGTGAGCCCAAGTCCACCTTGGCAACAAGATCAAATGCCCTCAACTTCATACCAACCCCAATATATTTTATCTACATATCCCACCATTTGACCTTACCATGAAATTCATTCACAAGACTATCAATGGCCTTCACAACAAGAACATGTCAACCCAAGTCCACCTTTGCAGCAAGACCTAATATCCTTTAGTCCTCATGCTACCTTTGACAAGGGAGATACTAATCTATCTTATGTATCCTATGAGTACCCTCCATCACTATCCACTCATATGCCAATACAAGAGCCTACTAGTTCTATACCAACACCGCCATGTACTCCCACTCCTAGTGCATTGGTCCATCAAACTTCTAGTCAATCAAGCCCTTCATTACCTTCATCATCAAGTTACTCTAATTTTTTGCCAAAAGCTAGGGCCGAGATGCTTTTACAATTGATGCTTCAAAGAAAACTCATTAAACTTCTTGACATCAAACCAGATGAAGAAAGTGCATACAATGAATATGACTATTGTTCATACCATAGGACCAAAGGTCATGATACAAATGAATGTCCCATATTTATCCCAATTTTCACCAAGACATACAAAAATGAAATCAATGAGTATGTCAAATCATCCCAATCCCACATGGCACACCCATCTAGTCCAAGTCCTAATCCATCCAAGCCTACTATTCCTCCATCCAATCCAAATCCCAATCCATCCACTCCCATTATGCCTCCATCCAATATAAATCCTAATATGTCCAATACCATTATCTCTTCATCAAATCAAAATCATAATCCTAAGCCTAAAACACCATCCACCATTATTATCCATCCACCCATACACTTATGAAGGATGTGATCCAATGGCTATTAGCAAGGAATAAACCATCTCCATGTCAAACACCTATCCTTGAGTCTATTAAAGAGCCTTCAAACACCTTGCCTATTCCTCCAACCCCTTCATGTAGTCCACAACCCATTGAGCCTATTGAAGAGTCTCCCACTATGAGTCCAAGTCAAGAGCCATTGTACCCTCATGTTGGCGATTGTCAAGAGCATGTCAAGCCTATCCAAGAGCCTTCAAATTCCATTCAAGAAACCCAAGAGGTATGTCAAGAACATAATCTAAAGCATGTGGAAACATCAAGCCCTCATCCAAATTAAGATCAAAGCATCTCTAAGTTCAACTCATCCATGACCTATATATTTTCTATGATCAAGATATTATCTATGATCATGACCCTATTCATGAGCAAATTTATCCTATTCATAGCACACTTAATCCTATGTATGCTCACATTTATGATCAAGGTCTTATCTATGATCATGAAAACCATGATGATCCTCTTAGACAAACTTTATGCATTCCATGATCAAGAGATTATCACCCCACCTATCCCTACTCCCATAACCATCCATGAGCAAGACACCCAAATTGCTCCTATCCATCCTCCATCTAGCCCCATCCATGATCTACAAATATCTTCTTCCCTTGATGAGATACTTCGCTCCCAAGAAAACAGAGATGATCAAACCAATATCTTGGATCTTAATGAGCATAATGATATTCAAGTTCCTAATGATCCTTTGTCATCCACTATCAACCCCATTTCAAATCCACCATCATATTCTATTGGTCTATCCACCTTCATCCATGAATGTTCTTCCCTAGGACAACAACAATCATTGTCTACTACCTCACCTTCTCCATCCAATAAGGAGCTCGCGTCTAGTTTTCCAAACACACATAATCCCATTGTCCATCGCATACTCCAGAAAATGAACTATTAAGGTAAATGCTTAGGCCTTCATGAACAAGGAATTTTGGAGCCAATACATGTCAAAGTCTCTCCACGCTCATATGGCCTTGGATATACACCCCAAGGAAAACAATCTAAAGATGAACTGGTACTTCCTCCATGCATCCTAAGTCCACTTTCCATCACGAATCGTATCATTCACCCAAAACATATGTTGCCATCCCTCCTCCATTATCCTACAAATCCCAAAAGCATGTGACCATACACCTTCCATCATACACTTTACCTCCACTACTTCCAACTCCTAATATCCCCCCATCCAATCTACCACCACTCCTCCCAATACCTAATATCCCTATCCTCAAATCCCCTTATCCACTTATCTATAAATCCACTTTTAATCCCTCCATCCATAAATCCCCTCACATTCCCAATCATGATCAACAAATGCACACATCGTCTAAACAAGAAGCTTCCCCCAATCCCAAGGGATTCAAACATAAAAATTTAGATGCCTCTACCCATAAAGAAAAAAATTCTACAAAACCTCTTTCCTTAGGGTACAAATGCAAAGAGTCAAAGAAAAATCCGTCCAAACAACTATATAAGCGTATACCTCCAAAAGAAAAGTCCAAAACTAAAATGGTTTGGGTACCTAAGCAAAAAGAAAGCAAGTCAAATGAATCATCCACATCTCAAAAATCCCAACAATCCTCTTCCATCCAAAAATTCCAAAAATCCCATTCCATCCAAAAATCTCAAATTCCTTCATCCCACAAGCAAAATAAAAATCATAAAAATCCCAAGTCTATGTGGGTACCCAAATTCCTACATCAACCATCCCCTAAACAAACATGTCCATTGCTTCCTACACCTCCTCCAAATCAAAAGCTTCAAGGTTTATCACGGTGTGTGTAACTGTTGGTCTTGGTTCCCTTCCATTCCACAACATTCCCACATACCTCCATCTCCCCATCTTTCATCCATTATCCTACATATTTCATCCATCCTATCCCTATGGTCCATGCTTTTGGATAAACTTTTCACCCATCCTTTTGCATAAACCTTCCATAAACCACATCATAATCCTCTAGCCACCCTACCTTAAACCTCATAATCCACTATTCTTCCCTATGTAATCCACATCATAATCCACTTTTCCCCATCCATTATCCTTCCTTCATAATCCACATCATAATCCACTATCTTCCCTACGCAATGCATATCATAATTCACTATCTACCTAATCCATCTCACTTTCATGCAATCCCTTACCAACATCGATGAGCATAATGGCATTTGACATGGTCCATGTGATGACATTTATCTATTGGGACTAGACACTTGAGTCCCTCCTATCCATATTCCCCTTCTCCTATAAAAAAAATCAAAATAGTAAAGAGAAATTCATTTGTCCAATGGTGAAAACCACCCTTGGTGGCGCCTTGGATAAGTACCATGATGAAAACTTGACAAACAGGCATCATGTGTAGGTTGATTATCTATGTCACTTACACTTGGGGGCACATTGTCTCATCCAACCCATCATTTCCTATCCTATCATATCCTATCCTACCATCCTTAGCCATTACACCCATATACCTATCATATTGAGTCCATTCATCCTTTCTTCCTTCTTTTGATCTTGATAAAGACATGGGGGCAAAATGTTGACAAATGAATTGGATATCTCTTGATATACCTTATCCTTTCCAAACCAATCCATCATGTCATCCTTTCGTCATAAGTTTGGTCATGTAAAATCCTAAGTCTACTACCTAGAATGGGGCATGTTATTCCTATGCGACATAGTCTTTGGAGATCACATCCTACCTCCCTTATGATGCATATAGCCATGCTATCCACTATCACCTATCCTTTTATCCATTCATCCATCATGAGTCTTCCATCCCATCCATTATTGCTTATCCATTTATCCATCCATATATCATGTGCCTTCCATCCACTATTGTTTATCCTTTTATCTATCCATATATCATGAGCTTTCACCTATCCTTTTTCAATCCATCTATGACGAGTCCTCCATCCCATTTACTATCACCCATCCTTCCATTCATCCCATCCTACCTCCATCCTTGCATCTAGACTTGGTTTTCCCTTGTCCTTGGTGTCTAGCATAAAGGCTGTCCAAATTGTCATCCAATGCCATCGTAAAACATTTCAAAAATCCAAAAAAATCAAAACATGTCAAAAACCAAAAAAAATCAAATATCCAACAAAAGTCCAAGAAATAAGACCAATCAATTCACTCCAATCCAATCAATTCTCCTAATCAAATCAATCACATCAATTCAAATTCATCAAATCATTCCTTCAAGTCAATTCTTCAATCAAATCATCAAATCAATCCAATCATCAAGTCAATTCATTAAATCAATCCATCAACTCATTCCATCACATCAAGTTAATCAAGTCACTCCAAGCAATGATCCTAATGCAAGTCATCCATAATCCATACCAATCAAGTTAATCGGTCTTGTCAAACTTATCCAATTACATCAATGGTCTTAATCCTAATCTTGCTGTAAACTAAATAAATCAATCATCATCATCATCAATGGGATATATCGTTCCCACATCCTTGTGTTGATCTAGGGATATATCGTTCCTCACAATGACAACACTATCATCATCATCATCAATCAATCATTATTAATTAGTCATTGGTTTACAGTTTGAAAGGGGCAATACCTTGTTTGTTTTTGAATCATTTGTGCATGCTTGCTTGCTTGTGTGTGTTATCATTTTAACTTGTATTTGTATTAAATCTGTATCCTTCCAGCTAATATTCATATCTTGTGTATGTTGGAATATCTTGTTGCATTAACCTTTACATCTAAGGTCATATCATACCTTTTGTGCATTAGGACTTTAATGCTCTAAGTTTACTTCCTCATACGTTAGACAAGGTTGTATTACACTGTGTGCACAAGACACATTGTCACCTTGGTCCTTATACCTTGGTGCATAACGTCTAGTGCTATATGAAACACCATGGTTACTCACCTTCATTGTAGCATAACACATCTTTCCTTTCTTCTATCCATTCCCTTAGCTATCTTCCTTAACCAATCCCTTTCATTTCAAGAGCCTACCCATGTTTGTCCAACCCGCCTATCCTCTCGAGGGAGCATCATCATCCTATCCTTTTCATAATCATTATCCTTTTTCTCTATCCATACCTTAACTTATTTGAAATGATGTTACTTGACATAAATATTATTATCTCAAACATCATCTCAAAGAGGGGCAAAATGTAGACACCCAAATTTGTCCATGTCTTGACCATCACCTAGTCGATACATTATTAGAGACATCATGTAGCATTTTGTCCTAATCCCACTCCTAATTCCACTTATCCAACTTTCCAATTAATTAAATAAATTCTATTTATTTAATTAATTTCCCATCCTAATCCCATTTATATCTCACTAGCCAATTAATTAAATAAATCTCATTTATTTAATTAATTTCCTATTCATCCCACTAGCCAATTAATTAAATAAATTCTATTTATTTAATTAATTTTCCACCTTTTATCTAATTTAAATAAATCAAATATTTTTTAAAATTATCCCTTTCACATTTTCCAACTAATTCAAATAAAATATTTGAATTAGGTCTTCACCTTTCATCACATTCCAACACTTGTCCACCTCTCAATTGAATCATGTGTGGTAGTACAACTTTCATTTAATATCATTCACATGTCCAACTAATAGGTCTCCTTTATTCTCCTTCATACACTTGTCACATGACTACAACTCCTCATGGAATGGGAAAACCTAGTCAATCCTAGCCGTCCACATCATTCAATTAGCCTTTCAATCTTAGCCATTCATTCAAACCAACCCCTTCTTATAAATCAACCCTCTCACAAGCCATTTGCAAGGCATTGAGTTTGAGTATCCTTATGCTGTTGAAATATCATTAGATCCTTTGCATCATTCATCCTATGCTATTGTTATGCTGCTGAAATAGTGAGCACCCAACATTCCCCCCACAATCATCCTTTGAAATCATGCATTCTTATGCAAGATTGAGAAGAGCAATAGAGATGAATCAAGCATAGCATGGAGATCGGTTTGCATATGCATTTGTTATTTTGATTTTCATGTTATCTTGTTCTCTATTGTGCTTGTTAGGGTTTCATGATTGTTGTTTATACATTTACCCTAGATATTTTAACCCTAACTACAGTATGTATATTCATAGGTTTTATACTTGAGTACTTTAGAGAGTACACTCTTTTTTAAAGGGTCCTGAAAAATACAAAAAATGGAAAAAAGTCCTAAAAAAATTTAAAAAAATGGAAAAAGGTCCTAAAAAAATACAAAAAAAAGAGAGAAATCAATTCGTTCAATGGTGAAAACCACTTCGGTGGCGCCTTGAGCAAGTGCAATGGTGAAAATCAAGAAATCGACACCATGTGTAGAGGCTTTGCTCCTCTTTCCTTTAGAGATCCACTTGAACTTTCCATCCCATTCACCCTCCACTTCATAATAACCTTTTCACACTCACCATGGCTTGTGAATTGTTCGATATTCCCCTTGCTTGCTCGCTTCTCCATGCATACTAAGTTGGTCCTTTTCCTCACTGGGGCATTTCCTCGACCTTAGCTATGGGTTGCGTTACTTAACATCTCGCAGTTAGAAAAACTATCCTCATTGTCTGTCTCTTTGCTCACAATTCATCTCATTCCATCAAATATTCCAAAAAACACAAAAAAATAAAATATTCCAAAAATCCAAAAAAACCAAATATTCCAAAAATCCAAAAAACTCAAATATTCCAAAAATTAAAAAAAAAACAAATATTCCAAAAATTCAAAAAATCAAATAACTTCAAAAATTCCAAAACAATGATACTTTCAGATCGCCACACAGCTCTGAACTTCAACAAAATCAAAACATGCCAAGATTGACAATCAAGCAAACATTACAACATACTTATCAATCCATCTTTCAAATCCAACCAAATGCATAAACTGTGACAAGAATTAGTTCTACATTGAAGCATGATGCCTGTTTGTTTGTCGGTCTTTGATTGTTTTATGATTTTATCTTTGGTGGCATGTCTTTTAGCTTCTCAAGGATGCCTTGGACTAGAGAGGCAAGGATGGGGCATGTTCACTTGTTTATTGTCTGTGGATTGCTCCTTATTCATAGGATGAATCATCTTAAGACATGGTTGTCTAAAATCATCGAGGACCTATGAGTCTAGTGTGGATGAGAGCATTCCTTGTCTAATAGTGTCTTCCATGCACTAAGTATTTAGGTCATCTAAGGTACTTATACCTAGATGCTTATACTTTATTGCTTAATCAAAATGCAAACAATATTCAGGTCGTCTAGACGTTCATGTTATCTAGACGCTTATAAAAATTTACAACATAATAAGCTCTATGACGATAAAAGCACTATGTAAAGCACAAGAATTTTCATCACCTTCATTTCCTTCATATCCATTTTCATCTATCATTTCTTCCATCCATTTCCTTCATCATTTCATTTTTCTTCATGCTCCTTATCTCAAGGAATAATTAATCTCTTTATCCAACTGATACCTGTCTTCTAATCCAAATATCAGATAAATCAACTTGCTTTTAGCATGGGATTCCAATGCTCCTTGATCACTCAATCTATTAATCAATAATTGTTTTGCACTAGCATTAATCTCAATCAACTTAATCATCTTATCAACCTAGCTATACTGGGCCTTTCCATCAATTGTTTGGTTACGCCTATCAGTTGTGCATTTTAATCAAATGTACATCTTTGCTTATCAGTTGTGCATTTTCATCAAATGTGCATCTTCATTTAATCACTTGCACAATATCAATTATCAAATCCTCTTCACATGATCTATCGAGAGATTAATCTTATCACAACTTTCTCGATCAATCTCTCGAGGGGGCATATCATCCTTATCATCATCCTTACCAGGATATCCCTGAGGCACATATCAGTTAATCAAATCTTCTTTTTCTTTGAAACAACGTGACATGCTGCATTGTCTCAAAGAGGGGCAAAATGTAGACACTAAAAATTGCCCTAGAATCTTTCTTCTAAATTAAATAAATAATTAAATTTATTTAATTATCCTTAGCCTAATCTTTCCTCCAAATTAAATAAATATTTATATTTATATAATTTTATCCAACTTTTCATTCTATAATTAAATAAATATTTAGTATTTATTTAATTATTCATGTCACAAATTAATTAAAATTCTATTTTAATTAATTAAACAAACTTACCATATTGAATATCCCACTCTTCTCTCTCTTCTTTTAGCATCTCTATCTTCTATCTCTTGATTTTGAAAACTTTCTCCAATCTTCATAAGTTAACTTCAATTTATCTTCTAATTGCATAAATGGCAATTTTCCCACTTTTCTTCCACCAAAAATCTATATAAACCCTCTCTCTTTTCACCATGAAGGGGATTGGATTTTGGGATCACACAACTTTTCATCTGTTCATCATAGTTTTCTTGATGCATTTGTGCTTATAAAAATCTGAGAGCATCAAATGTGTAATCTAAGATCTTGATGATAGGAAACAATGGAGTTGCTTTTCTTTTGAATGCTTATGTTTGGTTTTTTCGTAGTTTAATATTAAATTTCTGCATTTGTGTTCATTTAGGAGATACTTCATTGATGTGATGTTGCAAATACTTTGATTCGAGTTTTATAGATTCATTAGCTTTTTTAATTTTCAGCATCAACAGTTCCAAAGAAAGAAGCTGCTTTTAAAGCCATTAAAAAGACAAGGGATGGAATTGTTGATGAAGATGAAAGCCTTGATGATGTTGAAGAAAATTTTGTAAGAACACTGAAGAAAGGCTCTGGAAAATATAAAGGTAAGTTACCCTCCAAATGTTTCAATTGTGGAAAGGTTGGTCACTTTGCTTCTAAATGTCCTCTTAAAGAAGCTAGGAGAAGTAACAGAAATAGTAAATTTAAATGGAATTTGTTTTCCATAGAAGATAGTTGTTCTTCAAAAGATGAGGATCATGATGATTCAAATGATGAAACACTTTTTTTGGCCATGAGTGTTGGTGACAAAAAGGATGATGTTGGAAAATGTGGAAAAATGATACCTTGCAAACAGTCCAAAACAATAAAAGATCAATTTGGTTGTATGGATTGCCTTCCATGCAAAAGAAGAAACTAACGCTTGGGTTATTGAAAGTGGTTGTTCAAATCATATGACTGGTGACAAAGAGAAGTTTATCAGCCTTGAGAAGTGGGATGGTGGAGCTATCAAGTTCGGAGGTGATGAGTCAGCTCAAATATGTGGAAAAGGCACCATAACTATTGATGGAAAGAATAGGACTGAGGATGTTCTCTATGTCAAAGGATTACATCACAATCTTCTCAGTGTCAGTCAGATGTGTAGGAAAGGTTACAATCTTACTTTTCTTGCCAATGGTTGTGAAATCAGGAAGGCAGGATCCAGAAAGCTAGTTGCAGAAGGTATCAAGACATGTGATATTTATCACTTGAAAGAGGTAAATGGAAGAACATGTTTGTTGTCTCAATCCAGTGAGTGTTTGCTGTGGCACAAAAGAATGGGACACAACAATTTTGATAATATGGTAAGAATCATCTCTACTCATGTAGTGAGAGATATGCCTAAGATAATCAAGCCTGCAAACACTGTATGTAAGGAATGTCAAATGGGAAAGTAGAAAAAGACAAGTTTTAAAATCAAGGAGTACTCTTCTTCAAAGCCATTGGAGCTAATTCACATAGACCTATGTGGACCTACAAGAGTAAAGAGTCAACAAGGTGAAAGGTATTTTATGTTGCTCATTGATGATTATTCTAGAATGACTTGGGTTACCTTCTTAAGAGAAAAATCTGATGCCCTTGATAAGTTCAAATTTTTCAATGCTTTGGTTGAAAATGAAATGGATACTAAGATCAATTGTTTAAGGTCATATAGAGGAGGTGAGTTTACTTCAAGTGAATTTGAAAAGTTTTGTGAAGATCATGGTATTAGGAGGCATTTGTCTACTCCTAGAACCCCTCAGCAAAATGGGGTAGTGGAAAGAAAGAATATGGTTGCGCAAGAAATGTCTAGGGCAATGTCGAAAGATGCAGAGCTACCTGATATATACCAGAAGGAAGAAATTCACACTACTGTCTATCTAACTAACAGAGTGCAGTTAAGGGTCAATAACACAAAGACCCCTTATGAGTTGTGGTATGGAAGACCTCCCATTGTCAGATACTTCAGGATCTTTGGCAGAAAATGCTATATCAGAAGAGATGTTCAGAAGACCTAGGAAAGTTTGATTCAAGATGTGATGAAGGGATCTTTCTTGGTTACTCAACCAAAAGCAAGGCCTATAGATGCTACAACAAAAGGTTGGGAAAGATGATTGAAATCAAAAATGTCAAAGTAGATGAAGACTTGTATTAGATCTCACAAGATTCAGAAGACACTGAATATGATATCTTTCCTTGCATTGAAAATGAAGAAGTGAAAGAAGAAAAGGAACAAGAACCAGAGCAGATGCCTAAGACCCCAACAAAGTATGTTTAGAAGAATCACTCACTAGAACAGATCATTAGAGACAAGAATGAAGGTGTGCAAACAAGGAGAAGGTTTTCCAAGACACATGAGCAAGCAAACTTGTGTTTATTATCAAAATTAGTTCTAACCTAAGACCTTTGTTAAAGCCAACAAGGACGATGGATGGATAAAGGCTATGGAAGAAGAATTGAATCGGATTGAGAAGAATCAAACATGGGAATTGGTTCCCAGACCAGCAAACAAGAATATTATAGGAACAAAATGGGTGTTTTGGAACAAACTAAATGAAGAAGGTGAAGTTGTAAGGAACAAAGCAAGACTAGTATGCAAAGGATACACTCAAGTAGAAGGCATTGATTTTGAGGAGATTTTTGCTCCAATAGCAAGGATGGAGCCAATCAGAATGTTCCTTGCTCTTGCTTCTCATAAGAACTTCAAAATATATCAGATTGATGTCAAGTCAACATTTCTGAATGGTGACCTAGAAGAAGTATACATTGAACAACCAAATGGTTTCCAGATGTCAGTTCAGATCAAGACATGGTATGCAGACTCAAAAAGGTTGTGTATGGTCTCAAGAAAGCACCTAGGGCTTGATATGTAAGATTAGACAAGTACTTACTTTAGCAGGGCTTCAAGAAAGGTACTACAGATAGTAATCTTTATATAAAGGAAGAAGGAGACATGATTTTGATAGTTGCAGTATATGTTGATGACATATTCTTTGGTGGAGATGATGATATGTGTAAAAGGTTTGCAGAGGAGATGCAAAAGAGTTTGAGATGTCCATGATTGGTGAAATGTCTTTTGTTGATGATGATTTTCAGTCATAACAACATGCATAAAAGTTCACACAACAAACCTTTATTATCTTGTAAAGTACGATCAATTTGGAATGAATTGATGACTCCAAGGCTCCGTTGATCAGGTCATGATTGTTTGACGTTACTCAGAGGTTGATGTGCTATGCTATTTTCCATTCAAGGGGCTTTACAATGTCATGTACTGTGAATTGATGTTTAAACATCAGGTTATACACCTGCTTCCTGTAAATTTACTTCACAAACGAGGTTATTTCCACTATGTTCAACAGATGATGATTATATTTATAAGTTTGATCAATTCTTCTAAACATCAACTGTCATGAACTGATTATACTTCTACACTTATGAATTTATGTAAATAATGTGCCTTTAAGCTGATATTTGTAAGATTATTGTTGTCATTTATGTATATTTGCAAGAGATTATCAATTTTACATGCAGATTTTACTCAAAGATGCTTTAGATGTTCAATTTCCTTTGGGATGTCTGCATATTTTATGTATTTGCTTAGAATTATTTGTGTATTTGCAATTGTGAAGGTGATTTTTAATGAATTTAAACAAATTGATATAAATTCTTTCTAATCTTAACTAAATTTAATGAATCTTCAGCTATTGGTTCACATACATTCCAGATACTTTCATGAAAGGAAGAGAATCAAACCATAGGTTCACCAGGATGTTCCATAGCTAGCTATAGTTGATGCAAACTTCAAGGTAAAGAATGTCAACAATATCCACAAATTGACATGCACTCCAAGGGATGCAACATATCACAGTGAGATATCTAAATGACATTCACAAGATTACTCAGAATTTACGATGATATGTAATCAGTTATTCACTTTCATTAAGTAAACAAAAGACATGTACATTTGCAATCAGCTTTGAAATTAGTCCTGAATGGCTTCAACAATCTAACTTTAATTAAGTTTCTAATAATCTACAATGTGCACTCCATCTCCTTTTATAGAATAAGGAGAGGAGGTGGTTACAAGTGATCAATGCTCAAGATTTGCCTATCTAGATCAATGATCAATATCTCTTCTTTGACTGGGTCAACACCTGTAGACGTGGCACAAGTTTCCAGCTGGCAACCATTTGGTAGAACTTGATCATTTCTGTTATCTGATTATGCATATGACCCTGTCATCATGCATCTCTACTTACTCTTTATCCTCTTCTTCATCTTCATTTTCTTCTCCTTCTTCATTTGCATCCTCTTCTTCATCTTCCTCTTCTTCTTCATCACTATCATCTTCATCAGCTCCAGGGTCATGCCTTACATGCATGTTGATTATTCCTCTAACAGATTCATAGGCATGTACTATTTCCTCAATCTGCCCTCCATCTTGAACTTTGGTATTTACTACAGCATGCTTGTGAGAATGAAACTATGCCTGAAGAGAATTCCATTTTCTCTTTCTACTATTTAATGTCTCATTGTATATCTCCACTTTAGCTTTCATTCTCATGGCCTTATTTATCACATCCTCTATCAGGTGATGAAGAGGGTCTTCTACTGCTTTCTTAAAATTGTTATGGAAGGCTTGGACAACAAAATTAGTATCCTAATTTTCTATTTTCCCTTCTACTTTGTCCTCTAGAGCCTCCAGGGTATTTATTTCTTTTGCCACGAGATGATGTAGTTTAACACTAATATCTTTGAGCTTGCCACTACATCTCCTCAAGATATCACATTCAAATCTGGTGTCTTCACACCAAATGCCCAACAACTGTGTAGTCTTATTATCCAGTACTTTATTATCCATAAGTATTTTCATGTCTATCCTCTTTATTTCACCTAAGGCATCCAGATGTTTTTCCAACTTGAAGGACCTTATCCCTACCTCATTTTGTAACTTATCTACCTTGCTCCTTAGAGAACCAAGAGAATCCCAATTCGAGAGGGAGGTTTTGACTACTTTCTCTGCCTAAAAAACAAAAGAGACAAACCAATTATCCACTAGCTGAGCCTTATGTTTCATGAGGTCCAACCCCGTTATCTCATCTTGAGATATGATAGTAAATGGGGTGGCTGTATTGAGTGGGGTATACTTGGGTCAATTAACCCTTTTATAAATGAATGTAATTGAGCAATGTGCTCCTTATGCTGTTTGTTCTTATCATGCTCTTTCTTTACACTTTTCAACAGGAAATCAATGCTATCCTTGGCCTCTTGGCCTTCCTGTTCCTCAGTAGTGAAGCCAAGATCAATATCAGTTATTTGAAAGTCATCAATACTTATTTTCCCTTTCTCCTTATCTACCATTGGCAATGCTACCTAAGCTATGCTCCTACTAGTGGTAGGATCTCTCCTTATTACAGAGGTTGGTCTTGCCTTCCTTTTTGGCTTCATCATACTTGCTAAAAATAGTGTAGAAACATCAAACTCAGGTGCATCATCTATCTGTTGAAGATTTATTTCTTGTTGTAGCCAGTATGGAACATCACCCATGGGCCCTTGTTGGTCATTCTACTTATTTTGAGCATCCTGAGACTCTGTATTATGCTCTACCCTCAGTGGTGAATCTTCTTTCCTTGGTTCTTCCTCACGCACATTCTCATGAGGGATCTCTTGCTGAGGTATCTCCTATTGAGGAATTTCCTGCTGAGGGGGAGGCTCTTGTGGTGTATGTACATTCTGATCATGCACCTCCTCTTGCAATTTATCCTCATGTGGTTCTTGAATATTTTGATCTTGTGTATTTTGTGGCACTTGGTCTTCATGAGAAGATTGTGCATTCTGATCTTAGGGATCACCTTGATCACCCTTGGCCACATTCTTTGGTACCTTTGGCTGACCACCATATTATGATAGACTCTGTTCTTCACCTTTCGATGCACTTATTTCTTCAAGGCCCAAGTCTTTCCCCAATTCTTTTTCATCTGTTTTCCCTTCTAATGCTGGGTTATTATCTTTCTGATTATCATCCTTAGCAAGTGATGATGCACTATTCTGGTCCTTATCCTTATCAAGCATTTCTTTATCAATTTCTTCATGCACACTGATTTCTACCTTCTCAAGCTCCAAAGGTGGATCATTATCTCTGTTTTGATTTCCATCACCTTGGTAAGCCAAGTCTATTACTGCAGGGCTAGTGACCTGGTCAACCAAATTGGTCAATCCTATCTATTGGGCTACATCCTCGGGATCATCTTCTTCAATTTCCTCTGTCTCGACCTACTCCTGATAAGTTTATTTTTAAACCATAGGAGTCCCATAAGGAGTCATCTTTGTATTATCCACTAAGGTCTCCATCCTTTGAGTAGCAACATCTCTAACTATCTCATCATCTGACAAATATACTGTATCATCGAGTGGAAGAGGCGGCTCTTTCCTTACTCTATGTCCCTCTTCTCTCTACTCTTCTACCTTCTCAGTTTTAAATTGAATAATATCTGGGATGGGAACCTCATGTTGTAGGTTCTTCATGATACATAGACCACCTGTACCCCTTAATAAAATAGGATCAACGTTCACATTTCCTCTCATTGCAATTTTCTATTTCTTTTGGGGTGGTGTAGGTTGCACCTTCTTCCTCTTCTTTGTTATTAACAAATCATCATCTAAAGGTTTCCCATCCAACTGTTTCTCCTCCAACGATTCCTCCTTCAACGGTTCCTCCTCTATAATCATAGGGGCAAGCTTTGTGACCTTTTTCTTTTGTTTAGCAGAGGTATGAGGTGATGCAGCTACAGATGTAGATGCCACATCTCCTTTTGGTTGGATTCTCCTAACAATCACTCTTGCTTGTACATGAGCTTCCTTCTTGTTTTTACCCTACTACTTTTCCTCTTTAGTTGGCTACCTTTCTCCATTGGATTTCCTCTTCTCAATGAGAAAGTCATCATATTCTTCTTCAGATAATTCTTGTCTTTTCTTCTTATTATACACAGTAAGGGCTACACCCCTCTTCTTCAATTTAATGATTTCAACACTTACCCAACTCTGGGTCAATTGAATAACCTTCTACGTTATTTGATCGAATGAAGTCACCTCAGGCTGAGTCAAATCAAGAGCTGATATGGTTTCATTGTACACTTTCTTGTCCTCATACTCACTGGACATAATCTTTTCATCATCCTTATGGAACTAAATAGGCACTGGTATGCAATCAAAGGTGTGAATTTGATTGAGAGTGAGCCTCTGGTAAGTCCTTCTCTTGACTTCTGCCTCGTCGTCACAATCAGTCCAATAATCCTCAAGGTGTCTTTGATGTATTTGTTTTCCCAGTAATGCCTGCATCTTGCCATATGGGTCATATGACCTAGCTATTGAAAATGGCTACAAGTGCGTTAACTTTAATCCTCTAATTGCATCCTTGATACTTTGTCTGTCGGGGCATATATACCAGCCAATGAAGACTAGAAACAACATAGGTGGAATCTTCCTCTTCTCAATGTGAGCCTCTCTGAGGTCAATATTTGTTTAGCAAATTCCATCAAAATGACCCTGTCATTAGGGTATCTAGGCAGCATGAGAGGGTGCCCTTCAAAGCCTTCTATTCTCATGTATGAAAATGTAGGGAACTGGATAAACCAAGCCCCATACTTGTAAATAACAGCTTGGGCTTCCACACTTAATCTTTTTGTTCTATCAAAAGGAGTCATTCACTATCTTATAATTTTGGAGGGATTCCCTCTTGCTCAGCTGTGGGTAGTGTTCCCATATGTTTACATCACCAAGGTTGTTTCCAACCCTGCCTACTATTTGTAACCCATTAAATGTTCCTCTAAAGGCACATGCATATATGACATAAGAAGTCATACGAAACATGCACATCTTGCCACTCAGCCTTCGCATTCCGTCATCTAAACTCACTTATGATCTTAGCCCAGAGAGGCTTGTCGTCTGAATATTCCACCATCCAGATAATTCCATACATCCAATTTTTGAAGTTTCCAACATGTTTTCTTCCCGTCATTCTTCTAAGCATGACCATCATGTACTGATATTCTTCAGCAAAATCCAATTTAAACAAGTATACAGGAAATTTAGCAGAGGCCTTGTATGTACTGCTCTTGGATCTCCACTAGTACATGACCCTCCTGGCCTCTTTCTGATTACTATGGTACTCCTTTTCTAACCTTCTTAGGCTCAATCTGACCACATTAGATCCTATAGGCAAATTAAATGCAGAGGTGATGCCTTTAATTGAGAAATCTGCATACACCCTGCCATGCTTCTCCACTCTTCAAGTTTTTGGATTATAGTTCCACGCACACTCAACCACTAACTCAGTAGCCTCCATGGCGTATGGAAATCCCCCAGCGTACCACATCCCTGAGGAGTATATTCTTTGAAGTAAAGGGTTTCCACTTCCGTTATCTAATCTTCTCGTCCATGCATCTAGGTTTGTATTTCCTTGATGTGTGTCATTTATCATCCCATACTTGAATCCTACCCCTTCAGGCTATAAGAACATGGGCTTTAAGAACACTATGTTGGACCTATTCCTTTTGATTGCCATTAAATCCTGTGATAAAACCATGCATTTCTTACCCTAACATGTTCGTGCATGCAGTAGGGTTCAAGGATCACATATATTTCATAGCAGTAATTTTATTATTCTAACTCATTTCATGCATCATCATGCTGATTAACATAGTAAAACCATTTTTACCTCATGATTTACCGTAGACGACAAAAGAGATGGTTTCAAATTTACTTACTTGATAATCGCTTTCCTCTTTTACTATATGAATGATAATAGTATGAATGTGACTGTGCTGTATTTGTCATTCCGTTTAGTTGAGATGCGGGTTCCATTCTGTTTGCAGGTGACTGTGATGCTTTGACCTTCAGAGCTCTGTAATTTTTGCTTAAACGTAGGGTAAATGTGAATAAACTCCAAAATTTACCTTTTAACTGATCAATACGACAAATTAGGGTGCGGTTAATGTCTTCCGTTCAAGTTCATTGATCAACACATAACATTCTGTGGATGTTTGACAAGTGGCGGGCTTACATTTGAAATTTGAGAGCGCGACCTACCGATGGGTTCACATTTAATGCAGAGGGTGATCTCTTAGAAAATTAGGGATATTTGAAAATATGACCCTCTGTTGAACATATGAGGATGACAACACCATGGATATGGTCAACCTTTGACTGATAACTGAGATCAGGTCGCATTACCCTTGTTAATAAATCATGATGATACATCGTGTTCATATGACCCATGGGGTTTACCACGTGGCATGATTGGATTGGTCACTATGAAACTGGGCATATCGGGTCATCAAGGTGAATATGAGGGATATTGAAAATATCTGGGTCATTTAATGTTTAGAAAATATCACCCCACTCGAGAATGTGAGAGTGATGTCAATCTTTTATGAGCCTTTGAAATTGTTTCAAAAAATGACATCATGGTCATATTGGATATGGTCAGGGATATTTCGAAATGTGACCCTCTCAGGTCTAGATCATGATGATGTCATCATCTTATCATGTCCTCTTTGTTACCAGATTAAGATGACGTCATCGTCATGTTGAGGAATATGACAGATGTTTGGAAATGTGACCCTCTAATGTTAAGCAAATTAATGACATCATCATCAGAATGAGTTCTTTTATATATTAAAATTGGATGACGTCATGGTCATATTTCGCGAAGGGTGATATTTGGTAACATGACTAATATTTAGAAATGTGACCCTCCGAAGATATGTGTGCAGGTTTTGACGGGCATATACAATATCGCACTTAAGTTTGACATTCACATATCAGGGAACATATGGACATCAGGTGATCCTCTTATGTCGGGGTCATCTTAACGAATATGATTGACAATTAGAAATATGACCCCATGGGAAATATCCAGGTTGATCAAACTTTGACTTATCATAACTTTCTATCCTTAAACAATATCAGGGTGATCCAAAAGGCAAACCCATTTAGAATTTTGTATTCTTCTAGATTATGAGGTTTGTGACAACAAATTCTAACTTTGACAATTGACATGTCCTTTAGAGCACATGCATAAGCAAGGGTGATACATGCTGACTTTTGCCAAACCACCCAAAGCAAGAAAGCAAAAACAAGCAGAAGTAAAAAAAAGTTGGGTCCCTGTTTTGCTAAGGCAAAATGGGGCATGTTGTGTAACCACACAACATCTTTCTTCCTTGGACTTCAAATTTCCTAGCTAGATGGTGGTATCTTTATTTCTCAAGCTAAGTATGTCAAAGAATTGTTGAAGAAGTTTGGTATGGAGGATTCAAAACCAATAAGTACTCCCATGGTCACTGGATGTCACCTAAGCAAAGATGATGAATCTTCGGAGGTGGATCAGACTGTCTATAGGTCTATGATTGGAGCATTGTTGTACTTGACTACTTCTAGACCTGACATTATGTACGCAGTATGTGTAGTTGCTAGATATCAAGCCAATCCTAAGCAAACACATGAGAAGGCAGTAAAAAGGATATTCATCTACTTGAAAGGAACTCTAGACTATGGTCTATGGTATCCAAAACATAACGACTTTGATTTGAGTGCATACACTAATGCTGACTGGGCTAGTTGTGTTGATGATAGAAGAAGTACAAGTGGTGGTGCTTTCTTTCTAGGAAGCAAATTGGTTTCATGGCAGAGCAAGAAGCAAGATTTAGTGCCCTTATCAACTGTAGAGACAAAGTATATTGCAACAACCTCCTATTGTACACAAGTGTTATGGATGAAGCAAAATCTGAAGGATATCAAGGTATTGTATGATGAGCCTATTCCTATTTTGTGTGACAATACAAGTGCTTTCAATATTTCCAAGAAACCAGTGATGCATTCTAGAACCAAGCATATAGCAATCAGGTATCACTTTTTGAGAGAGAAGGTTATAGATAAAGAAGTGAAGTTGGAATATGTTCCAACAAAGGATCAAATTGCAAATATCTTTACTAAGGCTCTTGGAAAGGACACCTTTGAGGATCTCTGATAGAAGTTAGGGGTAATTGCCCCTCCTTCTTCTTGCTAAAGGTGCATAGTGGTGCATCTGTCCAAGGGGAATTAATACTATATCCTTACTTCCTGGACTGATGATGGCTACCTTCCAGGGAGAGCAGGTAGTGGTTGTTGATGATAGGGGGGTTTGTTTGTTGCAATAAGTTACAACCTAAAGAAAAATGTGCAGATGTATGGTTGCTGATGAGCTGATGGTAGTTGCCCTTTGCCCTTGATGTCAAAGGGGGAGAAATGTGCAAGTATGTGTTTCCATCAATGGTAAAGGGGGTTATTGTTACACATATGGTTCCAATGGTTGTATTGTTTGCCATTGATGTCAACACTGTCACTAGGTTGTCATTGATAACAACACTATTATGAATGTGTAATAGTGTTCATAGTTGGATGTAATGCTCTTGAATAAGATATATAGAGATAAATTGAGATAGGAATTAGATGCATGTCATGCTCCTAAAGAAGATGCTTTGAGATGAGAATTAGAATTTCATATCATGCCTTGTTCATTGCATAATTGAGTATGAAGTTACATTCAGATGGGAATTAGAAGCATCAAGAAGACACATTAATATGGGAATTAGAAGCACTAAGATATGGTATTGATGGACTAAGATATGTTGTATGCTCTCTTCTACTGTCCCTAAGAATGCATGTGTTAATGCAAAGAAGATGTAGCCTCTGGAAGTTGGTGATAGTCTCTAGAATGACCACCTTTGAAGACTGTCTGGGAAATTACTCAACATTTCTTTTTGTTTGGTTCTGGGCCTTTGTGGATTGGAATATAGCTTAATGTAATGAAAAATCTTGCATATTCCAAGTTTTATGATGTATGAACTACCAGAAGTATGTTTTGCAAAAGATAGAGTGAAGACAGTGTTGGCTCTGTGAAGACAGTCACTACATAGAAGCAAGATGCTCTGCATTCCTCTGCATTTGTAGATTTGGCTATGCGGTTTTGAAGATATGTTAAGATTATAGTGAAGATGATAATTCCAAAAATTTAGATCATTTACTCTTCCTCTATGAAAGTTGTACATGACAGAGTACCGGCATATGTTCTAGTAGAGTAAGCCAGTGTTGAAGGTTTGATGGAATGATCTGCATTCCTTCGCAAATGAATGATTGCCCTTGTAGTTTTGAGGACATGTTTCTAGATGTGTATTATATTCTTCTTTTTAGTCTCGAGGTTCTTGGTGGTCCACAGCTCAGTTTTTCAAATGACAGCATGTTGCAGTGTGTTCCAGATGATAGGATGTTCTCAAAGTTAATGATTGAAGATGTGTGGCACAATTATTTGATGTGAGATGGTAAAGGAGTGTTTGGTGATTTTTTATGAGCTATGTGGACTCATCTAGAAAAGTTTCATGAAGATCTTTCTTGTTTCTAGTACCACACAATGTTTTTCAAGTTGATGTGGTTGTTATACTTCAAGTCTTCATGTGTTTTCCACAAAGTTATCCTATTTCTAAATGAGTGGAGTGTAAAGATGTAATTCCTTGGTGTTTGAAGCTGTGAAGGATATTTTGGACCTGGTTAAGCAAGTGTTGGGATCTGCAAGGCTTGGATCTTCTGCTGGTGTAACGTGGTGTTTCACTTAGGACCTGTTTTCTACACATTTCATATTATGTGTTGTCTGATTGACTTGTAAATGTATTGTTCATGTTGTATCTGGCCGTCAAGCAATGTAATATCATGTATAAATAGTGAATCAAAGTGAGTGAGGTGAAGTGTGATTGCAAGTTGATTGAAAAGGTTTGCAAGCAGAATAAACATGCATTATTGATGTGCAATTGAAGGAGAAAGAGCAGAAGTTGTTGATGCTATTTGGATTCATCTTGAAGACATATTTGAGATAGTGATCAAGTCTAAAGTGTGCCTAATTGATCAGATCTTCAGAAGAAAGTGTGAAGAGGTAGAAGTGCAATCATCAAAAGTGTGAGTTTCAATGTTAGTTTTCAGATAGTAGAAAGACTGTTATACTGCAATCTTTTGTAAGCGTGTTCTCATTTCAGGGAGTAGTAGCTTCCTTGGGAGTGACACTAAAACAAATTCATTAGGGAGTAGAAGCTTCCTTGGGAGTGACCCTAAATCAAAGTTACTTAGGGAGTAGCAGCTTCCTTGGGTTATAGCCCCTAAAACAAAGTTATTATTTGAGCTTCATATATTGTGAGTTAATCCTCACCGTGGTTTTTCCCTTTTTAGGGTTTTCCATGTATATTTGATGTTATGTGTTGATGTGCATTGTGTTATTCTTTCATGTTGATATTGTAATGCTTAAGGTTTAATCTGCTGCAGATAAGTTGAAGTTATTGAAATTGAAAATTGTTTAAATACTAATTCACCCCTCCCTCAGTATTCTTGTGTGTCTATCACACCTTTTCTAGTGGAAGAATAATGTACACCAAAGTTTTGTGTACCACTCACATACCTTAATATTCTTTTTGTTGGACACTAATGAGACTCATGTGGATGATGCATGAACTACGAGATAAGGTTCATAGTATACATAATATCAGGTCTAGTTATGAAGAATGTGAGGCTCCTAGCCAAACTTCTATACAAAGTAGCATCCACCTTGGAACTTGCATCTTCCTTGGTCAATTTCTCACCAAGTGCTAAGGGAATTGAAATTGTTGTGCATGTATTCATTCTAAAATTTTCTAATAAATATTTTACATACTTGATTTGAGAAATAAGTATACCTTATGATTGTTGTTGCACTTTCACAGTGAGAAAATAATGCATCAGTCCTAGATCTAAAATTTCATATTCCTATTTCCTTTCTACCTAAAATTTATCCATTAGAGTTTTGTTGTTACTTGTATGAATAATATCATCAACATAAAGGAAAGTACTGAGAATTTCACTATCAACATTTTTGACATACAATATTGGCTTTGAGTGGCTTCTATTGAAACCATTCTTCAAGAAATAACTATTAGTCCTTGCATACCAGCAACAAGAGGCCTACTTCAACCCATATAGAGCTTTCTTCAACTTGTAAACCAACTTTTCTTTGCATATAATTTCATATCCCATTGTTTTTTCCACATAGACTTCCTCATCTATATCACCATTAAGGAAAGTTGATTTCACATCCATTTGACATACAATCCACTTGTATTGTACAAAAATTGCCAAGATAGTCTTGATGGTATTAAGTCTTTCAACTAGACTGAAGGTTTCTAAATAATTTACTCTAGGTGTTTGTGCAAATCCCTTGGAAATTAACCTTGCCTTGTTCCATTTTGTATAACCATCAAGATGGTATTTCACCTTATAAATACATTTGACTCTTTGCACTAATTCCCATGTATTATTTTTTGGGAATGGCTTCCATCTCCTCATTCATAACATCAATCCATACTTTCTCTTCCATTGCTTCTTCATACATAAATGGTTCAACTTGAATTTGACTGAGAAAAGTAAAATTCATATTAGTACTCTTTCTATAAATTTTACTTAATCTTCTTACCTTTCTTGAAGGACAAGGGACTTGATGTTGGAATTGCACTAGGATTGGATGAAGAATATCTTGAACTATCACTTGAATTTATGCTATCAGGAGAGCTTGGTGGACTTGAGCTTGGAAAATTGAACTTAAGCTACTACTGGAGCTTGAAATTGAGTCCACTTGAGCTTGTGGGCAGAGGAGGAATATTACCATCTTCTATATCCATAATATCACTACTTTTTTGTACACCTTCTTGCCACTACCATAGTCCACTTTCATCCAAAACCGTGTCTTGATTTACAATCCATTTTTATGACAAGATTATATAATTTGTACCCTTTAGTTACATCATAATATCCAACAAAGCTACAAAGCTAGGATTTTGCAACCAATTTCTTTCACTTATGAACTACAATAAATGCACATGTGTTGGACAGCCAAAGACATGGAAATGAGCCATAAAATACTTATGACCACTCCAAGATTCTTTTGGAGTGATGTTCTAAACTAATTTTATAGGACTAAGATTCAAGATGTATACTATTTTTACTACTACTTTTGCCTAATAATAATTAGGATGGTTCTTTGATTGTAACATGCTTTGTGTCATTTCCATAATGGTAAAATTCCTTCCTTTTGCAAAACCATTTTTCTGGGCGTATAGGTTACAATAAGTTATCTCTTGATGCCATGATTGTTACAAAAATCAAAGAAATCTTTCAAAATAAATTCTCCCCCTCCATCTATTCTAAGTACTTTGAGATAGTATGTATGCTTAATTTTTTCAGCCATGAACTTGAAATGCCTAAAGCATTTAAAAGCTTTAGATTTTTGCTTAAGAAAATATATCCATGTGTGACAAGAAAAATCATCAATAAAAGTTAAGAAATAAATATTCTTACCTAAGGATTTCTCCTACATATCAGCACAAATGTTAGCATGCACAATCTCAAGAGAAGATTTTTCCCTCCATGATTTGTTCACCTAAAAACTATCTTTATTTTTCTTTCCAACTACACACCCTGAACAAACATCTTCTCTTTTCTGAATTATTGTAAGTCCTTTCATCATATTCTTCTTATGAAGAAAAATCAATTCTTGAAAGCTTTGATGTCCATATCATTTATGCCATAACCAAAAATCATTTGTGGTTTCTTTGAGGGCATGCACTTTAGTGGAAAGTAAAGTGAGAGGAAACAACATATTCTCTATCATTGAAGCCTTTCCTACAAGATGATAATTAGCTAGTTTATCAAATATAATTTTGTAATAGTTATCTTCAAATACAACTTTTTTTGTTGTAATTTTCTCAATACTTATTAGATTATGTTAAAATTTTAGCACATACAAAGTATCGTGAATATAAGTAATTTATCCTTTCTTAATCTTTACATTAGGGGTACATTTTCCTATTACATCATCTTCTTTATCATCACCAAATTTCACTTGACTTCTCACAGATTCATCTAAATTGACAAAGAGATCAAATTTACCTATAATATGGTTTGAGCAACTATTGTCTAGGAACCACACATATTTATGATGTTCTTTTTCTATATTACATGTGAAGATTGTGGAGTGTTTTGTTTCTATAAAAGAATCCTTAGTATAGTTGGCTCATGAATTATACAAGTCAAATTTCTCCTTCATACGCTCAAATTCATAGTGCCCATAACGTTCACTATACTTGAATTGAATGTTTTTACAATCCACAAGACTTCTTTCTCTTCCTCTATAATTTTATCTTCCTCTTACTTTTCCTCTAACATGTCATCTACTAGTAAAAGGCTCCCCTTGAGATTTATTTGTTTGAGAAAGAGGAGTTATATATTTTTCTTCAATTTTTACTATAGACTAGAAAGCTTGCACTAGGCTCTCTGTAGAACACTGTAGGCATTCCTCTTGTGATTTAAAAGAACTTACCAACTCTACAACTTTGAATGTGATTAGATCTTTGCTTTCTTAAATGACAATCACCATTGGGTCATGTTTTGGAAGAAGAGATCTCAAAATTTTCTCTACAATGTTTTTCTCTATTACAACTTCCCCTTGAGTTTTGGTTGGCTCACTATACCTTGAGTCCTTGTGATAAAATCTGAAATCATGGAATCAGATTCTTTCATCCTTAAAATTTCAAAATATCTTCTAAAGGTTTGAAATCTTACCAATCTAACTTTGTCAAATCCTTGGTATGCAATTTACAAAGAAAAATTTGGTTCCCTTTTCACCATCTTTTATCCATTAGAGTTGGACCTACATTTGATCACCTTTTCCCTTATAAAAACCAAATTCCAAAGAAAATGTTCTATGTGAGCAATTGATTATTAGAGGGGGATACTAAGAGGGTTATTGTCCAAAGGTTTTCTTTCATTCTCAATTTGTCCTTTAAGAAAATTCTTAAATCTTTGACATTTACCCACAACTCTCCTTCCACAATCATGAAGAAAAAGAGTACACCAAGTGATGGTTCTCTCCCTCTAGTTGATCTACCTTGTCACACCCTGTTAGAGTGTTGGGTTTATTCTAACCCACACCTAGGCTTAAGTCACACTTAGTGGCTAAGTCTAACTTAACCTTGACATTAAAGGTTAAGTTCACTTTTGAGGTTAGTCACTTTTTTGTCTCACCACATGCGCTCACATGAGGTTAGTCATTTTGACACTTCACCTCAATAGAGGTTGGAGATATTATCTCCTCACCTTATGGGAGGTTGGAGACATTTGTCCAACACCCTCCACATATGCACACATGTGTTGATCTCATAGAGGGTTAGTCGTAGTTGGTTCACTCCTTCTCACCTCATTCTCCTTGCCTATATATGCAAGGCTCACTGTACTTTTTCATCATCTAGATTGAATATCAAATTTAGCTTTTTTGTACTCATGCTTTGTATAAGTTTATCTTGATTCTTGTTTGTAGATCTTGGCTGACATTTTTTTGGTATCAGAGCTTTGCAAACAAAATCCTTCTCAATTCTAAGCAATTTCAGGAAAAGCTTTGTCAAGATTTCATTATTGTTGAAGTTTGCTTGCTGTCGCCATTTTTGTGTTTTGTTGCAGTTATATATTTGTGATTGGTCAAGGTCTCCATTTTTCATTGTTAACTGCAGATTTCAGACGTCTTCACACACTGACCTTGGTTACTTTTTGTGGCTATTAAAAGTCAAAGTCACCATTTCCATCTGCTGTTTTGGTCGCAGGTTTTACTCTTGGAGGTCATTGTTTCCATATTTTAGCAAGCTGTTGTTTCCATGCTTGCATTATTTGCTGTTCAAAGGCTTCCACGACCAAATCGAGTCAATGCCATCAAGGCGCTCACGCCCATCCCAGAATCCTATGTCCATCAAAGGTTTAAGGATTCATTCCTGATGGCTTGTTTGAGCCTTCACTCCACAGTCCACACCAGTTAAGGGTTGTGATTTTTGCTGTCAACGATTGAAGAAGGCATTTGAGAGAATTGGAGGGTTTCTTGTGAGAAACTCCAGATTTGAGGCTGTTTCTGGCCTTGATTCACATCCTGCACAACAAGTTTTTGGCGTCATTTTTGACTGCATCGAAGATTCTCTTGTTGCAGAGGTCGGCACTCCCAACCCCTGCCCACCGCTCAGAAGTCTTCAACGGCCAAAAGAGTCCTATTTTGACTCATATTTGGCCTTCATTCGCACCTGCCAGCTACTTCTACGTTTGCTCTCTCTGCCTAGCCATTTTCCAATGGCCCTTGACCGAGTCTGAGGCTCTTTTTTAGCCTTCATTCGAATCTCACTTTCCCACTCAAAGTCCTATTTGGACTCTTCAAACACCACTTTCAATTTTTATCTCTTTTATTTTAATATGCTTTTCATATATGTTTATTAAAATAAATTAAACAAGCAAATTTGAAAAGGATGGGGGGACTTTTTAAAATTAGGGCCAAATTGGGGCACAAACGTAAAGGGGGTTTTTTCTTCTTTTGGCAAATATTGTTTTAAGTGCACAGTGTAAAAGAAATATTACAAATTGGTGACTTTTAAAGCATCAAATTTACTTTGTAACTTCAAGTGGGTTCAAATGCACTCATATAAAGTGCTAAACTGACCCTATTTTTTACATTTTGCTCATGTACTCAAACTATAAAGTGCCAAAACAAGGGGAGATCAAAAACTAATCAAGGGGTTGTCTTGTGTTTTGTTCTCTTTTTCACAAAATGGACTTAATCCTAACTCCATTTAACTGCTATGAATGGAAGCAATCAACGGAGATAAAACTCAAGAAACTAGGATTGCATCAGGTCACTATGGATTTGGAACCTGAACCAACAGTTGTTGCAGAAAAACATAAATGGTTTAATTAGAATGATGAAGCATGTGGTACATTGTGTATGTCTCTTTCTTCTGACCTTCTCTTTCACATTACTTTAGCCACAACACCTAATGCTGTATGGACAACATTAGAATCTTTGTTTGGCAAACAAGATGTAATGAGAGGACATCAACTGGAAAATGAACTAATAAGTCTTAATCCACAAGGCTTTAACACAATTCAAGATTTCTTCACTAAACTGCATTTGCTAAGGTTTCAACTCAAAGAATGTGGAATTGAAAAATAAGATGAACAATTGGTTCTAAGTGTCTTGTCAAAGTTAGGTCTTATGTATGCCATGTTTGTTTCAACTTTTCATGCAACAAAGGATGCTCTTGGTACATGCTTCACTATGCCTTCACTTTTAGATTTTGTTGTTTCTCTTACAAAGGAGCAAGACAAATTAATTCAAATGGGTACAATAAAGACTTCAAAGTCAAAAGCTCTTGTTGCAACTGAATCATCAATAAAGTCGAAGAACAACATAAGGATCAAGCTAAAGGCACAAAATCTGAATCACCATTTGTTTCATCTCCCTCCTCAAAAGGGAAATTTTTTAAGGAAAGGCCCACTTGTGCTTACTGTCAGAAACTTGGTCATGAAGAAAGCACATGCTTTCAAAAAGAAAAAAGATGAGTTAAAGAAACTTCTTCAACAAACTCAACTTGAATTGTCTAAACTCAAGGAAAGTGGTTCTTCTAATTTTGCATCTACATCATCAACAAATTCAGATAAAGGAAAGAACAAGGGTATGGCACTTCTTGCTTCAACAAAACCTACATCACATAAGTGGCTTCTTGATTCAGGAGCATCACACCATATGGTTGCCTCAAAGGAGTTTGTTTTATACCTATGATCCATGTTCATTCCCTCCAATTCTTATGGGGAATAACATATATATGATTGCTTATGGAAAAAAATCTATTGATATTGGTAAAGGAACATTTAATGATCTACATTATGTTCCCTCTTTGTCAACCAATCTCCTTTCCATTTACCAGATCACACATAGTAGCATAGGGAAAAAAATTCACTTCACATCTACTTCAGGGTAAGTGCACAAAGATTAGGGACCAAAATGGGGTCTTAAGTTGCCACTTTTTTTCTGAAATCAGGAAACATTGATGTTGGGTGAGAAATTGAAGATAGCTGCACTCAAAATTTGAAGATGGAACAAAAACAAGAGTTGTAGTGCTCTGAATCTAGTTTCTAAACTACTATTTTTTTCCAAAAATGGTTGAGATTAAGGGGTTCAAAAAGGGGGAGCACACAAATTGGTCTTATTTTTCTAAAAAAAAAATAACATAGAGTCTAGTGTGCTCCCCCTAAAATGTTAACATTTTTTTAGTATTTCAATAATCGCTCCAGTGAGAAATTGGGTAACACCATGTGGTTTATCCCTGATTTTTCTAATAATTTTTTAATGAATTATTGATTTTGTAGTAATTTTTAAAGTGGACACATCCTGAAAAATAAAAAATTAAGCATGCTCCCCCCTAAAATGTTTGAAAACTAATCAAAAATCAATTTTTTTTTTTTGAATTCATGTAGAATGGAGTCTAGTTTCTAAAAATATAAGTTATTTCAATTTTCAATGAACGGTTAAAAAAAATTCAAAAATACTAGAAACTAGTTTTTGACAAAAACTGGACACACTAACAAAAGAAATTCAAGATGAAACACTAAATGTGCTCAAAATGTGAAAAAAATTATATGGTTAGATAGCTAACAGAGAGCTTAAGATTATGGTGGTATTTTTTTTGAGTTTTCATTGAAAAAGTGCCATCCTGATAGGGAGCACGCTCTAGATTATCTCCAGATTTTGCTAAAAATTGATAAAAGCATGTCAAACAAAGCTAAGCATAACGCGAGCACATTATAACGCAGTCGCATTATGATGAGCATAACTAGAAATACACATGCCAATTGCATTTTCTTGAAAGTTTCTAAAGCCTTTTCAACAAATCCATTTTTTGCATATCTTGCAATCATTGCATTCCATTATAGAACATCTCTTTGAGGTGTTACGTCTTACAATTGACATGCCTTGTCTATGCTTCCACGCTTTACATACATGTCTACAAGAGCAGCTGCACTTCCTATCGTCTCTCTCTATTTCTCTCCCCTCTCTATGTCCTACCCTTTCTCTGAGTCTCTGCTTCCCTCCCTCTCTACCTCCCACCTTCTCTCTCACTCTCTTCTTCCCTCCCCTACCTACCTTCTACTGTCTCTCTCTCTCTACTTCCCTCTCCTATCTACCTCCTACCCTCTTTCTGAGTCTTTGCTTCCCTTGCCTCTCTACCTCCTACCTTCTCTCTCACTCTCTTCTCCCCCTTCCTCTCTACCTCTTACCCTCTCTCTCAGTCTCTGTTTCCCTCCCCTGTCTACCTCCTACCCTCTCTCTCTCTTCTTCCTTGCCCTATCTACCTCCTACGGTCCTCTCCCACTCTCTACTTCTATCTTGTCTCTACCTCCTATCCTCTCTCTCACTCTCTACTTCCCTCCCCTCTCTACCTCTCCTCCTCACTCTTCCCATCCAATGAAATTTCATAAATTATCTTGTTTCCATTTCATTGAATCCCAATTTATATCCTCATTCATCTTTACATGTCCTATTTTTCTTACATTTCCATGTTCTTTGTCAACAAGGGAGAGTGAGAGGGAGGAAAAGGGAGAGAGGATGGAGATGGAGGGGAGAGAAACTTGGGAGAGATACCTGGTGATAGGGAGAGAGAGAGAGATAGAGAGCTCTAGTTTTCTTATTTTAGAGAGAGAGAGAGAGGGTGGGTTGGGTTTATGAGTTTAGGGTTGCTCAATTTTAGGGTTTATGGGTTTAGGGCTGCTCAAGTTTAGGGTTTAGGGTTTAGGGTTAGGGTTTCAGGGAATTATTTAAGGTTTAGGGGTTTATGATTGCTTAGGTTTAGGGTTTAGGGGTTAAGGTTTAGGTGTTAGGGATTTAGGGTTGCTCAGGTTTAGAGTTTAGGGGTTAGGGTTTAGAGAGAGAGAGTGAGGGGATAGATCTAGGGAGATAGAGGTTTAGAGTTGCTTCCAGGGTTTATGGTTTAGAGGTTTGGGGTTTAGGGTTGCTCAGTTTTAGGGTTTAGGGGTTAGGGGTTAGGGTTTAGGGGCATTATTTAGGGTAACTTAAGGTTTATGTTTTAGGGGTTAGGGGTAATGTTTAGAGGTTTAGGTTAGGTTTTAGAGAGAGAGGACCGATAGGGAGATATAGAGGAGACCAAGTGGAGACATAGGGAGATAGAGTGTGAGGGACATGGCTAGAGACATAGGCAGGGAGATTGAGAGGTAGAGGGATGATAGAGACAAGGAGATAGGGTTTAGGGTTGATTAGATTTAGGGTTGATTGGGTTTAGGGTTTAGGGGTTAGGAGTTTAGAGAGGGAGATATATGGAAATATAGGGTGAGGGACATGGCCAGAGACATAGCCAGAGAGATTAAGAGGTAGAGAGATGATAGAGACAAGGAGATAGGGGTTTAGGGTTGATCGGGTTTAGAGTTTAGGGGTTAGGAGTTTAGAGAGGGAGAGATAGGGAGATAAAGGGTGATGGACATGGCCAAAGACATAGGCAAAGAGATTGAGACGTAGAGGGATGATAGAGACAAGGAGATAAGGGTTTAGGATTGATTAGGTTTAGGGTTTATAGTTGGTATATATGTTGTATAGAATGGTGTAAATGGCTAACATATTGGCGCTTATGATGTTTTGATGGCTCTTGTGGCTGGCAGAGGGTAGAATGACACCTGTGACTAGCTAGGTGTAGAATGATGTTTGTGATTGATAGGTAGGTGCTACTAAGGAGCATACTGGCACATATAATATAAAAAATATTGCAAATGACTAACAGATTGGCACTATGATCTTCTAATGGCTCCTGGTGAGGTATTTGTTTGATTTTGATTATTTTTGGGATCATTTGAGATGGAGCTTAGATTGATTTGGGATGGAGTTGGGATGAAATGGATTGGTTTAGGGATGATGAGAGGTGAAAAGGACTAGATTAGGAATGATTAGAATGGTTTTAGGGATGGTCTGAAGTGGTTTAGTGTTGATTAGGGAATGATTAGAATGATATAGGAATAGTTTAGGGATGGTATTTGAGATGAAATCTAGGTTGATTGGAAAATGATTATGGATGAAGTTAAATTGATTTGGATGTGATTTGGGATGGTGTGAAGTGGTTTAGGTCTGATTAGAAGTGGTTTAGGGATGATTAGAGATGAAATTGAATGGATTAGGGATGATTTGGGATTGATTAGGAATGAATTTGGTTAGAATGAAAGCTTAATGTTTTCATGTTTTCATGTTATAGAGATTGGGAGAGATAGGGAGATAGAGGTTTAGGGGTTAGGGGTTTAGGGGTTAGGGGTTAGGGTTTAGGTGCATTATTTATGGTTTATGGTTTAGGGGTTAAGGTTTAGAGGTTTAGGTTTATGGTTTAGGTAGAGAGGCGAATAGGGAGATATAGAGGAGACCAAGCCTGGGAGAGATATCTATGTCTTCTCTATCTCTCTCTCTAACTATACCTACCTCTCTCTCTCTCTCCCTATCTCTCTATCTTTCTAGATCTCTTTCGATCCCCTCTCTCTAACTCTACCTTTCTATCTCTCTCTCCCTCACTATTTGAGGTTTACATGAGTTTAGGGTTTCTCAAGTAAATATGGTTTAGGTTTTAGGGTAAGGGTTTAGGGGAATTATTTAGGCTTTATGGGTTTAGGGATTCTTGATTTTAGGGTTTAGGGTCTAGGGATTAGGGTTTAGGGTTTACGGGTTAGGGGTTTAGGGTTGCTTGAGTTTAGGGGTTAGGGTTTAGAGAGAGATAGAGTGAGGGGACCAATAGAGATTGGGAGAGATAGGGAGATAGAGGTTTAGGGTTGCTTCCAAGTTTTATGGTTTAGGGACATTAGGGGTTTAGGGGTTTAGGGTTGCTTATTTTTAGGGTTTAGGGGTTAGGGGTTAGGGTTTAGGGACATTATTTAGGGTTTAGGGTTTATGGTTTAGGGGTTAAGGTTTAGAGGTTTAGGTTTATGGTTTAGGTAGAGAGGTGAATAGGGAGATACAGACGAGACCAAGCCTAGGAGAGATATCTCTGTCTCCTCTATCCCTCTCTCTAACTATACCTACCTTTACTTCCAGGTTTTATGGTTTAGGGACCTTAGGGGTTTAGGGTTGTTGGATTTTAGGGTTTAGGGTTTATGGTTTAGAGGTTTAGGTTTATGGTTTAGGTAGAGAGGAGAATAGGGATCCCTATCTCTATCTCTCTGGACATATGCATCCCTATCTCTTAATCTATCCCTCGCTACCTTGCCTCCTCTTTATCTCTCTCCCCATCTTTCTACCTCTTGAAATCTCTCTCCCTATGTCTCTAGACATCTCTTGATCTCTTTCCCTATCAAGCTATCTATCCTCATAACCCCATCTCTTAATATACCCCTATCTATCTCTCTCTATATTTCCCTATCTATCTCTCCCTTGCTAGATCTATCTCCCTATATCTCACCTCTCTATATATATGTATCTCTATCTTTCTCCCTCTATAGACCTCTTTCTCTATCTCGATCCCCATCTCTCCCTTTCCCCATCTCTATCTCCACCTATCCTCTCTATCTCTCCATGTCTCCCGATCCCTCTTTATATATAGGGGAGGGAGAGAGAGAGAGAGAGAGAGAGAGAGAGAGAGAGAGAGAGAGAGAGAGAGAGAGAGAGAGAGAGAGAGAGAGAGAGAGAGACACTCTCATGTAGATACAAGGTTACCTTTATGTTAACATGCTTCCCAGAACATGCTCGCGTTATAACATGACCGCATTCTTGGAAGCATGGAAAATGGTAAAAAAGCATGTGGGATCCGTGTTTCAGACCCCACATGCATGTTATTCCTACTTTTCACGAGTATATTGGACAAAAAAATGCTTTTCATGTTGGTTGACTAATTGAGAATCATTTTTATATGAATCCACCACCTTTTTTTGTTTTTTCAACATAGAAGAAGTGATTTTTCATGTTTTTGGAGAAAGTTTGATTATTTAAATTGAAAGTTTCATGTTTCATGTGTGATTTTGTTTCAAAGCTAATTACCATTGATATATAGATTGAATTTGATGATATATGTTTGTTTTTTACATAAATTTTACTAATCCTATTCTAGAATTATATAGAATTCAAAATCAAACTTGAGAAAAATAAGAATTTAAGGATTTTGAAGCCATCTTTTGGCGAATTGGTCAATTGCAATATCGAATTCTAAGGTATGTTCAATTTTAATTCACTTATATATGTTCTTATGTTCTTTATGTCTTTAAATGTCTTTATGTCTTTATGTTTTTTATGTTCTTTATGTTCTAAGACATATATGTGTCTAGATATATCAGTTAGTTTAGTCAAAGAGACTCCAAATTCCTCATGTTTCCACCTTGTCTGTGCGCTTCATGCCTTTATTTCACCTATTTTCAGCTATACAAGAGAAAAACATTATCAAATACTTCATAAAATAATTTTAGTGAACAATTGTTTGTCATACTCATATTCAAGTGTATACATGGAGCCAAAATTGATTTTGGAAGATTCTTAATTTTTGCCCTAGGATGATATAGAAGGATTTATTCCTTAATACATGAATAATTCAATTCATTTAATAGAACCATGCATGAAATGATAGTTTTCTTACAAAAATGGAGGAAATGAGCACCACAAGCTATTTGACAAATTGTTACAACTCACTTTGATACCACTCTATCCATAAAAAATATGATGGAGGTTATGTATTTACTTCATCAACATAAAAAAAATTTAGAGAAGAGAGTTATATATGTAAATATATGGACATACAAGCATCATGACATAAGATGATACAAAGGGAGTTACAAGGAGATAAAACACTAAAAAGGAGGTTTTCATGAGTGTAGGACAGTCATGTAAGTCTATATAATAGTCCACTATCATAGTCTATATAACCCTGCTACCATGTATGATCCTCCTTACATTTGAAGGTCATTTTACAATGCTATGAAAGTTATAATTTATTACAAAGTGGTCCTTCTTATTGCACATTTGAGCTTTCCTAGCATCACAACCTAAGGGATTGTAGTAGATTGAATATGGATAGCTAAAATTTTTATCTTGTTATATCACTTTGCTATCTACCTCACTATCACTTTCTCACATCACAATTTCAAGAGGGCAAGTACATATGTACAATGAGATTATGTATTTACTTCATCAACATAAAATTTTTTTAGAGAAGAGAGTTATATATGTAAATATATGGACATACAAGCATCATGACATAAGATGATACAAATGGAGTTACAAGGAGATAAAACACTAAAAAGGAGGTTTTCATGAGTGTAGGACAGTCATGTAAGTCTATATAATAGTCCACTATCATAGTCTATATAACCCTGCTGCCATGTATGATCCTCCTTGCATTTGAAGGTCATTTTACAATGCTATGAAAGTTATAATTTATTACAAAGTGGTCCTTCTTATTGCATCTATGTTCATTGACTTCAGAGTGAGATTGATCAAGATCATCTAGGGTAGACTGAAGTTGTTCCCTCATACCATACATATCCATTGAGAATCCCAGATGTTCCTCAAGTTGTTAGGCTCTGTTAGAAGGAACTTGGCTCTGATACCAATTGTTGATAACTGAGAGGGGGGGTGAATCAGTTATCTTAATAATTTGTCTTTCTTTTCTTTTTTAACAATTAGAGCAATATCAAATCACATCAGCATACATAACCATGGAAGTAGAAATAAAATCAACACACATGACACAATATTTTTGACATGAAAAACTCTGTTAAGGGAAAAAACCATGGGATGATTAACCCAAGATTGTATTCTCTGTTAAAAGAATAAGGTAATACAAAATGGCACTTGCCAATTAGGGCTCACTACCCAAGCACACTGCTCACAAGAGGCTCACTGCCTAGAATAGTTTATAGAAGGAAACTAAGTACTTGAACTGATGAGAAGCATCCACATATGCTTAGGTTCAGTTCCGGTTAAGCTTAATATACTGATCTACTGCACTTCATTCCTCCTCTGCCTTAGTGCTGCTGTTCTATCACATACTGGACCTCTATCTCTATTTCCACATTGTTCTCAGCTCTTCTTCGCACTACAACAACACACTGCTCACACTTCTCATCGAAATACAACTGGTATATATATCTGCACCAAGGATTTCAACATGTTTCTAGTCGGCATCCAGAATACTTAATATTTTTCCAAACTCTGGTCTGTCGGCTGAATCCTTGCTTACCAAGTGATGCGTATCAAAGAGATACTTATAGAAGTCATCAATCATGTCGACCAATCATTAATGACCTCTTAAGAAGCTTGATCACCATCAATATCTCATCCAGATTAAGGTCTGATGCTTTGCCGGTCAGTTCTTCCTTAATCTACTCTACCAAACAGAAACCCAACACTTAGGTGTTCATATCTTTTCACTCTTCCATCACCGGAGGCTCAATCTCTGGAATGTATTAGTCATGGTACTCCTCTTGACTTCACCAAGTCCATACTTTACTAAGATACTTCCTCTGAGAGATCCAGACCTGATTGTCGGACCTTGCTGCATGCTCTGTTCTTACTCACCGGACCAAAATACTCTTCAATCTGAGTTTCGGTATAGACATACCATGTCCTGCGGATGTGTGGGATGAACTTTGTTGCCATCAATGACAACACTCATGAAGCCACACAGTGTCTCTTACCAACATAGACTTGATGGGGTAGCATCTCCCATGCGTGCAAACTCTCAAAACCACAATTAGTTTCAGGAGAAACCCTCACTAACATACCAAACCCCAAAAATCCTCAATCTAGGCCAATTTGAGGAGAGTTTATTGAACCTCTACCTTCCACACACTCTCAGACTTTGCCAACACTTGGAACACTTAAAAAATGGTCTGCATATGCTTTAGGAAGCATCTCCCAGTACTTTCCAACCTTCTTTTAACAAACCCTAGCCTAAAACCACCCTTTCTTGCTTGGAAACAAGGCAAAATTTGCCTAGGACAACACCATAGTTTGGTCAAACTCCATCTCTTGCTTCCTTGACTTCATGGGCATCTAAAACACATCCAAACCAAACCATTCCACTGAACATATATGCAAAGTATGCAAAGTATTCAAAGTGTGGAAGCATATACTTGATGAACATGAACTATTGAACATGATGCCTCAAAGAAATGTTGTCTCATGGAATGCAATGGTTGCAAGATATGCACGAAATGGTTTGTTTTGGACAGGAGGCTCCAAATTCATGACATTTCAGTTTGAGACTAGGCCTAATTAGGCCTCCTTTACAAGGCAACTACTATGCCAATGCAAACCCACCACACCAAACCACTTGGGAACCCTAACATGCATGGAAAAGGAACCAAATTCACTAGGTTTGGCCTTTGAAACACTTGTTAAGGTACTATTGTATGGACTGCACCCTCTTTTTGCCTAATACATGGTCATATTAGGCCATTGCATCCTCATACTCTGCTATATTCTTGTTTCCTAACCTAGGTCTTATTGCAAATAGTGATCCTACCTTATTCCATCCCATTCCACCAAACTAGAGTGATTAACTTGGTGGAATGGCAAAGAGATACATAGTTTTTAGCCTCAAAACCCTAGTTCAGGGTTTTATGACAGTTTCTAGAAAAACATGATTTTCTCCCTCCAAATTCAATGAAAATGCCTCAAACAAGATGCAAATGAAAGGTCATTTACTCCCCTTCACAATGCAGGTGGTTTCGAACCATGACAATAATGTATAGATGAGCAGTATGTCCTGGAACAGTCCAATTTCAAGAAAAGTAGCAAAAAACTCAATTTTATTCAACTTTGCCCTTCAAAACCTTCTTCACCAACCCCTCCTCAGTGTGTGTGAAGGTTTTTATACATGTTTACAATAGTTCCAATCGGTCATAACTGACTTTCAACTTGTTGATCGTTGGGTAACCTCCTTATTACATGATTTGTTAAATTGACAAAGCAACTTCTTACCACTACTTGCATTATTAGACTTTTTGTTTGACAACAACATAAAACATGACTCCAAACACAAATGACATTGGTCATTTGACCTTATTACATGGAAAATGATGACACAAGACCATCAACATGTCCTATGATGTCCTAGGACCTTGTTATGACATGCTCCTAGCCAAGATTGGATATGGCTAAGGTGCTTCTACACCATGAAATATGTTTCCATGGTGTTGAGTCGTCCTCCTTACCTACTACATCACCCTTCTAGACATGTATGCAAAGTGTGGAAGCATAGACAAGGCACGTGAACTGTTTAGCATGATGCCCCAAAGAAATGTCACCTCATTGAATGCAATGATTGCAAGATATGAACAAAATGGATTTTTTGATAAGGCATTAGCAAATTTCAAGCAAATACGATTGGCAGGTGTAAAGAAAAATTCCACAACCTTATCCAGTATCCTCCTTGCCTATGCAAAAATGGACATCCATCAAAAGGATAAAACATATGGGAATTTTTTTAGATGTTGTAGTTGCAACTGCCCTTAGAGACATGCATGCAAAGTGTGGAAGCATAGACAAGGCACGTGAACTGTTTGGCATGATGTCTCAAAGAAATGTCACCTCATGGAATACAATGATTGCAAGATATGAACAAAATGGATTTACTGATAAGCCTTTAGAAAGTTCCAAGAAAATGCAATTGGCAAGTGTAAATCCAAATTCCAAAACCTTAGAAATGATATGTTTGGAGCACAATATAGACATCCATCAAAGCATAAAGGATATAGGAATTTTGTCAAATGTCGTAGTTGTAAGTACCCTGCAAGACATGTATGCAACTTGTGTGGAAGCATATATAATGAACATGAACTGTTAGACGCGATGCCTCAAAGAAATGTTGTCTCATGGAATGCAATGATTGCAAGATATGCATGAAATGGATTTTTTATAAGGCTTTAAAAACTCTCAAGCAAATGCTCAAAAATAAATTTCAACCATTTACACAAATTTTGGCACATCTAAAACCAAATTGCACAACATTAACCAACTTCCTCCTTGCCTATGCTATAATGGGATCTAGAGAACATGGTGTGGACAACCATCAAAGCATAAATGATATAGGACTTTTCTCACATGTATTGTATTTGCAAAGTTGCCCTTGTAGACATGTATGGAAAGTATGGAAGCATAGACAAGGCATGTGAACTATTTAAAATGATGCCTCAAAAAAATGCACAGTCCAACAGAATTCAACGATTGCAAGATATGCACAAAATGGATTATTTGAAAATGATTCATAAACTTTCAAGCAAATGCAATTGGTACTTGTAAAACCAAATTCCTGTAACAATAATTGATTATCATATTAAATATTTAATATAAACTTTCATATATAGATAATGTCTAAACATAACATCTAGTTTATATAAAAAGCCATATAGGCGTGTCCAAACAAAGCCATATAGGCAAATATACAAAAATATACATTGGATTAACATACAAAAGTATGTATACAAAGCCATCTAGGCATACAAAAAAGTTCACAAACACTAGTTTCCTATGGACTTTTAGGAAATAATCGGCGGCCCTTATTTGACTGTGAAGATGGAGAGCCAATCAGTGACACATCCTCTCTCTACCATCAAGTAGACCTCTTCGAATAAAGTTCATCCAGCCGCACCTTTTAATACAAACAAACAATATGTGCATTAGTATAGAAAATGTATGAAATATATAACATTACATATGTAATTGATCACTTACCGCCAACTGATGATCGCTCTCCATCATCTTGACTCTCTCTTCGTCCATAGTTGGACGAACTGGAGTTGTGACCTCCTGTGAGAAGCATCAAGAAGCAAAATTGACTAAACATAAATATCATTTATGTACATCAAATGACATGGGATAAAAAAGAAATACAAAATTATGATATTTTCATGTTATTGGCTCATACCTCAGTCAAAGGATTTGCAAACATCATGGATGCATCAATGCCTATCTGTGCTGACTCACGAAGATGAGGAGGAGTCTCCACTGTATTCAACATCTAAAAATCAAGTTCAAGATTATTAAAAAAAAATAAATACATAACATTATTTTTAAAATGCATAATGATTAGAAATGGTTAAATTTACCTCAGTAAAAGTGGTGGTTTGGCGTCCAGGGGACCAAGGAAACCATGGAGGTGCTGGTGACTGTTGAAATCATCAAATCAAGTCAAAAAATAATATTACCATTGACATATCTACAATAATTATGAATATGTGATAAATTACATACCTGCTAACTTGACCTCCGCTCATAAGCCGCTAATGGACAGCTAACAGAGGCAGGATGAAGACTCTGACCCTGGAATTTCATTGCAGAAATAATTACATACATTATTTTTGAATTATAATATAGATAATCATATAAAATTAATTACAAATTTCAAATAACAATATACTAAATCAAGATGAAACTTCTAACAAATTACCTGAGAGTCAATACTAAATGTATGCTGTAAGAGATCGTCACTGAGAACAAGATCATCCAATATGTCCTGCCCCTGTGTCACATCATGCTGCCCCTGTGTCGCAGCATGTTTCCCCTATGTCACAGAGTCCTGTTGTGCCTCCTGCATCCCATAATCACATAGGTTCCCACATGTACTACACAAATGTGGGGACACATGACACCTACTACTCTCACCCTCATCACCCTGGGTAAAATCATCCACATGCTGTGAAAGAGTTTGGCTGAGAGTAGTCAGTGAATGTAAAGTCTCCAGCTCAACACTCTCCTTCAAAGCCAAAGGGAGTGACCTACGTTCTGGCCTTGCTCGTGGTATACGCACATGCTATTCATCTCGCTGAGCCTTGGGTCTATCTTGGGTAGAGCCACCACCTCTACCCTGGAACTCACGAATGTCAAAATAATTTAGAATCTTGTTGAGGACGAACTCGCAATAGGGTTTCCTCAAAAAATATTGTGGTACTTCATCATTGTTGCATGATCGCTCATCGAAGACCATGTACCATCTATCCCAAAAGTATTGGGATATGTCTTCATTCCTACACCAATGTATAGGAAACCATTTGCAACTTTCCTCTAATGTTTGGCCAGTTTTGGGATTAATAAAATGTGCATATAATTGAGATTTTATAATTTTTTCCTTCTTCACTTGTTCATATGACAACTTGTCAGCATAATATTGCCGACTCCTCTCCCTATAGTCTTGGAATTCGGCGATTTGTTTCATCACCAAATCTGTTTGGGAAATAATCTCCTGTAGTGATTTTGCAAGTGCCCTCCTATGCTTAGTGGTTCCACTTGGATTGTTTAGGGTTTGAATAATAGTTTCAAGATGTTTCTTGTTTTCTTCTATTATCCCTAAGTAGTGTTCTTGATTATCCCTTACACGAAAAGGAGGTGAAGGTAGGTTTTGAGGGTTTGGAGGGTTTTGGGGATTGTTTTCACCCTCCTCAACTGGATTTAGATTTTCTACTTCTCCAATAACTGTAAATGTAATATAAACATAAATCAAACATTGCAAAACTAAAAAATTATTCTAAAACTAACAAAATCAGACAAACCCTACCTTCTTCCTGTGCTAGAGCCTCCAAATTTGCATGATGATGTCTTTGGAGGCGAGGTGGCATTGCACAAATTTCTTGTTTTCTCACATGCACTTAATTGAATCTCCTCTTTTTCAACGTGATCACGTTTTGCTTGGTTTCTTTGCTGCTGTCAAGAGAAAAGCCACGCGGGGAATGAGCAGAAAATAGTTTTTTTTACTTTTATTAAAAGAAAAATGCGAGCGCATTATAACACACACGATCTTTAAAATGTGTGTGCGTTTATGACGTGAGCGCTTGTGTTTTGCTTTAATTTTGGAGATGGTGGCGACTTTTTGGTCCCCCATCTCCTTGCATTTACCCTTCAGTGATTATCAAATATTTGTAGAGTAGAGACATCATTGCTACTGGACATGTTGATCATTGTTCTAGAGTGTATTCTTTTTCTTGCTTTAGCTCTACCAACTTTGATGATGGTTTGAGTATAGATGACATTAATACCTTCAGCCTTCAGAAGGAGACTCAGTTTGGTTACTTACACCTTGGAGTTCTATCCTCCTCATTGGTTCCCACACCTATGGATATTCTCTCTCCTTCATCTCCTATTTCTTTAGCTTTGAGTGTTCCATCATCTTTGGTTTCTAATGATTCAGGACAATAGGATTGACACGCATGTGTTACTAATGCAGTTGATTATGATGACTACTTGACAGGCATATCAGATTTGTTTAGTGAGTCCCATTTTATAGAGTTGGTTGACACTTTTGATGATAGTCATGTTATTATCACCTTGGAGAATATTATTCCTCCATCTCTTGATTCTATTATGATTCCACCAGTGGTTTCACTATAGCTTTGAGAGATTTCATTACAGTCTCTGAATTATGTGCAGCATTCAGAGACTTATGTTCTCACTTGGGGATATATTATGCACCTTTCTGCAGTTTTCCTTCTTCCACAAGGAAGACATGTTGTTTGACATTTTAGGATCATTTTTAGTGTTCTTCATCGAACATCACTCAACACTGCAGGATCCATCATCTTATGGGGGGGCTCTCTAGTCTCTCTCTTTCTCTCCTATGGGGGAATATTTCTTGTAATTTGTGATAGAAGTAGTTCTTGGGGGTTCATGAGTCCTTCTATCTTTCTTCTTCTTTCACTTGTACATTTATTTCTTGCTTCATTTCTCTTTTGGAGAGGAGTTTTGTTCCCACATGGTTTTCTCCTTTTTCTCTGCTTATGAGAAATTTGTTCATGGGTACCTAATATGGCCTAGTAGCCAGGACCCATCATCATCTTTGTGTTGCTACTCCCTAAGTATAACTTAAGGGGGGGTGTTAGAGTGTTGGACTGTTTATTCTAAGCCACACCTAGACTTAAGTCACACTTAGTGGCTAAGTCTAACTTAACCTTGACATTAAAGGTTAAGGTCACTTTTGAGGTTAGTCACTTTTTTGTCTCACCACATGGGCTCACATGAGATTAGTCATTTTGACACTTCACCTCAATAGAGGTTGGAGATATTCTCTCCTCACCTTATGGGAGGTTGGAGACATTTGTCCAACACCCTCCACATATGCACACATGTGTTGATCTCATAGAGGGTTAGTCATTGTTGGTTCACTCCTTCTCACCTCATTCTCCTTGCCTTTATATGCAAGGCTCATTTTACTTTTTTATTATCTCTTGAATATCAAATTTAGCTTTTTTGTGCTCATGCTTTGTAGAAGTTTACCTTGATTCTTGTTTGCAGATCTTGACTAACATTTTCACACCCCATTTATTTTTCTTAGTTTGAATACTTGATTAAATTATTTAAATTTTAATTAATGAATAATTAGGGAAGATATTTGATTATGATTATATTTTAGAATTGTTTTATGAATAATGATTATAATTTCTTGAGTAACGCTAATTATTTTATGAACAATGAATGTTGATTTATTATGGATTTTAAATGTTAAATCAAATTGATGTAAATTGATAATGACTAACTTCCATTTTGTTTCTACTCATAAGTGTGATAGGAAATGGTTAACACTCTCTCTTGAGTTGGAGAGAGAGTATCATCAGAGAAAGGGTTTCAAGATAGTTATTAAGGAGACACAAATGATGCAATCTAGTCACACACCACACCTAGAAAATCAAATAGGTGATTGTGCATATAAGTGCTTGTATATTCAAATGGTGTATTTATTTATTTATTTAATTTTAATTTTTTGATCGATAAACGACAGAGCCAGTAATTATATTGATAGTAAAAAGGCAAAAGGTACATAGAGAGGCCTAGACCGGGCAAAGATGGGCACAGAGGCCATCAAAAGGTTGCCAAAGATAGCAGAAACCAAAAGTCCATATAGATGTACAAATGAAAATCATGAGTTGGAAAGCGAAATGCAAATGAAAGGCCACTTGAGCAAGCAACATGCTCCCAATGTGGCAAAACTATCGGCAAGAGGACCCCAAAGGCTCATCCCCCAAAGAAATCTGTAAAAATACACTGCAGATATAAGCGGCAATCATAAAGACTTCAGCATGCTCACCGAAGATCTGCCCATTGTGAGGATAGAGACGGACAAGAGTTTGTTCACACGTCATTTGCAAAAGATAGATATCATAAATGCCTATATTTGAATTTGGCACGCTGACCAATGCCACCACCAAATTCGCAACCGCTATCACAACTAGCACCACCCAACACACCACCCAGTCCGAACCACCTCCAAATCCACCACCAAGACTTCACCCAACACCAACACTTCCATCAATGCCCAAACCACTGCTTGCAACTACTACCAGTTCCCGAATAGGGTAGGCGTCGGAAGAAACAGGCCAGCATGAGAGGATCTGCCAACACTGCAGATGGATCGACAAACATCAAACGAACAACTCACCGTGCCCTTTGAGGGGTAGAGAAAGACAAGAAATTGTCCAAATAAATATTTCCATTAAACGGAACAAAAAATGTCAAGATTTAAACTTGACAATTCCAAATTTGTTAGGACCATTGCCAGGTCCAGAAACTCCTCTCAAATCTTCACTTGACACCTCTCCTCTACCACTCCTACTCTTCCTCGCCCTTTGCACATAATGCAACTAAGAAGAAACACTATCAACAGGGTCTCAGATCCAGGTCCAAGTCCGAGACCAGATATGCATTCATTAACTCCCCTTAGATGTAAGGAAGCCAGCATTCTCGTATCGTGTACAAGGCCATTCTCGTAACCATAGCCAGGTACCACTAGAACTAGCTCACAGTCCAAAATCTCCTCCAAACCCACTGTCAATGGCATAATCATTTTGTGGCTTCAATGATTGGCACTCCATACAGGCTCCTCCTCCAAGACCGCTACCATTACCACAGTCAAAAACTTCCCCTCCCCTGCCAGAGTCTGCCTCCACCACTGGAGACTCCCCCAGGGCCGCTTCCTCCACCTAGCCTCCACTGAGGCCGCAAACACCTTTCCAAGTCACCACTATGGCCCTCACCAATACCTCCCATAACATCTTCACAAAAAAAACCACCGCCAGCGTCATCTCAAGGGTTAGAAGCTCCGCCAAAGCTGAGACCTCCACCTAGTCCATTATTGCTATCTAAGATACCGCTAGCTAGGGTCTTTCCCCCTCCATCTAGGTCTTCATCGTTCGATTCATCGCCATCCCCATCATCTTCTTCATTGGCCTCCACTCCACTATTGCTTCCACTCCCACTCCCGCTTCCACTTGCCATTTTTAAATACTTTTATCTATTTATTTATTTAATTATTATGTCGAAAGACGTTCTATAATTACAGTAAGGTGGAGATGAGAGCACTCATTTTCTGTGTAAATATATAGCCAAAAAAAAAAAAAGGAAAAAATTTTAAAAAAAATAAAAAAAAATAAAAATAAAAACCAAAAAATAAATTGGAAAAAATAAAAAATAAAAACCAAAAAAAATTGAAAAAAATAAAAACTAAAAACCAAAAAAAAAATTGGAAACATTAGAAGGAGAAAAAACTAGAAAATCCCAAAAACTATGGAAAGGAAAAAAATATTGGAAAAATTAAAAAATAAAAACCAAAAAAGAAATTACAAAAAATAAAAACAATAAAAAAAAAATATCCTTAAGATACTTTACATATATTTTATAAAATATAAATATACTAGTAAATATATATGAATCATATTTTGTTAATTATATATATTTGTGTTGAATAAATTATTCTATTAGCAAATTTTTTAGATTAAATTAATTTGGTTTAATGCATAAAGTCATCCATCTATTTAATTAATATTTACTATTATCGGTTAGTAGAATCTAAAATTAGACTAGAGGTGGGTTAAGTGGATTTTAATATTTATTATTGGTTAGTGGTGGCGTTCAGTGGATTTAGTGCTTTTGTTTTCGTTGTTAGAGAGGAGTGGATAAAGAATCCTATGGAGGGAAGCAGGCCTGGAATTTGACGGTCAGCCCTGCCTGTCATACAAAATTTTTATGACGGTTTGGTCATTTAACTACCTTTCAATTGACGTTTTAAGAAAACTGTAAGTTGTCAAAAAAATGTTGAGTGAATTTTTTATATTGAAAGAATGCATGTTACAAAAAAAGTCTAAAGACTGCCAAAAAGAGCAACAATCAACAACACAATCACAAACAAAACTACAAATAGAAAAACCAACAACTCCCAACCATTTCAACAACTGAAAAGATGAAAGTGACATAAAAAATTACAAACACTTGCTGTCATTTGAATGTGGAATGTTTTTTTGTGGACATTGAATGCTATCAAAAGGGACATAAAGACATATAAATTCATTTCTATTGTGTAAATGGAAGTCCTAAAAAATCAGTAATTATACATTGAAAAGAAACACAAAGGATTTCTTTTTGCTTGAACCAAACACTCCAATACAATTCTCAGTGGCAAATTGCAATCATTAAAACACAATAAGTTTCAAAAAATATTAGATGTACCTTAAGAGCAGCCCACCCACTCCACAAACCAACTTGCCCTCCTTTTGAGCTTTCAATCGTCACACTATGCTTAGTACTTGACTTGTTTAATTGTATCACTGCTAAGAACATTTCCAATTTGGCTCTAACATAGGCATCTTGGTGCACTAATAAAAAGGTGATAACAATGAAGGAAGAAGCAACAATTCATTTTTATATTTGTTTCTAAATTGATTTTTAAAATTTATTGAATATAAACATTCTTTGAAAATATTCTAATTTAATATATATATTTCTATATCAATTTAAAAAATGTTAAAGATAAATATTGTAAAAGAAAACATCATTTATATTTCTATAACAAATATTATATTATATTACCCTATAATAAAATTTTACGGTTTACGAATATTTTAAAGTGTCATATATATGGTTATGTAAAAATTTAGCAAGTCAAGTTATACGGTCTAATAAATTTTAAAGTTGTAATATACGGTTTAAAATGCCAAAAACGGCCAAATAGACCATCAAATTCCAGGCCTGGAGGGAAGTGGGACGATAGTTAGATTTAAGGCATGCGAGGTTGTCGGGAAGTAGTTTCGGAATTGCCTCTTCACCTTTTTTCTTTTGGTGATTGTAGGTAGGTAGAATAGTATTCCAAGCACAGGGATCGGCTTATTAAATTTGAAAAAACATTAAGGAAAAGGGGAGCGAACTTGGATGCACTGTAAGCCATGGTGGGGCAAGATACGTGTTGTTCAACATCATTTCCTACCGGTGATCAATGTTTTGGGCAGATGATTCTCTGTTGATTGAAACCGTTGTAGAGAGCTACAAGTTGGGAGCTTATTTATGGCAAAAATTAGCCTTTTAGGCTATATTTGCATTATAGATTATGGATCCTCAATGGATGCTGGAATTAATGGTTGTGGTTTCAATTCTCTTGAGGAAGTTATTGTGAGTAATGCCGCTCCAATCAGCTTGAGTGTCTTAGAGACCGTCAATGTTATGGACCATTTTCTTAATATGGAAGATACACTATCTCATCGTACTTGTATAGTTTCTATGGCAAAGAAGAAGTTGACATAACAACCAGATCCTGAACTTGAAAAGGGTATTAGCAGTTTTATGTCAGTTACATTTTAGAAAGGTTCCATATAAGTTCTTACCCTTTGTTTCTATCTAGATTTTAGATTCATGATTTCTATTTGGATAGGAGAAATAATTTTATTGACTTTAGTAGTACCTGTCTTGGGCAACACTTACCTAGTTATTAATCTATTAATTGTAAACCAATTTCTTGTCGGGCAAATTTGATTTAAATTTGTACTTTTCCTATGTCAATATGATAAATTTTTAACACAAAATTATTGAAAAATGATTTATCTGTATTGTCATTCGCTGATCTGGGGATTGTCAAGAGTGCAACAAAAAGCTATAAATGCCGAGATAATTTTGGTTTGAGGGGAGGATGTGGCAAGTAAACGAATTATGAACACAAATTTTGTCTCCACAAATTTTGTCTCCCACTAGTTAAGTCATACCTCAATGGATGGCTATAATTATGAGAGGGAAGAATCATTATGAATTTATTTTTTTGCTTTAAAAATTACTTTTTGTCAAAGGGACAGTTATAATATTAATAATACTATTAAAAATATAGGGTTTTACACATTTAATTTTATGAAATTAGATTATTTTTGGGATTTCAATTTTATTTACTCAAGAGTTAAAAATCTAGTATTTCAATTTTATTTACTAAAAAGTTGAAAATCTACAAAAAAATATTTTGCCATGTTATTACATTTTTTATTTTATTCTTCAAACATACAATATTTTAATACATTTTAAATTATCATAGTATTAATATTATTACATTTTAATATCTTAAGCAGACATTTCAAATCTTATAGTTAAGGAAACATTTTAAATTATGCAAGCTTTGTAAAGTTTAGTTTTATAGTTGAGGAAACATTAATAGGCTTTGTAAAGATTAGTTTTATAGCTAAGTAAATATTTTAGTGCTATTTTATTTTTACCAAATTAAATTATTTTTGAGATTTCAATTTTATTTACCTATAATATTTCAAAACGAGTTCACATAAATTTTTCTTTATAAATTTAATTTTGGAAATATAACAGTTACAAATTTGAAATGATACAATAATTAAAATCATGTTCTCTAAAAGTACTTACTATTATTACTTAAACAAAAAATTAAGTGACTAAGATAAAATACTGTAGTGATCTAAATATGAATATGTTATTGTTATTATATTGTGTAATTATTCTTCAAACTTACAATAGTTTAATGCATTTAAAATTGTATAGGCATACATGCCAAATCTCTTCACACCCAACTAGGGTTAGGGTTCTACACATTTTATTTTATGAAATTAGATTATTTTTGAGATTTCAATTTTATTTACTCAAGAGTTAAAAATCTAGGATTTCAATTTTATTTAGTCAAAAGTTAAAAATTTATAGTATCATGAAAAATATTTGGCCATGTTATTATATTTTTTATTTTATTCTTTAAACTTGCAATATTTTAATGCATTTTAAATTATAAAAGTATTAGTATTATTACATTTTAAGAAAATATTTGTGTTATTTAATAGGCTGTGTAAAGTTTGGTTTTATAGTTAAGGAAAATATTTTAGTTCTATTTTATTTTTACCAAATTAGATTTTTTTGAGATTTCAATTTTGATTACCCAAGACATTTCAACACTCATCAAAAATTAAATTTTCAATTATTGGAATGCAATTTGTCTATACACATAATACTTAATCAACAAAAAAATTACAACTAAACAAATACTATATACAACCAATAGCTAATCAACAAACAAAATTACAACTAAACAAATATTATAATAACAACACTACAAGGCAGGTACTGGCCACTACGTGGCACTTGTTTTCTTTGATAATATTATCCATTCTATTTAAATATCATCCATTCTTAACAAAAAGTGGTAAATATTCTATTTTTATTGATCAAAATAGACCTTTAACTATTGCAGTGGGTTTTCAAGAGGAAAATAAAATATTTTAATTCTCTTTATCTTTCATTAATCTCCTTCCGTGAACCATGACCACATTTGCCACATCTTCTTAGATGTTAGAGAGAAGAACACAAGTCAGGAACATTCTTTGAAGTCCAAATCAAAATGCATCGTCGTTGAAAATAATCCTAAGCATTGTGCAGGCCGCAAGGATGCTAGCATAGGTTAAAGAATCGGGTTTCACACCCGCTTGCTGCATTTGCTGAAAACTTTCTATGGTCTTTTGATGAATCCATTTTGTGCATATTCTGCAATCATTGCATTCCATGAAATAATATCTCTATGAGGCTTTTTGTTACCAGTTCGGATGTCTTGCCTATGTTTCCACAATTTTGTTTTCATGTCTATCGTGCAAATTGCAATGGCAACATCTGTCGAAACCCCTCTATTGTTATGATTTTATTTATGCCAGAATCATATGGCTAGAAGGGCCCGGGTAAAGGATTTGCAATAAGGCTCTACACCTAGCAATCGTTGTTGTAGAAATTTGATCAAAAAAGCAATTGAGTCATTTCAAGCAATCCTAGTGATATTGACCTATGCTTATTTAATCATTTTTTTTTAAATTTAATCTAGAGTCAGGCATTTATTCCACCTGCCCAGCCAAATTTTATAATTGCTATTTTTTTGAACTAACATAAAACTATTATCTCTTCAATGTTGGTAAGTGAGTTTGATTTTGTGTGTGGGTAGAGACCTTTGGTGAAGACAAGAAAAGCCAAAAAGGAAGAATAAAAATAGAAAAAAGAAAAAGAAAGAAGAGAGAAGTGTAGTAGAAAAATAGAGAAAATAATAGCTGTGTATTGTAAAAGGACCATTGGAGAGGTTAGGAATCTCTAGAAAGTGTAGGCAACTCCAGAAGAACAGAGCAATACCAAGCTCGTTTTCTATAACAGAGCAACAACTTTGTAGTTTGAAATTTTGAATGTAAAATATTTTTGAACATAAATACAAATCTATGTTTTATTTGTTCATTTTGGGTCTTTATCTCTAGTTTTGTGCATAAGACTGGTATCAAATCCATGAGCCAAGGCCCTAGTTTTTTCTAGGTTTTAAGAGTCTTTCTCTAGATTTAAAAAGATGGTTGGAGGTGATAGTAAAAGTTGGTAGTAGCCACCAACATTTGATGGGCAAAGAAGATGAGAACAATAATGGTAGCAAATGATTTGTGGTAGCTTGTGGTCAATGGTTTCATAGATGTGACTGACCAAGGAGCCTATGCAACATTGACAAATACCCAAAAGATCTAGCTAAAATAGACCAGAAGGAAAGATGCAAAAGCCCTAAGTTTTATAGAGGCAACATTAATATAAGCCATATTCCCATGAATAACAACATCAAACTATTCAAAGGAATCTTGGGAAATTCTTGAAAACTCCTACAAACAAACTGATAAGGTGAGGTCAGTCAAACTCCAACTGCTTTAGAGAGATTTTGAAACCCTTTAAATGAAAGATGGTGAGTCCATTTCAAAATTCCAGGTACAAGAGTTTCTAGCTTAATAAATTAGTTAAGGATTATGGAGAAACTATGGAAGAGCAAAGGATTATTGAGAAAATTCTTAGGAGTCTGTCCTTAAGATTTGACCTAATTGTTATTGCAATCAAAGAGGCTAAGGACCTCTCAAAGATGACATAATTGGATGAGTTAATGGGTTCTCTACAAACCCATGAGCAGTGGTTGAATAGATCCACTCCTTCCCTAGAGCAAGCCTTCAAGGCTCATGTGAGAGGCAAGGGACGACGAAGAAATAACAAAGGAATATGTCAAAGAGGTAAAGGAAGAGGCTACTCTAGAAGATCTAGCTCAAACAATCAGACTTCCAAGACAAGAAGAAGGGCAAAAACTCAAATAAACGGTATGACACAAGTAATGTGCAGTGCTATTATTCTCACAAGTATGGTCATTTTGCAAGTGAATGTAGGAATAAGTAGTGTGACCAAGGGAAGAAAAATGAAAATGTAGCCAATGAAAACATGAATGAAAATGAACACCCCTCAAACATGCTCATTGTGTGTAACATTGCTGAGTAGAGCAACACTAAAGTTTGGTATTTAGACAATGCTTGTAGAAACCACATGAGTGGTTATGTAAATTTATTTGCCTCCATTGACAAAAAATTAAGTTTGAGATCAAGATGGGGAATAATGAAAAGATTCTATTCATGGGGAGATACATAGTCATCATTCAAATAAAACATGGTGACAAAAGAGAAATCCAAGATGTCTATTATGCTCTAGGCATAAAACATACCTTTTGAGCATTGCACATCTAGTTCAAAAAGGCTATAGAGTCCTTATGGAAAGTGGAGATTGCATAATATTTGATAATGATGGTATGAAGAACAAGATTCTAGTAGTCCAAATGATAATAAATAGAATGTTTCCCCTTAGGATGCAAATTAAGTCTCTAGTGCTATTTGAAGCTGCACCTTCCAAGCACATGAAGACTCCGAAGTACTACGAATTCAACCACATGATGTCTACAATAGTGGCACAATAGTTATCCTTCAAAACATACATCAAAGACCCACCCAAACTTTGGCATCTATAGTATGGGCACTTAAGTTATTTTGATTTGAATCTTTTGTCCAAGAAAGATATGGTTAGAGGGATACCAACAAATACAGAGCCTGGTAGGAAATGTGAGGTTTGAATCTTAGGAAAGTAGCATAGGCAGCCCTTTCAATTAGGGAAATCTAGGAGGAGAAAAGAACCATTGGAGTTGGTGCACTCAGGTTTATGTGGCCCGATGAGAACACCCATAATATCCCAGAATGTATATTTCATGACATACATAGATGACTACAACATGAAGGCTTGTTTTTTATTCCTTGAATAATAAATCTGAAGCATTTGAAAAGTTCAAGGTGTTTAAGGCCTTTGATGAGAAATAAAGTGGCCATGTCATCAAGGCCCTTAGAATAGATAGAGGGGGAGAGTATATCTCTAAAGAATTTATACTTTTTTACAAAAATGAAGGCATTGAAAAATAATTTACAACTAGATACACTCCATAGTGAAATGGATTTTCTGAGAGAAAGAATAGAACCATCCAAGAGATGGTTGCAAGCATGTTGAAGGCCAAGGGACTCCCAAAAGAATTTTGGGGTGAGGTTGTAGCAACAATAGTAAACATGATAAATAGAAGTCCCACAAAGGTTGTCAGAGATAGGATTCCACAAGAAGCATGGACAAATATCAAATGGAGTGTGGAGCACCTACAAATCTTTGGCTATGTAGCATAGACATTTGTGACAAAGGAGAAGAGGCAGAAATTTGATGACAAAGGATAAAAGTGCATTTTTTGGGTATAATGAAGAATCCAAAGCATACAAGTTGTATAACCCTATTACCAAAAAGGTTGTGAGTAGAAGGGATGTTGAATTCATGGAGAATGAATCATGGCATGACATGATTGACACCACCACAAGTATCTCAACAATGATACTCGTATATGATGAAGAAGTTGAAAATAAAGAGAGAACTTCTAGCACTCTAGAACCAACTCTAAAGCACTCTAGAACCAACTCTAGAGCACTCTACGGTAATGAGATCCAACAAATGGATCATGGCATATTGATTTCACAAACTAACTATGTCACACAAATCTTTAAAAAATAAGAATGTTGAACAACAAGTCTGCCCCAACACCAATAGCTATAGGTCTAAAATTAAGAAAAGAGGACAATAGTAATGAAGTGAAGCCAACCTTACACAAAAGCATGGTTGGAAGCCTAATGTATTTGACTGCTATAAGGCTTGATTTAATGTACAAAGTAAGTCTTATTTCTAGGTTCATTGAGAGACCTAAAGACACACACTAGCAAGTAGGATCCTAAGATATGTCAATGGTACCAAGGGCTATGGCATTTTATAAATTGTATCTAATGAGTTTGAGCTGGATGGTTATATTGGTAATGATTGGGTAGGTAGTGTAGATGATAGGAATAACACATTAGGACATGTTTTCCATATTGGTTCAGAAGCTATTTCATGGGCATCCAAGAAGTAGCCTATAGTTTCTCTCTTCATGGTAGAAGTTGAATACATAGCAGCAAATGTAGTTGCATGTTAGGTTATTTGGCTTAGAAGAATCTTAGAAGACTTGAGTGAGGAATAAGAAGATGCTACAACAATATTTTGTGACAATGTTTCCTCAATAGCCTTGACAAAGAATCTAGTCTTCCATGGGCAAAGCAAACACATTGAGATCTATTATCATTTCATAAGGGAGCTAGTAGAACATGGAGATATTGAACTATAATTTTATAGATTTGAGCAGCAACTTATTGACATTTTTACTAAGACACTATCAAAAGAGTGCTTTGAATGCCTAAGAGAAAGCTTGGGCATCATGGACAACTCTATAAATTAGCTTTAGAAAGACAGCTAGACTGGATAACTCTAAAAAATAGACTCAAAAGTTAGGTTTGGATAGCAGCTTCAGAAACTAGCTACGGACAACTTCATAGATACAAAATGATTATCTTTATGCATGATATGTGACTCTAGATTAAGGGGGAGTGTTGTAAATTTAATTTGGATTCAGTAATTTTTTTTTGGTGCCTGGTAAACTTTTTTCACGTGACCGGTGATGCTGGCATGACACGCCCTCCAGTACCACGGGGACGGGGGGAGACTGGACCTCGTGACCATCTTTACCACAACGGAATTACTTAGCCAATTGAGCCAGGGCCCCCACCCATTTGGATTCAGGAATTTATTCCACCTACCTATCAAAGATTTTTTGAGATCTTTTTGGTGCCCTACCAAATTTCTTAATTTTTTTTTCTTAGGATGATAAAAAACTATTAATACTAGTCAGTCCTCTTCAATGTAGGTAGATGAGTTTGATTTTATGTGTGAGTAGCAGGTTTTTGTGAAGAAAAGAAAATACAAAAAGGAAGAATGAAAATAGAAAAAACAAATTGAAGGAAGAAGAGAGAAGTGCAACAATAGAATAGAGAAAAGGTTGCAATAGCAATAGAGAAGAATATATAACAGAGAGAAGAGAACAATTCCAAATTACAGAAGCACTCTTGCAAAGGCTAGGAAGCTCTGAAAAGTGCAAGTAGCTCCAAACAAAGCAGCAACTCCAGATCAACACAACAAATAGCTCTAGAAGAACAGAGCAATACCCATCTCCAGGTAGAGATTGATAGAAAGAATAGGTTGAAGTCAATTCTAGATACTTTGGAAAGGTAGAGATTTTTTTTGTGAAAGAAGAAATAGAGTAGCAACTTTGTAATTTTGGATGTAAAATATTTTTGAACATAAATACAAATCTATATTTTATTTGTCCATTTTAGGTCTTTATCTCTAATTTTGTCCATCAATGATTACCTTACTATGTATGAAAAATAATCATTAGACCTGGTTATATGTGAATGTGTGAATTGTTTAAAAACTCTAGATATCTTTTGTTCATGCAGAATATTAGAGATTCTTAAGGTTTCCATAGTAACTTATGATTCCCTCTTCTTACCTTGAGTATATGTTTATGTTATGAGTAGAGTATTATGGAAACTTGTAGACAAGAATACCAAATAATATCAATGTTTGATATCTGTCATACTTGGCTAAAATTTTTGAATCATTATATGATGAGATTGATTTATATCTCAATATGTTCTAATATTTCTTTTGATGGGTTAATTAAGATATGGATGACTCCATTGAGCAAGTTCCCAACCATATTTATTGAAGGATGCAAATGTCTATGGTGCAATAATAAACTATCTATTTCCTATTACTAAAGATTTCCATAATGATCTTATGCCTTAAGGAAGATTTTAGAGAAGAGACGCTTACTCTTATGACAGTGTTGTACATGATGATCAATTCTTCGTCACTTCATAGAACCTTAGAGATATTCCTAGTATTCTTTGACTTGGTGTTATATGTTCCATAATGAGGACATATGTATGGATGATATATCATTAGCCTCGTATATTGACACTGTATGTTATTCATTGTCTTTTTATTATGAGATGGTATTATAGGGCTTATGGAAGACCTATTTCCTGAAAGATTAGATCATTTTTATTATTGTTGATTTTAATGCACGACTAGATGAGGATTATGGTTTATTACCTATAGTGTTGTGCACTCAATATTTTTTGTGTTGTTTGAAAAATGGAACTATTGTTGGAGTTATGATTCCATATTATATTGGCATTTATTTAACCATGTCTTGTTAGATATCAATGTCTACATGAGTTGATCAAAATATTAAGCTATCTTTTGAAATTAAGACTATTTCTCTATGTACCTCCACGAGTTTGATCCCTACATCACCATGGTCAATATTAGATAATAACATATAGTGGATGGCACCATAACATAACCAAGATTAAGTTGTAATCTAGGGGTATGGGCTTGTACATTTGATGGAAAAACATTTTGAAGAAGTATTGTTGTGTAAAATAAATGGGGAAGTAAGTTTTAGGGTGTGGCATTCTAGCGAATTGTTTTTGTGACAAGTTGAGCTTTTGCAGATGTTTGCAATGCAAGAGGGCATATGGGAAGGGACCGTTAAAAGCATTGCCTTGAGACTCAATGTTGCTTCACTTGTGTTTCACCTACACAAAAATCCTTTCACCATAAGATTAAAAAAAAGCATTGAATATTACCTCATTTATTTATAACCAACACCTCACCTTACGTTCGTTCCTATTCGCCTCGTTCCTATCAATTTAGTACCCATAATTTATTTAGATCCACCACCATCTCACTTAAGTATTATTTCCACATTAAGATGAGTAGTAGCACGAGTGATTATAATAAAAGAACTGGTGAAATGTAAAACGCGTGTTTTGAAACTTCAGCCAGATTACGATCATGCTTTCCATTATTTCAACGAAAATTGTGGAGAAAGTCATACAATCTGCAAATGTCAAACGGAGGCGTTGCCAGTACCATTGAAGTTTTTGTTCAATCCTTATTGCCTTGATTGTCATTGAATCGGTTTATAATTTTCTGCTTTCGTGAAAGGAAGGTTTTCGTCCTTATATTGGCCTCATTTTTCAAAGCCAATGTTGCGTGCTAGCCAAACAATGAGAATTCATAATCAAAATTTCTGGACCACGCGGAAAAATGATATTCATTAGTATAGAAGTCATCTTCAAATGAATTAAAAATTTGGAGGTGTCAAAATTTTAAAAATAATTTTTAACCTTGAATTATTTAATAAGCATTATTATATTTTTATTATGTACGCTATGTTCAATGATGTTATGGTCGCATCTAAATAATATTCTTTGCTATGTCATATATGTGGGCTCAACTCGTTTTTCAAATTTACTATATTTTCTAACTTTTATTAAAATTATTATTTATAAAGTTTATGGTATGTATGGATATTATTATGGTGAAATATTGTTTATTTTTTAAAGTTGGAAATTGTTTATTTTACAATTTTTTTTTTTTACGTTTCTATTTTTAATTTAATGCTTTTTTTTTTAAAAAAAAAAAAAATTTGTTTTAGGTTTACTTAAATATTTACTTTTATACTAAATCGGTGATCATAAATGATGTTGTAGACACCCCAATCATAGGAACTCATCTCTAATCACCTCAAAAATTTTGAGTTGTAAAGTTGTCCAAATCATTAGCAATCCCTAGTGTTAATGACTACCTTTAGAAAGCAATAAAATGTTTCTCATTCATCTTATACCATAATCCTTACTACATTTTTGTCAGTCATGTGACTAAAAACTTAGTACTTGGGATTCTATTTAAGCCAATTTTTTCCCCTCATTTCATTCATTAGAAAACACATTTACAATTGGAAAAAAATAGTATGCATTCCACTCCAACATACAGGGAACTTGCATGGAACATTATTAGAGCTAGAGGGTCGAATATTGAAGAATTGTAGATATGACACTAGAGAGAACCTCCCTTGAGCATTGGTCAAGAAATTCCTATTGTTGCTTGCACAACACACCCTAATTTTCCTAAAAACTCAAGGATCTCCACTTTAGAAAGGTTTCTATGCCTTTAAACTACTGTAATCTTGATCCTTTATGGCCTTCAAATAAACTAGGTCTCCTTTGTGCTTCTATCAAACTTAATGCTATTTGTCTATACATTTTGTTCTTACCATATGGCTTTACTTCACATTTCTTGCCTTGATTAAATTCTTGTTATGTCTTCATAGCGAGTTATTCTATCAAAAATTTAGGTATGGTTGAATGCTTTATGTTGGTTAGCCCCTTCACGACTTATCTTCTTATGGACTTGATATGGTTGGTCACCCATGAATTAAGTTACTTGTTAGTTTCCTTTGTTAACTAGTTACTTATGCTTAGTCTTGTGCCTTTCATTATGCCAAGTGGTAGCCTCATGTTTAATTTGAAGGTGACTAGAGAAGATTATAGTTTGGAGGAATGTCAAGCATAGGATTCTAGTTTTGATGAACCCATCATTGGATTCACTTAAGGAATTAGAAGATAAAAAATACATTAAGGCATGCCTTTGTAAGACAATATGCAATGTCATTATCACCAAATGTTAAAAAAGCACTACATGTAGGATAAATGCACCATTGATCGAGGTAAAAGGTATTTGAAACATACATCATTGGATCACCTACAAAAATTTGTGGATTGATGGCTCATAAGAATTTAAGAGTTGTTAGACTTATGTTCTAGTCTAAGGTAATGTAAGCTATTTGATCATGAACTTGGATATGCACACTATTTGATTGAAGATTACATCTTTCCAATTAGATTCTTATGTCAATAAAAAAGAAAATTTAAAAGAGAATTCTTGTAGGGAATTCTACCATCTCTATCATTTCCCTTCAACTCTATTGTTAAACAACCTTGCTCCTATGTTTAGAATGTAAAAATGTAATTTTTAGGCTATAGAACATAAAAACTCAATTTCTAGGATATAGAGGTTGTTTCAAGGCCCAAAAATAATTCTAACTAGTTCAACATTACTTCTAGGGAGGTCCAATACATAGATCTTTTTGAGCTTTATAATTAAAAAAAGGGCCCAAATGGCCTCCCAAATAAAAAGTTATTGCCTATAGAAGTTGGGCCTCCCACTTTGAAAATGTAAAAAACATCTATGACAAATAAAAGAGTTGTAAGAGGGAGTTACACTTATTGACCAACTTATGATCATGTGTGTTATGAGATGTCATAAGGCATCTTTGAATGGAGATAACAGAGCCATAATGGAGCACCTAAGGTGGTGAGTGGATTATGACAAGCTTATGGTAGGTGGAAGGAAAATGTTTTTTTTAATCCTATGGACTTATCTTGGGATTTGGGTGCCTTACTTTGGGTGGTTTTATCTCATGATTTCCTAATTACCATTTGATTTTTTTTATATTCTATCTCCTTTTTAGCAAGTGGGCTACACTTGTTTCATTGCACCGTTTAAATCCATAATTATGGTTCGTATTGTTGATGATCACATCTGATCCATTCAAAGATAAAACAGAGTTTATAGAACATATAAATAAGTCAACATCTATCCAGCACACTAATGAAATTTAAAATCACATTGACTCTAAATTGTTGACTCTTTCCTTTTTGGACTCATCCCAATGGAATCTTTATTTGGATTCGTTATAATGCATACTTGACTAACTTAGCTGCTTCAATCCTTTGTCTATCCCTCACTAGATTCTAAATGCTTCCTCTCACTCTTCTTTTTGGCGTTACTGTCTGCGCCATTTTACTTCGTTGCTCGCTATGCATTGATCCGCAGTACGAATATTGCAAAAGCAATCAGACATGTGGCAGCATAAACTTCATGTTCCCTTTCGGCACAGGACGCCGTAGTTGTGGTCTGGCAAGCTTTCAGGTCGACTGTGTGCAGAACGTACGTCCAGTAATTGGAATAGGGAGCCAAAATTACACAATATTACAGGTTTCCTATGATAATCAGACGTTTACAGTAACAGATGACAAGAATTTCCAAGATTGTACGTTTTCTAATCTCATTGATTCAACCTGGGACTCGCGCAATAATGTTTTTAATATCATCAATATAAACAACACAAGTCTAGAAGTATATATGTGTGATGAGAAATGTTTACCTTATGGATCATATCCACCAGGGTATCTGAATATGTCGTGTTCCCAGAGAGTGGTGACCATTTCAGAAGGAACACTGCAATGGAGTTTTGCTCAAGAACGAGGACAGAGTTGTAGAGATTGTGAAAAAAGTAAGGGAATTTGTGGCTATAGCAGTCCCAATTCAGAAAATTTCATTTGCTTTTGCCGGGATGGACCTCGTTCAAAGCAGTGCCCTCAAGGTATTATTCTTCATTCAAACATAGTAACAAACATTGCTTTTTTCATCTTTCTCAACTGATAGTTTTTATCTGTACCGATGCGCATGTTTGAATGTGTGGCATTGCAGGCCGGATGAGTAAAAGAGGAGTTGTAATAGGTGTTGCCATTGGAACGGTCGGCATGCTGATAGCTGCAACAGGGCTTGTAGTTTATTATCGGAATTCAAGGCCTACTTCAGACGTGGAGCAATTCCTTCATGACTATGTTGATGAAATGCCCCGCAGATATTCATATTCTCAACTGAAGAAGATCACCAACAACTTTGCAGATAAATTGGCGGAAGGCGCTTTCGGTGTGGTCTATAAAGGAAGGTTCTCCAGCGGTAATATGGTGGCTGTTAAAATTCTTGATCAGTCAAGACACAGTGAGAAGCAGTTCAAGAATGAAGTCACCACCATCGGAAGGATCCATCACGTTAATTTGGTTCGACTGATGGGTTACTGCTTCCAAGGACTTCGAACCGCACTTGTTTATGAGTACATGTTAAATGGGTCTCTGGATAAGTTTATATTTGCAGGGAAAGGAAAAGAACAGATGCTCAATTGGGATCAACTGTATTCAATAGCCTTGGGCGTAGCTCGTGGGATTGCGTATTTACACCAAGATTGCAACAGACGCATCATCCATTTCGACATAAAGCCTCACAATATATTATTGGACGCTGACTTCACACCCAAAGTAGCTGATTTTGGTCTGGCTAAACTGTGTGGAAAGGGAGACTATCATATATCACTTACGACAACGAGAGGAACACCAGGATACGTTGCGCCAGAGCTTTGGTACAGAAATTTGGGTCTTGTAACGGACAAGTCAGATGTTTACAGTTTTGGAGTGTTGTTGTTAGAGATTGTTGGAGGAAGGAAGAATGTCGATGGGCAGGAAAGCCACTCCAGCCAATTTTATTCTCCACAGTGGGCATTCGAATTGATAGAAAATGGGGAGTTAGAGAAGAGCTTAATAGGAGTAGCAGTAGAGAGAGTCTGCAATGACGATGAAAAGATCATGCGGCTGACGAAAGTGGGAATGTGGTGCATCCAACACAATCCTATAAATCGGCCAACGATGAGCAGCGTAGTTCAAATGTTGGAAGGCAATGGTGATGATGTGGCTGCTCCTCCCTTCCCTTTCGACTCCTCGCCTTCACCTGAAACGCCGTTTCTTTTACCTTTTAGAGAAGAATCTTCTAGTCATAGACTTTAATGCGAGTCCTTACAATAGGTGAAATGTAAAACGCGTGCTTTGAAACAGGAGCCGGATTAGGTTGCATTTTATATTATTTCAAAGAAAATTTTATAAGTCAGATGTTTTTAAGAGAAACGTCTTTCAAGCCTGTCACCAGTACCGTTGAAGTTTGTCTTTTCTTATTGCTTTCATTGGAACTTTGGCACATTTTTCTCCTTGCTTGAAAGATGTGTTTTAGTCCTTATATTTGCGCATTTTCAATGACACTCGTGTGCTAGCTAAGCAATTAGAACTTTGAATCAAAATGTTATTCATTATTACGAAGTCATCTTCAAATGAATTGAATTAAAAAAAATTAGAGGCGCGTTAAATTTTTATGTGTAGTGTTTGCTAATAATGTTAGGAGGTGTTATTATATGATGTTTTGGGTGGATTGTGTCTAGACTGTGTAGCTGGTGCTTCATGTGTGGTTTGGATGATAAGTGTTGACATTGGATTGTAGGGTAGCTTTTTTAGTCTCTTTGTATGGGGATGGTGAATAGCCAAGGGGCTTGCTTAGGTAGAGTCTAGTTTTAGATCATTGTTTGAAGAGGTTAATATATCACTGGTAAAGGATATCTTAGGTAAGGAGGGATTGGTTGATATTAGGTGTTTTAGATCTTGTGTAATGATTCTTGATGATTTTAAGGAGAGGTTAGCAAAGGCTCTAGTGGATGAAGAAACTAAAGCTTCTATTTTGGCACTCTTGGTTAGGGAAAAGGACGAGGAAGGAGTGGTGAGAAGTGATCTTTTCTTAGGTGAGTTGAGGCGTGTGCCAAATAAAAAAGACATCAACCCTCAAGTATAGAGCTTGAAGCATCCATTTCGTAATTGTGGGAAGTACATGAACTAAGAGTGAATAATAAAATATTGGAGGAGTTTTATTGAGACCTATGAATGGCAATACAATATATGGTTATTATGTTTCACAATGGTATACTAGAGTTATTTAGTGGCTTCATTATGAATCCATTGGAAAATGGTCTATTGACTAGGGCAATGTAAAGGACATCAATTACAATGGCATCAAGTTGCATGGATCAATGATAGTGTCAGTTGCTTTTGCACCTTTACTAGAGGTGTTGTCATTATCAAGCAATGGTCTATATGGTAGATTCGTAGAGTGGTGGAAGACAACTCCTTTGAGCAATCATTATGATTGGGTTCTAATATATGTTTTGTTGGGTAAAGAGTTCTAAATTGTAGTTGGTAGTGTAGATTTGGTTTGTGTTTGTTTTCTTGTTTACATAGTTGGGTATTACTCTTCATGGTTCTAGGTTTTAGCTTTTTGTATCAATTGATAGTGTTTGGTGGCTATAAGTATCTATTTAGTTTGGTTTGCAAGATGCTAGTATTATGTTGATATTCATGTTTTGTTGCTAAGGTGGCAATACTTTTATTTTATATGTTTGGTTATATGTTGTTGGTGGGTTGGGGCCTTGTTAATATATCTCCAATACTATATTTTAAAAAAGGTGCTATCAAATGGTTGATAGGTATAAATATTATAGCTTTGTTAGTCAAACATTTTATATTTTAAAGAGTCCTTCCATACATTGCTTGACCAATAGGGCTATATATATATATATATATATATCATTCTTTTAATAATACCTTTACATGTTGTTATTAGTTTCCAAGAATTTTATGGGTTTGATACTGTAAGAGATTTTCAACTATTTTATAAGAAAGTCTAAGCAACTTTAAAGGTATTTTGATTTATTAACGTTGATGATGATTTCCAAATATACTCATCAATCACGCAATAATTACTAACCATAGAACTAATTTATAATTTTTAGAGGCTTGTATCTTTCCAATAACACAATACATTTTTCAAGATACATTATGTCATGAGCCATGTTAAAAATACATTATTATTAGACATTACAAAATTGGTGCCATAATTTTATAGAAAATAGTTGAAAAATTATTAGAACTAAAATCTAGGTATCATAACCAAAATTTTATCTGTTTGAAATTTACTAGAACTAAATCCTTAATAATTTATTAGAACTAAATTCTATCTCATTTGAAATATGTATCATAGTTAATCTCAACATGAATGTACCTTAGGGGTTTGTTGAAATTATAATCCATTAAAAAATGCTTAAAATGGCTCAAATAGTTCTCTTGTGCATGATGGTGTACATGCACTCCAAGTTCTTGGGAATGAGTCTACACCTTACAGTATTAAAAAAATTGAGTTCCTTTAGTGAAATCTAGTTCATTGAATATTTAGGAAATAAATAAATTTCATTAATTTCCATTACATGAAACACAAAGATGGAATAACTTGTGCACAAAAACTCTCTACATAGTCTACTATGTTGTATTATGATTGGCAAAGTCAATATGAAATGATCAAATAAAAAATATCTTAGAAAATAGAAAAGTAGTTGTTAGGGGAAATTTGGTTCAACAATGAATATGCAATGATAAACAATAGCAAATACCCAAAACACAATAGAATAGTGAACTAAGAAGATCAAACCAAATAAGCAATGAATAAACCAAAGAAAACCTTCCTTAGATCGAAACTTCCATTGTTGCCTATCAAAAATCGTTCTTGTGTGTATGAAAAGAGGCCCTCAGAGAGTGCATGTCTTTGCTTTGTCAAGAATGTCGATTGTGAATGGCTATGGTAATGTCATAATGAAGAGGAGCTTCAAGACGAGGGTTGTAGTGCGTAGTAACAAAAGTGTGATCACAAGCAATGAAGAAATTGGTACCAAAGGCGCGCTGTAAGTCCTGCAGAGTAACAATATTTAAAGCTTGGATGAATAGAATGGAAAAATGAGGTTCAATTTATAGACTTGAGAGAATGAAGATCAATGGTATAGAAGACTTGAGAAGATCAATGGTTGAGAACAGTTGAGGAACGTGCAATGAATAAGAAGAAGACATGTGTCTTGCTTTCTTTTGCATGAGAGGAGTTAACAAGAATAGAAGAATGGGTTAAAGCACTTCAAAAGAATATAACAATCAGTTACATGATTTAAAACAAGAAGAAGGGATTTGCATGAGAATAAGAAGATATTTTGCTTTATTAAATATTAGGAATATTTAATTGCATGTGCACAAAGATTAAGTTATATTTAGAGATAACTCAATTTAGAAACTCAATTTAGAAGAAAAAGCAATTTAAATAAATATTTGATTTATTTAAGTTTAGAGAAGATATTATTGGAAGAAACATATAAATAATTAGAATTATTTAATTTAGAAGATAATAAAGCAAATTAAATAAATAAATTTATTTAATTGTTGTGCATGATTTTGGAAGAATAAATAAAATATTTGATTGTATTTTATTTTTGGAGATTGAAAGGATTTAAATAAATTTGATTTGATTTATTCAAATTTGGAGGAATGATTTGATTTAATAAATAATTGGGAATTATTTAATTGTTTGGAAGAATTAATTTAAATAAACGATTTTATTTAATCTTGACGTTAGAAGAGATAATTAAATATTTTGATATTTAATTAACTTAGAAGAATGTGAATCGTGTCATTTTTAGGCGTATACAGTAGTATTTTAATTGAATTTGGGGTCAAATTGAGAATGAAAATTTAAAAAACCTCATTTAATATTTTTAAAGAATATTGAAGCTAGGAATGATATTGAAGCTAAAAATGAAATTAACACCATCAAAGAATACTAAATTTGTAAACTAAATTATTATATATAAAAAATATTGAAGGTGCCAAAAGGTTGTAGCTCAATTGGTTAAGTGCAATTGGTGGGGTGATGGTATGTGACAAGGGTCGTTGGACCTTGGCATTTAATCATGTTTTCATGTGTCAAATCCAGGGCTGTGTCCTAGGCTATCTGTAATAAGGGGTTCCATAGTTACCAGTCCATTAATTACTTCTACTGATCTGATTGTTTCAAAAATTAATACTGCTAAATTGTTTATTGTAAAGGGAATTCTAAAAATACTAAAACAATGCTGAAACAGTAAATTACTAAAATTAACCTACTTAATCCACACAACTGAAAATATGCATTTACTGGAAACAACTATTAAACATAAATAAATCTATTTTTATGAAAGCAATAAACTATCTTCCTAATAGAATCTGAAACAAGACAATGAAACAAATGAATACTAGTCTCCTATCTTGATGGCAGGAGTGGGCCCTTGCTCCTTGCCCTCAGGACTGAAGACTAAAGCAAAAACTCAGTACATAAATATAATAACACAGTATTTCTTTAGTCTAATTCCATCAGTGTGGTTGTATTTAAAGTATGTCTAATCTGAGAAAAATGGAGATTACAATAATCTGATAGCAAAAATCTGCCTATATCCCTGCTGCTTCTACCTTTTCATATATCAAATCAGCGATGAGATATATATCTATTCTAACTATTAGTTTATCTATGAGATATCATCAATCTCTTATTTTAACAACTGTTTAACTGCAGAGTAAAATCATGCAAACTGAAATAGGTTTTAGTGGTACATCAGTCCCACTAAATTTAGAGTCTTAACTTAAATAACAACTGGGCAGCGAGGCCCTGAAATATAGGTATTTAATAAGTCTTTAAGAACTCATGCAAAATCAATAAAAGAGAAATTAGATCCCTAGCAGTCAACTAGAGTCTTCACCCGATCATCCTAGTGTGGGTTGGGTAACCTCTCGAGCACTACAGTTGCCTCCAGAGGTGTAGATTGATAGCGGCACCAGACTCTGTAATGTCGCTAGGAGGCTCCGGAGACGTGTGCTATTTCTAGGAGGCTCCAGAGATGCACCCGTGACTCCTGTATGGCTCATATGCATGAAAAGAAATGACGCATATGTTAAATTGGCGTATATGCAGGAAATTGCGGCACATGCATAATCAAATGACGCATATACAACATGTTGCGGTGCATGTGTTGAAACAACACATTTGTAGAATGGATCAGTGCATACATAGGTTTTTGCAGCGCATTTGCCAGGAATGGCGCATAGGTCCAGAAATGGCGCTTTTGTTAAAAAGTGGCATATTTACCACCTGTTGTGGTGCATATGTCATAGATAGGTAGACTACTTAGCAAAATTGACTTGATTGGTGTCCTGTTTAACACGTCAATTGATAAACTATCTCTGAGATTGCAGGAATCTAGTCAAGAGATGTAGTTTGCTATTTTGATCAATTTGAAATGCTAAGTTAGTTGACATGTTTCTAGATATGTTGAGTATGGTACTTGCAGCTTTTGGTTGATGCCTTTCTTTGTGTGCTTGCAGGAGGAGATATGGGATATGCTGCAGTCTAGGGAGCAGTTCCCTATGCCCTTGTTACAGAGGTACATGATGACTGAGATAGATAGAGAGGGGCTTGGCGCTATGGGACTCGATTACATTTGCTTCATGCCCGAGCTGCGGGCGAACCGTCGCTTGCTGACTGCTGCTGTGGAGAGGTTCCACAACGAGGATGGGACGTTTCACTTCCCCACTGGTGAGATGACTGTGACACTGGAGGACGTCTACAAGATTTTACATTTGCCGATTGATGGAGAGCTTGTGGAGTATGATCCACAGAGAGGTGCGGGACTTGCTGAGTACAGGCGAGTGTTTGATGACTCAGAGTTGGTTGGACAGGTCATCCCATGGCAGGATATCCACGATTACTATGACTACTTCCCAGGGATTGTGGCAGGATTGATCGGAGGCATTGTATGCCACGACAGGAGATCACACGGGTTCCCCATTGGATGGGGTAGGATTATGGAGAGGATGGTGACAGAGGGCACCCGGTATGCTTGGGGTGTCTGCGTGCTTGCCCATTTATACCATGATATGCATCAGGTGGTATACCATAGGAGCACGAGCCTTTATGTAGGCATATCACTACTTTAGTTTTGGCTATGGGAGCACATAGCGATCACAAGACTGATATGTGTTTTTGAAAGACAGAGGGGAGAGCCGTATAGCTATGGCTACGCAGGGGTGATTTCCTAGCATAGGCTGGGGAAGCTGGAGTATTGGAGACATGCCCGGGATGGGGTAGATGTGGTCATTTGGAGACCATATCTAGATTGCGAGCTGTGGGATGACAAGGCAGATGAGCTACTGTACTGTTTTCAGATGAGATGGCTGATAGGGCAGACCCGCCACATACTAGAGAGGTAGATTATTAGCAGAGTACTGAGATAGTTCGGCAGGAGGTAGGGCATGCCACAGGGACAGGCTTGGTTTGCACGGACACACGCAGAGAGGATCAGATGGGGACTGATGACATCCTACGAGGAGGCCCTGGCAGAGTGTCGACAAACACCTTATGTTGCCTAGGACATGAGGAGGGAGATAGCAGACGCCAGGATGTCACAAGATTACGAGGATTGGTTTGCCGAGCACCCGTCCCTGAGATATTCAGGACCTGGGGTGCTGGTGCCTTGCATAGATGAGGCAGACTCAGATGATGAGGGCCAGGTTGGCCGGAGGAGGAGGAGGGGGAAAGGGAGAGGAGGACAGAGAGGAGGCAGAGATGGAGGAGATGACGGAGGAGGGGGAGGAGGTGGTGATGATGGAGGCTGACCTAGACAGAGGCAGAGGGTTGGGGAGGGACCAGGGGTCGCACAGCAGGTACCACAGGAGGTACTACTTGTACAGTGAGGACAAATGCCACCACCTCAGCAGGTGGCATAGCAGCAGGCGGCATAACAACAGGTGGCAGATGTCCATGAGAGGACTATAGCTACATTGAGAGGGCATGTTAGACAACTACAGGCCTAGCTTAGGAGAGTTGAGGCCAAATGAGAGACATATGCATAGTACATTGTGGGTCTGACTAGAGAGAGGGACATGGCATATGCTTAGATATGAGTTATCCGAGTGGAGAGGGATACCGCAGTGGCAGCCCTGGGGACAGATGCAACGAGTAGCTTCCTAGTTGGGCAGGTGCAGCAGGCACAGGCGTAGCTAGCACAGGTTTAGGGAGAGATGGCATAGGTGTGAGGGCAGCTAGCATAGGTATAGGGAGAGCTGGTATAGGTGCGAGGGCAACTAGCATAGGTACAAGGGTAGCTTGCAAGAGCGCAGGCCCCGACGCAGTATTATCGCAGATTATACCATGGTGCAGTGCCTGTTAGTCAGAGGGCTCTGAGCTACAGGAGTCAGTCTATGGCCTCACAGAGAGCAGGTCCGTCGAGGTCAGGGGCCTTTGTTATGGGCCCACAGCAGTCTGAGGCCGGTAGAGGAGGAGGAGGAGACACTGCCGGTAGCAGTGGTCCTCAGCAGCAGGGGTAGAGATTTGCAGAGTTTGGATCCTATGTATCTTTTTGATGGCTCAGTTAGCCGGATAGACCTGTACCACTTTTGTATTTTTGAGACATGTATCACTATCCATTGGGATGTACTTATTGTATATGACACTGATTCAGAGACAGATACCTTGATATTGTACATTTGGACATATTTTATGATATTTATATGGCGATGCAGCTATTTTGATTCTCTCTATATGGATGAGTCTATGATGCACTTTTTATTGCATGATGTCATGTATGTGTTTATCTAATGTAGACTTAGATGTTATGAGATGTTATCTGATGCAGATTTTTGACATGATGCTATGTGATGCTATATGACCTAATCAGGCTTAGATGTTTTACTTGATATGCTTCTAATGTGTGTGAATGTGACTAGTATCTATATGATTATGCAACTTATGTGATGCACTTGATCTATGTTTTTGATTTTTTCCGTTTCGACACTATATGATGATTGCAACAAACTGTATATGGATGACTTAATGCACTCTATTATGTATGCAATTGATTTAATCATGTAAACGACTATCTCATGTGATATGATATGCAACTATATGTTATGTTTTTGTGATGTCCAGGTGTACTCTATCGACACAGAAATGATAGGATGATAGATAGAAGATTGATTGACAGAAGAATGACTCGATAGAAAGGTTCACAAACTTCACTTTGTATTGTTACTTTGAATTGTTTGGATCTTTTATTGCATGGGACATGGATGTATGGATGTGTAAATGGATGGATTTGATTTTGACATCTTGAAGGTGCAAGTATTTGGAAGTGCTTTATTTCATCATTGGGTGATTTTTTTTTGGTACTTTTTCTGAAATGTTGTAAGTTAACATGAGCATCTAGGTATAATTAGGCTGAGATGACCTGAGCATTACTTACATGGATTTTGATTTAGCAAGTTAATACAAGCATCAAGGTATAATTGAACCGAGATGACTTGAGTATTTCTTGCGTATCAACAAACAAGGATTGCCCCCATTCATGTTAGACCTTGGATGTCCTCGATGATTTTTTACTGATCATGTCCTTAGACAAGGCTTCACATTACTAAAGTTTAATCCACAAACAACAAACAAAGAAAAATAATCATGCCCCCATCATAGCATCTCTAGCTTTTAGCATCCTCGAGTAGCATAGAAAGGCATGATAGCAAAAATCAAGACTCTGTAAGTTTAATCTAACCAACACAAATCATTCTTGCATTTAGATGTGTTTGTTTCTTGCCATAATTTGAGTAAAATCATTTAGAAGGCCTTAGGTGTTTTTTGCTTTTGCTTTGGGTAGGTTAAGTGCCTCGTGTCAAAATTTCTGCTTTGGGATCAGGTTTTGCTTGCGCTTGCTTGCTTGGTGAGAAGATTTCACAATCCTTATTGGTGAGACGGACCCTAAGGGATTGACCTAGTGCCTTGGGGGCTCATTGCTAAATGGCATTGCCTACATGACGACACAGAGGCAATGTAGTTCGGGGTAAACCCTAAATGGACCATGGATGGACTAGAAGAAAGATGACAATAAATGGGACGGATGGGACAATGGAGCCTCAAGGGCGCATTTAGAGTAATGGCCTTGCCTACGTAACGGCACAGAAAGCAACGTAGTTCACGGACTTGGACCATGGACACTGACGAGAGACACTATGCTAGGCTGACACGATGGATACAATATGGGACAAAACCTTGGTTGACAAGGCCAACATAGAGATAGAGTATCAAGCCGTGATAGGTTACCATCAGGAGTTTACTATGGGACAGATATGGGTCGAATGGGACATGAGGAAGAATGGACAAAGGTGATTGGTTTCCCAAAGATGGAGAAGGCAGTTTATCACAAGTAATGCCTGTTTACCAGGTTTTCACCACTTGCTTTTATTTGCACAAAAGCTAGAAAGTAAACATGATGCCTATTTTCCAGGTTTTCATCATGATACCTATCCAAGGCACTTGTTTGCTAGGTTTTCACCAAAGGATGATTTTTTTTGTATTTTTCTAATTTTTTGATTTTTTTGTATTTTTTTCTAATTTTTTATTTTTTTTGTATTTTATGCCCCCCTTACATTGGGGTTCTCCTAGGTATAGAACTTGCAAAGATGCATGCTGTTGATTGGGTCATCGAACAACTCACCCTCTGATGTTGCCAACTGATATGCACCTGATCCATAAGCAGCTATAATTACATAAGGCCCAAGCCAGTTGGGTTCAAACTTGCCCTTCTTTTCCCTATCTTGTTGATTGCGGGGGTTTTTCTTAAGGACCAGATCTCCAACTTTGAAGACTCTTGGGCAAACTCTGTGGTTATAGCTTCTTGACATCATTTGTTGATATGCTTTGAGATGGTCAAAGGCTTTCTATCTCCTTTCTTCTAGCAACTCTAGTTCTTGCAATCTGGGGACTCTGTACTCTTCATCTGATATGAGACCTTTTAATGACACCCTGAGAGATAGTAATTCAACCTCAATGGGAAGGATAGCTTCTGAGCCATAGACAAGGGCGTAAGGTGTAGCACTTGTGGGAGTGCGTATATTGGTTCTGTAGGCCCATAGAGCAGGATTGAGTTGGATGTGCCAATCATGACTAGCATCGTTGACTGTCTTCTTGAGAAGTTTCAAGATGGTCTTGTTGGATGCTTCAACTTGACCATTGCCTTGGGGGTAATAGGGTGAGGAGAAATGGTGTTGGATTTTGAATTGGTCACAGAGTTCTTGGACATCCTAGTTTTTGAATGGTCTTCCGTTATCCGTGATAATGGATGAAGGAATTCTATATCTGCAGATGAGGTAATTTAGGATGAATGAGGAGATTTGCTTACTTGTGACGGTGGTGAGGGGAATGGCTTCAATCCACTTGGTAAAGTACTCAGTGGTAGTTATGATGAATTTGTGGCCGTTGGATGAGGGTGGATGGATCTTTCCCACAAGGTCAAGTCCCCATTGGCAAAAGGGCCAAGGTGTCGTTAAAGGTCTCAACTCTTGAGCTGGTGCATGTATCAGGTTCCCATGTATTTGGCACTGCTTGCACTTCTTGACAAACTGATATGAATCTGTTTCCATGTTTAGCCAATAATAACCCAAATGCATGTGTTTCTTGGCTAAGGAAGGATTGCTAGAGTGTGTTCTACAGATCCCTTTGTGCACGTCTTGTAAGGCAGTTATGGATTCTTCTCATTCTAAACAACGGAGTAAAGTACCATCTAGACCACGTCGGTATAGGGTATCGACAATAATGGTATAGCGAGAGGTTTGGCGTATAAAGGTTCATCGTTGGTTTGAAGATAGGTCAAGTGGGAGGGTGATGTCCTTGAGGTAAGTATAAATCTTACCGTACCAAGGTGAATCAGATCCAACTAAAAGGCATATGGTATGGTTTTCCAGAAGATCATAAGCTGGTTGCTGGGTAGTTTCTACTAAGAATTCGTACCGTGACTCATTCTCTGGTATCTCGAGAAGAGAGGCAATGGTTTCCATGGCATCTATTGCCTTGTTCTCAATCTGAGGTATCTGCTCAAAAGATATGATCACAAAGTATTCCTTAAAGTCATCGACCATCCGCTTGTAGGGGACAAGTTTTTCATCTTTGGTTTGGTAATCATCATTGACCTGATTTATCACTAGTTGAGAATCACCATAGACATGTAGCTCTTTGATTTTCCATTCTGTTGCCATCTTGATACCAATGACTAGGGCTTCATATTCAGCTATGTTGTTGGTGCATGGGAATAGCAAACGGTAAGACTTCGGAATGGTATTGCCATGAGGAGTTACAAACAAGATTCCTACCCCTGATCCATGGTTTGTGTAGGACCCATCAAAGTAGAGCTTCCAGGAATGAGTTGAGATGTTGAATAAGGATTCATCTGGAAAGTCAAATTGCATTGGTGTGGTGTCCTGTAGTGGTGCATCTGCTAACTAGTCAGCAAGGACTTACCCTTTGATAGCTTTTCTGTCTACATACTCAATGTCGTCTTCACTTAGGAGCATGACCCATTTGGCTAGGCGACCTGTTAGAGCTGCTTTGCTTAGTAGGTACTTCAGTGGATCTATTTTTGCAATAAGTTTGACTAGGTGTGCAAGCATATAATGTCAAATTTTTTGGGAAGCAAAAACTACCAGAAGACATGATCTTTTTATTTGTGAGTATTGCAACTCATAGCCCACTAATGTTCGATTGATATAGTAGACGACTCTTTCCTTATTCTCATAATCTTGTTGTGCAAGAAGAGCCCCAAGAGCTGTAGGTGTAGTAGATATGTAGAGTATCAATGGTTTCCTTTGGATAGGAGGCATGAGAATAGGTGGATTCATAAGGCACTCTTTCAGTTTGTTGAATGCCTCTTCACATTTCTCATCCCATTTGAATGGAATGTTCTTGTGCAGGAGATGACTGAATGGTTGGCACTTGTCTGCCAGTTGTGATATAAATCTACGGATTGCTTGTAGTTTGCCTTGTAGCGAACTTAGTTGTGTAAGAGTCTTGGGTGGTGGCATGTCCATGATAGCCTTGACTTTGGCGTGGTCCACCTCTATTCCATTTGCTGATACAATAAAGCCTAGAAGCTTGCCTGAGGTGACTCCAAACACACATTTCTTTGGGTTCAACCTGACTTTGAATTGCTCTAATCTCTGAAAGACCTTCTCTAACACATCCAGATGTGATTCCCTTGTGAGTGACTTTGCTAGGATATCATCTACATAGTCTTCCATGGTTACATGTATCATGTCATGAAATATAGTAGTCATAGCACGTTGATATGTGGCTCCTGTGTTCTTTAGCCCAAATGGCATGACATTCCAGCAAAAAGTGCCCCATGGACAAGTGAAAGCTATCTTATGTTGGTCTTTTGGTGCTATCCTGATATGATTATATCCTGAGAAGCCATCCATGAGAGCTAACATGGTATGTCCTGCTGTCAAGTCGACTATGAATCTATATTTGGCAACGGAAAATCATCCTTGCGGTAAGCTTTGTTTAGATCTCTAAAGTTGTTGCATAGTCTGACTCTGCCATTTGGTTTGGACACTGGTACAATGTTGGATATCCACTCTAGGTAGTCTATTTCTCTGATAAATCCTACTTCCAACAACTTCTTTAATTCTTCTTTGACCAATAGTGCTATATGCGGATGCATCTTTCTAAGCTTTTGTTTGACTGGTTTCACACCCGGATCTAGTGGAAGATGATGGAGTATCAAGTTTGGGTCTAGACCTGGCATGTCTGCATATGACCAAGCGAAGTTGCCTCTCTTTTTCTTGAAGAATGGTATAAACTTGGTCTTTTTTGGTGGAGTAAGAGATTTAGCAAAGCGAATGATCTTAGGCTGTTCCTATGTCCCAATGTTAACCAGCTCTGTAGGTTCCACAACAATCTGATACTTCTCCTATGCATGTCATTGGGGAGAGTGTCAAGCCTTCCATCGTCAGGTGCCACAGTTGGGTTTTCACCTTCGGATGCATCCTTTCTTTTTACTATTTTGGGATCTGATACTGCCGCAGAATGGTTTTCACCATCAGATCTAGTTTTTATTTTGATATTTTTGCGACTGGAAGGCTTGGCACCCTCTCCAAAATAAGCCACGGTATTAAGTTCAATAGAGAAACCAGCTTTATGATCTCCTTTGGGTAGGTGGTCCCTAAGTTCCATGTAGTCAATATAAGCATCATTGTTTTGGAACATATCTAGTTGAGGGGTTCCTCGTAGATCCCAGTCAATAAGTTCAGGATGCACAAGGGGGAGGGAGTCGGAGGATAGATCTGATTCATTGATGGTTTGAATGGATATACTAGGAGTATCGGCAGGGGGAGTGTTCAGGATGGTACTTTCCTCCAAATTGTTTATTGCGATAGAACTCGAACCCTCCTCAAAAATTGTATTCTCAGAGATAGGCAAATCAAACTCTAGTGGTCTGTTCGGTAGCATTTGTCCCTCATGGTAGGGGCTATAAGTTTGGATGGTATCACATTCTTTGTCATCGTAGGAATGTTCTGTCAGCTCATCACACTCATATTCATTGGAATCTGTGTCACTGTCCACTTGGAGTGTATGTATCATTTCCACAAGACAAGCATTTTCTTTAGCTTTGCCTTACCTTTATATCCTAGGCCATTTGTATTTTGAGCCAATGACGAGGAAGAAGGTTGAATGGGTTCTATGATTCCTTCTTTTCTTAGGCCGATAGGCCCTTGTCCTTCATAACCCATTTTGTGTAGGATAGCTTCACCTCGCCCATAGAGTTCTATTGGGAGCCTGGGTGGTTCTTGTTGTGTGCTCTCTTCTTCTTCGGTATAAAGCCATTGTAGGACATCTCTTTCTTCTGTTTCATCAGATAAGGTCCCCCATTTTACAAAGGGAGTTGTGGGAGGTATAGGAGGAGCAGATGGCTTTGGAAAATGCTTGGGTCGACCAAAGGATCTAGGAGATAGAGGCATCTTGGCTAGATTGAGGCTATGCTCAATGGAGTATTCTCCAACTCTGGTTTCTTTGATGGTAATTTTCTACTCTTTGGGTCTTGATGAGGAAGCTTCAGAGGTATGGTCTTGCTGTGGGGTAGGGGATGTAGATGCTCTGTTGTTTGGTATGATGCAATTGGGTTTTGAAAGGATAGAGTTGCAATGCTGGAACGGGTCAAGGTCGCCTTGGATGGTAACTTGCTTGCCATTATGTGGGAACTTTATGCATTGATGATAGGTAGAGGGAACAACTTTCATTGCATGGATCCATGGTCTCCCTAGGAGAATATTATAGGTGAGCTCCCTATCTAGGACTTGGTACACATCTTTTATGATAGGTCCCACTTGTATGGGTAATACCACTGTTCCCTTTGTAGTTCTCTCTTCTTCATCATAGGCTTTGATGGTAATTTTCTTCCTTGGATCAACTACATTTTCGGAGAACCCCAACGTAAGGACTAGCTTTAACATGCAAATATTTAAACCGGCTCCCCCATCAATGAGAACCCTCTTGATGCGGTGCTTGTGGATGAAGGCAACAATATGTAGAGGGGTGTTATGAGGCTGAGACACAGAGAGGTCATCTTGTTTAGTGAATGATATGGTGCTTGAGGAGGTCAGATTACCTACCATGGCCTGAAACTTCTCTTGGGCCAAGTTAGTGGGGACGGTGGTTTCCACTAAGGCTTTATTGAGAATCTCCTTATGAGAAGGAGATAGATGCAACAACTCTAAGATAGAAATGTGGGCTGGAGTCTTCTGTAGTTGGTCTATGACATTATACTGATGGAAGTTGGATTGAGAAGGTGATGACCTTGGAGGGACGATATTCAACGTGACTTTACCACTGCAGGTAATGATACTACAACTAGTTCTGTTAGGTTCTGATTGTTGATTGGGCATTGATTTGTTGGATATTCTCATATAGGCAATTGATGGTATAATCGAATGACACACTTGCATAGTTGGCATTGCTATTCCCACTATTCTGATTTGGCTTGTTGCAGTTGTTGTTGTTGTTACCGTTGTTGTTATTGCCACGGTTGTTGTTGCCATTGTTGTTATTATTGTTGTATGGCTTGTCGTGATTGAGAAGTGGATCCCTATAAGCCACATGTGTCTCACTGGAGGTATGTTGTTGGGTTCCTCCTTGATTTTGATCAAGCACATCTTGGATAACATGTTTGAGACGGATACAATTGTTGGTTGTATGTCCTCTTCCTCTTTGATATTCACAATAGTCAGTGTCTTTCCAATAAGGAGGTTTGACTATAGGCTCATAATCACTTGTTGGCGGTAGAGAGATTTCATTGTTAGCTAATAACTTCCGTAATGCAGATTCTTGGGACTCACCCAATGGTGTGAACCATGGTCTTGGCTCCTGAGAGAATTGTTTGTTGGGCGTAACATTGTTTGCTTCTCCTTTGAGAGTGAATATGGGTTGTTGCTTGGGAGCTGCCACCTTGGTGTCAACCACTCCATCGTTGACAACATTCTTATTCGTGGTCCAAAACTTTGATTTGTCAGTCGTATAGTTGGAGGTAGGTGTGTCCTTGTACAACTTGATTTGCCCCTTGGCGATCATAGCTTTTTCAATAAACAATCCCATTTCAATGACTTTTGAGAATGATGTAGGGCATTGTATTTGTATTTGATAGCCAAGATCGGTGTTGAGGTTATGGACAAACATCTCCATTAGTTGCTTCTTAGGTACATCGTATGAACACTTGCTTGCTAGTTGTCTCCATCATTGTAGGAAGGTGGAAAATGATTCACCGCCCTTTTGTTTGGTGTTGCATAGATCAAGCATAGAGACTTCATGTTCAATGTTGTAAGAGAAGTGGGTGATAAACTTGTTGACTAGCTCATCAAAAGTTTTGATGCCTAGTGGAAGCCGTGAGAACCACTCCATAGCTTGACTGCCTAGAGATCTAGGGAATAGTCTCATTAAGTAAGTCTCATTGTGAGCTACTTCTAAACATGCTGCGTTGAATTCCCTAATGTGATCTCTAGGGTCCCCTTTTCCTTTGTATTTGTCAAATTTAGGGATTTCAAATCGATAGGGAAATGGTTTCATGATCAAACCTTTATCAAAGGGGTACGGTGCAATATCTTCCAAGGAGTAGTTTTTAGTATTTGTACTCGTCTTGAGATCCGAAATTTGTTGCTTTAGACCTTCAAATTCTTTCCTCATTTCTTCCATGGGAGTACTTTGGTCTATGGTTTTCTTTCCTTTATCTTCCGCATTTGTGTCTAGGGTTTTCTTTCCCTTTTCATGATCATCCTCTATGTTTTCCAGGATTGAGTTTATATCAAAATCCGCAGGTAGTTTAATTCCAAGACTAGCAAGATGATAGAAATACTTGTGATGGTCGTCATGGAGTACTTTCTCTACTAAGCATTGGAATTTCTAATCTTGGATGCTTCCTTGATAATCTTTGTTAGAGATTTCCTCATCACTATCGTGAGGTGTGATGATGTGGTTGGATGATCTGACCATTTCAAGTTGTTTTTTGTATTGAGATCTAGTAAGAACCATGCAAGGTGACGTGGGATGAGGTAGAATGGGACAAGAGATTTTGACAAGGTGCTGATGGAGATTGCTGAGAATAGGATACTTGTGACAAGATTTGGACAAAGGACCTTCTCGATCAATGATTCCAAGTAAGACGGGTGATACAAGATGGTAGCCACTAGTAAGGGTACTCGATACTTATCTTACTGTGTAGGGACTAGTCGTGCACCAAGACCTACTAGCAAAGTTCTATGACTAACTAGTTTTACTTGAATCCACAAGTGATACGAAAAAGGGCCTATCCTGACCTGATATGGGATAGTTTTTGACTTTTGACTAGAAAGATCTGATAGAAGGTGAATGGGATGACCAATGAAAGAGAGATTTTGACGAGAAATGGATGGAAAACTGATTGCAAGGTGAGACCTGATCTTTGAACCTAAAAATAGACTGAAATGGGTACCCAAAACTGGTGAAATTTTTCTCTTGAAAACTATGCAAGTGCTCGCTGTTGTGTATGCGCTGAAATAGATGTGCTGCAGGATTTGATATATACGCCAGAAGTTGAGATATATGCGCTGGACTGGTAAAAAAGATATGCGCTGGAACAGTCAATAAAAGCACTGAAAGTCGCTACAAATGCGCCAAAAGTCAGCACAGATGCGCAGGAACAGAGGACAAATGCGCCGCTCTGGCTTTTCTCAATTGTTTTTGCAAAATTTTGGAATTTTTTGGTGTTTTTGGTACTTTGGTTGCAAGAATGTTTTTCTGATCTGATTTTCTAAATTTATGGCAAGAAAACATAGCAAACACAGAATTTTTTATGGTTTTTTATTTTTTTGTGATTTTTCTGACTCTATTTGGACTAAAAGGAAAAAAACAAGTACAAAATCCTAGGCTCGAAATGGGTTATAAGGATTTTTGGCCACTAGAACAAAAGGTGTTTAATGAGGGCAACCGTTCGAGTGGTTACACATGCGGCAACACTACTCTCTGTTATGGAGTCTCCTAGCCTGCAAGGGTTGCGCCTTGGAGGGTTCTGGGGGAGGTTGGCTGTCGGTGTAACACTTCACTCATTGTTTGAAGCTTTCACTCCAAACACAATTTATTTATAGTGGCTTGGAAGGGCTTGGCATCTAGCCTGTTACCACTTAGGGTTGTTCCTACTTGGATAAGCGGTATCCAAGAACAGGCCCCTCTAAAGGAAAAACATATGCAAAAATGATATGTCTTGCATTTTGATCACCCAAGATAGGGGAGAGAATAGGCCTAGTATCATTCCCAAAACACAGTATACAGTGGTTTTTTTCCCCTAGTTAAAAATGAAAAAATAGATGAGCTATCTACTTGGGCAAGCACAGAACTTTGAAGTGATTAGCAAGATAGCAATGGTCTAGTTTTAACCAAGATAGCAATGATGAGTTCAATTTTAATCCACGTAGTATGAATTGTTAACTTTGAAATGATGGTCAATTGAGATAGCAATGGTTCAGTTTTAACCCAGATAGCAATGATGAGTTCAATTCTTAACCACGATAGCACAAGTTGTTAACTTTGAAGTGATGGTCAATCGAGATAGCAATGGTTCAGTTTTAACCTAGATAGCAATGATGAGTTCAATTTTAATCCAGATAGCAATAACTTTGAAAAGATAGCAATGTTGCAATGCAAGATAGCAATGATTCAATTACCACTTTCCTAATTAAAACTATGTGAGATTTGCATGAGCATCAATATTACTAGCCTTTATGAAATTGAAGTGTGAGTTAATCAAATGCAACTATATGAATCTAAACCAGTGCCTAACTTGCAAACAGATCAAGAGTAATCCTGTAAAGATGTTAGCGTTAGTGAAAACCTTAAGAAAAAACCCTAGAAATCACTATTAAGACAAATGTGCCACTTTAGAGACTAGATGTACAGAAACAGTTTACAGAAGCACAATAATACGTATGCACCATAATAGAGCTTATAAGCGCTGCAATAAAGTGTATATGCGTAGTAAGAACAGAAGCACCGTGACAGGTTGTAAATGCACCGAAACAGTGAACGTATGCGCAACAAAAACAGATCCGCCGTGACAGTTTGTAAATACGTCGAAACAATGAACATATGCGCAGCAGAAACAGATGCACTGTGACAGTTAACAAATGCATGTTAGGATGCAATGAATGCGCAGTTTCCTCCTGTGTATGGCTGTCTAAACACAAAAACTTAGTTTTTGGGTTAAATTTGGGGCTAGGTCCCACAGTGGGCGCCAAAAATGTTAGGCAAAATTTGGTTCAACAATGAATATGCAATGATAAACAATAGCAAATACCCAAAACACAATAGAATAGTGAACTAAGAAGATCAAACCAAATAAGCAATGAATAAACCAAAGAAAACCTTCCTTAGATTGAAACTTCCATTGTTGGCCTATCAAAAATCGTTCTTGTGTGTATGAAAAGAGGCCCTCAAAGAGTGCACGTCTTTTATTTGTCAAGAATGTCGATTGTGAATGGCTATGGTAATGTTGTAATGAAGAGGAGCTTCAAGACGAGGGTTGTAGTGCGTAGTAACAAAAGTGTGATCACAAGTAATGAAGGAATTGGTGCCAAAGGCGTACTGTAATTCCTACAGAGTAACAATACTTAAAGCTTGGATGAATAGAATAGAAGAATGAGGTTCAATTTATAGACTTAGGAGAATGAAGATCAACGGTATTGAAGAGTTGAGAAGATCAATGGTTGAGAACAGTTGAGGAACGTGCAACGAATAAGAAGAAGACGTGTCTTGCTTTCTTTTGCATGAGACGAGTTAACAAGAATAGAAGAATGAGTTAAAGCACTTTAAAAGAATATAACAATCAGTTAAGTGATTTAAAACAAGAAGAAGGGATTTGCATGAGAATAAGAAGATATTTTGCTTTATTAAATATTTGGAATATTTAATTGCATGTGCACAAAGATTAAATTATATTTAGAGATAACTCAATTTAGAAGAAAAAGCAATTTAAATAAATATTTGATTTATTTATAATTAGAGAAGATATTATTGGAAGAAACATATAAATAATTAGAATTATTTAATTTAGAAGATAATAAACCAAATTAAATAAATAAATTTATTTAATTATTGTGCATGATTTTGGAAGAATAAATAAAATATTTGATTGTATTTTATTTTTGGAGATTGAAAGGATTTAAATAAATTTGATTTGATTTATTCAAATTTGGAGGAATGATTTGATTTAATTAAATAATTGGGAATTATTTAATTGTTTGGAAGAATTAAATTAAATAAACGATTTTATTTAATCTTGACTTTAGAAGAGATAATTAAATATTTTGATATTTAATTAACTTAGAAGAATGTGAATCGTGTCATTTTTAGGCGTATATAGTAGTATTTTAATTGAATTTGGGGTCATAAATTGAGAATGAAAATTAAAAAACTTATTTAATATTTTTAAAGGATATTGAAGCTAGGAATGATAATGAAGCTAAAAATGAAATTAACACCATCAAAGAATACTAAATTTGTAAACTAAATTATTATATATAAAAAATATTGAAGGTGCCAAAAGGTTGTAGCTCAATTGGTTAAGTGCAATTGGTGGGGTGATGGTATGTGACAAGGGTCGTTGGACCTTGGCATTTAATCATGTTTTCATGTGTCAAATCCAGGGCTGTGTCCTAGGCTATCTGCAATAAGGGGTTCCATAGTTACTAGTCCACTAATTACTTCTACTGATCTGATTGTTTCAAAAATTAATATTGCTAATTTGTTTGTTGTAAAGGGAATTCTAAAAATTCTAAAACAATGCTGAAACAGTAAATTGCTGAAATTAACCTACTTAATCCACACAACTGAAAATATGCATTTACTGAGAACAACTATTAAACATAAATAAATCTATTTTTATGAAAGCAGTAAACTATCTTCCTAATAGAATCTGAAACAAGACAATGAAACAAATGAATACTAGTCTCCTATCTTGATGGCAGGAGTGGGCCCTTGCTCCTCGCCCTCAGGACTGAAGACTAAAGCAAAAACTTAGTGCATAGATATAATAACACAGTATTTCTTCAGTCTAATTACATCAGTGTGCTTGTATTTAAAGTATGTCTAATCTGAGAAAAATGGAGATTACAATAATCTGATAGCAAAAATCTGTCTATACCCCTGTTGCTTTTACCTTTTCATATATCAAATCAGCGATGAGATATATATCTATTCTAACTATTAGTTTATCTATGAGATATCATCAATCTCTTATTTTAACAACTGTTTAACTGCAGAGTAAAATCATGCAAACTGAAATAGGTTTTAGTGGTACAGCAGTCCCACTAAATCCGGAGTCTTAACTTAAATAACAACTGGGCAGCGAGGCCCTGAAATATAGGTATTTAATAAATCTTTAAGAACTCATGCAAAATCAATAAAAGAGAAATTAGATCCCTATTAGTCAACTAGAGTCTTCACTCGATCATCCTAGTATGGGTTGGGTAACCTTTGGAGCACTACAGTTGCCTCCAGAGGTGTAGACTGATAGCAACACCAGAGACTCTGCACTATCACTAGGAGGCTCTGGAGACGTGTGCTATTTCTAGGAGGCTCTAGAGATGCACCCATGACTCCTGAATGGCTCTAGAGATGATCCAGCTTTGGCTCCCTTGCTTCAAAATATCTCCAACACATTGGGAAGATGTTGGACACTAGTGTAGTATCCTTCATGTCAGCTCTGGAGATTGTTAGGACCATCTCTAGAGATGCTCAAAATTGCCTTTGCCCGTACAACTGCACCTATAGACACAAAAAGAGAGACTTTTCTGTACATTTTCCTTAGTTTGTTGCACATTAGTCCTTCAATCAAAAATCATGACCTTTGGCAATTCATCTCTCATTAATGTAATTAAAACAAATCTTATCAGTCTATTATGGTGCAATTACTAGGACAATAGAATAAAAGGGTGGAAAAGAGAGGTAAACAGGTGTATTTTTCTGGGTGCTACCTTACACTCATCATTCTCCCTCGAACCTGAAGGTTAGCAGGTCCTCCTACACTTCACAGCCTTGACTTGTTGAGGTGGAATATTCTATCAGTCAAATTGAACTCTTTTTCATATGTGGACCATGTAGTGTGGTTTGTATTGCTATTCCCCCTAAACTGCTCAACCTACCTCAGCCATTCCTGAAATCTGGCATCTTCCATCTATTTTGCCCATATGGATAGTGGCTCAATAATGAGAGGAGGTCTGAAATGACCACCTATCCAATCTTGTTTGTATTTGTCCATCAGTTTGGGCACTGCTCTGGCTTTCCTCATAAATAACCGGAGGTTGGCAGGGGACACTACTTCTCTCATCTTTTGTTCCATAGTTAGAGTATTCCATCTTTTCTTTGCTATTGGGAGCATTTGACTGGATGAACTTTGCATGAGGAGACCAAAATCAATAGCACACTCCTATAGGTGTTTCTGATATAGAGGCAAAATATTTGTTCTACCTTTTGGGGAGTAAATTTTTACCCTTAAATGAATCTCAAAACCCATGAGGTTTGGGCATTCCCTCCTGAGGAAGAGGCTTGTTTCTGCATCTTTCTTTGTGTAAGCTTCCATCCTTTCATTCCAAATCTGATGATTTCTCATCAGTGACATGAATGCCCTGAGTTGGCATTCCCCCACAAAGTAGTTGATAAAGAAAGTAAGATCTTTGATGTAGAAACCATGCAAATATAGTTCAGACAGGAAATCCTTATCTTCATCAGAACTTTTCATGTATACCTCCATGAAGTCTACCTCTGTTTGTATATCCTTAGTTAAATTAGACAAGACCAATGATATCTTCCTCTAGAGGATTCTTTCTTGCAAACGTAGAGCATAACTACCACTGGGAGGTCTGCAAGATATGATCTCAGTAGAGAGAGTGGCCACCTTGACGACTTTCTCCTCTAAGGCCTGTACTTTTTGTGACATGGGAGTCACTGCCCTTTGCAGCTGTAGCATTGGTCTAGATTCCTCATATTTCTGACATCTCCTTCCCCAGTGAAATAGGGCCTTAGGGATGTCTATTGGGAGAACCCCTAGGTATGCATCTATTTGAGTCCCTTGCTCCATGGTAGCAACTAGATTGGTCAGCTCATGAATGGTCTCTTCCTGATCATCTATCTTGTTGTTGGCCCATGTCAGCTACTTATCCTGACTCTGTGTCTTTTCAATGAGTGCTGCAATTAATGTGAGACTATTGTCTCTAGATTTAACAATATTAGAAATATTTTGTGCTGCTTCCTCTTCCTTCTCTCTGATTTCAGCCTTTTTCTTTAGAATGATCCTCTTTTTCTCTTTAAGCTCATCTTGTAGCTCCTTAATTACCTACTTCTGTTTTGTTTCTTTTTCTTTCATGACCTTCTTGAGGTCAATGATGATTAGGTTTTTCCCCACAACAGTCTCTTTAGGTTATCAATTTCTTCCATCAATTACTATTCTCTTGGGACCTCTACATCCTCTTGATCAGAGGGGTGAGAGTAACTTTCTGTTTCTCCCCCTTCTATTCTTTCATCATCTGGGGTTTCTGTGTCTTCCTACCCCACATTGTCAGCTACATCCCCCTGTTAATCCTCATCATCCCCTAAGGTCTCCTTTCCCTAAGCTTCCTCTTGGCTTACTTCTGCAAATGTTGGGGCTGATGAAGGTCCAACCTCCTCCATGGAAGTTATGAAGCCCATGAGGACCTTAGCTAAGAGAGCAATGTCCTATTCAACCTGAGTAGGCTATCTCTTTCTCTTGCTTCTCTAGAGCACTGGTGGAGCATGTGTCTCTGAAGCTGGTGCATTACCCTCAGAATATGAAGAAATGGTCAAGGTTTCTTTTTCTACTATCTCCAGAGCTTGAGTGTGTTGTGGCTTTGGAGTCTGAGACCTTGGATGAGCAGGTGACTCCAGAGTAGTTCCCTCAACTACTCTTCTTTGTATTCTTCTTCTAATAAGAGGGACCACATCTGACTCATCAGATTCTTCCTCAGCCCTGTGATGCCTACTGGACTTAGGTGTTCCTAGAGTCCTTTTTGTTGTCTCCTTCCACCCTGTTTCTTTCCTCTACTATTGTAGCCTTAGCAGACAAGTATCAACAAGGGAAGGGTCCCATGAAACACCACAACCTCATTTTCCTAATTGTAAAACACCACTTCCTATCCCAGGCTGATGGGGAGGCCTTATGACAGACAGTTTTAGATAACAAATCATAGGATATGACACCAAGTAGGGCTTGTTGGACCTTGGCATTTAATCATGTTTTCATGTGTCAAATCTAGGGCTGTGTCCTAGGCTATCTACAATAAGGGGTTCCATAGTTACCAGTCCACTAATTACTTCTACTGATCTGACTGTTTTAAAGATTAATACTGCTAATTTGTTTGATGTGAAAGGGAGTTATGAAAATACTAAAACAATGCTGAAATAGTAATTTGCTGAGATTAACCTACTCTAATCCACACAACTAAAAATATGCATTTATTGGAAACAACTATTAAACAAAAATAAATCTATCTTTATGAAAACATTAAACTATCTTCCTAATAGAATCTGAAACAAGACAATGAAACAAATGAATACTAGCCTCCTGTCTTGATGGTGAGAGTGGGCCCTTGCTCCTCTCCCTCAGGATTGAAGACTAAAGCAAAAACTCAGTACATAAATATAATAACATAGTCTTTCTTTAGTCTAATTCCATCAGTATGATTGTATTCAAAGTATGTCTAATCTAAGAAAAATGGAGATTACAATAATCTGATAGCAAAAATCTATCTATATCCCTGCTGCTTCTACCTTTTCATTTATCAAATTAGCGATGAGATATCTATCTATTCTAACTATTAGTTTATCTATGAGATATCATTAATCTCTTATTTTAACAAATGTTTAACTGTAGAGTAAAATCATGCAAACTGAAATAGGTTTTAGTGGTACAACAGTCCCACTAAATCTGAAGTCTTAACTTAAATAACAACTGGGCAGTGAGGCCCTAAAATATAGGTATTTAATTAAGTCTTTATGAACTCATGCAAAATCAATAAAAGAGAAATTAGATCCATAGCAATCAACTAGAGTCTTCGCCCAATCATCCTGGTGTGGGCTGGGTAACCTCCGGAGCACTGCAGTTGCCTCAAGAGGTGTAGATTGATAGCGGCACCAGAGACTCTACACTATCACTAGGAGGCTCCAGAGACGTGTACTGTCACCAAGAGGCTCCGGAGACACACCCATGACTCTTGTATGGCTCCAGATATGATCCTCCTTTGGCTCACCTGCTTCAAAATACCTCCAACACATTGGGAAGACATTAGAGTTTGGTGTAGTATCCTTCATGTCAGCCCCGGAGATTCTTAGGACCATCTCTGGAGATGCTTAAAATTGCCTTTTCCCGTACAACTACACCTATAGATGTAAAAAGAGAGACTTTTCTACATATTTTCATTAGTTTTCTACATATTAGTCTTTCAATCAAAAATCATGACCTTCGGCAATTCATCTCTCATTAATGTAATTAAAACAAATCTTATTAGTCTATTATGGTGCAATTACCAGGACAACAGAATAAAAGGGTGGAAAAGAGAGGTAAAAAGGTGTATTGTTCTAGGTGCTACCTAACACTCATCAGTATGTTCCTTGATTGTGCCATCCACCAAGGTTCAAACCCCAGAGGTGCAATGAGGATGGGATCATGCCTTGGGTGACTTTGGTAGAATGGACAACCCTCAATCATGTATGCTTATTCATCCAAGTTTGACTTCATGTGACTTTGATGGATTGATTCCCCTATGCATAGCAGGTTAACTAAAGAATGACTTCTGATTAATAAATGCATGCTTGGGCCAAGTTCAACCATGTGTAACTTTGATGGACTCATTCCCCTACTCATAGCAACTTTTAACCAAAGAATGACTTCTAATAAATATAATTGTATAATTACTCATCCAAGTTTGTCCCCATGTGACTTTCATAGATTAATTCCCAAATCATAGTAGTTTAACTAAAGAACAACTTCTAATTTATAAATGTATGCTTATGGATTGTTTTTATACTTAAAAAAGATAAATGTCTATTTATATATAATCCAATTATTTCCATATATATAATTTTCATTTATAAGACCCAATAATGGGTTGAGGGGACATGAGTATTATTATACCAAATAGAAGTGAGGATAGTGATAAGACCAACATTCATTTTTTGATATGTATTTAAGTTTGCACTAAGTTGGAGGCATGGTATGTTAGAGTAACGATGGCAGAGGAAAAGCATGTTTTATCTTAGTGGTGAGTGTTTTCTCAAATACAGATGGCTTCTAGTGGTGGTTGTAGACCTGTGGAAGAATGTGTCCCTCTGGCAACAAGATGGAGACATAATAGGTTTTGGGGAACAATAAGAAGCCTCAAAATGTAGGGTCTCTAGGGAACAAATGATGGTTGATTTCATGGATTTCATGGAGAAAGAAATTAAAATCCCAGAGCTAAGATAGTGGATTATAAGGATTTGGGATCTTGCCAAAGATATGGATGGAGCTCTTAGTATTAGCATCTGAGTAGCTATGCCCAATCTATTTCTAGATCATAGGCATACTCATGGGTGGAGGAGTGTGTTTAATGTTGCATAAATTCTTAGATATGTCTATGTTTTATCTAGAGGCTAGTTCATATTTACTTCCTGATGACATAGAGGATTGGTCCATCAAGAGGAGGTCTACTTCAACTATATTTTGAAACATATGCATGCAGCTAAGAGGCATCAAATATGTCTACAACAAGTGGTGGAGGAGGTAGCTAAAAGCTTGAAGGTGGTTTTACTTGCTGATGTGATATTGGTTCACTTGGATTTCTGTAAGGATGGAGATTCAAACAAAGTGGCCAGGGTTCTTGACCTAAGTAATGTATTCTGTAAATTTGATTGAATGTTTAATTCAATGTCGATGGGGCCTATGTATTTTGCCTCATCCCTTAGGCAATAAGATAATATTTCCTTTTGCTTGGTGGGTTTTCATGAATGGTAGCATTTAGTAGTATAGTGTTTTCTAGTCTAAGATTTTAAAAAAATTCTTAGATTTTAGACATAGTGGGACCCTTGGCACCAATTTCTAACTTTCATTATTTTGACTTGGTTCTTGGGCCTTACTAGCTTTGTAATAAAAAAATAATTCTCATGTATAAACTATAAAGAAAATTAGGACAACTTAAAAGGCTCTCAAAGCTAAGAATAAACATGTCTATAGTATTCATGAGTTAGTACCCTGAAAATATGGATGTTATCCTCAAGATGAGTCTATTGATTGGAAAATGTTTTTTATTTCTTCTAATACTAATGGAGGTAAGTTATATGATGTGTGGGCACACTTTGATGTAAGTTAGAATGTATCTAAACAAGTGTGTTGGTGACATAAAATAAAGCTCTATGATTGATACAATATTCTTAAAGAGGTGTTAATCTTTGCATCTGTCTAGATTTATATTTGATGACAAAGATGTGTAAACACTACTATACAACCATTAAATTTAACCCCTATCTCACACAATCATCATAAAGCTTGTATGAATTTATTGCGATGTATGATTTGCACAATTTATAGGTTCAAATAAACTTGTTAGATATTGTAATGTGGCTTTCAAATAAAGTTTGTCACTTCATCAAAAGATTGACTCTTTATAAACTAAATTTAGATTGTAGCTAGGGTAGGCTTTGTATGCATCAACTAGAGTTTAATAGGGTGATACAAAACCTTACTCACCAAGAACACTCCAACCAAAGAAGAAGAAAATAGAAAAAAACATTTAATGTCACCTAGATATTATGATATGATGTAGCTAATATATCGGTTGATGTTGTGGCATTGGATATGTTAGAGTAGGCTTAAGTTTACTTAGACTACCCGATAGTTACATTATTAGATTAATAATGTTTTTATTTCTTTTGTCGTTGAGGTAGTTGTGGTTGGTTGTTCCCGCTCCTCATCACACCTGAACTATTTATATCTGAGTTGTGCATTGTATTATATCTCATCTCAATGTATATTTTTCATTGTCTTGGTGAAATAGCTTCTCGTGTTGCTTCTCAGTGTTTGGTGAAGGTTGTTTTGTCTTGCAGTATAGGCTCCTAGGTGCGTCAACATGGTATCAAAGAAACTGTAACTGCAACCCCTTCCTGCTCATTGAGTTTTCACTAGGTTTGAGATCGGTTTGAATTTTGGATTTCTAGTTTCTTTCTGTATGGAGGAGGTTGAATTTATTTGTGCAAGGACATTGGAGAACTCGTGTATTTGCACCATCACAGTAGTTCCATGGCATTCCTTTGCATCTATTTATGTTTCAGATTTCATCAGCCCTAGTCGTCGCTCTTTCAAGGAGTGCTCATGTTTGTTGACAACCATGATTCTAAGTTGGAGGATTCATTTGCATTCATTTCTATCTATTTTGATAGTGATCTGATTAGAAGGGTAACACTCAACATCTACAGTCCCTTTTGATCATCATTACAACAACGAATCAATGTTTGAAGACCAACAATCAGCCTAGGAGATGGTGCAACATCAATATAGTGCCATTATTTTCATTCCAATATCAAACTGGAGACTTATCCATATCAGATCTAACTAGAAGAAGTTTGCCACCTTGTTTGTCAATTTGTCATCTTAAATTGGCATTCTCTTATTGCTGGTGTGATCTGCAATAGAATCGTGTGGATCTATTTATTTTAGCCCACATCAATCCTCCTCTGATTATTGTCTAGACACCTTTCTGCACAGCATTTGGTCACGTTTTTAGCGAATAATTCTTCCTTTTTTTATTTGCTGGCTGATGGATATATTTGTGAGAAGACTTTATATATTCCAAAGTCTGGCAAAAATATTTGTCTAGGGTTTCCATGAGGAGTGTTGTACTCTTTGGGCATTCAATTTTTTTTTGGATTTCAATAGGGATCTTTATCCCACATTGGTGGCGCAACAATTTTTTGGGCCATTAAAATACTTTTTCATTCTCTTCCTTAGCAGTGAGCAAGATTCACGTGGCCATGCATAGCCTCTCAACTTTGTATGCTTGTGGAGACTTCAATGTTAGTGCTCGTGACTTGGCTCTTGGTGGAGATCGATTAGTGATTTCTATGTTTGTTGTCTAGCCTATATTTTGTAAAAAGCTGCCAACAAACTTCTCTGTGGATGATGTATTTTCTAAAATTTTTGCCTTCTTTTGACAATTCAAGTCGCTTGAAGTTGCAAGATTGTTTCAATTACTTCTATTAGAATTACTTGACAAGTTTGGTGTTGGAAGTTGCAAATTCAGTTTTTATTCATTCTGGGGGGTGTATATTGTATTTTGGTCCCTTTGTGTTCCTTTGTTTATCATCTTGGACCCAAGGATTGAATTTCTCACTCCACATAACTATCACACATGGAAGCTCAAAATATCATAGTTGTTGCAATCTAGGTGTCTTTGACAAATGTTAGATGTTGATCAACCTAAGTTCACTAAACCATTTGAGTAATTTATTCATAGAAACAAAATGGATGAGGATAGAGGACTCATAGGTCTCCATGTGTCTAATAATTTGTTGTTTCACATTACAGAGTGTAAGGCACCTAAAGAAGTGTGGGATAAGCTCGGTGAGTTGTATGGTAAGGTCAATCAGTTCAAGATCTTGCAACTTGAAGCCGATCTCACCTCTCTCTCTAGATGCCTTCCCCACTATTTAGGATTTCCTTGCCCAGTTCAAGTTGATTTTGTCACAATTGAAAGGATGTGGTCATGCGAAAAATGATAAGGAGTGTATTTTATTGATCTTGTCTAAATTGAGAGTTCCTTTTCAAGTGTTTTCTTCTACCTTCTATTCTACCATGGATGCTATGGGAGAAGATATAAGATGCCTTCATTTGAGGAATTTTGTGATCGATTGACTAGGGAGCAAGCCAAGTTGATTCAGATGGATGCTCTTCCTAAGAGTCATGCTTTGATGGCTCAATCTTCCAAGGGCAAGGGTAAGAACAAGAAGAAGCCCAAGATAGATTCATCTATAGGTGGTGAGCCTCCCTCCAAGCCTAAGGTGAAGAATGATCAGAAGACTAATCCTCCACCTCCTCTGCCTTCTAACTTCGGGGAGTCATCCTCTAAGTCTAAGAAGAAGAAGGAAAATTATTCCTTTTGTGGAAAGTCAGGGTATAATGATGCACATTCTTTTGACAGGTTAACAACATTGGAAGAAGCTATGAAAAAGCACAATATTGCCCTACATAAGTCTTCTTCCTTGCGAAAAAGGAAAGCTCTCATAGCAAGGGCTTCATCCTCCACCAGTAATAGTTGGATTCTTGATTCTGGTGCTTCACATCATATGATTCATGCTGAGGATCTTTTTTATTTTATTTCCTCTTGTAGTACTTCTCATATTGTGGTTGGGGAAGTTCTTCATAGATTTCGGTTGTAGGAACATGCTCAATTAAGATGCAGGATGGTTGCATTGATGATGTTCTTTTTGTTCTTGAAATTTCATAGAATATGCTTTCCATCTATCAGATTTGTCATTATAGTGATGGGAAGGTAGTTGAGTTTTCTCCCACTGATGTGACTATTCACTAGTAGAATTTGGCAAATAAATTAATGACTATGTGACTAAAACTTTTAGTCACGACAACTAAAAATGGCTAAATTCTAATCATTTTTTGCAACACAGCTATAAATGACTAAATAAATGACTAATTTGATCGTCAGGTACAAAACACAACTAAATAATTAGTCACACAAATAAAAATGAATAAATAATTAGTCACACAAATAAAAATGACTAAATAATTAGTCACAAAAATAAAACTTAGACAATATGATATTAAAGTTTAATAATATGTATGCAATAATATGTTTATTTATGTATTTTTATTTGCTTTTATGTTTTAATTCAAATTTAATAATATGTTTATTTCTACATTATACAATTTATGGTATTTAATAAATTATTCATATCATATAAATGAAAATTTACTATTAAACTAGTAGTAAATATAATGATTATGTAATTAATAAACAATGTATCAATAGACTTGTAATACATATTTTCATAAGTCTTAGGTAGTTGTTTAAAATCAAATTTAGATATTTGATTTAAATATTTTCTATCTTAAAGTCTTTGTTCTAAGGGGGAAGAAAGTCTTTGTTCTATCTTAAATATTTTGCTTTAGAAAATTTGCTAAAAGTTTTTATTGAAAAGGTATTAGCTTCACACAAAAGGTTTCAAACCATAAAGAAATAAAGCAAAATTAGGTTTTGCCACTGGAATTTGAATGAGAAACAAAGCAAAACTAAAATATACCGCCAAGTTTGAAGGAAAGGGTAGGAGAAGCTCACGTTGCGAAGCAATTTTAGGGTTAACTTCATGTTTGGACAATAACATTCATGGAGAAGGGTAAATCTGAAGAGAGCTCCATGCTGAAGATGAATACTATGGTTTTGCTCTTGTTGAAGATGAAGTGAAGAGATGGCTTTCCTGAGGATTGAAGAGAGCTGTGCGGTTCTTAAGTCCTAGGCACCTCCCACACTGCCAGTTGAAAGATTTGAAGACTTTGCATGGATTTCCCATGCATAAAACTGCCAGGCACGCCTCAAAGGCCTTATGCTGTTGAGAAGTGCTTGTTTTCTTCTATGAAAAGAGGTTACATTTAGGCTATTGAAACCCTAGATACAATGATAAACTTTCAATAGGATATTTGAAAAAGGGTTATTAGATAATCCTTTACTAAGGAGTGACATCAAACAATGGATAACATTCCATATTGAATGAAATCAAATGGGTTGTGGCCCTCTCTCCCCAACTTACACAACTAGATTTTGGAATCCTAGAAACTATTTGTTAATGGTAAGATTGAGCTTTACCCTTGCTCTAGGGGGTTCTTCATAGCTACCTTTGATTCCTCTGAGGAGAGGGATTAAGTGATGGACATGGGATGGTTGTGGGGGGATCATTCACTTTCCATCAAACCTTGGGCTCGCTCCTTCAATCCTCTCACCAAGCTACTCAATACCAGACCAATATGGGTACGAATACCTAATCTTCCCCTCTAGTTTTGGGAGGATTCCTTCTATGAAGCCATTGGCAACACGTTGGGGCATTTTTTGAAGGTTGATGCTACAACATCGTAAATGAGGCACACTATAGTTGCTTGCATATTAGTGGATATTGACTTCTCTAAACCTCTCTTTGGAGATGTTGTTTTGATGGTGGAGGACAGGCCATGGACGCAACTATTGGACTATGAGGGTATCCCCTTTCAGTGCAAGCGTTGTTTCTCTATTGGTCATTTAGCCTCTGGTTGTCATCATTCTTGTCGTAAGGGTGTGGCAACTTGGTGGAAAGATGATCTCTCAGATCATTTGACTATTAATGTGTCCCTTTTGGATGATTCTTCTCAAGAGGGCAAGCCTTCCCTAGAGAGTGATTCTTCTCACGGGCATGTTCATCCCCAGGAGCCTACTAGGGAGTCCTTGGTGATCACTTCTGTTGTCGATGCTGCTACTGTTCTTACTGGTCTTGTTCTGGATGCTATTCCTACTGGTCATGTTCTAGATGTTGTCCCAACTGCTATTCCTACTAGACCTATTCTCACTGCCTCTACTGGGGTGTCAACTCCCTTATTTGTGAGTCAATCTTCTTCTTTGGCGGTTCCAGATTCCTCTTTTAGGTTGTTGCCCCCTCCTTTAGCACGTGACTACCCCTTGGCCACAGGGTTTGGTGAGGGTCCCCTCCTTTCTCCTCACTCTAAGGACTTTGATTTTGGGCTTTCTTAGACTATTGTTCATAGAAAGAAGAAAGGGCTCCCCAAGTCTATTGTAGCTTCGTGATAGAGGGTCAAGGGAGTTAGGTTACTGCCCTCAGGATCTGGGTTTGTTTAGATCCTTTGTTTTTGTTTGTCATTTGGTTGTTGTTCCTATGTTGTTTCTATTTTGTTTTTCTTTGTTTCACCTTTTGTGTCCTATTTTTCTACCCTGAGGGCCTTTGTGCTAGATTCAGCCCCAGTAAGCTGCTTTTCTTTATCAAAAACATAGGAAAAACAAAAGACTGTTAAAGAAGAAGCCATGGAAAAGCTAACATCTACAAAAACCTAGGAAAACCTAAACAGCCATATGCATTAATTACTGAACAACATAATCACCAAACTATATGACCCAGTTGTATCAACGTTTCATTACTTTGGCATTGTACAAACACTGCAAGCTAATAACTTTCTTCAAAAAGCAAACAAAACCCTAAGTGCTTTTACTATGAAAATGACCACTCTCATGTTAGTTGATATTTCAGAGAAGTTGAGACCCAAATATAAGAAGTAGCCATACAAGGCTGGATGGAAGTAGACAAGGAGGGGGCTTTCTTTGCAATACCACCAAATGTAGTTTATACATAGGATGTTTGCAAATACATAATGCCCCCTATCCAAAATTGATCATAAAAATATTGAGGAACACCAGTGGAAGCTACTTCAACTAGATCAAAGCCAATATTTACCCCAATACCTTGAAGTAGAGAAGAAGTTATAAATTTGGAAGAATTTCTCAAATTTTTGCATGGAGCATGACTGGGTTAAGATAGTGTTGAGCTGTATTCACGATGAGTTTATCTACCTAGATAAACCATATAGAATCACTAAACAAATCATTCAATCAGTGATAGGGTTAAGTGTGATAGGGGATATATCCCCAAAGAAGGTCATAAAAAATGACAAAAGTTACAGAGCTAATAGGGGCCACATATGATGGAAGGAGCTTGAATGTAAAAGAAATCACAAACCCCATGGTAAGATATGCGATAATGCATGGATAGCCTATAAAATATACTATGCCAACCAGGAGGATTCTGCAGCCACAACAACAATCCATACCGCATGATGGTTGTCAATGGTAAGGATTTTGACCTATGTGAAGTAATCCAGAAACAACTGGTGGAAAATCTACAAAAGATGAAGAACTCAAACTAAAATTTCCAGTATATCTCCCTTATAATCTACCTTGAAATTTATTTTATTAATGCCCTACCTAATTTTGCTGGAAAGGTCTGGAAAAGAAACATTTCAGTTGCATCACATATTACACAACATGGGAATAATTTTAAGGACAAACAGTCTTATTCTACCACATATTGGGGGTTCTTTAGGGCCCTCCAACAACAAATGTAGAATAGGGAAATAATCCTTTACAATATGGTCAAAAAGTACATAAAAGATAATTTTTTTGGTAGACAAAGACTACACGCTAATGGAGGCAGTGGAGCCAAGGACCTCCTGGATACTAAAACTCTCATATGAGATAACATAAGAAGTAGAATCATATGTTGTTAACCTAATAAAACAACCTAAAGATCCAAATGTGGAAAGGTTCAACACATATAAAGAAGTAATGGATAAACAATAGAAGAAGGAGCCAGAAGAGAAAGTATAAAAGAATAAAGAAAAATTACATGAGAAATGGGCTATTCCACCAAAAGAATTATTGCAACCCAACTCCTCCATACCACAACCTAGCACTGCGATACTACAAGCTAACACAATGTGAAACCCACACACTTAGAGATATAGTAGGCTACACTCTAGAACCCCAATCTCTTAGTCCATAGTAGAACTAGCCACCTCTTCACAAGCATAATTGGTATCCACTCCGCAACCTATACAAAAAGACTTGGAGATACAATAGATATCGTAAGTTTTGATACAAATGAGTGGGGAGAGAAAGGAGAAACAACTAGCTAGGAAGAAATAATGAGAAAAAAGGAAAATATAGCTATCTCTGGACATGAGGAGGAAGCTGAGGAAGAAGAGGATGATGTACAATAGCCCCCACAAAAGAAAGTAACAAGGAGTACTAAACAAAACATAGTACAAAGAGGGGAAACAAAAAGTACATAAGAAGAACCTCTGATGGATGTAAATACCCTCACCAGTGCCATTTTCTAGCACGGTATGTCTGGACAAGCAACCGAAATGTATACTCATGTAGGTCTTGCAAATCAAGAAGTGATGGTTAAAGCTATGATAAGATACACTCAGAGGTTGGACAAGACACTAGATGAGATAATAGAAAGATTTTTGGAAGAGTTTGTAGATGTGATAATGAAGAAAAGAGAAAGAGCACTAGATCTAGAAGAACTAAGAAAGGACACTCTAGAAAAGATAGATTCAAATCTATCTGTAGAGAAGAAAGAGAAATTGGCACAAATGCAAGCCAAAGAAATGAGAATAAAATAGAGAGTTGATCCTCATATGGGGCAAACTGAGAAAGATAAAGAAAAAATAGAAAAATAAATAGATCTCATCACAAAGAAAGATTATGATATAATAAGGGAGGAGGAGAGAATTGATGAACAAGAATAAGAAATATAATCTTCGCCAAGTCCTCAACACATGGAACAAGGGTAAGTGTCTGCGCAACAACAACAATCATCTCCAACAAGAGCATCATCCTCTACTCCATCACCAATCTAGTTAATCAAGCACTTCCTAGCATAACAAAAGTAGATACAACTTGTGCTCACATTGTAATTTCTCCAAATACAATTATTAGGGCACATGTTAACTTATCTAAGATCTCTTCTATTCAGAAGGAGCAATTGGGAGATATATTTCACACCACTGCAAGGGAGAAATCCTACAACAACATGTGAACAATGTAGAATAACTACAAAAAGCCATAATTGCAATACAAAACAAGCTACCACATGCACAACAAGATACAATGTTACCACTACCAAAGAAACTCAAACAACTTGTGGACAATTTGCAAGTAGAAATGAAATATCAAGAAGTAATAGTAAGGAAAAAAGTCACTACGAGGATGACAAAGAACAAGATGGATGATGCCAAGAAAAGTGTATTGCAGCTCACAGCCAACTAGAAAATCACATAAGCACTCTGTAGTAGACCATAAGCGATGCAACCATCCTGTACCAGTTTTGTCTACAATGGCCAACAACAACCAAAAATACAAAGGATCAAATTGATTAGTTGGAGGCATAAATAATATAGGTGGCAAACAACTATGACCCGATGAAATATATGGACGGATCAGTTAGGGTACAAGTGGAGGCCATCCACACATAGATCCAACAACTACAAGATCAGAGAGAATAGATCAAGGCTCAAATCAAGCAGCTAAGGGAGGTTATAAGCTTACATCTAGCCCATCTGACTAGATTATTGGGGGAAGCAAAGAAAATGGCACAATAGATACAAATCCCCACCAGCTTGGCAGAAGCAAAAAAACACATATCTAAACATAGGGCCACATTCAAATACTACAATAGGCAAAAATCCAGTAGGACACTACCCTAGCATAGCTAAAGATCATATACAAGAATATCCTTCCTAGTAACTAGCTCCACATGTCTTGAGGACAAGACAAACTTTTAAAAAGGGGGTATGATGTTGACAGGAAACAAGACAGGGAGTAAAAGTTACCGCAAGTCACTACAAAGGGAGTGTGGAGCATAAGGTTGACATGGCTAATAGAGTTAAGGATTTTTTGTAAGGGAAACATCCCTATTACATCATATTGTATAAAGATAATGTAGTAAAGTAAGCATAAGTAGTATTTGGAAAGGAATATAATATACAGAGCATAGACTTAGACTTGCCTTTTGTATCTGTTATTGAATATGAATATATATAAGGAGATATAAGGATTATAACTTAAAGATTAAGTGTCTATTGATGTATTTGACTTGCTATAGGTGATTGAATCTTACCACAATATGTTGTTTCCTACCACTTCCATCTATCTTTCTATCAATGTGCCTTTTGGGGTATAAACATATTACATAAAGTATTATAGGCTCAACTCTTTAGTCTGTGTCCTAATTCCTCTTGCCAATAGTGAGAAACTTCTACAGGATAATCTTGGTAATGTTTCTTTGGTTGATGCTCTGACTAATATCAAGCACAATTTGAAGTGTATCCAAACAAGAAAAGCCCAGGGAATGAAGGTGAGGGCAAAAATGAATTAGTTGAAGGCTATTGACAAAGGTTCTAATTTTTTCTTCAATTTCATCAAATCCAAAATTGTGAGAGAAGAGATTGGTTCTATCTGGATTGACAATGTGTAGGTCACTAATATGAATAAGATTAGGGAGGAAATAAAAAAAAATCCCAGAATTTGTTTACTATGGAAGACAATAATATTGAATGTAAAGATGGCCAAAATATTTGTAAAGACCTAATTCCAAAGAAAATCTCTATAGAGGATGCTAACATATTGAGTAGTGGCATTAGCAAAGAGGAAATTAAGATTGCTATCAATTCTTTCAAAACTGACAAGTCTCTAGGATTTGATGGATTACCCGTAAAATTCTACAAGAAGAATATTGACTGGATTGTTGAAGATCTTTGGCATGTTTATAGGGAAGCAATCAATAAAGGCTCCTTGGAGAGGAAGATAAACAGAGGAATAATTAAATTATTACCCAAAGAAGGTGATACAAGGCAGATTAAAAATTGGAGACCTATTTCTCTCCTCAATGTGTCTTATAAAATTTTGGCAAAGGTATTGGCTCTATGGTTGATTGATATTCTTCCCAAATTTGTCAATGTATCATAAACTAGATTCATTAAGATGAGATATATTTTGGAGAATTTGATAACCAGTTGGGTAGCCATGAATTGGGCTAATGTCACCAATCAAAACGTTGGTATGCTTCTTCTGGATTTTGAGAAGGCATATGATAGGGTTGAATGGTCCTTTATCATTATGGCACTAGAAGCATTTGGATTCCCTCCTAAATGTTGTGATATGATCAAAGTATTATTTAGAGATGCAGTCAATCAAATTGATGTGAATGGAGTCCTAACCGAGCCATTCTTTCTCCAGAGGTCTATAAGACAAGGGTACCCTCTGGCCCCTGCCTTATTTTTTATTTCATCTGATGCACTACACTTTCTTTTGAGGTTTGCCATCCATGGGGACAAAGTCAAAGGTTTGATATTGCCAAATGATGATGAGTTGATTAATATACATTTTGTTGATGATACTACAATATATTTGTTGATATAGATGAAAGAAACTTTGATAAATTAATGGTAAAATTAGACATTTTTTGCAAGGATTCTAGAGAAAAAATCTCGGTTAGTAAGTCTACTATCCTCAGCTAGGTTGAAACAACTCCTGTGTGGTTCAGTAAATATGATCTTATGTGGGGTGGTCCTAACAAGAAGGTTAGGTACTTGGGTATTCCTTTTGCAGTCAACCCCTCTCTGAAGAACATGTGGGATTGGATGCATGGGAAGATTGATAAAAAAAATGATGACATGGAACAAATAATATCTTTCTTTGGTAGGGAGATTAAAAATTTGCCAAAAATTATGTCTTCATACAATATTTATTACTCTTCAGTATGGTTCTTCAACAATTTCCACATATAGGAAATTCAAAAGGGCATAAAAAAATTTCTATGGTCTGATGGCAAGGGTAATAGGAAAAGAATTGTAGTAAATTAGGAGTGGTGTTGTATAAAAATAGACCTAGGAGGAATGGGATTGAAAGACTTGTGGATTCAAGGGATAGCTCTTTCTATCAAATGGATTCTCAATTCTTTTGAAGGTGACAAACCATGGAAAATACTAGTCAGAAACAATATTCAAGTTGTTCCAAAAAAGATAAACTCTAGAAAGGGTTACATTCTCATGATGTTTTGTTTGGTAAGTTTTTTGTCTCCCCCGGTGGTTCTAGTGTTTTTAGGAGCCTTTGGAAGTCTTGGGAAATGGAAAGAATTTATATTTGTAATGTCATAAAATGTCCCCTTGGGGGCTTTTCCCTCAAAAGGTTTAGCTCTTCGGTCTTTAGTGTGCATTTAGGACATCTTGCATCATAATTCAACATCCCGATTGAATGAACCCTAGGTATCATAACAAATGAAGCCTAGGGGGACCCCTTGAACTTAACCCTGCCCAAAATAGGGGGGGATGACTTGGGCGCCCGTGCCCTATTTTGGGTCAGGCCTAAATTTCTAGTGTCAGTTTATGACTGTTATTTGGTTCCTAGGCTGACACGGTAAGTTTGAATTTACGAAATCTTGGCAAGAGTGTTTGTAGTTGCATATAAAAGCATGTTTAGGAATTCATTTGTAAACTAGATGATTACTAGCAAGCTATTGTGTTCTAAAGGTGACTCAAGGCTTTAATTGTGTTGCAAGAGCAGATTTGTGTTGTCCATGTGTTTGTGTTTGCAGATTTGAGCTATCATCTCCTCATGGCATGAAGAGCTTCTTCCTCCATGAGATCTTCACTACAAGGTGACATATATTGTGATTATTGAGCATTTATCATTTGTTTTTTTTCCTCTGCCTCCCTAGGCACATACTCTCTATCTGACAACAGTGTTTGGAAGGCTTGAATGTCTCTCTGGGGCTTGACTGAGGCAAGCCTCTAAACACCACAACCCCCTCCCAAAGTTTTCATGATTGCAGATTACAGGTTGGAGTTGCAGACAAAGTGAAGTTGCAAGAGGGCACAACAGAGTGTCAGAATTGCAAATTAGTGAAAGAAACAACCACCTAGACTTGGGCATCCGCTCATTAGTCCTCAAAGTTCCACAACAGGAAAATCTCTGATACAATAGATACATGTAGTAGACCTTGTTTCTGGATCTCGATAAAAAGTAGGGCCTTGGACTTGGGCACCCCTTCTTTAGTACTCAAATTTTCCGCCTCAGAACCCTAAAAATAGGTGCACAATTATTTGTTATTTTACATCTCTCTGCAACAACATTTTTTGTAATTCATTTGTTTACTGTCGTATTTGCATAATTAGGGTTTTAAGGTACAATTGAGCATAAGAGAAAGAAATTGTCAATCAAATCATAAAAATCTAAGTTTCTCTACATCTCAATAGTGACCTAGGGTATGATAGTACATTGTAACTTGACCCTAGGTCCTTGAATGTAAGGGTGAAAGGAGGATATACACCAAAAACTAGTCAAACATCAACTATCCTAATTTTACCATTTACATTTTGGTGAACCCATGTTATTGGACTTATTTGCACCTTGCTGAGTGTTTTTCTTCAAATGTATAGTAATTTCATTCATTCATCTTATTGCATTAGAAAACTTACAAAAAAAATGAAAAATTAGAAAAATTAAAAAAAATTGCATGCTAGGGTTTTGGATGTTGCATTAATTAAATTCAGTTTCATCAAATTTCTTATTTTTTGCATTAGATCTTATTTAAATTTCATAAAATTAGAAAAATCATTAATTTGCATTGCATTTTTATCATAAAATTGCTAGGGTTTTGTTGAAAATTATGAATTTGGCGTATAACCTAGTAATTCCAAAATCCAGGGTTTGTAGGTAAAATCTTGTTTCATATTTTTCTACTGATTTTAGAGACTCATTCAAATTTTCATTTGTCTTTAGTCTTAAATTTTGGAACAAATTTGCATTTAGATTTTAAAAATTTGCATTTTTGCATAGAAAATTTCAACAAAAACTAGCATTTTCATTGATTTTTCATTAGAATTGCACTTACATTTTGCATGTTAGAGCATGGAAATCATTTTTAGATCTGAGTGTATTTAATTTTCATCATAAATCAGATTTTAAAACATTCATATAGCATTTTGTGTCAAGATCTCAAACCTAGGGCTTCAAAAACATTGATTTTCACTAGATTTGGCCTTATCGACTCTCTAAATTTGCACCATAGGCATGTTGTGAATGATATTTTTTCACTAATTGGTTGTTATTAGGGTAATAATTTTCTTCCCCTCCTAAAAATCTTCACAACACCTTTTTATTGGGCTCTTGTAGTGAAAATTTGGTGAAAAACTACACATTTTTGCAATTTTTGCCCTAGGGTTTGGCCTAGTTTGCACTCCAAGTGTGTTGTAACAAATTTTATGGATTGAGGTGACTGATCACATTAGTATTATTTTCTGCACCTTCTAAAATTCTTTACAACACCCCATTTTCTAGGTCTTGGAATTGAAAAATCGTAAAAACAAAATTGCCTATTTTTGCTATATTTTCGCTAGGGGTTGACCTTGAGTGGCACTAAAAGCGTGGTTTGACAGATATTTTGGCACTAAGTGTCTATTATTATTGATATAATTTTCTTTCCATCATCATTTTCCTCACAGCACCCTTTGCCATACGCTTTTGCATTGAGATTTGGTGAAAAAATCACATATTTTAGCATATTTTTCACTATATTTGGACTTGTCATCATCTTAGATTTGCATCAAGAGTGTTTTGCGAAGGATCTTATTGCTGTATTGAACTGATATTAGACATATAATTATCTGCCCCTAACCAATTTCCTTACAACACCTTTGCTTTCATACATTTGCATTGAAAAAGTACAAAAAAATCAAGCATTTTAGGTCATTTTTGCATATAGTTTTGTACTTGTCTTTTGCATCAAATTTGAAAAAAAAAAATTAAAATCTGATTTTGCATCTCATTGTGGCATCTTCATGTTATTCATCTTTGAAATCTTTGCATGATTACATCCTAGATTTTGAAAATTTCTCTAATTTCACTAATGAGAATCCTCATGATCTAGAGCACATAGCTTCTGCAAGTGGTATTGATGCTTCTATATGTTCTACATATGAGCTGCAATTAATTTGTTATACACATGATTTGAATAGATTCACACTATTCATAGGAGCATACCCTTTGATATTAGAAGATTTAACTAAATTCATCTCTAGGAACACTCATGAGAAAGATGAGAATGAAATGCCTTTTTCCACCACAGAGTATGATGATGATGATGTACCTTCCTCTCATCCCAATGTTCTCCCTGGCCAAGATGTAGTATTAGTGGATGAGAAAAGGTCTCTCACATTAAATGCTTTAGGGATGGATGTTGGATGCAATCAAGAGGAAAATAGTGTCAATTCAATATTCATAAATAGGTTTTGTAGCAATATTCCAAAGATGGTTGTGTAGGGGGCACCTAATGCACCTTCTTGCTTAAAGTCGGTGATTACAGTTCAAAGTGTTCAAAATGTGTTACAACAACCACACCACAATGTGATTTCTCACACATACAACACCCATAATAATAAGCAAAGTATCCAAGCACCGCATGTGCCTGTCTCTCTTCCATGTTCTCAACCTATGCTCCCTCCCCCACCTTGTCTTACTCATAAAAGTGGTCAAGAGTATGATCTTGTTGAACAACTTTGTGCTACTCTGGATAAGATCTTTCTTTGGGATTTAATACAAACATCGCCTACATACCATGGAATGCTCCAAAAAGCTTTGCAAAAGGTGATTGTCCCACCTACTACTAAGCCTAATGATGTAGCAGCCGTATTGGATAGTATGCATGTGACAAAAAAAATTATTATTTTTCAACCACATGAATTACTGTCAATTGAAGTTCAAAACCAATATGATCCACTTATAATCTCTGTCATAATAAATAAAACGTTGGTAAAACAAGTTATGATTGACAATGGATTGGATCTTAATGTTTGTAGCATGGAGCTATTACACAAAATCAAGGTTAACACATCACAAATCACACCAAATGATATTAACATTCATGGCTTTGATAATGTTGGACGACAATCCGTGGGAACTATAACTCTACCTATACAAGTAGGATCTGTGCTTGTACCTACCCTGATTCATGTCATGCCTTGTTCTTTATCTTACAACATGATTATTGGTAGACCTTGGATTCATGCATTGGGGGTAGTTCCTTCCACCTTGCATCATTCAATCAAATTTATATTCAAAGGTAAACCTCATACTATTCATATCGATCATTAACCAGATAACTCCTTACACATTGACAAGCAAAAACTAGTTTCCAATCATATGAGCTGAAACAGTTTATGAGTTGGTTCATCAATGCCTCTAGCCACAAATAATCTTGTGCAAGACTCTCAAACATTGAATGCACTCATTGGTGATGATTGGGGTTCATTAGATTTTAATCCTTGTAGTATAGGGGAATATAAAATTAATAGCCTTGACACATCAAAAGTAGCATCGATCTCACCTCAATAATCTTTTGAAGCACCTAAGAAACCTAAAATCTCGTCAATAGAAAATAAAAACAATACTCACTTATACCACAAATTATGATACCTATGAGGCTTCACCTTCTTCTAAGGAACTGGACTCTCTATATGGTCACGGATTTCAAATGTTGTATAAACATAACGACTATATAGGTAAGGGATGTGGTGTCAATCAATAAGGAATTTGAGTACCTATATAATCTGCTTCAACACATTACTCAAGCAGCATTGGATATAATCCTTTTAAAGAAAAGAAAGCCTCCCGTCATCCTAAACTTAATGTTAATTCAACAAGATCAAAACAACATGACAGATATCCTAGATATGTATGTTCTTAATGATGGTACCCTAACAGGTAAGTATCTCTAACCCTTTATCTCTCTCAAGATGTGTTTCCCCCATGATCTGTTATGTGTTGTTTAGGCCTCCTGGGATGACCCCTGATTCTCTTGTAAGGTCCAGGATACCAGGAGACCGCCTCTTTTGTGACCTTATATTTATATCATCACTCTTCTATTTTGCATCTCTCTGATTTCATTGTTGTGTGTTGTGTCTTACGGACATAGCATTGCGGTTGGTGACTTGGGGGCACCCTCCTACATGACTGTCCCTAAGGTACTTGTTTCTCCTCTCTTATTTATTATTTTCCTTCCTCTAGTGTTTCTATCTAGCAGGCGGACGATGAAAAATATTTATACTTATGTGAACCTAGCATCCCTTTCACGAGAAATCAAAAATTGGACTTAGTTCCTAATATGACGATGGGGTTGTTTATTTTATTCGATGCTTGGCTAGTGGAAGCACTCATGCTTTCCGCGTAGTGATTTTGATGGTTTTCTATCTCATTTACAAATCATAACAATACTGCTGCTCTGTGCACTTTGTCTATCTTGAATCTTGCATACCTCAGATTTCATAGGCATTGATGTTGTTTTTTATGTAGACACTAACATGTTTCTTGTAGGGTTGTGTTTGTGGGAACATTTGGTAATCATAAAGTACATGTCACCTCTAGGGAGCATGGGATTTGTGAAATTCTGTGTTCCCTTGTGTGTTTTCTTCCTACCTTAACGTGCTTGATATCGATACCTGATATCAACCACCTTAAGGTGGGTGCATATATAAGGTAAGCTGTCTATTGTAGATGCTAGCAATGTGTTTGTCCTCAAGTGCAGTTTAAAGACTTGCGTGATGAGTGCATCCTACATCTTGAGTTTGTTTTCAATCAATCAATCATGTAAGCCCTCTATGGAGGCAGGATATCGAGCATATCCTTTTTCTTAAGCCCTCCGCGGAGGTGGGGATGGTGTATTTATCAGAGCAGATTGCATCATCCTATCATTTTCAAGAGTCCTTTGCGGAGGCGGGGAGCAGTTCTGTGACTAACTCAACCCTTAAGCATGCCTTTGGAAATTGTTGTAATGAAGCCCAATCATTGGTGTGTGCCTGTAATGTGCCTGAGATGGTGATGAACCTAGAAATAGGGACACTCCATCGCTTGTCTGTCGTGTTTTCTTTGTGTCTTCAAAGTGTGTGTTTTGGTGTGCTTGCTTTGTTTGGCATGTTTGTTGCCCCATATGCAGTCTAAAGACTTGTACAATGAGTGCATCTTGCATTTTGGGAGGTTTTGCATGTCTTGCATGTGTGTTGCCCCATATATACAGTTTAAAGACCTACACGATGAGTGCATCCTATATTATGGGAGGTTTGTTTACTTTCCTGTACTTGCATTTGCATTTCATATATATGAGAAAAAGAAAAGAAAAGAAATCATTCCTATCTTCTATGCATTAATGTGTCTTCCATGCATTCAATGTATTCTTTGTGTTTTACGTGACTATAACTGTCTTCTCCATGTTTTGCATGACTGTAACTGTCTTCTTCGTGTTTTGTGTGCATGTCATTGTCTTCAATGTGCTTGGCGTGTCTTCTCCATGCTTGGCGTGTTTGTTGTGCTTTTTGACTATACTTTAATGCATGTATTGGCCTCATATTTATACATACATTAAAGTGGGGGCTAAATGTAATGTTAGAAAATGTCCCCTTGGGGGCTTTTCCCTCAAAAGGTTTAGCTCCCGAGTCTTTAGTGTGCATTTAGGACATCTTGCATCATAATTCAACATCCCAATGGAATGAACCCTAGGTATATCATGACAAATGGGGGCTAGGGGGACCCCTTGAACTTAACCGTAGCCAAAATAGGGGGGAGGACTTGGACGCCCACATCCTAGTCCTGCCCTATTTTGGGTCAGGCCTAAATTTCTAGTGTCAATTTATGAACGTTATTTGGTCCCTAGGCGAACATGGTAAGTTTAAATTTACAAAATCTTGGCGGGAGTGTTTGTAGTTGAATATAAAAGCATGTTTAGGCATTCATTTGTAAACTAGATGATTGCTAGAAAGCTATTGTGTTCTAAAGGTGATTCAAGGCTTTCATTGTGTTGCAAGAGTAGATTTGTGTTGTCTATGTGTTTGTGTTTGCAGATTTGAGCTATCATCTCCTCATGGCATGAAGATCTTCACTACAAGGTGACATCTATTATGATTATTGAGCATTTATCATTTGGTTTTTGCCTCTTCCTTCCTAGACACACACTCTCTATTTGACAATGGTGTTCGAAAGGCTTGAATGTCTCTCTAGGGCTTGACTGAGGAAAGCCTCTAAACACTACAACCCCCTCCCAAAGTTTTCATGATTGCAGGTTACAGGTTGGAGTTGCAGACAAAATGAAGTTGCAGGAGGGTACAATAGAGTGTCAGAATTGTAGATTAGTGAAAGAAATAGCCACCTGGACTTGGGTTCCTTCTCATTAGTCCTCAAAGTTTCGCAACAGGAAAATCTCTGATACAACAGATACAGGTAGCAAACCTTGTTTCTAGATCTCAACAAAAAGTAGGGCCTTGGACTTGGGCACCCGCTCTTTAGTCCCTGACTTTTCCACCTCAGAACCCTGAAAATAGGTGAACAGTTATTTGTTATTTTACATCTCTATGTAGTAGCATTTTCCATAATTTATCTATTTATTATCGTATTTGCATAATTAGGGTTTTATGGTATTATTGAGCATAAGAGAAATAAATTGTCAATCAAATCATAAAAATCCAAGTTTCCCTACATCTCAATAATGACCTAGGGTATGATAGTACATTGCAACTCGACCCTAGGTCCTTGAATGTAAGGGTGAAAGGAGGATATACACCAAAAACTAGTCAAACATCAACTATCCTAATTTTAGCCTTTACAATATTAAGGACTGTAATGCTTAGGACCAGTCTGGGAAAAGAATCTACAACTATAGATTTGTCTAGTGGAATTTATCATGGAAGAATAAACCCCTAGCCCTCCTCTATGGATGCTCTAATAAGAAGTGGGATTATAATTGATTGAGCAAATTTAATGATATTTTAATGAATGAAAAATTGAGAGATTGGCAAGACATTAGCATGTCCTTTGGACTACCATAGTCCCAAATAAGAACCTATTATGTACTCAAAAAATCCTATTCTAAACTTCAATTCCTCGTGGAACTAAGTTTCAACACTGAGATCTATGACAATATCAAATGGATAGATGTAAATGTTCTTCTCAAAATCAATCCTAATAAAGTTTATGAGCTTCTGTCCAACTCTCAGGACATCACTAGTTATGTCAATAATTGTTGGAAGTTGAGCCTCAATAATAAACATTGGTCTAAAGTCTTTAGATATTATTGGTCTAATGTCATTGAGTCAAAAATATCCTATTTTAGGTGGATGATTTTTCTAAAACAACTTCTTGTTGGTGCTAATAATTTTGATGTTCACCTTGGTAAAAAACTTTGTGGTTTTTGCAAGTTGCCTGAAACTATTGAACACTTGTTCTTTGAATGCAGTTTTGCTAAAGATATTTGGTTTCTATTTTTTCAAGTCTTAAGGGATTAGATAGAAGGAATAATATTTCATTGCAAGAAATCCTATTTGGTTATGTTGATGGTTTAAAGTTATGTTTAAACCTTTTTTGGCTCATTTTGACTACTGGTATCCTCTGGATGTTGTGGAAATTGTGAAAGAAGGAGAACTTTCAAGGCAAAAGGACACACCTTACAGAGTCTTCAAGAAGACTCACCTTCCATAATGTTGTCTTGCAGGTTATGATGACTCTTGAGATTTAAAAGGAGAAGTTTCTGAAGCTTATGGACGAAGGCCAAACTGTCTTGAAAAGGACAGAGATCATCACTGCCAAATTTTGGCCCCATGATGCTAGATAGGTTGATGACCAATTTTTTAGAAACTACATGAGATTCCAAGAAAGGTACAACAAGAACATGACATATGAGAAACTATTGGAAGATATGGGGCTGGAGGAAAAACAACTTCCTCCTAAATCTTCCCTTGAAGTTGTAAGATACAATGATGTCATCTCAATTATCACTCCACCCACTGGTAGTTTTGGAGATATTGATAGATATAGTGAGAGCTAGAACAAATTTTGATTCAATAGATACAAGAATATGCAATTAGAAATGTAATATCTTTTGTGTGTTGACATCACAGATGATGATATTTACTTATGTTTTGATGTAATATGTTGATGTTTTGATACAACTTTTGGTTGATTGATTGTCTTCATCCTAGTTATTTTCTACCCTCTATGGGATACTGAAACATATTACATAACCTACTTTATTTTTGGTAATATATATTCAATTAAAAAAAAAAAATAATTAGGAAGGTTCTTTGATTGTAACATGCTTTGTGTCATTTCCATAATGGTAGAATTCCTTCCTTTTGCACCACCATTTTGCTGGGGGTATAGGTTGCAATAAGCTATCTCTTGATGCCATGATTGTTACAAAAATCAAAGAAATCTTTCAAAGTGAATTCTCCCCCTCTATCTATTCTAAGTACTTTGAAATAGTATGTGTGCTTTATTTTTTTATCCATGAACTTGAAATGCCTAAATCATTTAAAAGATTTAGATTTTTTTCTTAAGAAAATATATCCACATGTGACAAGAAAAAATCAATAATTTAAGTTAAGAAATAAATATTATTACCCAAGGATTGCTCCTACATATCACCACAAATATTAGCATGCACAATCTCAAGAGGAGCTTTTTCCCTCCATGATTTGTTCACCAAAAAACTATCTTTATGTTGCTTGCCAGTTGCACACCCTAAACAATCTTCTTCTCTTGCCTGAATTATTGGAATTCCTTTCATCATATTCTTCTTATGAAGTAAATGCAATCCTTGAAGGCTTAGATGTCCATATCATTTATGCCAAAACCAAAAATAATTTGTGGTTGATTTGAGGGCATGCACTTTAGTGGAAAGCAAAGTGAGAGGAAACGACATATTCTCTATCATTGAAGCCTTTGCTACAAGATGATAATTAGCTAGTTTATCAAATATTTTGTAGCATTTATCTACAAATACAACTTTTTTGTTGTAATTTTCTCAATACTTATTAGATTATGTTATAATTTTGGCACATACAAAGTATTGTGAATATAAGTAGATTTTCCTTTCTTAATATTTACATCAGGGGTACCTTTTCCTATTACATCATCTTCTTTATCATCACCAAATTTCACTTGAATTCTCATATATTCATCTAGATTGACAAAGAGATCAAATTTACCTATCATATGGTTTTAGCAACTGTTGTCTAGGAACCACACATCTTTATGATGTTATTTTTCCATATTACATGTGAAGAATGTGGAGTGTTTTGTTTTTACAAAATAATCCTCAGTATAGTTGGCTCATGACTTATTCAAGTCAATTTTTTTCTTCCTACACTCAAATTCATAGTTCCCATAACGTTCACTATACTTGCACTAAATTTTTTTATAGTCCACAAAACTTCTTCCTCTTTCTCTATAATTTTATCTTCCAATTCCTTTTCCTCTAACATATCCTCTACTAGTAGAAGGCTCCCCTTGAGATTTATTTGTTTGAGAAAGAGGAGTTGTAGATTTTTCTTCAATTTTTACTATAGATTAGAAAGAAAGCTTACACCAGGCTCTCTGTAGAACACTACATACATTCCTCATTTGATTTAAAAGAACTTACCAACTCTAAAACTTTGAATGTGATTAAATCGTTGCTTTCTTCAATGGCAATCACCACTAGGTCATATTTTGGAAGAAGAGATATCAAAATTTTCTCTACAATATTTTTCTCTATTACAACTTCGCCTTGAGTTTTGGTTGGCTCACTATGTATCTTGAGTCCTTGTGATAAAATATCAAATGGACTCAACTTCTTTCATCCTTAAAATTTCAAAATCTCTTTTAAAGGTTTGAAGTCTTAGCAATCTAACTTTGTCAAATCCTTGGTATGCAATTTACAAAGCCTTTCATGTATCCTTTAATTTTTTCATGCAAACAATATGGGGGAAAATTGAAATATATAATGTAGATTAAATAGTGAACAGATCTCAATTTTCCTTCTTGTCATCTTTCAACTGAGTCTGTTGATTAGTTGTCAAAGCATTGAGAATATTTTGATCTACAAGTTCTTTGTATCCTAGTTCTACTAATTCTTAGAGATCTTAGGACAATAATAAGGTCTTCATTTTATGCTCCAATATTCATAGTTCTATCCTATAAATTGAGGAAACTAGAATAGTAAGTTGCTCCCATTAGCCATGTTAATGATTGATCTAGAGAGAACTGCTAGCCTATACTTGTAATATGTATAATTAAATTCCTATAACCTGGTATTATACCAATTGAAAGAAATGATAATTAAATGGTTCTTACACTATACTGGAAAAATAATAATATTTAATAGCATCCACTTGAAAGATAAAAAAAAAAAAAATTAATAGTAATACTCAACTCTTTTTATTCATCTGTTAATTGATTTTTTTCACAAATACATATAATATCTTATAGCATAAAAGGCTATAATAGTTACAAGATTTAATAGACCTTTTTTACTTTAAAAACAATGTTTACATGAAATCTTACCAACAGGCTTAAAAAATGAAAGCATAAGAAACCAACTAGCTAATAAATACTAAGTAAAGCAAGATAATAATAACTACTTAAAATAAACTGATTGATAAGCTTTTTCTAAATACATGGACTACCAATTCTTTCAAAGACCATCATATATGTGCTCAAATTGAGTTTATTTTATTATGATTAGATAGATAATGAATATAGGTTCTATTAAATAACCACATCAACAAAAATATTAGTGCAAAACCAAACATGTATTTCTAAAAGAACATCTAATAGTAAAGAATGATCCATAATGGGAGCCATATAAATCACACTTTGGAGATATTGGCTAATTTGGCAATCTTAGAATGTAGATTATCATTTTTTCCTTCCATTTTATACAACTATGGTTGTAGACTACTAACTTTTTGCAAGATCCTTATTGTCCTTGAGTTGTTTTTTGATCATTGAGGCTAGATTGATCATCTATAATGATAGGTTTGATAATAATGGAACAAGAATGGAATGGAAAAAGCATCCAAATATTGGAACTTCCAAATATATGTTTGATAATAATGTGGTGGAAGTTTCTAGTTACCACATCATGAGCACTAGATCAACTGAGAAGGGTTACTTTCTAGGACTAGGAAAATTAAAAGATGGTAGTTAGTGATGGTGACTGATTGTCATTGATGTCAAAAAGGTGTTAAGTTGATGATGATGCAAGATTGTTTTAACAAAGTGTTGTTTCATGTAGCCATATTGTTCATAGGTTGTCCACCAAAGCAGAGAGCAGAAAATAGATTTGAAGACTCGTTTGTGTTGTTGGTTGAACATATTGATGAGTTGTTGATGACAGACACAGGTTGATGTCTTGCAGATGCATAGAAGAGATCAGATTAGGAGTCTTCATATGTTTATTGTGAAGTTGAGATGATAAGTTGACTGAGTTATCTTGGATCAGACTATGCAAGCTATTCAAGTTCATCCTTAGACTCATGTGTTCACGCATGATCTTTCTCATGGCAATTTTAGTGGAGACCCAAAACAACTTGAAAGCTATCAATATTGCAGATGATTGGAAAGATACCTATGGTCGAAAGACAAATATCATTCTAACATTTATTGCCGCAACTAAGGGTTACATATGTAATGGTACGCATTAACAAATATCCAGGAATATGGGTGCTAAAACAAATAAATGACTTAGGTGAAAGTCAATATTAAAAAGAGGCATTGTTTATGACTTGAGTGAAAGCCATCAAATTAAGTCATATAAAATCATTAAATATCCTAAAAAGCATCCAATTGCTTTATTTAATGGAGTTTGATTTTCATTGAATATCTTAACATGATTTATATTATGAAGTGGAGATGATATTATAAGGGGAGCCCGATGCCTATTATAAAGAGGAGATAATATTTGTTTTAAGTATTGAATAGGTCTTTTTGTATGGGAACGTGACTAAGCCATAAATGGCTTTAGTCTTAAATTTAGAAACTTTTTTATATATCCTATTTTATAATCTTCAAAAAGGCATCAGATTTTATAAAAAAACAAACAAACAAAAGCATCAAAACTCCTTTATCTCCTAATTCGGTGGCTTTATGTCATTTTTTTTATGACATTAAAAGTATGAGATTTTTGAGGATATTAAGGAATCTCTTTATAAGATTTTATTTGGAGATTTGTTTTGAGAAATTTGAGGAATTTCTTAAAGATTTGTTTCTATTTGAAACACATATTGATCTCACTCTCTCTCTTGGAATTTAAGGGGTTTATATTAGAAATTTTTTTTCAGACATTCTATTATATTGGAAATTATTTTTGGAAGACATTTTTGTGAGAAGATTATATTTTTGAGAAGAAATTTTTGAAAGATGAAAGAAATGGATTATTTCTTCAACAGAGGGCAAATTGGAATTATTTTTATGATTTTCTTGTGAAGGCAGATTTTATTAAGACAATGAATTTGGATGAGATTTTAGAATTGAAATTGTTTTTCAGAGGAAAAATGAAGAGTTTGGAAATGTGTTTTTGCAGAGAAGATCAAGAGTTTGGAAATATTTTTTTGTGAGCAGGGCATTGGATGAAGATATTAGTTTTGAAGATAATATTTACAGAGAAAATATAAATGGAATATGGAAAGAAATTGATTTTATTTTGCAGAGATGTAATTTGTTGGTTCAGGATTTCTTGCAGGTTATGAACATAATGGATATGAAAAGGATACAAGTAAAAGAGATTTTATTTTCTCCTACAGGACACTGATTGAAATGTTAGAGAATATGAAAGGTCATAAAAAGATGAAATTGATTTTGCAGATTGAAGGGAATTTCAAAATGATTTTTTTTGTCAAGACAATTGATATTATTTGCAGATAGAGGAAGATGATTAGTCATTCATTAAAAAAGGAGGGATATGTTTTTAGAATGGAAATTGATGGATGTTGTTTTGCAGAGAAGAGGAACATCAAGAGTCTTTTCATTTACAATAATTTTTCAGGTGCATTGATGCAACTTTATAAATAGACAAAGATGAAACATATAGAGGATGCAGAGTTGTTGAGTGGATTAGGATACAGGGTTGATGAGAAGAATGGCCATTTGACAAACACATGTGAGAGAATAAATGTTATGTATTGAAACAGAGAAACCCTCTGAATTTTTGTTTTTAGTTTGTTCTATAATAGGGGTTGGTGCTCCTTGAAGCTGGTGCTTCTAAACAGTATGCCAGTGAGGCTTGTAGGTCAGTGAGACCTCAATAGTCAGTGAGACATAATATTCAGCCAGTGAGGCTTTGTAAGATGTTTTCAAAGTTAAGCCAGTGAGGCACTTCATGAGTGGTTTTTCTACCCAGAGAGGGTTTTCCACTCCAGTAATTCTTGTGTTAATGATATGCTTCTATGTGTGTTTTTGCTTCTATGTTAAGATTTATCTCTATGTGGTCTTGCTCATAATTTTCACTATCAAACTTGTACATATATGTGTAATAGTTTATTGATGACTTTCTCTTTCTGAGTCTTGTAAATCAAAAGTTATAATAAGTTGCAAAAGATCTACACAACACTGATTCACCCCCCCTCTCAGTGTTGTCCGAACTCCTATAGGTAGGGAGGTCCTAAAGGAGGACCAAAGCATTCAAGCATGCAAGAAAAAATGAAAGAAATGTTGGATGGACTAAACCTTGGTACATAAGGGGTAGGAGGGGGTAGGTAAAGGAACTTGATATATTTCCCAATAGGGATTTTTTCATGGAGAAACTTCCATGCAATGAATTGAGACTATGAGATTGATTTGGATTGCCAAATTTGAAGATTAAGCTTGTTCCATTTGGCCTAATTGAACTTGCACCTCCAAATTTAATTTAGATGATGTGAAAGGGGTAAGGAAAGTAGGATATTTTGTAAACCAACTTAAGGAGAAAGGTTTGGATTCTATGTCCAATAGGCCATCTCTAGTCTTTGAGTAAATTAGAATCCTAGAAAGTGGAAAGCATGATTGAGAGGTTGGGAGGGATGATCTTCTAGAGTTCAAGCATGGGTATCTTGTCTTTGTAGTTGATAATGAATGAAAATTTGAGTTCACACCATGGTTTCCAATAGTTAAATCCCATAGGTCCCAAAAAATTGGATGCCTTTTTTAAATAGGCATTTACCTTTAAAACTTAGGATAACATGTAATGGATTTCCATTTAGTTAGATAATCAAGTTTGACTTGATAGATGAAGATAATAACTTTAGTCCATTGATAAGAGACTAATCAAACCAAGATAATTTGGGTGAGACCAATTTCCAATCCTTCCAAATTAAATTGAAGGGGGCTAACACATGGGTCTTAAAAATGGGAGATATTAGGATCTTATTATTTCAATTCAAACTATTTCCCATGGATTACCTACAATAGTAGTTTGTCTAAAAAAATGGATTCTATTTCTATTCAAGCATCCCCTCTAATTCCCTCATAATCCATTTGGCTAAAAGATAGACCCCTAGGTTTACAATGACTAGTGATACCCAAGCTCCCTTTGTCCTTCAAAAGAATTCAATGTGACCGAGATTTGGTAGACATGCCTTTCTAATTACCTCATTTGGTCCATAGTTAATTTTGGATGAGCTATATTAGCTAATTATAGTGGGTTTTAGAAGGTAACTAGTAGGAAGAGATATAGATATGGCTAACCAAGAGGATATTATTTTCCACCTACATGTGTCTATCCATGGACAAAATCTAGTTGGTCCAAGACAATAATTTTATTTTAACTTTGTTTAAGTACCAACTCCACATGTCCTTAAGAGAAATGATGATACCAAATGGGACGTTGAGGTGTCTAGGAATGGTGTCATGTTTCACCTCTTTCAATTCTTCAATAATCCTTGGTGGATGGGGGTTGGGATGTGTCACCAAAAGTTTAGTTTTGTGCATTTCCAATTGAGATCCTAACTCCATGCAATAGTAGTCTAGAATATCTAGGTATTATTCACCTCTTTGATAAAATTTTAAATAAAAATCATGTTGTTATTAATAAAATGTGAATTAAGGGCCTTAACATTACCAAGAAGATAGATGCCTTGGATAAGGTAATTTGTGTGATCATCCTAGAAGAGATATATATGAGGGTGTTGAATGTAAGAACACAAGGAATAGTACATGAGGGAAGCCTTGGTGGATGGAATTTTGTAGGTGAAATTAAGGGAAAAGGGAACAATTAATTTCCAATCTAGCTTTTGCATCCATAAATAACATTTTGACATGATCACATATTATGGGGCCAATTCTAATGTAGCATTTTGAGAATTAAGGGCTAACGGATGCAATCATAGGTCTTCTCAAAATCAAGTTTGATGATGAGAGCATCTTCAGAAGTTTATTGGGTCCATTATATCATCTCCCAAGATAGCATCAAATTGTTCAATATAATTCCACCACTTAAGAACCCAATTTTTTTAGGTCTCATGGTTTCTTTAGTAGTGTGTTTGATTATTTTAGCTAAGGCTTTAGCAATGATCTTATATGATGTATTAAGTGTAAGAGTTGTTGATGAACTCAAGCATCTAGGATCACCTGTAAAACCAAGATTAACCTTCTACATGAGAGCAGCAAGAGGATGAAATGCTGGAATATGGTGCAATAACAAAATAATGATATTATCACACTCAAAATGATACAATATGCATCAACACTCCCTTGAACTGACTGAGCTGATATGAGCTCAACTAAACTAGCTAGAAGGGAGAGGTGAGTGCTGATTATATAGCATAATGTAGGCATATAATTCCAAGAGGGGTAATAATTCCCAAATAACCAAATTAGGTGGGAGTTATACCTACTTGGAAAATGCCAAACATGTGGCATAACCTACTTAGAAAGAGACAAGATAGTGGTTATGTGAGGTGGCATAAAAGGCCAAAAAAGGGTGTGAGACTCAACCACCCAAGTGTGGGTGAGAGTGATACATGTAATCGATGGATTAAACCACATGTCCTCACATAAACCATGTCTCATATAACCTAAGTATGTTTAATAATGTGTAGGAAAAATAAATATTAAAAAATGTACAATAACACCCCACCTTAAGCATAGCTTAGGTGGGTGAAAGGATGAAACAATGCAAAGATGGGTCCCGACTACAAGGTCATATTAGGTACCCATGTACAATGATGAAACCTCTCAAAAGATGAGAAAGAGAAAACCCATAGGACAAAACTCCCCCCAAGAGAAGAAAAGAGAGACTATGCAGTCCCCCCAGAATAAAGTCTCCTGCACTAATGGTAGATGCCCAACAATGAATGTTGAAGATGATCCACGATCGCTGAACAATATTCCTTGCTTAGGAAGAAACAAGACCAAGAAAGTATGTAGGATATCTTCCCATTATTGAAATAAATATATAGGAAGAATGATGAAAATGTATGATGTCTTTGAACTCTGCTCAGTTGTCTCCATGTCGATGCAGAAATCTATCACCATCAAATAAAGTGTTCTAGGCCACACTGCAGAAGATGACAATCTTGAACCTAGTGGAGATGGATGTAGAACAAAATCTGAAGACAAAGATATATCCTCTAAAGACAAAGGTGTCTCCTCCAAATGTTGCTCAATAGTAGCCATAGTTATGTCAAACTATGAGGAATGATCATGTGGGTAAAGACCAAGAGGGTCAAAAGGTTCCCCCTCAACATCTGAAGAAGCTGAAGCAACTTCATCAAAGAGAAGATGTATGGGGTATGTGCAGGATCATTGCGGGCCAAACAGTGGCAATGGAAAAAAAATCATGTCTTTACTTAGCCAAATTCACAAATTTCTGAACTTTGACTTTCACAGGTATGTTAAAAATATCTGTTTTGGCTTGGATACCAAGCCAAAATGAATATCTGTTTGGAACGGATATCCATTTTGTGGGCCCCAAAATGGATATTCGTTTCCTGGAACTATAAATGTTTTTTTTTAATTCTTTACATTGTGCATAGATAAACAATGAACTATAAAAAAGGTCATATAGATAAACATGTGCATGTTGTGTAGGCTAAAGAAGCAAGATCATTGAGTGCTAGAGTAGAAGGTGCAAACCTAGAGGCTAGGGAGAACTTGATGATGAACATTCTTTTGTTGAAACTTGCATGAAAGGATAATGAACCATGGTTTAGAAAGAGTCTCTTCTGACTAAGTGCAAGTTTAGAGGAAAGTGTTGCAATCTAATCATTAATGGATGCACCACAAACACATTAGTATAAATAAAGATTATGCATAAGCTAGGGATGAAGATAGTCATACAAATCACACAATACAATCTCATGGATACAAAAGGGATAGTAACTCATGATGACATAGTAACATTAAGTTACATTCTACCTTGAAGGATATACAAATAAGGTATGGTGTGATGTGATTTTGATGTATGCCTACCATGTGTTACTAGGAAATCCTTGGTAGTATGATCGATGCATTGTGCATAGGGGTAGAAGAACACATTCACCATCAAGAACCTAATGGGAAAACTTTGAGTTACTTCCCATGAAGGATGAAGAAGAGTTCATGTAGAAGGCCAAGGTGTTGCTATTATCAAAATGAAAATTTCTCAAGGAGATAGAAGACTTGAAATACTACTATGCACAAGTAGTCAATCCCACATAGGAGTAGATTGAGCCACAACTTAGAGGAGACAAGTTGTGATCCTACATGAGGAGTTCATAGATGTGATTTGTGAAGGAATTGTAGATGGATTTCCACCAATATGTAGCATCTCATACTTCATGGATATGATTCTAAGTTCTAGTTTTCTGAACAAGCTTATATATGCCTTAAAAAGGAGGTAGGAATTATTGTATGTAATGATGGTTAAACTAGTGGGCATGGAGGTGATGAAGGATATCTACACCAAAAATCTATATTTTACAGATACATGGAATGCATTAGTAGAGCCCTAGATGGGAGATATAGTCTTATATGAGGAATGATTTGCATGAGGGATAACTATTCAAGAGTTAGTAACTATCCATATTGTAGAGTTCTAAGAGGGAGAATATCGTTAGATAGTTACATTAATGTGGACTTGGAGGATATTTTCATGTCTAGAAAAGACATGATATATTTTGGAGTAGAGGTATCACTAGCTAAGTTTGAACAAAGATCTACATATATTCATTGAAAGAGGTACCATCTACCAAAAATAAAGATAATTACATAAAACATTGGGTTTTATAAGCCATTGTGCATGCCAAATAGATTGTGGGAGGAACTATCTATATTTTGTCCTTGGATCTATGCACATAGAGGGGTAATGATTCTATCTTCATAGTGGTATTTCTTCCTAAATGTAACACTTCATTCCTTGTGTGTAATTGAATGAGACATTTTGGATAGTGGATTTTTTCTTCAAGGAGATGTTTGGTTGCATGGCTTGCTATGAAGCATAACCTCTGATCATGACACGAAGTTCCATAGCTAGTTTTAGCACAACCTATGGAATAAATTAGGTACAAATCTCAATTATATCTCTATGTATCATCTACAAATGGATAGATAGACATAGGTTGTTAATCAAAGTCTTGGAAATATACTTAGATGTGTGGTAGGGGAAATAATTAGGTTGTGGAACTCTATGTGGGTGCAAGTAGAGTTTGTGTACAACAACTTGGGTGAATTTATCATCAATGAAGGTTCTATTCCAAGTGGTGTATGGGACATTCACACAAGGTGTCATAAATTTGTTGGGAGTAAGAAAAAGGCAAGTGCAAAAGTGTAGAAGTTGAGGAATTTATGCAACATGTATGAGAGAGATTCATGCACAAGTCAAGGAGTAGATGGAGGAGAGTAGAACAATGTATATGTATTACACATAGATGATCATTATAGAGTGAATATTTACTCAAAGTGTGAGTTAGTCATGGAACATTTAAGAAAAATAGTTACCTAGAGGAACCTACAATAAGTTAAATCTAAAGAAAGCCAGTCCATGCTATATTATATGTAGATTTTCTAAGAACACATATGATATATATTAGGACTTGGGATGATATTCACCTTGTAATCAATTTAGACTATTACAATTATCTAATAGTCAAGCAATTATGTGTACAACTCTAAGGATCATGAAAAGGGGAAAATTGGACTTAAACATGAGTCTATACATTCTCAAAGGTGACTTAGAGTATGTTTGTAAGGGGCATTTAATGTGGAGGGAAGAAAATGTGTAAGGCATGATTGGAAACTTAGCACAAAGTGGAGGGTAATCTATGAAAATTTATGACATTGTAAGATGTGTAAGAAACATATATGACATTGTAAGAGGTGTAAGAAACAATATATATGATGACATGTAAAAGTTGGTTATCATTTTTGGACTTGGGGAGTTGTTATTTTGTCCTTTACTGAGTTGTGTTGGTCATGATGTTAGTCACAAACAAACACAGAATAAAAGTACACATTAACCTTTATTCATCTTGAAAGATACAGTGAATTCAAAGAATTCATGATCCCAAGTCTCCGGTGATTAGGTCTTAATCGACTGACGTTACTCAGTAGTTAATGTGAACTGCTGTTTCCATTTTGGGGCCTTACGTGAAAACGTACTATCATCATAACGTTCCTGCAGAAATTCTTTACAGAGAAGTCAAATTATGCAGTTATTTGATGAAAAGAAGTAAAATACCTAGATCTTTGCATGATATTTTCAATTGTGCATGCTTAGTGTTCAAATATGCTAAATATTTATGATTATCTACGAGATGTCTGCATATTTTGGGTTGTTTGCTTAAGATTATCCGTTATTTGCAATTATGACAGTGAGATTTTCTGAAATTGAAAGAAATTAAAGGGAATGCTTCTAATTAAGTTGAACCTTTAGCTTTTGATCCACATACATGCTTGATACTGTCATGAGGAGAAGAAATCAAACCATATGTTCACCAGGACATTCCACAGCTAGATACAGTTGATGCAAACTTCAGAGGATAATGAATGAAAACAATACATGCAACATGATGAGCACTCCAAGGGACGCAGCAAATCAAAGCACATATCCAGAATTTAGACACAGATTACTCAAGATTTACAAAGATTTGTAATCAAAATACTCTTCCCTTTCATTAAGTATGCAAAAGACATGTACATATACAGCAGCTTTGAAATGAGCCCTGAATATTTCAGCAAACAGATTTCAATTAAGTTTCGAATGAATATAACAAGGCATTCCACCACCTTTTATAGAATAAGGTGAGGAATCCGTTACAAAAGATCTACGGATCTGATATGTCAATACAAATCAATGGTCATCATTTCATGACTTGTCAATTTTACAAAAAAAGCACAAGTTGCCAGCTGGCAACTATCTATACTACATATGCAAAATATTCCCCCCTTCATGATGTATCTTCATCATGCTCTTCATCTGATGCATGCGGATCATCATCATGTGCATCGCTTTCTGAACTTTCGCTATCCGGATGATGACACTACTGCATATGGGGTTGCATGCTGCTCTGGATTTGCTCATATGACTGCACAACCTGATCTATTCCTCCGCCATCTTGAGTCTTTGCCTTGATAATGGCTTGTTTGTGCGCTTCATACTTATCCCTACTGTTGTCCAGCTTATTCTTTCTGTCCTGCAGTGTCTCATTATAACTCTCCATCTTGACCTTGATCCTCATCACCTTATTTATGATCTCTTCTGTCAAGTGGACGAGTGGACCATCGTCTTCCAGGTGGAAGTTGCTGCGCAGAGCCTTAAGGGCAGAATCTTCATCCTGATTCTCTATCTTCCCATCTATTTTGCCCTCCAATATCTCTAGCATCTCTGCCTCAATGCCCATTAAATCGCGTAGCCTCATGCTGATCTCCCTCAGCTTATTATTACATCTCTTGAGGACTCCGCATTCAAACTGTACATCTTTGTACCAGATATCCACTAACAATGTAGTATTATTATTCAATACCTGCTTACTGATAAGCAGTTGTGGATTTATCTTCCTTATTTCTTCCAACAGGCTGAGGACTTTCTCCAGTTTATAAGACCTTTTTCCGGTCTGCATCTGCAACCTGTCCACCTTGGTTTTGGAGTCACTCAATATGCTCCATCTTTTCAAAGAACCCTTCATTATTTCTATAGCATCATCCAATGTGGATGACATCCATTTTCTTATTACGGACGCCTCATGCTTCATGAGGTCCAGTTTATTCACTTCTTCCTGAGAAATGGCAGTCAATGGGACTGCAGCTTCACCTGTAGTATCCTCAGGGTTGGTTAAACCCTTAATGTATGCATGCAACTGAGCAATGTGCTCTTTATGTTGCTTATTTTTCTCCTTCTCTCTTTTCACTTTTTGAATTAGAGAGTCTATGATGTCTTTTCCCTCCTGACCTTCCTGCTCTTCATTAGCAAAACCCAAATCAACTGTGCTTATCTGGAATTCATCCACAGTGATTTTGCCTTTCTCTTTCTCTACGGCAGGCACAACAATTTGTGCGGTCCTTCTCCCTATCGCCGGATCTCTTTTGATGGCCGAAGTCATTCTGGCCTTTCTTCTGGGCTTCATTATATCTGCAGCAAACAGGGTGGAGACGTCGAACTCTTGAATCTCAAGTTCCTCCTCAACATTCACTTCTGTTGTTAACCATGGAGGTACCTGATCATGTTTTTCGGCATCATGCTGTTGTTCACCCCTATCTCCTGTTTCTGTTAACAAGTGCTGTGGAGACGGTGATTTTTCTTTTTCTTCCTCTTGATGCTCGCTTTGCTGCTGATCCTTTGGTGCCTCCTCCTGTTGAGGAGCTTCCTTTTCCGGGGGAGCATCTTCTCTGTGTGGGGAACCCTGCGGTGTACCTGTATGTAGATCATGATGATCATGATCTTTTTCCTTCGTTATTTCACCTGTTCCCAGTTCTTCCCCTTGTGGAGGTTGGTCATCCTCCTTTTGTTTTTCAACTTCTGGTGGCATGTCCACTGTACCAGCTATCATAGGATCTGCCCGAGGTGATGGCATATGTTCTGCAGCTGCTACCTGTTCTGTGCCTGCACTATCCACCTCTTGTGCTTTAGCGGCTGGATCCTCTATTTCTTCCTTCTTCTCATCATCAGCCCTTATTTCTTAGACCTCTACTATAGCAGGTCCTGCTGATGCATCTTGTGGGCTTTGCTGGCCTGATTCAAGAGTATGGCCCTCTACTTCGGCCATCTCTATCTCCTTTGTCAGGTGGCCCTTATCAGGTGATCCTGCTGGTTTCTCAGGACTTGCATCCTATTTTTCTATTAAGTCTACCATTGCAGGACTTGTCACCTCGGCGATCAGTGTGTCCAGCCCTATGTCCTGAGCTACCTGCTCCGGGCCCTTCTCTGGTTCTGGGCTCTTTTCTCGCTCCGCCTCTGCTTGTTTCATCTCCTCAAGCATTGATTGGATAGATGGAGGCTTGTGAGGAGTCACACTGATGCCAGCAGCCACAAGTGTTTCCATTTCTTGTGCAGCTACATCCTGCACCACCTCATCATCAGACAAGTTTATTGTCTCGTCTAGCGAGACATGCTTTTCTGCTTGTGCCTGAGATGTTTCCTTTTGTTGCTCTTCTGCCAGTTCAGTTTTGAACTTGACAATGGTAGGAAGTGGAACGTTATGCTGAAGTTCCTTCTGCACTTCACTACCTGCCCCTTGTACTTGTGCTGGGGGGTGACTTATTTCACCTCTCATGGAGGTTCTTGGTTTCTTAGGTGTGGTAGGAACCAAGACCTGCGGAGCTCTCCTCTTTCTTCTAATTACCAGTGGAGCTTCCTCCTCTTCTTCAGGATCCTCCTCCATGAGGATATCTTTGCCTGGTTGCTTGGACGACTGACCCACTTCTTGGGTCTCCATGATTCCAGCCTCTGCTGTCTTGGTTTTCTTGGGCTTTGGAGGAGAATCTGATTCTGATCTTGATTTAGCTGCCTCCTCCGCTGTGAATATTGCTCAGTCAATTATGACCCCTTTAGGTCCCTTCTCCACCTTCTTCCCCCTTGGGGCCCTTTTGCTAGGCTGCTGTGGTGGAGGAATCCTCTCTCCCTTAGTCTTCCGCTTCTCCAGCAGGAAGTCATCATATTCATCTGCAGGGATGTCCTGCCCTTTCCTTTTGTTGTCCACTGTGATGGCAACACCCTTTTTCTTCAGTGCCTCTACCTGTGCATCTACCCAAGCTTGGGTCAAGTGTATGGTTCTGGCAAAGAATGGGTCGAAGGATATATCCTCCTGCATGGTGAGGTCAGGTGCAGAGATAGTATCATTGTAGATCTTCTTCTGCTCGTATTCATCTGCCATGATCCTGTCGTCATCACTCTTCAGCTGCTGAGGGAGGGGCACGCAATCGAATGTCCTGATCTGGTTCAGAGTCAACCTCTGATACCTCCTCCTCCTGGCCTCTGCCTCATCTTCACAGTCAGCCCAAAAATCTTCTAGGTGCCTTTGATGAATAGGCTTTCCTAGAATCTTCTGCATTCGGCCGTAAGGATCATATGGTCTCATTACTGGGAAGGGTAGTAAATTCATCTTGTTCAGAGTGACCATCACCTTCTTTATATTATCAGAGTCAGGGCACATGTAGTTGCCAATGCTGACTGGGAACAAAATTGGTGGCAGCTTCTTGGCATCCTTATACATCTGTATGATGGTGGAGCCTTGCCTGATAAATTCCATTAAAACTACTACATCAGTAGGATATCTTGGCAGCATCAGGGGATGTCCTTCAAAACCTTCTATCCTGATGTAGGAAAAGGTGGCAAATTGGATGTACCATGCCCCATGCCTGTATACTGCCTCCTGAGCCTCCATGCTCAGTCTTTTTGTCCTGTCATCTTCCATGGTCCTTACCAGATGCATGGAGAATGCATCATTGACCAGTTTGTAATCCTTGATATACTTGGTTCTTTGCAGCTGGGGATGATGATCCCATATATACGCTGCATTTGTGCCCGTCAGTTTTCCATCTGTGACTAGGGCGTCAAAAGTGCCCCTATAAGCACAGGAATAAACAATATAGGAGGTCATGTAGAAGGCACAATCTGAACCTCCCAGGTTCAGCAGCTGCTCATGCAGAGCATCACTAATTATTTGGCCCCATAGTGGCTTGATGTCTGCATACAGGCACATCATTATTATGCCATACATCCAATCTCTGAATTCTCCAGTATCAGGCTGGCCCGTCACCCTGTTCAGTAGGGCAATCACATACTGATATTCCTCATTAAAATCAAATTTGAACATGTGCACAGGGAGCTTGGCCGCTGCATTATATGTGCTGTTCTCGGCCCGCCAAGCATACATATTCTTTCTGGCCATCTTCTTGTTGGCCTCATATTCTCTTTCAGACTTCTTTAAGTCTACACTTTTCACCTTACTGCCCATTGGCAGTCCAAATGTCCGGGAGAGACCTTTAATGGATAGGTCTGCATACACCCTCCCATGCTTCACCACCTGCCTCGTCTGAGGGTTATAATTCCGGGCGCATTCAATGACTAGCTCCGGAGACTCCATGGAGTATGGGAAGCCAGCAGCATTCCACATACCTGATACAAACACTGCGTCTAGCACCAGACTCTTATCTTGTCCATCATTCAGCTTGGCTGACCAAGCCTCCAGGTTGGTAATCCCCTGATGGGTGTCTGTAATTGCCCCAAATTTGAACATGACCCCTCTCTGTGAAGAGAACATAGGCCTACTGAATTCCTCTTGACACTTGACTAAGCGTTTTTTAGCCATGGGTACCTGCAATTGACAACATCTCCTCTCACAACAGGGATATGCATGCATACATATTGCAAATATCATGCCTATTGCACCAATTTCACGTTACTTATTCATACGGATACATAACCAGAACTTACAGCATCATATAGAAACAACATGATGAGGGTTTTAGTTTACTTACCTGGTTATGCCGATTTCTTTTTATAGCAGTATATCTCTAAGACACCCTTAATTCAGCTGCTGATCACCTTCCTCCCTCAGTTTATGAGCTCCAGTCGCGCAACGGTAGCTGTTATGCAGATATGGAGGCTGGTGCTCTGTAAACAATTTTAACGCAGGTAAATGTAACAATGGCGGTTGAATTACCTTTTAACCTCATAGTTAGGGTAAACTTAGGGTAACTCTGACAAGTTAGATCGCAATCTTTGATCATTCGTGCGAAAACTCAGGATCTCGCCAGACGTTTCATTGGGTTCCGGGGTCGGCGGGAATCACCTACCATATCTGCGCGCATTTAATGGCAAGGGCGGCAAAGGGAGCGGGGGAATATTCATACGACAAGATATCATGAGGGCAGGATGATATTTCACAAATATCAGGTTGAGTTTCAATATCATCCTCCCTAGTCTTGAAATTGTTATCGCGACAAAATTCGGGTGACAACGCACCTTTGTTTACATTTTAGCACATCAGGAGGATATTTTGGTTTATCGGGTGATGTTTCAAAATAAAATGATAATGATGAGCTAAGCTTGCTCATCCTCCTTCCAGAATATCAGGATGATGTCATCATGATATTCGTTCTTTGTATCAGAAATGTTTCATGACGTCATCGTCATATTGGGTGAAGATGATCATGTTTACAAAATATCCTGTCGAAATGCAAATATGATGATGATGTCATCAGGATATTTGTTTCTTTGTTTATTGTATTCAGATGATGTCATCAGGATGTTTGTTAAGGGTGATATTCCGTGTCAGGATGATATTAACGAATATCGGGTTATTTTCAAAACATGATGTTCGCGATATAAAAGACCGATTGACGGGAAAGACTTACTTATCATTTAAAGTTGATGTCCGGATATTTGAGCCGCAGGATATATCAGGGGATGTCTCAAATATGATGATGTTATTTCAAAACGACATGACTGAGGTTATAAACTATGGCTCCTCCTCTTGCGAATATCAGGTTTGACCAAGACTTTGACTGTCCATAACTCTCACATCCTGATGAATATCAGGGTGATGCAAAAGGCAAATCTGCATGAAATTTAATGTTCTTCCAGAATATGTGGTCATATATATGAAATACAAATTTTGACAGACTGACCTCATATTGGGGCTTACCTCATCTTGACTCCACATGATGATGAACATGACTGATTTTACCAAACCGCCAGAAAGCAGACAACACAAGCCAAAAGAAAAGTTGGGTCCCTGTTTTGCCAAGTCAAAATGGGGCGTGTTGTGTAACCACACAACAACTTGCCACCAAAGAAAATAAACAAATTCCAATGATTCAAGTGATGTGATCACATTTATCTATAGTATTCTAATTCCGTCTAAGTGTAAGCATCATGATCCTCTGAATGATAAAATTTCATCATGGTGATAATGCTAACAAAGGATCAGGTGTGTGCATATGATTAATTATCCTCATCTTGAAAGTAAGTTGAAAACGTAAGTAACTGGTGTTAAACTACATAGTTGGGGATCATCCCTCATAGCCAACCTGGATAGGGCCTTGCTGCCAGCAGGCGTCTATAGCCTCGGCAAGGTTATCTATACAATCTCCCTAAGTAGAGCCCCGCTGCCAGCAGGCGTCTATAGCCCCAGTAGAGTTACTTAGATGGCCTAATTTTATTTCTTTTCTGATTTTTTCTTTAAAATTTATATCTGATATCATCATGTCAGCTCATTTGTACAAGGTACAGTCACTTGCAGCTTTAGGTTGGAGATTGTATTGGTAGCAAGGGAGTCCCTTTAGATTTTTCACTTAACACCTATACTAGTGTGTTCAACAAACCCAAGGCTGTTAAGTGTTTCATTGTGATGGATTCACTTTGACCAAGAAAAAGCACCCTGATGAAAAGATATCACAAACCTGATCATGAACACTTCTTAGAATGAATCATAACCTATGTTTAAATGTGATCTCATCATCTAAATCTCAACAACTTAATTATTTTCTAGGGTGATGAAGTGCATCATCCTGACTTACCAGAACAAAGGTCCCAACCAACAAAACAAAAACAACACGACAAACAAACTGTACAAACAACTATACAAATACACAATATGATACATATGACTGTGATGAAGTCATTTAGGCCTGGAAATAATGTTTGAGGAATTGTCCATTGACTAGCAATGGGACATCCTCACCTGTCAGGTTCTTAAGCCTATAAGTGCTGTCTCCTAAGATCTCAGAAATCTGAAAGGGACCTATCCATAATCTATCAAACTTACCATGGTCACCTTTCTTTTCATGGGCCTTATCCCACATCAGGACTAAATCGGATATCCTGAAAGCTTTAACTCTGGCTCTCTTGTCAAACCAGCGTTTGACAACAGCCTGATGCTTTGCAAATTGGTCAATCGCTTGACTTCATTTTTCTTCCAGGTGCATCAACTGAAGCAACCTGACTTCCTGTTTATTATCTATGCCTAGATACTCTTGGGCAAACTGCAGAGTAGGAATTTTCAAGTTTACAGGGAGGATAGGATCTACCCCATATACTAGTTGGAAGGGTGAGTTTCCTAATGCAGTTTTCATTCTAGTTCTGTCTACCCATAAGGCATATTTCAGAAATGAGTTCCATTCCCTGGGATTTTTCTCTATCAGTTTTCTTATGATACTCAGTAAATTCTTGTTGGTGGATTCTGCTAATCCATTTCCCTGGGGATAGTAGTTGGATGAAAATTTAAGTATGATCCCATGATCAAAAGCCCAACTTGACAATTTGGTGGAAATGAAGGCAGAACCATTATCACTTACCAATGCGTAAGGAATTCCATACCTGGTGACAATGTTGCTTTCCAGAAACTTAATGACATCATCTGCAGTGCAAGTTTTGCTGCTGGTAGCCTCAGTCCATCTAGTACAATAGTCAGTAATCGTTAGGACATACCTATGGCCTGAGGAAGACGGAGGATTGATCGGACCTATGAAATCCATGCCCCACTGTGCGAATGGGCACTCTTCCACCACTGGCTGCAACGGTTGTGTAGCATATTTTTCTCTGTTGGCAGCAACCTGGCAAACATGACAACATTTAACATGATCAGCCGTGTCTTTAAAAATTGTAGGCCAGTAGTATCCTGTTCTAAGGATTGTATGTGTTGTGGCCAATGCTGATCCGTGTGCAGTTCCAAACTTGTCATGTAACTCTGTTAAAACTTTATTTGCTTCTGGTTTCTCTAAGCATCTCAAGTATATCCCTTCATAATTCTTTTTAAACAAGGTTCCCCCCTTCATCATATACTTCTGGGATCTTATCTTCAAGGCTCTTCTCTATGAGGCTTGCATTCTTGAAGGACATCTTCTGGTGATCAGGATGTGCCTGATGTCCGAATACCATTCTCTATTGTCTTTCTCATTGATCACATACTGCTGACTGATGATGTTTGGATCAGTTTCGGATATCATCTAGCTCAGAGCTTGTCCTGTTACCAGCTTCATGGGTGTGATCTCCATGTCATATTCTTGTAATACAGTAATCCATTTGGCTCTTTTTTCACCAAGTTCACTCTGCATCAGCAGCATCTTCATTGCTGCATCTGGTACCACAGCAATCACTTTGCTTCTCAGTATATAATGTCTAAACTTCTTTACTGCTCTGACTAATGCAAGTGCCTGTCTTTCAACATCTACATATCTCAACTCAGCATCCCTGAAAGGACAGCTCATGAAGGCAATTGGTTTCTCTTCTTTCTCTTCATTTCTTTGAGTTAACACTACTGCAGAGGTATGTTCTGAAGCAAATGAGTAGATGTAGAAATCTCTTGTGTAATCTGGACTGATGAGGACAGGAGCATCTGAAATGGCCTTCTTTATATCTTCAAAAGTAACCTTGGCTTCTGGTGTCCACTCAATTTGTGCATCTTTTTTCAACATGGCATTTAGTGGTCTGACAATTTCAGCAAAGTTGGTGATGAACTTCCTCACAAAATTTATCTTACCAAAATAAGATTTAAGTTCTTTTTTGCTTCCTGGAAGTTGTAACTTCATAATGGATTCCACCCTGTCAGGATCAATGATAATTCCATCTTCTGTGACCAGGTGGCCTAGTAATTTTCCTGTTGTGACCCCAAATATACACTTCTTAGGATTCAAAGATATTCCATACTCTTCACATTTCTTCAGTACACTTCTGAGATCAGCAACATGATTCCCCTTTCCTTGGAGAAAACCGTCAGGTCATCCATGTAGATGACTATACATTTTCCTATTAAGCCTCTGAAGGCTATGTCCATTGCTCGCTGGAATGTAGCTCTAGCATTTATAAGTCCAAATGGCATACGTCTGTATGCAAATATACCCCACTTTGTGGTGAAGGCAGTTTTCAATCTGTCAATTTTATCTACCATTACTTGGTTGTATCCTGAAAAACCATCTAAGAAGGACATCATTTTGGCTCCATTTACAATCTGTAGAACTTCATCCAAAGAGGGCAAAGGATAATTATCCTTTTCTGATGCTCTGTTCAGGTTCCTGAAATCTACACATAACCTGATGTCTCCATTCTTCTTTCTGACTGGCACAAGATTTGCCACCCAAGTGGAGTGCCTTATAGGAAATATTATCCGGGCATTTAACAATTTCTTGACTTCTTCAAGGATGATTGGTTCAAGCAGAGCATTAACTGGCCTCTGCTTCTGTCTGAAAGGTTTTGCATCTGGCTTGAGAGGTATAGTATGAGTTATGACAGAGGTGTCATATGTTTTCAGCTCATCATAAGTCCATGCAATCACGTGTATGTAATCTTTAAGTGCCTGAGTTATTCCTTCTAACTCTTCTGATGTGCAGACTTTGCCTATCAGCACATTCTTCTTGTCTTCCTTTTGTCCTATATTCACCTGTGAATATTGGCCTCCATCTGCCTTGGGCAGATCTTTATGTTTAAGCATATTATCCAAATCAAAAGCTCTTTCTAATTCAATCATACCTTTACGGATCCTATTGCTAGGCAACTCTAATATCTCATCCTCTTCCCAGACATGATCTTCCATACCATTTTCATCTATAATCTGAGCTTCAAATATGTCTCTGTTTGATATAAAGTCCAGGATGTGCTGATCATCATCAAACACTTGGAGATTAGTCACATTGTCAGGTACCGAAGGTACTGACACCAATTCTACTAAAAATCTCTTTAGACCAGATATGGACAGCGGTTCCAACGTACTGGCGGCCTGGGCGAGTGCATCTGCCCTCTGGTTCTGTTCTCTTGGTACGTGAACGATATTAAAGGCATCAAAGTCCTCAATCAAGTCCCACACTCGATGTATGTAATTTGATAGTTTTCTGTAGTTACAGGAGTAAATTCCTCTTACTTGCCTCACAACTAGTTCTGAATCCCCAAAGACATGTAGGATCTTTACCTTCTTCTTATGAGCAAATAACATTCCATGAATCAGAGCTTCATACTCTGCGACATTATTGGTACAAGGGAACTGTAATCTGTAAGCTGCTAAATAGGATTTTCCTGATGGATCAATGAGGTCAATTCCTACCCCAGCACCTTGCCTAGATTTGGATCCATCAAACCTCAGGATCCAAGGTTTATCCTCAGCAGGACACTTAGCTAAACTTTCTTGTCTTCTGGCAGCTCTGGCTGCTGCTCCGCCTGATATCCATTTTAATTTGGGGATATCATCATCCTCAAGTTTCTTCTTTCTTTTATTTTGTGAGCCTGACAGCTTTTCTGTTTTCTCTTCCATATCAACAGGAAGATGACGTTCAGGATCTACAGCTGCATGCTTCTTCAAAATATGTAAGCATAGTGAGCAAGTTGTTTCTGAGTGAGGTGCCTCATGCAGCCTACACCAACCTTTAATCAACACCTCGTGGGGAGATTTATGCTGTCGTGTCATCTTCTCTATTTCTTTTATCAGAAATTCTTCAAACTTCATCAGGTCACTACCTTTGTCTTCATCAGACAACTCATAATCCGGTTCCATGAAGCAATCGCTGCCAGGAGTGATCTTTTCTTTGTCTGCATCATTTATCTGATCGGACACCAGGATCTCTTCTGCTTTTAGGGTATGATCTTCATCATGATCTGTCGACTCTTCTGTTCCTGCAGGAGACAAATAAGAATTAGTATCATCATCATCATCAGATGTAGCACTCACCTCAGAATATGATGATGATGCCTCACTATACGTCTGCTCCAGTATCATCATGTCTAAGCATGGTTCACAAGTCTTTTCTAAGTGTGCTTCGGCATGTAATCTGCACCATCCATCAATCAAAATGTCATTAGCAGGTATATTCAATAACTGGCAACATTTTACCTGAGTAGATAAATGCGTCTCAAAATCTCTGAAGCGATCTATTTCGTTCTCATTATCTGGATTATTATCAAATTCCATACTTGGCATGTCCTCATGATAATCATCATCATGATGATGATGAACATCAAGCATCAGGATCTCCTCTATTTTAACAGTTTGCGGCTTGATGCAATAAACTCCAGGTTCTACGTTTACGTACATGATCTCATTTGTTTTGTTATATTCTGTGATCATATGTTTCATCCTGGTTCAGCATCAATCCTAATCTGATTAGGTATACCTTTCCATGGCAACCACATGTGACTAAAATCTGTGGACATATATCCGTTAAGCGTTTTAGACCAATCTCGGCTAAGTAACATCCCATATGTATCAGGTATGTCAACTACCTGAATGTCAATGTAATACTGTATCCTAGGATCAGACGCTAGCTGCATGTGGATGTGAGTCAGTTCTCCTACTACACTTACTTTTGTCTTGTCCAGTTGAGTGACCTTCTTTAAAGATTTAGCAGGATGCAGTCCTAATGCGTTACATATTGATAAAGGCATAACATTTGTTGAGGCTCCTGAATCAACTAAACAGTTGTGCAAGTTCTTGCTGAACATTCTTATAGTGAGGAGAAATGGAGGTGATTCAGTTTTATCTCTATACAAGGTCATGTGGGAGGTTTTGGCAGCTTGGACTGTAGCTGACACCTTAGGCTTGATAGTATTATCTTTAGCAGCATGATCTTTGCCATTGGATTGACTTGAAAGATGATTATCCTCTTTAGGAGCAGGATCATCTAGTGACTTCATGAATGCCCTTTTTATGGCAGGAGTTTTCAGTAACTCTGATAAGGACAGGCTGATCTTGATTTTCTTCATTTCATCAGCCAAATAGTTGACTAACTTGTCAGACTCCTGAGGTGCATTTACGACTTTTGTTACTGTGTTTTGAGGAGACAAGTACTGAGCATTCACCTTAGGAAATCCAGGGTTATTGCTAGCCTTAGGATCAGGAGGTTTATTGAAATTGTTTGGAGGTAAAGATGATGTTAACGGACCAGTAGGTCTGTTGGCACTACTTCTCAGGTTATAATTGTGCTTACCAGGATATTGCTGCTGGTATGCATGTACTTCCTCATGCTCTCTTGCAGGTTCATTTTCATCCTCAAAGGGGAAAACATAGTTTGTTTCAAAGGTTAAGGCAGATTCCTCACAGGTCTGATTATAATCCTGATGAGGCTGATTTGTGTACGTTTCTAGCACAAAAGCCGAATCATATCCACAAGGAACTATCTCATTTCCTTCTACCTGAGGTGGATTTCCAGAAGTGTTAGACACTTCAGTCTGAAAGATGCTGGCAGCAATCCTAAATTGTGGACAATCTAATTCTGCATGTGCATTGGTATTGTGGATCCTGCACCAATTGGTAAGGGCTGCCTCAGCAAGATTAACTCTAGTAGTCTGTTTAGCTTCACCTGGAGGCTGATTGTCTAGGGGTGATGGTAATGAGCCATTATTTGGCCTGGAGTTCCATATTCTAGGCTGTCTAGGAGGATTATTGTTGTTTCCACCATTATTGTTGAAGTTATTGTTGTTATATCCTCTGTCAGGGTAGTTTGGTCTGTCATTGGAATAACTCCTATTCTGACCTCACTGGGAATAAAACCCTTGATTTCTCAAATGGGTTACTTCTGTGGTGAGTTTTCTCAACTGAGCAGAAATTTCTTTGATTTCTTCCTTTTCCTCTTGGGCTTTGGCAACTACATTTTCAGTCTGAGGCTTGAAAAAGGAAGATCCATGGTTACTGTTGGATAGATCAGTACCCAGAGGTGTCTGAGCATGTGCAGGATATTGTGGTGGTTGGCCATTTCCATTAGGAGGAGGCATGATGCTCAGTGGCGGTACTTGCAAAGGTGCAGGCATGACTACTGGAGGTATCACTGCTCCATTTGGATATTGTGCAGGATACTGTGGTGAATATGGTGTAGGATATTGTGCTGGATATTGTGATTGCACGCCAGGCAAAGTAGTGAATATTATATTTGGAGTAGGAGCAGGTATCAACTGCTGATTTACCTTGATAGCTTCTTGAAAAGCTCCTGTCAAGGTAGTGATCTCAGGATGTGTTCTTCTGATGAACATGGAAGTTAATGGATCCAGGGCTGAATAATAGATACTCCTAGCAGCAGCATCAGCTACTACATATGGGGCAACTAGTTTGGACAACATTTTCTGGAACCTAGCATTGAAATTAGCAATAGGCTCATTCTCAAATCTTTTGATTGTAGCAAACATGTGATAATTCATGGATGGATCAATAGGGATCTTGAACCTGTCAAGAAAAGCTTTCTCTAAGATAGCCCATGAACCAACAGAGGCTTGGCCAAGACTGATGAACCAATTATAAGCCTCTTCCCCTAGGGAAAAAGGAAATAATCTACACACCACGTCCTGATGTTCTATTCTGGCTCTGCAGCAAGCTTCTTTAAACGTCTTGATATGATCATCAGCATCTTGGTAAGGATGATATTTTGGACAAAGTTTGTCCGGATTCTTTGGTAACTCGTGATATGCATTAAAGGTCAAGGGTGACTCTGCTGCAAAGAAAGACATTGCAACCTGAGGGGGCTGAACTGGTGGTGTAGTTGGCTGAGGTTGAACTAAAGGTATACCCTGGGTTTGAACAGGAGGTGTCACGGATATACCGAAAGGTATTTGCAAACCGACAGGGGTCACAGGAGGAGGCTCTGGTGAAGCTTTAGACGCACTAGACCCTGGAGTATGATGAATGTCTACAGTCCTAGGTCTGAAACCTCTAACAGGCAATTCTTCAAAAATTTCACTAGGTCTAGACCTGGTATTTATCCTGTGAGCCAGGATTTCTCGATTTGGAGACAAATCAGCAGAAACTTTGCAAATATTGGCTGGATTCCACCAGATGAGGTGATATTTGCGGTCAAATGGCAAATCAGACTGGATATTTACGAAATATTTGCGAAGATACTGTAAATATGACAGGATATTGGGGTATCTTAATCGTAGCATGAGATCTCAAGTGTTTAAGGCTTAAATTCTGCGAGACTTGAACAAAATTTACGTATCTTTGGTCAATATTTAGTGAATTCAGGAAGATCTACTGTAAAGCTTGCAATATTTATGTGAGATCTGGAAATCTTTACATAGAATGAACACATACAAACTTCTCACAGCAAATATTTACGTAATTTACTGAAATTCACAGACAATCTGAGGTTACCTTACTCTATGCATCATCAAACCTGAAAATACTGATGATGAGCGTGATCTTCCGGAGTCAGGCCCTCCTTCTAGCGCCAATTTATGTTGGTCATGATGTTAGTCACAAACAAACATAGAATAAAAGTACACATTAACCTTTATTCATCTTGAAAGATACAGTGAATTCAAAGAATTCATGATCCCAAGTCTCCGGTGATTAGGTCTTAATCGACTGACGTTACTCAGTAGTTAATGTGAACTGCTGTTTCCATTTTGGGGCCTTACGTGAAAACGTACTATCATCATGACGTTCCTGCAGAAATTCTTTACAGAGAAGTCAAATTATGCGGTTATTTGATGAAACGAAGTAAAATACCTAGATCTTTGCATGATATTTTCAATTGTGCATGCTTAGTGTTCAAATATGCTAAATATTTATGATTATCTACGAGATGTCTGCATATTTTGGGTTGTTTGCTTAAGATTATCCGTTATTTGCAATTATGACAGTGAGATTTTTTGAAATTGAAAGAAATTAAAGGGAATGCTTCTAATTAAGTTGAACCTTTAGCTTTTGATCCACATACATGCTTGATACTATCATGAGGAGAAGAAATCAAACCATATGTTCACCAGGACATTCCACAGCTAGATACAGTTGATGCAAACTTCAGAGGATAATGAATGAAAACAATACATGCAACATGATGAGCACTCCAAGGGACGCAGCAAATCAAAGCACATATCCAGAATTCAGACACAGATTACTCAAGATTTATGAAGATTTGTAATCAAAATACTCTTCCCTTTCATTAAGTATGCAAAAGACATGTACATATACAGCAGCTTTGAAATGAGCCCTGAATATTTCAGCAAACAGATTTCAATTAAGTTTCGAATGAATATAACAAGGCATTCCACCACCTTTTATAGAATAAGGTGAGGAATCCGTTACAAAAGATCTACGGATCTGATATGTCAATACAAGTCAATGGTCATCATTTCATGACTTGTCAATTTTACAAAAAAAGCACAAGTTGCCAGCTGGCAACTATCTATACTGCATATGCAAAATATTACCCCCTTCATGATGTATCTTCATCATGCTCTTCATCTGATGCATGCGGATCATCATCATGTGCATCGCTTTCTGAACTTTCGCTATCCGGATGATGACGCTGCTGCATATGGGGTTGCATGCTGCTCTAGATTTGCTCATATGACTGCACAACCTGATCTATTCCTCTGCCATCTTGAGTCTTTGCCTTGATAATGGCGTGTTTGTGCGCTTCATACTTATCCCTGCTGTTGTCCAGCTTATTCTTTCTGTCCTGCAGTGTCTCATTATAACTCTCCATCTTGACCTTGATCCTCATCACCTTATTTATGATCTCTTCTGTCAAGTGGACGAGTGGACCATCGTCTTCCAGGTGGAAGTTGCTGCGCAGAGCCTTAAGGGCAGAATCTTCATCCTGATTCTCTATCTTCCCATCTATTTTGCCCTCCAATATCTCTAGCATCTCTGCCTCAATGCCCATTAAATCGCGTAGCCTCATGCTGATCTCCCTCAGCTTATTATTACATCTCTTGAGGACTCCGCATTCAAACTGTACATCTTTGTACCAGATATCCACTAACAATGTAGTATTATTATTCAATACCTACTTACTGATAAGCAGTTGTGGATTTATCTTCCTTATTTCTTCCAACAGGCTGAGGACTTTCTCCAGTTTATAAGACCTTTTTCCGGTCTGCATCTGCAACCTGTCCACCTTGTTTTTGGAGTCACTCAATATGCTCCATCTTTTCAAAGAACCCTTCATTATTTCTATAGCATCATCCAATGTGGATGACATCCATTTTCTTATTACGGACGCCTCATGCTTCATGAGGTCCAGTTTATTCACTTCTTCCTGAGAAATGGCAGTCAATGGGACTGTAGCTTCACCTGTAGTATCCTCAGGGTTGGTTAAACCCTTAATGTATGCATGCAACTGAGCAATGTGCTCTTTATGTTGCTTATTTTTCTCCTTCTCTCTTTTCACTTTCTGAATTAGAGAGTCTATGATGTCTTTTCCCTCCTGACCTTCCTGCTCTTCATTGGCAAAACCCAAATCAACTATGCTTATCTAGAATTCATCCACAGTGATTTTGCCTTTCTCTTTCTCTACGGCAGGCACAACAATTTGTGCGGTCCTTCTGCCTGTCACCGGATCTCTTTTGATGGCCGAAGTCATTCTGGCCTTTCTTCCGGGCTTCATTATATCTGCGGCGAACAGGGTGGAGACGTCGAACTCTTGAATCTCAAGTTCCTCCTCAACATTCACTTCTGTTGTTAACCATGGAGGTACCTGATCATGTTTTTCGGCATCATGCTGTTGTTCACCCCTATCGCCTGTTTCTGTTAACAAGTGCTGTGGAGACGGTGATTTTTCTTTTTCTTCCTCCTGATGCTCACTTTGCTGCTGATCCTTTGGTGCCTCCTCCTATTGAGGAGCTTCCTTTTCTGGGGGAGCATCTTCTCTGTGTGGGGAACCCTGCGGTGTACCTGTATGTAGATCATGATGATCATGATCTTTTTCCTTCGTTATTTCACCTGTTCCCAGTTCTTCCCCTTGTGGAGGTTGGTCATCCTCCTTTTGTTTTTCAACTTCTGGTGGCATGTCCACCGTACCAGCTATCATAGGATCCACCCGAGGCGATGGCATCTGTTCTGCAGCTGCTACCTATTCTGTGCCTGCACTATCCACCTCTTGTGCTTTAGCGGCTGGATCCTCTATTTCTTCCTTCTTCTCATCATCAGCCCTTATTTCTTAGACCTCTACTATAGCAGGTCCTGCTGATGCATCTTGTGGGCTTTGCTGGCCTGATTCAAGAGTATGGCCCTCTACTTCGGCCATCTCTATCTCCTTTGTCAGGTGGCCCTTATCAGGTGATCCTGCTGGTTTCTCAGGACTTGCATCCTATTTTTCTGTTAAGTCTACCATTGCAGGACTTGTCACCTCGGCGATCAGTGTGTCCAGCCCTATGTCCTAAGCTACCTGCTCCGGGCCCTTCTCTGGTTCTGGGCTCTTTTCTCACTCCGCCTCTGCTTGTTTCATCTCCTCAAGCATTGATTGGACAGATGGAGGCTTGTGAGGAGTCACACTGATGCCAGCAGCCGCAAGTGTTTCCATTTCTTGTGCAGCTACATCCTACACCACCTCATCATCAGACAAGTTTATTGTCTCATCTAGCGAGACATGCTTTTCTGCTTGTGCCTGAGATGTTTCCTTTTGTTGCTCTTCTGCCAGTTTAGTTTTGAACTTGACAATGGTAGGAAGTGGAACGTTATGCTGAAGTTCCTTCTGCACTTCACTACCTGCCCCTTGTACTTGTGCTGGGGGGTGACTTATTTCACCTCTCATGGAGGTTCTTGGTTTCTTAGGTGTGGTAGGAACCAACACTTGCGGAGCTCTCCTCTTTCTTCTAATTACCAGTGGAGCTTCCTCCTCTTCTTCAGGATCCTCCTCCATGAGGATATCTTTGCCTGGTTGCTTGGACGACTGACCCACTTCTTGGGTCTCCGTGATTCCAGCCTCTGCTGTCTTGGTTTTCTTGGGCTTTGGAGGAGAATCTGATTCTGATCCTGATTTAGCTGCCTCCTCCGCTGTGAATATTGCCCGGTCAATTATGACCCCTTTCGGTCCCTTCTCCACCTTCTTCCCCCTTGGGGCCCTTTTGCTAGGCTGCTGTGGTGGAGGAATCCTCTCTCCCTTAGTCTTCCGCTTCTCCAGCAGGAAGTCATCATATTCATCTGCAGGGATGTCCTGCCCTTTCCTTTTGTTGTCCACCGTGATGGCAACACCCTTTTTCTTCAGTGCCTCTACCTGTGCATCTACCCAAGCTTGGGTCAAGTGTATGGTTCTGGCAAAGAATGGGTCCAAGGACATATCCTCCTGCATGGTGAGGTCAGGTACAGAGATAGTATCATTGTAGATCTTCTTCTGCTCGTATTCATCTGCCATGATCCTGCCGTCATCACTCTTCAGCTGCTGAGGGAGGGGCACGCAATCGAATGTCCTGATCTGGTTCAGAGTCAACCTCTGATACCTCCTCCTCCTAGCCTCTGCCTCATCTTCGCAGTCAGCCCAAAAATCTTCTAGGTGCCTTTGATGAATAGGCTTTCCTAGAATCTTCTGCATTCGGCCGTAAGGATCATATGGTCTCATTACTGGGAAGGGTAGTAAATTCATCTTGTTCAGAGTGACCATCACCTTCTTTATATTATCAGAGTCAGGGCACATGTAGTTGCCAATGCTGACTGGGAACAAAATTGGTGGCAGCTTCTTGGCATCCTTATACATCTGTATGATGGTGGAGCCCTGCCTGATAAATTCCATTAAAACTACTGCATCAGTAGGATATCTTGGCAGCATTAGGGGATGTCCTTCAAAACCTTCTATCCTGATGTAGGAAAAGGTGGCAAATTGGATGTACCATGCCCCATGCCTGTATACTGCCTCCTGAGCCTCCATGCTCAGTCTTTTTGTCCTGTCATCTTCCATGGTCCTTACCAGATGCATGGAGAATGTGTTGGTCATGATGTTAGTCATTCACAAACATAGAATAAAAGTTACACAACAACCTTTACTCATCTTGAAAGATACGATGAATTCAAAGAATTCATGATCCCAAGTCTCCGTTGATTAGGTCTTAATCTACTGACGTTACTCAGTGGTTGATGTGCGTTGCTGTTTTCCATTCAGGGGCCTTACGTGTTTCTGCACTGTTCATCATCATCATCTTCAAATATCCTGCTCTGGATGTTCGCTCTGCATAAGTCTCCAACAATTCTACCTCTGCACTGTAAATTTAGTCAAATAATGTGCATACAGGCTGATATTTGCATGATTTCTATCATTATTTATGATTCTTTGCATGATATTTTGAATATTACATGCATTTAACTCAAATATGCTAAGGATCTTCAGTTACCTACGGGATTTCAGCATATTTCACTGTTTCTGTTTGTTATTTACCATGATTTGCAGTTATGGTGATGAATTAATGAAATTGAAAAAAAGAAAAAGGGTTAGAGAGTGAGATTCCTAAAATTACTGGACTTAGATCACTGATTCACATACAAGCTCCCATACTTGCAATGAAAAGAAGGAAAACTAGAAATCATACTTCACCAGGACATTCCACAAATCCGCATGATCTAGTGCAAAGCTTCAAAGGAAAGTTGACAACAACATGTAATGAAATGAAAGCGCTTCCAGTTGAACACAGCATTCACCAGTACATATCCAGAAATCAACAGAAGATTACGTAAAATTTACAATCAGGATGTAATCTGGAACTTCATATTCATTCAGTATGCTCAAGAACAGGTACATTTACAGTGATCTGAAGAAAGAACCTTGACATTTCAACAATTCTATCCTCATTAGTCTCAGCAATCCGATCTCCTAACTTATTCTACAGTAATTGACTCTTTGCGCCAGATGCGTCTGTGTATTCTAATGTATTCCTCCCCCTTCTAAAATGACAAGCTCTAGACGTTATATAGAGCAACTGCCAGAAAATGGTTACAATGATCCAAGGATCAGGATCCTCTCATAACAAACAACGGCCCAGATGAAAAGCACATGCTTCGTCAGTTAGCAAATATACAGCTGGCACAGAATATTCCAGCATCTTCAACTTGATTCGGCCTCCAGCTGGCAAACAGCATACTTGACAATATCCTCCTCATTTCTGGCTCATGTTGACTCCATGCGCAACTTTGTAATGCTCAGCTTCAGCAGCATCATCATGATCTCAACGTTCAGCTTCAGCAGCATCATCATGATTTCTTCGTTCAGCTTCAGCAGCATCATCATGATTTCTTGCAAATAAACAAACAAACATTAAGTTCATCATCATCATGATAAACAACAGGAAGTAAACACTTTATTAAACATACCCCCATGTGCAGCCACAGGCAATCAAGCTCTACCTGTGAAAAATATGCACTAAATGCATAAACAGCATAAAAACAATCAGGTCAACCATCGTTGACCAAAATCAGGCAGTCGGCCCTTTCAAATTTCCATCGCTTCATGTTTTTGCCCATTTTATTGTATATCGGGTTCAAAATATGATGATGATGATCCCAATATACAAAGAAATAAACGCCTCTCAACCATCCTTAGAAACCGGCTCTGCATCATCATCATATCTGCATCGGCGTGACTACATATGATCAGGGTGACAATTTTACCTTAGGCCGACGGCAATAGTTATACCGACGCCAAAAATCATGATGATGACCAACTATATACTTCAAAGTGGCCGCAGGATATCACAAAATATGATGATCCTCCCTTCCTAATGCCCTGATAAAAAGCACATCAGGATGTTTTGCTCTTGCACATTCGGGAAAGAAAGACATCGTCATCATCATCATGATGAAGACAAACAGGAGGACTTGGAAATGATCCTGCCGCTGAGGAAAATCATGATGACGTCATCGTCATCATCAGGCTTGGTTAAAATGCAAAGGGATGACGTCATCGTCATGTTTCGTTAGGATCAGGAGATAAATGGAATATCGGGTTCCCCTCTAAGGAAGATGATCAGGTCATGAAAGCAGTATGACCCTTTTCGGCCAAGGCAATCCGCTCGAAAGATCAGGATGATGAACATCATCATCATCATATACGCACTGGGTGATCAAAAATATGATCCTGCTGAAAGTCCTGATGACGTCATCAGGATATCCGGGGCTTGTGTTACTCTTCGAAGGTGACGTCATCGTCATCATCATATTGGCGAACAGGATCATACCCTGGAAAATATCCTGCCGAAGGAGAAGGTGATGATGACGTCATCGTCATCATCATATTTGCAAAATGTTATGCATCTCGGCAGGAGGATATTGCGAAATGTCGGGTAGAGAAAGATCATGATGATGATGATCTTGTTAACAAGGCAGGAATGAAATAACACCCTCCGCTTCGGAAGGTAAGGTGATCATCATGATCACACAAAAGGAGATCAGGAGGATATTAGGAAATGTCGGATCTCGAAATATCATGATGATGTTGATCACCAAGACTGTCGTGCGCGCGCAAATTATGCAGATGACAGATTTCTCTAAGTAAGGTGATATTATAATATCATCATGATATTATAATATCGGGTGATGTTGGAATATCATGATGCTCGCGATGTTAGAATATCATGATGCTGATGATGTTAGAATATCATGATGCTGACCTGACGGGCAAAACACACTAGCATTTAAGATTGACGTCCGGATGTTTCGGGACTGCATGACTTTCATCAGGTGATAAAGTAAGATCATGATGATGACCTTTGGCGAAACAAAAGACCGCCCGACGGGGAGAACCTACTATGACTTAAACTTGACGTCCGGATGTTTCGACCTCAGGATATTATCGGGGGGCTTTCCAAATATCATGATGATGATGTTCATACAGCAATTATCAGGTTTGACCAAAACTTTGACTGCTCACAACTCCCTCATATGGACGAATTTTCAAGTGATGCAAAAGGCAAACCTGCATGAAATTTCAAGCTCTTTCTAACCATGAAGTCATAGAAACAAAATATGAACTTTGAGAAACTAACCTCATGATGATGACCTACCTCATCCTGACCTTCACGATGATGATGCACCTGACTTATTTTTACCAAACCGCCAGAAACAGACAACACAAACCAAAACAACAGCTGGGTCCCTGTTTTGCCAAGTCAAAATGGGGCGTGTTGTGTAACCACACAACATAATGCATCATTGACCAGTTTGTAATCCTTGATATACTTGGTTCTTTGCAGCTGGGGATGATGATCCCATATATACGCTGCATTTGTGCCCGTTAGTTTTCCATCTGTGACTAGGGCGTCAAAAGTGCTCCTATAAGCACAGGAATAAACAATATAGGAGGTCATGTAGAAGGCACAATCTGAACCTCCCAGGTTCAGCAGCTGCTCATGCAGAGCATCACTAATTATTTGGCCCCATAGTGGCTTGATGTCTGCATACAGGCACATCATTATTATGCCATACATCCAATCTCTGAATTCTCCAGTATCAGGCTGGCCTGTCACCCTGTTCAGTAGGGCAATCACATACTGATATTCCTCATTAAAATCAAATTTGAACATGTGCACAGGGAGCTTGGCCGCTGCATTATATGTGCTGTTCTCGGCCCGCCAAGCATACATATTCTTTCTGGCCGTCTTCTTGTTGGCCTCATATTCTCTTTCAGACTTCTTTAAGTCTACACTCTTCACCTTACTGCCCATTGGCAGTCCAAATGTCCGGGAGAGACCTTTAATGGATAGGTCTGCATACACCCTCCCATGCTTCACCACCTGCCTCGTCTGAGGGTTATAATTCTGGGCGCATTCAATGACTAGCTCCGGAGACTCCATGGAGTATGGGAAGCCAACAGCGTTCCACATACCTGATACAAACACTGCGTCTAGCACCGGACTCTTATCTTGTCCATCATTCAGCTTGGCTGACCAAGCCTCTAGGTTGGTAATCCCCTGATGGGTGTCTGTAATTGCCCCAAATTTAAACATGACCCCTCTCTGTGAAGAGAACATAGGCCTACTGAGTTCCTCTTGACACTTGACTAAGCATTTTTCAGCCATGGGTACCTACAATTGACAACATCTCCTCTCACAACAGGGATATGCATGCATACATATTGCAAATATCATGCCTATTGCACCAATTTCACGTTACTTATTCATACGGATACATAACTAGAACTTACAGCATCATATAGAAACAACATGATGAGGGTTTCAGTTTACTTACCTGGTTATGCCGATTTCTTTTTATACCAGTATATCTCTAAGACACCCTTAATTCAGCTGCTGATCACCTTCCTCCCTCAGTTTATGAGCTCCAGTCGCGCAATGGTAGCTGTTATGCAGATATGGAGGCTGGTACTCTGTAAAACAATTTTAACGCAGGTAAATGTAACAATGGCGGTTGAATTACCTTTTAACCTTGCAGTTAGGGTAAACTTAGGGTAACTCTGACAAGTTAGATCGCAATCTTTGATCATTCGTGCGAAAACTCAGGATCTCGCCAGACGTTTCATTGGGTTCCGGGGTCGGCGGGAATCACCTACCATATCTGCGCGCATTTAATGGCAAGGGCGGCAAAGGGAGCGGGGGAATATTCATACGACAAGATATCATGAGGGCAGGATGATATTTCATAAATATCAGGTTGAGTTTCAATATCATCCTCCCTAGTCTTGAAATTGTTATCGCGACAAAATTCGGGTGACAACGCACCTTTGTTTACATTTTAGCACATCAGGAGGATATTTCGGTTTATCGGGTGATGTTTCAAAATAAAATGATGATGATGAGCTAAGCTTGCTCATCCTCCTTCCAGAATATCAGGATGACGTCATCATGATATTCGTTCTTTGTATCGAAAATGTTTCATGACGTCATCGTCATATTGGGTGAACATGATCATGTTTACAAAATATCCTGTCGAAATGCAAATATGATGATGTCATCAGGATGTTTGTTAAGGGTGATATTCCGTGTCAGGATGATATTAATGAATATCAGGTTACTTTCAAAACATGATGTTCGCGATATAAAAGACCGATTGACGGGAAAGACTTACTTATCATTTAAAGTTGACGTCCGGATATTTGAGCCGCAGGATATATCAGGGGATGTCTCAAATATGATGATGTTATTTCGAAACGACATGACTGAGGTTATAAACTATGGCTCCTCCTCTTGCGAATATCAGGTTTGACCAAGACTTTGACTGTCCATAACTCTCACATCCTGATGAATATCAGGGTGATGCAAAAGGCAAATCTGCATGAAATTTAATGTTCTTCCAGAATATGTGGTCATATATATGAAATACGAATTTTGACAGACTGACCTCATATTGGGGCTTACCTCATCTTGACTCCACATGATGATGAACATGACTGATTTTACCAAACCGCCAGAAAGTAGACAACACAAGCCAAAAGAAAAGTTGGGTCCCTGTTTTGCCAAGTCAAAATGGGGCGTGTTGTGTAACCACACAACAAGTTGTTTTTGTCCTCTAGTGAAGTTGCATAAACGAGTTCATGAGAAAGGTCTTGAAGCTTCTAGAAAGATACTTGTAACTTCCACACACATGTCATGAGGTCTCTTTTGCATTTTGACTACTTGGCTCATGATTTGAGTCCATTGTATTGGAAACCACAAATTGGATTACATTTACCTATATATTGGAGGCATGGGATAGTAGTTTGTATGGTATTATAGGTTATGTTGCTATGCTACCAGAATTTTGTTTGGACTAAAGGGGAAGTTGTGTTAATGTACTCTATATTTGAGATTAATACTTGAGATTGTAATCTGTTTAGTGGTGGGGTTTTGTACCCATTGTATCTCCCTATTAGTCCTCTATCTCTCTCTAAACCCTAAACCCTAAACCTCTAAACCTTAACCCCTAACCCCAAAACCATAAACTCTAAACCCTAAATAATGCCCCTAAACCCAAGAAACCCTAAACCTCTGTCTTCCTATCTCTCCCTATCTCCCTATCTCTATAATCCCTCTACCTCTCAATCTCTCTCTATGTCTTTGGATATGTCTCTCACTCTCTATCTCCCTATCTCTCCCCTATGTCTCCTCTAGATCTCTCCCAATCTCTATCAGTCCCCTCTCTCTATCTCTCTTTAAACCCTAAACCCTAAACCCTAAACCCTAAACCCGAGAAACCCTAAACCCTAAATAATTCCCCTAAACCCTAACCTCTAAACCCTAAACTTGAACAATGCTAAACTCATAAACCCTAAACAATGCCCCTAAACCCTAACCCCTAACCCCAAGCAACCCCTCTCTCTCTCTATTTATATGGTTCAAGTATTGAACAATGATAAAATGTAATGTGGTAGGATGTGGTGAGTTTTAGATGTTGCGATATAGCATGGAGATATGTCTACATGTGGTGATGCTATGGAAATTTAACCATGAGTCATTTGAAGAAGTACTCACAACTACATATTTAATTGTGCTAGTAGAAGCATAAATAATAATGCATGTGGACTTGTAGTAGACTTGAAGTTCATGTGGAACAATCTAGTGGCTTGGTTATGTTAAGAGAATGTTCTACAATACTAGAAGTTGAAAGAATTGGTTAGATGGTTGTAGGTGTTACCACAAGCTTATGGGTGGTAGTGGTGGTTATATAAGAAGACATGAATACATTGACTATAGTTAGTAATTTAAACTATTGATATTTAATGTGTAATGTAATGTAATTTAATGTGTAATGTAATTTAAACTATTTATATTTAATAGTTTAATGTGTAATGTAATTTAAACTATTGATATTGATATTTAATGTGTAATGTAATTTAAACTAGTTCTATTTAATGTGTAATGTTAAACTAAAAAACAATGAAAAGAATTGGGTAAAGAAAAATGGATATCCATTTTGCAAAATGGATATCCATTTTTGAAAACATAAAAAGGGAAAAAAGAGGTCGCATTTTGTAAACCCGCGACTTGTAAAATGCATATCTCTCGCAAAACAGATATCAGAGCTCCAGAACGGACATCCGATCCAAAGAGGTTAGTAAATTTGCATTTTTTTGTTTGTTTTGTATATTCAAGCAAGTTTTTTGGGTTTTTATGCTAAATAGGTATGTTTTATATTTTAAATAGGTAAAATGGATGAACAAAATGAAAACCCAAACCCTCCACCACCAAACCCTCCTCCTCCAACAATCAAAGAGAAAATTCAAAGAAACATTGATCAAATAAGTAGGATTGTATAAATGTATCGCCGCTACCCTTGATTGTCTACAATGACAGAATTTAGAGGAAATTATTAGTCATGTTCAAACCCTATCAAGCCAACACGAATCATTTAGGCAATGGCGAGAAACCAAGAAGGTATAATATGCTAATGGTTTATCATATGATCAAGTGAAAGAGTTAGACATTACGAAAGCTATGTTAGCCCAACATTTTATCAATCCTAAAACTGGCTTGCATGTTGATGTTTATAAACCTAAGTATTCAATTAAATGGTGTACACATGAGGGCATTAGTCAGAATTTTTGGGATTGTTGGTGGATGGTTTTTGATAAAACACCCAACAACAATTTAGATGTACATTTGTATTTCCTTCGTAAACTCTATGCCGAGTTCGTCATGGGCCACCATGTTAATTATTTTGATTTTAGAGATTTCCAGGGAGTGGGCAAGGGAATGCCTCAAGATAGACCTAGGGAAATGAGACAAGTACAAGGTCCCTATATTCCCCCTCCTGCTATCCCTTCTCCACCCCTAATTCAGCACCTAGACATTGTTGCAAATGCAACACAACAGGGCCTTAATGCAATACACTTTTTGATTGAGCACTTGATTATACATACTTCTCAGTTTGCAAAACCACATGATGTTGGCGATGATATTGGATCACCTGATTTTACTAGACACTCCTCGTCCACACATGTTTGTGTGCCCCATCATTACATTTTTTGCAATCAGCTGTGCTTAGGTCCTATTTTGGAGAGTAGAGAGCCACCTTTGAACACCTTAGAGTACAATCTCCATTCACGAGATGATGTAGTGGCCTCTAGAACTCAAGCTAAGGGGTTAGGGACAAGAGTAGAACAACAAGCATCAGTGGAGCATAGAGAAGGAGAAGACCATGGCCAATCTTTTATGCAGGAAAAATTTAAAGTTGAATTTCATGGTGTATTCCATATGAATAATATAAACAAATTTATTAGTACTAATGTATCTAAGGGGGATACCAACTAATGACAGAGGAGGAGTTGATAGAAGTTCATCATGGAACTTTGTCTTCCATCCAATTTGGCTTTGACTTGTTGGTATAATTTGTTCTACACCAATTTTTTTGTATGCATTTATTTCTTTGTGAGTAATTATATATTAATTTATATCATGATGTTAATTTAATTAATTTAATGTTACTTTAATTTATATCATGATGTCTCTTTAATTTTATATCCAGAATGTAAATGATGTGGCATCTTTGCCAATGGTCTTCACTCAAACTCCTGATCGACCCAAGGGACTATCATTTGCAAAACGACTTTCTGAACGCCAACAAAGGGTGGAAACTTAATTCGATTGAATTGTACTTTAATTGATAATTTAGAAAACTTAAATATTTGATTATAGTAATTTAGATAAATAATAATTTAAAAATTATTGTGATTATTTGTATACATAGAGTCTTACATTCTTGTCATTTTCCATACAGGAGATATTAGTTGGTTCATCCATGATGAGTCCTTCTCAATCAATGTAGGAGGCCTCAATGGTGGTATGTGCTTGTTTTATAGTAGATAATTTTGTTTAGTGCACTCTATATTGTTTATGTGTAACACATCTAACCTTTTTTAATGTATGCATTTCCTTTTTGTTTAATAATTATATATTAATTTATTTCAATGTTACTTTACTTTTACAGTCTCATAAGAATATCAATGAGGTGTCACCTTTTCTGTCACGCTTTAGTAGGACACCTGATTGTCTTAAGAGAAAATCATTTACAGAATGATTGTTCGAATGATAAGAAAGAGCTGAGGTAATTGAATTAAGTTTTTCTAAATAGTTGATAGTTTATAACGGTCTTATAGTTGATAAGATTCTATTTACTAGTTCTCTAACTTATTTTTATTTACCATTGAAGAGATTTATCAAATTTGTGGTTTGACTTGTTAATGCAATCAACTTTGCCTCCATCAACTACTAGACATCATGGTACGAAGAGGACACTTTTTGAGGATCCATGACAAATTGAGGATCCATCACAAATTGAGGATCCATCAAAGGTTGAGGATCCATCAAAGGTTGATGAATCACCAAAGAGATAGGTCAAGTGGACCTTTAATATTTGATGTAGCTATTTGGCATGTACATTGTATATAGATTTTGAGACATGGCATATGCCACATTTTGTAAAAAATGTTTCGAGTTGGCATATTTGCCAAATTTTTGTATATGTCTACCAATATGGACTAGATTTTAATATATACACCTTGATGTACAATATAATTTAAATTCCTTATGTGCATGTATTCCTACTTTGAAACCTAAAAGTTTGATGTATAATCAATTTACAATGGTTGAGTTTTGATCAATAACATGTTATAGATTGATTTCTTGTTATATATGATTATTTTTCTTGGTAGAAAGATGATATATGTTGTTTCATACCTCAAGACATAACTTGATCTTAGTTGCCACGTGATTGTAGTTTTAGTTATATATAGGATTTTCATGAAATGAAAAATTTGAATGGTTCACACATATGCAAAGCTATAACATACTTTTATCTCCTCCATATGTAGTTGTATCTCTTCATTTTTAAAGTACAAACATCAAAAAGCAATTTTAGATAACTAATTTCACCATCAAAACTTCATTTCTAGCCTCCTTTCTTCATGTTTTCTCCATTTCAGTCTTATTGAGGACATCAACAATCTAGAACAGCAATTTAGTACCTCATGGAAGGTTGCAACAATCATATTTAAGGCTGTAATTCTCGTACATGATTATAAAGTTCATTTTCTTTCAATCATTCCTTCCTTCAATTATGCAAATTAGGATAAAACTCTTTATGATTGTCCTATAAGTACACTTGGTTGACTTTGGAGAATATTCTAGAAATTTCTTCATGTATTTGTAATAGTTTGACATATTTTGATGATTTTTGGATATTGGTTGCTTAGCATGGTCTTAGATGCATTTGGATGCTCCTGGAGGTCTTAGTTGACTTGTATGCTTTGGATGCACTTGTTTGTTGCCACATATCTCATTTGATTCAATTTGATGGTTTGCTTGTGTGTCCATTAGTTAAGGTTTGACATGCTTTTGATTGTGGAGTCTTGGTTGGTTCATAATGCATTTGGTTTTTCACGAGGCTCTTGGTTACTTGGGTATGATGGGCTTAAGTTATTATTGCTTGAGGAGGTCTTGGTTGAGTATGGTTTGTATTCCCATAGTTATGTCTTGAGATTTTGGACTTATGAGTTTGCATGTTATCATTGTGAGATATGCATGTGTGGTTATTACATGATGATGTATGCTTTTGTGATATTATCCATATACCTTTGTTCTAATCTTTTGACAAAATTTTGAGGGTGAATTTGGTTTGATTTGTGATGACATTGTAAGCCTCCACTGTCAACTTATGATAGTCCTCCTTTGATCTTAGATTTTGAGAGTCTCTTCTCATGCATATACAACTTCTTTATAGAAGCTACGTGACTCCAAGGTCTTAGAGACTTGGGGGGTATCCAACATTGGCCACTATACCTAATGCATATTGTTGTCTTTGTTCTTCCTCATAATATTTTTCCAAGACATATTTATGTTCTCACATGACATCTCTTCTTGACCTAGCCCAATTAAGTTTGACAGTGAGCTTCACTATCCAACTTAGACTATTCATAGTCCATATGTGCTCACCTTTTAGGGTTTTATCTTGGTTAACAATGTCATTTGCATTGTATTCATTCCCTTGCCCCTTTTTCTCAGTATTAGACTATCCATTACTAATATTGCAAGCTTCAAAAAACTATTTCAATCCATTCTTAGTGCTGACAAGGTCTTGGGACTAAAATTTGACTTTATTTTTTGCACTCTTCTATTATAGCTTTGCCCATATAAAAACATGAACAACATTTACAAATTGATCATAGAACAAGGTATAGATTTTTGCAACCTTGGTATCATGAAATACATATACAAATATGTTGTAAATGATGAAGAACTAAATCAGATCAGGTTGTTCACACAACAGTCCTTACACAACTTCAATTGCAACATATGAATGGCTAAAGGACAGCCAAGGCACATAGCTTAGACTGTTGTTATAGAATTTATAGATGTATGCAATGAAGAAAGATGAACTGAATCACTTCTAACTGCTCTAAAAATTAGATTTCTATATCACTTCAATCACATCAGAATGGATGGTTTTATGACAGCCAACACATATGCAAATCTGTTGTTACAAAATCAGAGATATATGTGAAATGTTGACAAACCAATGGAGGTGAAAAATGCAATATGTTTGATTATTGCTGATGTGAGTCTTTAATAGTCTCTTACTTCAAACTAACCACTGTATATATATTATCTTGATATGATTCGCTATCCACAATTAGTTCCCACTATGATGGAGTGTATCTCCCTTTGTATTACTCACATAGGCATATAAGACATGTGCTAAGCTATTCAAATTGATTTAAGAACCTCCAAAGACATTGATATAAGACATGTGCTAAGCTATTCAAATTGATTTAAGAATCTCTATTTTGTGGCTTTCTAGGCCATGTGCCTTTACTCATCTTTCATCCTCTTGTCTAGCATGTCCTTTAACAACACTAATCTAACCTCCACTAACAACTACTGTGTTATTTGATATCTTTCTGTAGATTAGGAAAACAAAATGAAGTGAAAACACAAACTAAATGCTATAAATACAACAAAGTTATACCTCACATGAAGACCCAATCTCATCAAGGGAGGAGGAAGCTTGCACCCAAGAGCTCCTAAGACATGATATTCCCTGTTTGATTCAAATGTGGATTGCTCTTGCTTTCAACACAAATGTAGATGAAGGATTAGAGGATAGATAGATTAGAGATTTGAGAGAAATTTGAGCATTGTTTTGATGCAAGAAGAAGTTGTTATGAATGGCTTGGGTGAGGGTTTCATTTATAGATTTTTGAAAAAGGAATGGAGGGTGAGGATCAAAAGATGAGATCAATGGCTCTCATTATTTGTGAATCTTTAATTCATAATGGATGAATTAAAAATTCTTTTTTAATGAGAGTGGATTATGACAAATTGAATTTTTTTAATTCAATTAGTGGAGGACAATTGAATTAGTGGAGGACAATTGAATTAAAAATTCAATTAGTGGAAAAGTGGAGGATAATTGAATTAAAAATTCAATTAGTGGAGGACAATTGAATTAAGAATTCAATTAGTGGAGGACCATTGAATTAAGAATTCAATTGGTGGAGGACCATTGAATTAAAAATTCAATTGGTGGAGGACCATTGAATTAAAAATTCAATTGGTGAAGGCTAGTGGGGAACATTGAATTAAATATTCAATTGGTGAAGGCTAGTGGGGAACATTGAATTAAATATTCAATTTGGTGGAGGATAATTGAATTAAAGATTTATTTTGGATAATAGAGGATATTAGCTAATTAAATATTAAGAATATTTAATTATATGTGCCACATGGTGAGGTGGAAGAGATGAGGTGGATTGATGAGGTGGATTTTGTGAGGTGGATTTAGGACTTAGGATAGAGGGAAATTGAAATAATAATTATTGCATATTTATTAAATCAATTGGCTAAGGTTTTAGACTATTGAATTAATGAAATTAATTCAATTTTGGGGATAATATGATGGAAAATAGGGTAATGAAGGGATAATTAATTAAATAAAAATTTAATTAATTGGTTAGGAGGGAAATTGACATGTTTAGGGATGTCAGGAGTCAGTTCGATGGTAGAAGCCATTTTTAGGTGTCTACATTTGCCCCTCTTTGAGATGGTGTTGCGGCTAAGTAACATCATTTCAAAGAAGTTAAAACATAGAGTTGGATTGGATAGAAAAAAGATTTTGGCATAGAAGAATTGGGTAAGGTTTGGGGATAATTGGTAAGGATGATGCCCCCTCGAGAGGATAGGCGGGTTGCAAGAACACGATTGTGCTCACGAAATGGATGGAACAGATTGGTAGATGTGGTTGGAGGATAAGAGGTGAGATGAAAGTGTGATAATGTGGGGAGATTGATTGGTGGATGATCATTGTGCGGAAAATGATTTAGAGCAATCCTAGGTTTGATATAGCAAAGTGGATATTTTCACCAAGGTATAGAAGACCAGGGTGATGATGTTTATCCAACAGTTGCATGGACTAGACACACAAACAAAGGGATGATCCCATGCATGCCCAAGATAGTACAACCTTGTCTAGACAAGGGAAGGGGACTCATAGCATAAGTCCTTAGTACACAAAAGGTATGATGAACCTTAGATGTATAAGGAGATCAATTTGCTAGAACTGACCCTATGATCAACAAGATATGAATACTAGCTTGGAGTAATGAAACCAACCCACAAGCATAGCATACAAAAGCAAGACTATGCCCCATTCTAGATGTTGTCACCACATACCATGATATAGTAAGATCAAGGTAGCTTTGATGTGATCTTTGAATAGGAAAAAAGATAAAAATCAAAAACCAAAAGACCAACGAACCAAACAAGTAGCCATTGTATCTCTTGCCAAGATGGATGATGATTTGATAGATTCTGCCTATCGTAGGAAAGATATATTCTAAGGCAGGAATTGATAGAGGATTGGATGATGTTGTAAAATTGGCTCAAGATGTGATGGGGACAAGTTGTGATTGATGTTGATTTGATAGTTGAGGATTTTGATTAAGGACAATGCTTTGATAGGTGATGCGAAGCTTGGATCGAGTGTAAGCTTATTGAGGATAGATGTGATGATGATGTGGGATGATGATAAATGTGATGATGATGAGAGTGTGATGGAGCAAGTTTGATTTTTGTGATGAATAGATTATTTTGGGATTTTTTTGATGTTTGTGATGTGTTTGGATTTTTTGATTTTGTGATGTTTTTGGATTTTTTTGATTTTGTAGAAAGGGCATGATTGATTATGATGGTTTTCTGGTTGAATTTCAAAATTTTGAAACAAATGATATTTATGGAAGCTGCAAGGAAGTACCAATAATAGAGGAGGATTTAAATGTTGATGATCAGGAGGGTAAGATGAGTAAAATCCACACTCTAAGAACACAACCAGAGATCTGTAAAGAGCGCATAGAGGATAGAGAAAGCTATGAATTTATGCGTAAATTGGAATATAGAAATGAGGAGATTTGTATACATCTTTTTCAAGGTAAAGAACCTCCAAGGGCCATTTTAGCTTCCTCTGGGTCTTTAGCTAATGTTGAACGGTGCACATCAAAGAGGTCGCGGAAGACATCGACAAATGGTAGCTCAATTAACTTGAGAGTTTCTGGATGCACAACTGTGTATCAATTGAAGATGATGGTGTGGGAGTCCCTTGGTGTGGTGAAGGAAAATCAGAAGATGGACCATCCCATGGGGTGAATGGGTGCATCTTAGGTACCTGAGTACCAGAAACATCCAGTAGGAAACATCATGTCACATTTTATTTTGTTTTCTTTTTCAATTGATGAAACCCCTGGTCATATGGATGACCAGGGGGCTTAGAACATTAACAGCCAAACAAACCATCAGAACAAACCGCCAGCATGTGAACAGAGAAATCTAACCACTAGCAGTTGAAATTTGACAGTCAGTTAACCTCCTAGTGCCTTCTACATACCAAAGGTGGCATTTTTTTTCAAACTGGCACAACTTTTGCAAATGGAGACAAAATTTTGCAAATGAACAGTCATCGGAAAGAGGACTCCGAGCACTTCATAGTTGTGAGGTTTTTATCAGGTGACTATACTTTTTTCCTGCCTTTTTCATCAGTCAAAGTCAAACATGCTTAAAATCTTCAAATCATCATATCTGTATGCCTATAGTGATTCAATGCATTCAGGCATTTCTCATCCAGTAGTTCTAATTGATGCAACCTTGCGACGCGGTAGTCCTCATCAGAGATAATGTTGTGCAAGGACACTCGGAGAGATGGGAGCTCGACCTCTATAGGTAAAATGGCTTCAGATCTGAATACTAGTGAGAATGGGGTGGCTCCTGTAGGAGTGTGGATGCTTGTGCGGTAGGCCCATAGGGTGGGGTTGAGTTGGAGGTGCCAGTCATGGCTAGCTTCATTAACTGTCTTCTTGAGAATGCGGAGGATGGTTTTGTTAGAAGCCTCTGCTTGACCATTGCCTTGAGGGTAATATGGTGTGGAGAAGTGGTGTTTAGGATGAGATGGGGATGGAGACCTTAGAGAATCTGATTTGATTACGTTGGACCCAAAGATGGATGTGGTAGTGAGATGGAATAGGGGAGAAGATGTGGTGGAAGATCGATATGTATTTCTAAAGGTTTCAACCTAAGGGTGATATGGATGGGCGATATTGATTTTGCACAAATGTTGGACCAAAGAGATAGGTGATGGAGGGATGTTTTGTTTGATGTTTGATTTTTTGATGTGTGATGTGGATGATTTTGGTAGTTGTCAAATTGAGCTTAGGTAGGACCTAGATTTGTGGTTTGCACAAAAGGGATGTCTTTCTTTGTTTGGGGTAGACTAGTGACTACACAAAGAGGGATAATGATTTCACTTGGAAGGTAGACTATTGACTTTCCAAGCAAGATATGATGTGTGTAGGATGAAATCTAGATCGAATTTTAGCTCAAAAGGATGACAAATTTTGATGATGTTTTGAGTTGGGAGATTTTGGGGATTTTTGGAATGATTTTCTTATGATAAGGATTTTGGTTTGGTCCAAAAGGTGTGCAAACAATCACTGAAGACAAGCGGATAGGAATTTGAATGGGTTTGATATAGCAAAGGGGTCTAACAATGGTGGTGATTAATCCTCTAAGGTCAAAAGAGAAGATGTGATTTTGGAAAAATTTGGAAGAAAATGGATGGACTATTGTCAGATTTTTGGGATGTGACTATGGATTATGGTAGTGCAGATGGTGTGGATCACAACTAACTAGGTCTCTATTTTAGGCAAGTCAATCTATGAATAGCGTCAATCCACGGGTGAAATGGCACCAAAATCAGACATTGATGGCACTAAAACCAGACAGTGTCTGTCAAGGTCCTAAAAAGACAGACTTTTGATGGCAATTTCTTGATTTTTCTTTGTTTGGAATGTGATCAAATGATGTGGTTTGTCTCTTGGCAATGTGTTGCAAATAATTCAAGCACAATAATCACACAACAATCAAGATTTTATTTTGTTTTGAAAAAAAATGTGTGATTTTTTTATTTAACAAGCACTTTGAACAACCTAAGGTGAGAATGTGACAGTATTTGTTGAATCCCCTAGCTGCGCCTATTCAAAGCAGGTAGCTCCAGAATCTTGGTAGCACTGGCTCCTCCTTACAATTGCACATACTTCTCACGCATACCAAGATCCGGGTTTCTTATAAGGCTTGTCCCTCACCAAACCTTTAGATTGTCCCTGCTACCTCAGCTAAGAACCGCATGAATCGGGGCCGCTTCAAAGGTTTCCCTTCTGCGTCAACAAATAGAAGGATTTTGGCTTGCTAAACAATAGTTTGTAATAAGGGCATCCGTTCAGGTGGTTATACATGCGGTAGCACTACTCTCCGTTATGGAGTCTCCCAGCCTCCAAGGGTTACACCTTGGAGGGTTTTGGGGGAGGTTGGCTGTCGGTATAACAAAACAACACCTATTGTCTATGACTTTCGTCACAAACACCTTATTTTATATAGCGGCTTGGAAGAGCTTGGCTTTAGCTTGATGCCGCTTGGGTCGTTCCCACCTTTCGAAGTGGGTTGGCAGGCCCTCTAAGGATTAACAAAAGCAACACAACCACAAAAATACTTATGATCCCCAAGTTCATACAAAGATGCAAGGGGAAAGCATACGTATATTTTGTGCTTGCATCACACTAAACATAGTTCATTTTAGATCTTTGGATTATGTTGGGGGTGATTAATGCAAGTGTTGTGAGAAGCTTTTGATTCCCAAGGTCACCAAATGGTGCGAGGGAACAGCATACACTTTTCACACTACAAGCACAAGTCATGAAAACACTTCACACAAATTAGATTAATTTTCTTGATTATATGAGTGAAGAATGCAGATTGTTGTTCTTTTTAATCCAATGATGTGATTGATGCAATTTGTGGTTCTTTTTAAAAGCCCAAAATTGAAGTGTTTTGATAGTTGTTTGTTGCGAGCAATGATTAATTTTAGTTGCACCAAAACTAAATGTTCTTTATACTAAGGCATACAAAGATTCTTTTTAGGTGCACCAAAATAAAGTGTTTGATTGTAGATTGTTTGCAAGCAAGATTGATTTTATGCACCAAATTTAAGTGTTTTCTAAGCTAAGAAAATAAAGGTTCTTTTTAGTGCACCAAAAGAAGATGTGTCGTAATCTACTAAATCCCTGCAAAAGATGTTAGTAGCTTCGAGATGATGGTCTTGGATGACCTGTAGAAAAGAGACCCAACCCTGCACAGATCCTTAAGCTAGTATAGAAAAATAGTGCTAAAACAGAGGGAAGATAGCGCTAATACAGAAGATAGCACTAATATAGAAAATAGCACCAATATGGCACAGAGTTGGTCAACAGATGATTTTAGAAAATTTTTGCCATAGTCTCCCCTTCTTCGTTCAAGATACTTGTAGAAATAGACAGCAGATAGAATAGAAAGTCCAAGAAATAGAAGGAAGACAAAGAAAGCCGGATGGATTTGTGAGTGAAAGTTATGAGAGAAAGTGCTCAGGACCTGCAAAAACAACACATCTCCAAAACAAAAACTCACAAAAAAGAAGATTAGATATGGACCTTGTGGGTCTCACCGGGCATACCAATGTAGATTAGGAAAACAAAATGAAGTGAAAACACAAACTAAATGCAATAAATACAACAAAGTTATACCTCACATGAAGACCCAATCTCATCAAGGGAGGAGGAAGCTTGCACCCAAGAGCTCCTCAGACATGATATTCCCTATTTGATTCAAATGTGGATTGCTCTTGCTTTCAACACAAATGTAGATGAAGGATTAGAGGATAGATAGATTAGAGATTTGAGAGAAATTTGAGCATTGTTTTGATGCAAGAAGAAGTTGTTATGAATGGCTTGGGTGAGGGTTTCATTTATAGATTTTTGAAAAAGGAATGGAGGGTGAGGATCAAAAGATGAGATCAATGGCTCTCATTATTTGTGAATCTTTAATTCATAATGGATGAATTAAATTTTTTTTTTTAATGAGAGTGGATTATGACAAATTGAATTTTTTTAATTCAATTAGTGGAGGACAATTGAATTAAAAATTGAATTAGTGGAGGACAATTGAATTAAAAATTCAATTAGTGGAAGAGTGGAGAATAATTGAATTAAAAATTCAATTAGTGGAAGAGTGGAGGATAGTTGAATTAAAAATTTAATTAGTGGAGGACCATTGAATTAAAAATTCAATTGGTGGAAGACCATTGAATTAAAAATTCAATTGGTGAAGGCTAGTGGGGAACATTGAATTAAATATTCAATTGGTGAAGGCTAGTGGGGAACATTGAATTAAATATTCAATTTGGTGGAGGATAATTGAATTAAAGATTTATTTTGGATAATAGAGGATATTAGCTAATTAATTATTAAGAATATTTAATTATATGTGCCACATGGTGAGGTGGAAGAGATGAGGTGGATTGATGAGGTGGATTTTGTGAGGTGGATTTAGGACTTAGGATAGAGGGAAATTGAAATAATAAATATTGCATATTTATTAAATCAATTGGCTAAGGTTTTAGACTATTGAATTAAATTTTGGGGATAATATGATGGAAAATAGGGTAATGAAGGGATAATTAATTAAATAAAAATTTAATTAATTGGTTAGGAGGGAAATTGACATGTTTAGGAATGTAAGGAGTTGGTTCGATGGTAGAAGCCATTTTTAGGTGTCTACACTTTCCTTTGCTAACTTTAACAAAGTCCTAAAACTTCCTTGACAAACTCATGAGCTATGTTTGGTTTGAGATATATATGCATGTCTTGAAACTGTATTGGCAGAGGTTCATAGTGTTGGAAACACATGCCAAAGTAGACATGGGTTTAAGTAGTTTGAAAGCATGTGCAGGTTATAAATGTATACATAGACCTTCTATCTTCTTTTCTAAGTCCCTTCAAGGATATAAAAGCCTTTAATAAGAATGCTAGCCATTACTAGACCTAAAAAATTGTCTAACAGGATTATATATCACTACTTTTTGTCCTTCTTAGAACCTTGCAACAAGTTTAGTACAAACCCTAGCACTAATCACACTATTCATCTTCATAAATTATATACTGAAACTAATATGATCTTCCTAATCCTTAAACCAAAGACTCCTTAAACTGACAAAGTAGAAAGTTGCTAACACTAAAATTTTGCATTCCATAGGTCTTGGGGGTGAAACAATTGTGCCAACACATCTGGGTGGGTGGGTAAATGCTAGGGGAGGTCTTGTTTCATGCGCCATGTGTCTCAGTCATTTCAGGCTGCAAGCTACCGGTAAACTTGAAAGGTGCTAGGAGTGACATTTTGCATTCCATAGATCATGGGGCCGAATGGACTATACCAACTCATCAGGGTGGGTGGGTAAATTCTAGTGGAGGTCTCATTTCATACACCAAGCATCCCAGTCATTTTGGGCAACAGGCTATCGGCAAAGTCCCTTAAGATCCCTAAGATGAAAAAAATGCCAAACTTTGATGGAGCAGTTCTTACAATTCGTGGTAGCTAGGAATGTTTTGTTTAGATCTACAAGTGCATGTGGGGTCTATTTACAATAACATCTCTTAATTTTGTTCAACTCCTGTCCGTTTGACCTTGCCGAAATCAAACGTATTCTTGCAAAATGCTTCATTTTGATGTAGTGGAAAGGTGCTAGGAGTGAGATTTTGCATTCCATAGCTCGTGGTGCCAAACAGACTATGCCAATGCATCAGGGTGGGTAAATTCTAGGGAGGTCTCGTTTAGTGCGCTAAGCATCCCAGTCATTATGGGCAACAGGCTACCGACAAAGTCCCTTAAGATTCGTAAGACGAAAAAACTGCTAAACTTTTACAGAGCAGTTCTTAGAATTCATGGTAGCTGGGAACATTTAGTTTGGACCTATAGGTGCATGTGGGGTCCATCTACAATAACCTCTCTCAGTTTCGTTCAACTCCTGTCTGTTTGACCGTGCCAAAATCAAACGCATTCTTACAAAATATTTCATTTTGATGCAGTGGAAAGGTGCTAGGAGTGACATTTTGCATTCCATAGCTCTTGGGGCCAAACGGACCATGCCAATGCATCAGAGTGGGTGGGTAAATGCCAAGGGAGGTCTCGTTTTGTGTGCCAAGCATCCCAGTCATTCTGGGTAACAGGCTACTGACAAAGTCCCTTAAGATCCCTAAGACAAAAAAACTACCAAACTTTGACGGAGTAGTTCTCAGAATTCATGGTAGCTAGGAACATTTCATTTGGACTTATAGGTGCATTGGGGTCCGTCTACAATAACCTCTCTCAGTTTTGTTCAACTCCCGTCCATTTGACCATGCTAGAATCAAACACATTCTTGCAAAATGCTTCAGTTCCATGTAGTGGAAAGGTTGCCAGGTGCAATATTTTTTGTTCTGTTCATCGTAGGGCCAAACTTACTACACCAACATGTCGGGGTGGATGGGTAAATGCCACAGGAGGTCTTGTTTTGTGTGTCAAGTGTCCTAGTCATTCCAGGCTGTAAGCTACAGACAAAATAGAAAGTTGCTAACACTAAAATTTTGCATTCCATAGGTCTTTGGGGTGAAACGACTGTGCCAAAATATCTGGGTGGGTGGGTAAATGCTAGGGGAGGTCTCATTTCAAGCACCAAGTGTGTCAGTTGTTTTAGGCTGCAAGCTACTGGTAAACTTGAAAGGTGCTAAGAGTGACATTTTGCATTCCATAGCTCGTGGGGCTGAACAGACTATACCAACACATCAGAGTGGATGGGTAAATGCTAGGGGAGGTCTCGTTTCATGCGCCAAGCATCCCAGTCCTTCCAGGCAATAGGCTACCAACGAAGTCCCTTAAGATCCCTAAGACAAAAAAACTACCAAACTTTGATGGAGCAGTTCTCAGAATTCGTAGCAGCTGGGAATGTTTCGTTTGGGCCTACAGGTGCATGTGGGGTCTGTCTATAATAACCTCTCTTGGTTTCATTCAACTCCTATCCTTTTGAACGTGCTGGAATCAAACACATTCTTGCAAAATGCTTCAGTTCCATGTAGTGGAAAGGTTGCCAGGTGCCATATTTTTTGTTCTACTCATTGTGGGGCCAAATCGAATGGGCCAACACATTGGGGTAGACGGGTAAATGCCAGGGGAGGTCTCATTTTGTGTTGTCAAGTATCCCAGTCGTTCCAGGCTGTAAGTTACCGATAAAGTAGAAAGTTGCTAACACTAAAATTTTGCATTCCATAGGTCTTGGGGGTGAAACGACTACGCCAACACATCTGGGTGGGTGGGTAAATACTAGGGGAGGTCTTGTTTCATGCACCAAGTGTCTCAATCATTTCAGGCTACAAGCTACCGGTAAACTCAAAAGGTGCTAGGAGTGACATTTTGCATTCCATAACTTGTGGGGCCAAACAGACTATGCCAACACGTTGGGGTGGGTGGGTAAATGCTAGGGGAGATCTCATTTCATGCTCCAAGCATCCCAGTCCTTCCGTGCAATAGGCTACCAACAAAGTCCCTTAAGATCCCTAAGGTGAAAAACTACCAAACTTTGACAGAGCAGTTCTCAGAATTCATGGTAGCTAGGAACATTTTGTTTGGGCCTATAGGTGCATGTGGGGTCCATCTACAATAACCTCTCTCAGTTTCATTCAATTCCTATCCGTTTGACTGTGCCGGAATCAAATACATTCTTGCAAAATGCTTCAGTTCCATGCAGTGGAAGGGTTGCCAGGTGCCATATTTTTTTTCTGCTCATCGTGGGGCCGAACCGACGGTGCCAACACGTCAGGGTGGATGGGTAAATGGTAGGGAAGGTCTCATTTCATGTGCTAAGCATCCCAGTCATTCTTCTCTGCAAGCTACTAGCACCTTTCGAGTTTGCCGGTAGCTTGTAGCCCGAAATGACTGAGACACTTGGCGCATCAAATAAGACCTCCCCTGGCATTTACCTACCCACCTAGATGTGTTGGCATAGTCGGTTTGGCCCCATGATGAGAAAAACAAAAAATATGGCACTTGACAACCTTTCCACTGCATGGAACTGAAGCATTTTGCAAGAATGAGTTTGATTTCGGCATGGTCAAATAGACAAGAGTTGAACAAACTGAGAGAGGTTATTGTAGACAGACCCCACATGCAATGATATGTCCAAAAGAAACATTCCCAGCTACCATGAATTTTGAGAACTACTATGTCAAAGTTTGGCATTTTTTTCGTCTTAGGGATCTTAAGGGACTTTGCTGGTAGCCTGATGCCCAGAAGGATTGGGATGCTTGGCACACGAAACGAGACCTCCCCTGGCATTTACCCACCGACCCCGATGTGTTGGGATAGTCTGTTGGGCCCCATGAGCTATGGAATTTAAAATTTCACTCCTAGCACCTTTCCACTGCATGAAACCGAAGCCTTCTTGATTGTGCACGATGGTAGGGTTTGGACAGATGGAAATTTGGTGTTGAAATTCATAACATCTTGATGGTATTGTGGCCATGATCTCCTCATATGACATGACAAGAGCTATTCCATAACCTTGTTGTCCCATAACCTTGATTATTATGATTAGAAGCATGGAAACAATCCCTACAAGAAACAAATCAATAATTAGATGAGTTTGGTGAGTTGCCATTGGCACCCAAACCCTAGATCTTCATTAGAAATCCTTGAATACTAATTATTGCCATTATGCTTCTTTCTTATTAATTCTTACTAATTAGGGTAATCATATAGAAATATATAGTATCTCATACATATTCTTACAAAATGCAAATGGGAATTTTATCAAATGTTGTAGTTGTATTGAATGATGCCTCAAAAAAATGTGGTCTATTGGAATTTTGAAAAATGTTGTAGTTGCAACTTCCCTAGAAGACATGTATGCAAAATGTGGAAGCATAGACAAGGTGAGTGAACTATTTGACATGATGCCTCAAAGAAATGTGGTCTCATGGAATGGTGTGTTTGCAAGATATGCAAATAATGGATTTATTGCCAAGGCTTTAGAAACTTTCAAGCAAAACCAATTGGTGGGTGTAAAGCTAAAATCCACAACCTTTGACTACATCCTCTCTGCTAGTGCCAAACTAAGATCTTACACCATCTTGATTTATGCTTCTAGGTGTACCTTTGAGATTAGGGTATCAAAGATCAAACTCACTCAAGAAATCCTTGCTTAAAGTCTTAACACCTCAAACAAAGTGATTTTCTTCACAATCTTCCACTATGCCTTGTAGGACAACAAAAGGGGTATTTTGACATAATTTGAAGAAAACAACTCAAAACCATGAACTAAAAATTGTTTTGGATACCCATTATGCTCTTACACAATATACGTCAAATTAAGATGGGGGTGTTTTGTAACACAAAGGTCAAAATAGGACTGTTACGTTGCAATTTAGGCCTAATTAGGCCAGTTTAGATGGGTCACCATAGGGTTTTCTAATCCCAGACTTCAAATATTCACACCAATGCCTCAGAAATGTCAAATATGGTCTATCCAAACAATTCCAACCATTACAAACCTTTTCTCAAGAGCTTTTCTACAAGCCCTAGCTCATTTGCACATTCTATACCCAAAAACATGAGATTTTTAACCTAGGGCATCAACCAAACTTGTATTTATCACTCTCCCCTACTCCTGCAACATTGTAGACACCTAAAATACCCTAACCCCATCCATTACACCAAGTTTCATGAGATTTCACTAGTGGAATGGTGAGTTTTACATTTTTCTTGCCTTTAAGGCAGTTAAACAAGGGTTCCAAACTAGTTTTAGAAAAATTGCTCTAAAATGCTCAAATCCCCATGAAAAATGATGAAACCAACTGCAAATGAGATAAAATTCATTGTTTCATCAATCCCAAGCATAGATGATCACTTATAGGCCATACAAGGCCATACTATCTCTTATAGCAACAAAGTAGTGTTCAGAAAATGCAGTAAAAGAGCTTTTATTGATTTTTATGCAAAACTTCAACAACCAAACTTGTGTCAAACATTCCAAGGTTATTACCACATATTTAATTAGTTTCTAACTTCCTTTCAAGCTTCAATTGGTTTGTTTCTTCAATTACAACATATTACTCTTCAAATTCCACAATTTTGCAACTTTTGGCAATTTTGACAATATTTTGCAAACGTGACAATATTTTGCAACTTGACTCATGAAACCCTTAATGACCTAAAATAGACTCTAACACATAAAAAATGGTATTAAAGACCTTATTACACACAAAATGACTCAACTAGACCAAAATACCAATATTTAGCAACTTTACCCATGAACACCTTGGTGCCCTGCACCATTGTCTTTCTCTATGGCTATTACAAATTGCAAAAATAGTTCTCTAGGATTGAATGGGCCCTTCACATTAGGTTTTAGAAGATAAAAAAGGAATAAAGAAAAATCATACTATTCTTCAACAAATACCATCTCCTTGGTCCAAAATTTCAAAAGACCTAGATTCAAGCACATCTCAATGCACATTTAGATGAATAGACACACTTCCAACTTTATTGAGCCAAGTGAAAAAAGAAAATTCATTCCTCGAAAGAAATCTAGTCATATAATAAGAAAGTTTCATAGATCCTTCCCAAGTAATTTTTGAAGGACTCCATTTAATGGTGCCATTACAAATGCTACGAGAGAAGGAAAGGCAAAGATAAAACATGTTTGGGCAGGCAATAAGTAACATCTTCGTTAATATCAAGCAACACTAATTCCACTAATTATGAACTTTGAAATATGAATTTGACATTGTATTGTTGCAGAGTAGGGTTACAAACTAGAGTATTGACAGGGCAGACATCTTTAGTCATGACAGTCCTCTCAAGTTTCAAAGGTGGAAGACCTCTCAAGTTTGTGGGACAACAGGCAACACCATAAAAAGCATTGGGTGATGATATAAATGACTTCACAAACCTTTCAAGGTCTTAGTAACCCCCAAATGCATGGGCAGATTTAGTAAATCTTACACCCTAAGACTATGAAATCAATCCTCTTGGGACAGTCATGCCTTAACTTGTGTCAACCCTTCAAAGATGTTCAAGGCCTATGGTTCATGGTCTATAGGACCTCTCTCTCCATCTACCTATCATTTCTCATGACAAAGAAACAAAAACTAGGCTCTAACACATCAAATCTTCCTTGTTTCTGTTGTCCACGGTCTGATACATCCAAATATCAGACTTCTTTAGTCATGACACTCCTCTCAATATGCAAAGGTGGCAGACCTCTCAAGTTTGTGGGACAACATGGAAACACCATAGAAAGAATTGGGTGATGATATAAATGACATCACAGAACTTTCAAGGTCTTAGTAACCCCTAAATGCATGGGCAGACTTAAAGGTAGCAACATTCAATGGGACAGTCTATGTTTCATGTGTAAACAATGAATCAAACCTGAATCCATGAAGGAAGTATCAGGCCAATGGTTGTTCCAGGGTGTCAACATCAATCTCAAACCTATCATAACCTTCACCAAACTCTAAGAAATGTTACAATGCCAAACTCTGGCAAGCAACCTCAACACAAGGTCAATCTACCTGTAACCACAACAACAAACAAGGACTGTCATTCAAATTCTCTTCACTCGTACATTATAGATGCCTCAACTCTTGAGGGTCATTAATTGTTATCACCCAGATTTGCACCCTTGCTGCAGTTGTAAAACTTTAGCAATCTAGAGTAACATGGGAATGATCTCTAAGTGTGGGACTTTGCTAAATGAGATCAAACCTCCAGAGAAGGCTGGCTTCCTTAACTGGTAATCACCTAAAACTAATAAATCATAAGAGGAAAGGGGAGAATGAATGCTTTCAAATGAAAGATGAAATGAAAAACTTGAAAGTAGAGGGTGATTCACCAAGTTAAACAAAAAAAATCCTACAGCACTGAGAAAATGTACAACATAACCAAATACAACAAGTATGACATACACATATTCAACTGATCCTAGAAGAGGTGAGAAACAAGATGATTGAAAGGAACAGTATGTTCACAGGCAATCATATGCAGATTCACATTAAATTAAAACTTAGTCCAAAGAGGCAAAAAATAACTTGCATATATTTGATGAGAAGGCAAAGTTACAGTAGTAGAAAACTCTTTTTGGAAAACAGAAAAAGCCTAAATGCTAAAAATTTTCCAACATTATTTACAACTCATGAATGCATATATATAGCATTCCAAAAAAATGCCCTAATTCGGTTACAAAATCCGCTCAAAGAGCTGTAGCAGTAAAATATCTCCCTGAAGGGACGTCCACCTGCAAAAATTATGGTGTGGAAATATCTGGAACTGGGCAGGTGGGAGATATTCTGAATCTTTAATGCAAGCTGCTGCATCATCGATCTGCACCCTTGAATCGGTGGAAGATATTTGAGCATTGAATGCGAGCAGCTTCCGTGTCTATATTCAGCCATGAATATATAAAGTATCTGAAACAAGGCGGTGGAGAGATATCTTTTATCATCAATGCGAGCTACTAAACATCCTCCTGTAGCAATGAATGCAACAAATATCTGCATTTGCCCAAAATGGTCGCTGAAACATCCAATCGCCCAAAACATGCAAATCCAGATCCGAAATTGAAAAGTGAGTATTCCCCTGAAAAGCCTGCCAAATGAAAGAGGAGGCAAAAACATGCATTTTTTCCTTTTGCAGCATGTGGAAATTCACTAAAATGGAGGAGATACAGATGGTGAAAGTTGTAGTCAACTGTGTGTATATATCGCTTTGCATCTGTGTATTATTTGACATCTGAATCGGCTTCTGAAACTGCCTTTGTATATGCATAGCGCTTTGTATGTCCTCCTTGTATGTGCAAATGTATGTGTAAATGTACAATGTGTAAAGATACAATTGCAACATACAATCGCAGGCCTTTTTACCTTTGTATCAACTTTTGCATGTATGCCCCCTGACACGTGGCACTGCCTGATTCGTCGCTGAGCTGGTCTGAGAAGCATCGCTGAAAAAATTGCATCTTCTTCCTTGTATCTTTTCTTTGCATATCTCATTGTATGTACAAACATACAATCACAAATATACAATCAATATGGAACTCAAAAGATTATGAAGCAAATCCTAATTTGACATCGGGTCCTGCCCTTGTATATTTCCTTTTGCATATCAGCACATACAAGCAAAACATACATACAAGTCATGGACCCCAAAATGACTATCCGCTATATTTGATTCCCGGGTCAGATCCTCCTTGCATATTTTCCCTTTGCAAGCGCCCGATGTGCATTCTGCTTTATATGTCTGCGGGCCCCACCAAATGTATGTCGGCCTTGTACATTTTTCCTTTGCATGTTTCGATTGTATGTTGGGAACATACAAACCCAACATACAATGTGTGGACTCCAAAATGACTTGCAAATGCTATTAACTATCTTTACTGCGTCCACCTTGCACTTGTTCACTTGTATATTTCTTCTTTTATATCCGACATACAATCGCCTTTGTATGTCGCCGATATGCAAAAGCCTTTGCATCTCTTCCTTGTATGTGACCCTTTGTATCTCGCATATACAATGCGACTTGTATGTAAGATACAATCGCATTGTGCATTCAGCAGACCCCACCAATTGCATCTTTGGCCTTGTATGTTGACTTGTATATCGGCCTTGTATGTGCGAACATACAACCCGATATACATTCTCCTTTTGCACATTGACCCTTGCATATTTGCCAATGTACAAAGGCTTTTGTATGCATTTCTTTGTATGTGCCTGATGCATGTTTTTCTTGTATGTTTAACCCCTTGTATATCGGCTTTGTCTATGCAAACATACAAAGAGAAATATACAAGCCATTGTTACACTTACCTTACTATATCGCACATGCATATCTCCTTGTATCTTTGGCGAAAGTCCTTTGTATGTTCTACCGATGTACATTGCAAAACGTACATTCATCATTGTATGTTTGCCGATTGCATCTAGGCCTTTGCATAGTGCAAATGTATGTTCCAAACATACAATGGCAAATGTATATGTGAATTTATATTCAAAAATGCATATTGAAATACAAGCATGAAACTAAGAAATCCCAGCGATAGAAAATACTTGAAGCAAAAAGATTTCTGGGTTTTTTGCAAAGACTCTCCAGGTGAGATTTTGGGAAATTTAGAAAGGCAAAGTATGAGTAATTGAAGAATTTAAGCTTTGTATGGTCATTTTCTAAAAGATTTTTAAGGAAAATACAAGGTGAACTATTTGGCTTTGGACAGAGGAAAATAGGTCAACATTAGTCATGGAGGAAATGTAAGAAATAACATTTTGATTACTCTCTAAAACCGTAGAAATAAGAGCTTTTCATTCATATACAACGAACATTCAAACTATTTGACATGATGCCTCAAAGAAAAGTTGTCTCATGGAATGCAATGATTGCAAGATATGCATGAAATGGATTTGTTGAAAAGACTATAGAAATGTTTGAACAAGTAAATGCAATTGGCATGTGTAAAGCCAAATTCCACAACCTTTGCCAACATCCTCCCTATGTATACACCAAAATAGAATGTTTGGAACAGCGTATGGACATCCATAAAAGAATAAAGGATATAGGAAATTTGCCACATGTTGTAATTGCAGTTTCCCTTGTAGACATGTATGCAAAGAGTGGAAGCATAGACAAGGCACGTGAATTGTTTGGCATGATGCCCCAAAGAAATGTCACATCGTGAAGGCACATGAACTGTATGGAAAGTGTGGAAGCATAGACAAGGTGCATGAACTATTTGGAATGATCCCTCAAAGAAATGTACAGTCCCACAGAATGCAATGATTGCAAGATATGTACAAAATGGATTATTTGAGAATGATTTATAAAATTTCAAGAAAATGCAATTGGCACGTGTAAAACCAAATTCTTGCAACAATAATTTATCATCATATTAAATATTTAATATAAGTTGTCATATACATAATGTCATGAACATAACATCTCCCTTATATAAAAAGCCATATAGGCATGTCCAAACAAAGCCATACATGCATATATTCAAAAATATACATTGGTAGTTCATACAAAAGTATGTATACAAAGCCATGTAGGCATACAAAAAATGTCCCAAAAACTAGTTTCCAATCAGTGACTCATCCTCTCTTTGTTGTCGAGTAGACCTCTTTGACAGAAGTTCATCCAGCTCCTCTTGTTAATACAATCAAACCATATATGCACATTAATATAGAAAATGTATGAAATATGTAACATCACATAAGTAATCGATCACTTACCGCCGCCTGATGATGCTTTTCCATCATCTTGTCTCCATCTTCTTTGTCCGTAGTTGAACGGGTTGGAGTTGTGACCTCTTGTGAGAAGCATCAAGAAGCAAAATTGATTAAACATAAATATCATTGCATGAAGGATATGGGAAATTTGTCAAATGTTGTAGTTGTAACTGCCTTAAGAGACATGAATGTAAAGTGAGGAAGCATAGGTAGAAATTAGTATGTAGAAAAAGATAGAAAGAAAAATATTAAGAAATTCAAATTAAAAGTAAAAATCATACCTCGGGTATAGTCAAAATAACCTATGATGCCATGCAAAAAAATCTACTATGCCATGCAAAATAACTTCATTCGCAATTCTGTATAGCCAAAAACATGCATTATAGTTAAAGAAACAAGATTTTTAATTTAAAACATATAAAAGTTTGGCAATTGGCAGGTGTAAAGCAAAGTTTGGAAACATAGAAAAGTGTGCAATTTGATTTCATTTGTCATACCTACTTGCTTGAACATGGTCAAGGTGTCACTAGAACCATTTATCCAAAACCCAAGGAAAGTAGAGATTGCCATATACTATATGGAATATACCATATGAGATTGCATGAAGCATATGGGAAATTTGTCAGATGTTGTAGTCAAATTAACACTAAAAATTGTACCTCAGGTATAGTCAAAATAACCTATGATGCCATGCAAAAAAATCTACAATGCCATGCAAAATAACCTCATTCGCAATCCCGTATAGTAAAAAACATGCATTATAATTAAAGAAACAAGAACAATTCTAAAAAATAGAAAAAACAAGAACAAATTAAGATAAAAAATTGTCATACTTGTCCATTTGGAAGTTTAAATGCTAGTCAAGCATACCTGAGGGGTCATCTCTTGCCTTCAGAGTATCCAATATTGCTTCATGATCAACATTACTAATTGTCCATAGTTGTTTTGATTTTGGTTTTCCATGATGCTTTAGTAACTTGACATTTATTGCTACAACTAGGTGCGAATACATCAATATGCTTTTATGCTTCTCAAAGTCTTCAAAGGCAGGGATGCCATTCTTTCTAATTATATATGTTCGTAACCAAGTCCTAGCAATAACAACTGATCCTGTAGGATATGTGAGCCCATCATCATCTGTCATAGGTTGTGTTAGCTTTTATTTTCCCTATACACATCGTGCCAACCAATAGTCTAACCTCTCTTCATTTCCATGTGGTACAACAACTACATAAACATGACCTGGTTGTACAAGGTCTGAAAGATGTTCATAGTTGAATGAGCTCTCCATGTCATTGATGGAAGATGATTGACCTTGAGATAAAGGGGTTAAATATCATGGAATCCATGCATCTACCCACTCACTTGACTTACAATTATCTCAATCACATTTAATACAACTCTAACAAAAATAAGCTAATTCTCATGTCCAAATAGTCCATGCACTTGCATCTGAGCTTCGAAATGAATGCATCTTTAATGATTCACTAATTCTCTGACAATCCCATTTCTCTTTCACTATCCCGTCATCAAACAACCAAAAGAACCTGCACACTTTTGAATCAAGAGCCACTCCTTGTGACAATGCATAGTTACACCACTTAACAATAGAATTTGTATCATTGAATGTAGCACCTTTAATCTTTAGTTGTTCTTTAAAAAGAGCTCTCTTCATGCATGCACCTGCTCCATCATGTTCACCTTTTCCATGCCCAGCTTCAAAAAATTCCAAATATGAGGTATACCCATCTCTATATGCTTTCTACACAACCAATAGAATATACGAGCATTCTAAAATTGACTGGTGAAATTATCTGACCAAATGAGATGTTGATCCATTCTAATATATTTTTCTTGCAAGAACCCATAAAATTGTTTAAAACAATATTGCACATACTCTGATGAATGAGATCGATCATCACTCAAGTAAAAATGGTATTCTCTAACAATCTTCCTGTTCTCTTTTGTACTATCAGGGGCATGTCTGTATGTGAAGTGAACAAAAATAGCAATTTGAATAGAATTGTAGTACTGGGATTGAACTTCATTTTGGGGTTGCAATGCGTAGTTTTTTGCAAAATCAACTACATAGATAATATTTCCAATCGGAAAAAGGTCTTTACACATCCTGAATTGTTGATCTCAACCATTCTCTTTCCAAAATCATGCTCGCTGCCCTCATGAAAACATGATACAAACTTTGATAACCCACCACATTGTAAACACTTTTCATTTAAACAGTCATTCTTATAGAAAATGCAACCATGATCATCTCTAATACATAGAAATAAATCCAATAAGTCCCTAGATGAATTTTGGTAGTTGAATTGCACCACACTCCTGTAACATTTTGTTAGTGTGCAAAGTAGAGCGAATATTGCATAATAATTCATGGTACATAGAAAACTCTACATGGTATTTGCAACAACATGTATTACGAACTTTAAGAGGAACACAATAAAATGGCTTAAGAGATTCAAATGATCTTTGTGATATTGTCATGCCTGGGTGTGTTTCACAATATTGTTTGTACAATGTTGTTTGGCTACATTCCAAGTAATGTTTAGGAGGTGGTGTGCGGTCTTTATCACCAATTCTTAACTTTAAAACATCTTTTGCATTCGGTGATACCCTAGAGTTAGTGTGCCAAAATTGTTCAATTTCTTCCTTTGTGCTATTGATTAGCTTCTTGTCAACTCATGGAAGCCTACCACTAAAAGCCCAAGTATCATTTCCAAGAGGGCTATGTAGCCTTGATCTTAATACTAGTGCTTTTGACAATGTTTTATGATTCAATCTTAAGTCAACACAAGTTTGCCTCATTAATTGAGCATTTCTTAATTGTTTGCTTACTATTGAGGTTGTTATTACTCTACGAGCATATCTTTTATCTTTCTCCTTGCTAGTCTTTCCAATAGAATTGAGTGCATTGAAAAGGCTTCTAACAATAATTTTATTCTGATCGGACACTTTGTTTAACCGAATCTTTAATTTCTTTAGTAAAAGTCTTATTGTGTACATCTTTAGTAATTACACAAAAAGTTGGCATTGTTCGGTTAATGTTTTATTCTCAAAGTATTCATGGAAGATTTTTGAAGCCCACAACCTAATCGTTCGTGGCGCCCTCTTGCCTTCAAGTTTTTCCATTATGTTCTCATCAATTTCAAGTAACCATTTTGGGGTTCTTGGGTGTTTTCCAATTTCATCACGCTTATTCTTTTCTTGACAAATGTCCTCTCTTCTTATGAAATTTGGAGATACATTGATTTTTATTGTTTCATACATGTTATCAATCTCATCAATTTTATCAACAAATGGATTATGGAGTGTAAATTCAATATCATGAGGTCCATATCCACTTTGTTCAAGTGCACGTATTTGTTTTTCTTCTTCTTCTTTGTCCATAGTTTTGCTCTTATCAATAGGCATTTCATAACATTTTGCAACATTTTAATTTGCAATATCATGGTGAATTTCATTCTTATCTAACATTTCATTATAATCAAAATTAACATCTTCAATTTGCATGTCATTCGATGGTAAAGAAGAAGGTTCACCTTGATGAGCATCTTCCAAACCCACTCTTCCAATCCTCTTCCTTGCCCTATCCTTTTCCCTAATTGCTTCAATTTCCTCCAATGTAACTTCCTCCTTTTTCCTTTACGACGATTGTTTCTCCCCATTAGGGGAACAAAAAGATCACCCTTATGATTGTAACAAACAAGTTGTGTCTCCAAAAGTACATAAGAATGTTTTTATCACTGTCACATGCAGAAATCACGAGTTTTTTGATAGCAGATGGCCTGTAGGCGGGGATGTCGGGCCCAACAATATTCCTTTTGTATTTTTTTGCATCTACATAATGGATATCTATTTCAGAAATGGATATCCATTATTAAATGGATATCTGTTATTGAAACAAATATCCATTTCTTAAGCCAATTCGTTGGGCAATGGTCACCCACCAATGTCCATATCACTTCTACAAAACGGATATCCATTTTCAAGAAGGCCGAAATGGATATTTGTTTTTTTTTCCTCAATTTAAGCATGAAACTATATACATAATCTATGAAGTATACAACTATATACATACATGAGAATAGGAGATGCATAAGAACACATAAGAAGGAAAAATTAAATGTTAAAATACACACACACACATAAGTAAAGAATAAGAATGCTAAATGTGTAAGAACCATAAGTATGTAACTTAAGTATTAGAAACATCATGATAAGCATGGAATATGGATACATAAGAGATAGAGATCACAAGCATAGATCATAGGAACATAGGGACATCATGGATATATAGCATAGGGATATATAAGCAAACAAGGAATATGGAAAAATATAGGTTCTAAACATAGAACGTAGAGATGTTTAGGAACCAAACAAGGCATAGAGGAAAGCATGGGAGGTAAGGATTGAATATATGAAAGAATAGGAGCTAAACAAGTAACATAGGATAGTATAAATGGTAATCATGGAAGATAGGAACAACAAGTCATATAGGAAGAGACATGGAAAGAATTGAAAGGAAAAATGTCCCCACATGGGTCCAAACAAAGATCAACCAATAAAATTAGAGAGATTTAACAATGTAAAAGAGGTCATCCCCATCCCAACAAGTAATATATCAAGTTCTTTATCCTCAAGTAAATGTATTTTTTTTTATAAGAAGTGGTTCTCTTAGTGAAAAAACTAGCTCAACATGTGCAACTATTGAATTATTTTTCTATATCCATTGTGCTTTCTTCTTTTGAGGTGGCTCCATAGAGAGATATTGCATTTGCTTTGCCACAGTTCATTATTAAGTATCTAGGACTTGAAGTAGTTCCTTTGGAATGAAATGTGGGTTTATCATACATAATGTCCTTGTTAATCTCTTGAGATCTTGGTATGTGAGGAATGTGTTCTTAATAATATCATTGTAAGGCATGCATATATCATGACCTCAATGTTTAAACATTTTAGGATGTGCAACTTGAGTCTCAGGCATTTTTCATCATAAGTTCTAGAGTGAGAAGGTGCATAAGTGGCTTCTTGATTCTTGTTCATATTTTTATTCTACTACTTTTCAATAACTATCAACTTTAACAACAACAACATGTCTTCATCAAAAACTATTTGACTTTGTTAATGACTACTCAACTTCATCAGCAAGGGAAACTTTGGTAGTAAAGAGCCACTTCTAGAGAAACTGTCAACTTCTACAATAACAAAAATTTGGACATGATCTTGATCGTCTAATTATTTCAAATAGATCCAAATTAACTGCTTAATTTTAGATCAATATGGGTTTGACATCTATCGTCACCTTGTCCACATGATCCATGCACCACACGCATGTATATATGTATAAAATTATAGATAAGGAAGAATAAGCTGAACATTGCACATGTGTACATGCCTTCTCCAATTCAATAAAGTAATTTGTTCAGAGTCTTTAATGCCTTTGAATATATACATTTGGATTCTAGACTAGGGATTCATTTATTATTCTATAGACTTGTGAATTACCATCTAATTTGAATGTTTACACACTAATCCACCTAGGTAGATCAACTTAATAAAGCTCCATATAAGCCATTATTTGATTTGAATAATTTTACTTTGGGCACATTTGTGAAGACTCCTAAAGAGCCTCCATATAAAATTGTAAAGATGATATAGCCTCCATATAAGAATAAAGATGATATATAATTTTAGTTTGTTGAAGGCCATGTTTCACTCATTGATGAGGACTCTGCTACACCTTTAAAGTTGAGTCCTTTGTTTGGAACTTTGAAGCATGCCAAGAGGCAAGTGAATTATAATGCTTAAGTAAACACGAGTCTCAACATGATGTAGTTCAACTTGATGACATGTCTAAATGTAACACATTTTAGTTTGTGTTGCATGAGGACTTCCTTATTCATGCATATCAAATTTCTAATTTTAGGTATATTTTTCTGAAATGTATGAGTTTGAGGCTTTCAATTTTTGTATTGACTCACTTGAAGATGCTAGCATCCATGTGAACATGATTAATATGGGATCCAAGAGTTGTCCTTTTCCCATGCATTTGGAGTCGATTGTTGGCTCTTATGATTGTTTACATCATGTTGGCCTAGCATTTGAATAGTTGCTTCATGACATGGATGGGAATAGATCATGCTCCTACTACCTATGGCTAAATTATATTGATGACTCTAATGAGTTTGACTATTATCTTTAAGAAGTAGTGTCATGGTCATCTTTGGATGTGCAAGATACTTCATGTCAAGTAGTTAAAAGGTGAATACATAATCAAGTCAAGATTGGGAATCTCATTCATGAAGGTTATTTTTACAACTTGGAAGGAGATGTACTTTAGTTTATCTATTGTAGCATGCAAATGAATCTCCCCACAAGTCTTGACTTGTAACATGTTCTTGATGTTATTTGCATGACATGCTTAATTTATCCTCTCATATGCCTTTATGTCAATTAGCTGCAAGTTTTCATTTTTATGCTTTGTCCTAAGGGTTCTAAGTTGTGTTCCCTCTATCCTTTTCTATAAATATTGGTGTGTGTTTGTGTATCACTCATATGTTTTTGGACTTCCCCTTTTCCATTGAGAGGAACCTCCTGCAACAATATAATGAAAAATGCATGAAATAACAGAAATAGTAGAAACACAGAAGGAATTTATTGATCACAGGCCACTTCGAGGGGGCAATCTCCTTTGAGCAAGCTCAATACAATAAATTCGTGGATACCTTCATTGGCCTCAACACGTACTTATATACTAAGTCTAATCTAAACAACTATTACTTCCTATGAATGTGGGATAATACAATATACTCACGAGACGACTTACAAAGGATATGTGTCCAACAACAATATACTAACAAAGTAAAGAGAAGGGTTAAACATGGGTTCGTAACATCCCCTCCCTCTTAGAAAGCCTTTGTCCTCAAAGCTTAAGATGTGGAAATTGTTGCTGAATCTGAAGGAGTGGTTCCCATGTAGCATCCTCTAGTTGCATTCCATGACACTAAATTAATACCTCTGTGATGGATCGAGAGCGAAGCTGACGAGTGCACCTGTCGAGGATTGCCTCTGGCTCCAAAATGATTGATCCTTCGTTATCCAGTTCTAGTAAAATAGTTTGTGCTCTGATGTTGGTGCTAAGAAATTTCTTTAGACAAGAGACATGAAATACTAGATGAATGTGGGAAGAAGGAGGAAGCTCCAATTTATAAGCAACTGACCCAATCTTCTGAAGAACCTTATATGGCCAATAGAACTTTGGAGCCAGCTTATGATGCCCTTTGAGTTTCAGGGATGATTTCTTGTATGGTTGTAGATGAAGAAAAACCATATTACCTACTTGAAAAATACGCTCAGAACAATATTGATCGGCTTGTTGTTTCATTCGATTTCTTGCAATGTGAAGATTGTCCTGCAAGATGCTAAGAATCTGATCTCAGGTTTGGAGAACCGTGTCGATTGCTTGAACTGGCGAACTACTAGGGGTGTATGGAAGGAGCACTGGCGGTGCCTAACCATAGATTGATTCATATGGGGTCATTTTAGATGCAGTGTGGTAGGAGGTATTGTACCACCATTTAGAGAGAGGGAGCCACTTTTCCCACTGATGTTGTTGTTATGAGGTGAAGCAATGAAGATAAGTTTCCAAACATTTGTTGATAATTTTAGTCTGACCATCTATTTATGGGTGATACCTTGAACTCATCTTCATTTTGGTGCCAGTGTGTTGAAATAGTTCTATCCAAAAATGACTGGTGAAAGTTGCATCATGATCTGAGACAATGGAAGAAGGGATGCCATGAAGACGAAAGATTTGGTCCATGAAAATTTGTGCGACTAAGGAGGTAGTATAGGGATGGCCAAGGGCACAAAAATGACTATATTTTGAGAGGCGATCAACCACAACCAAGATCACTATCTTCCCTCCAGATTTAGGGAGCCCCTCAATGAAATCCATAGAAATATCTGTCCAAATTCGTGTAGGGATGGGCAAGGATTCAAGCAATTCAGGAAGAAGTGTCATTTCACCCTTGTTGCATTGGCAGGTATCACATTCAGCCACCATTTGTTGAATTGCCCTTTTAATTCCCTTCCAAAAGAAGTTACGTCGTGCCCGCTCATAATTTTTGAGGAACCCAGTGTGCCCTGCCGATGGAAAGCATGGAGTTCATAGAAGACAGCCTGTTCAAGATCTGTGCTCTGGGGAAGCACCAGGCGACCCTTGTATTTCAGAGAAGCACCATCCCAAGAGTAATGTGGTACAACAGAAGGGTTATTGGTCAACTGTTGGATGATTTGAGATAATGAAGAGTCATTGACATAGCCCTGCTGGATAGATTCCAACCAATTTGGAATAGGCATAGAAATAGTTGAAAAAGAAGCTTGGTCATCAAATGTGTGAGAAAGAGCATCTGCCACAATATTGTCCTTACCCTTCTTGTAAGTGATCTCATAGTCATAACCCATGAGTTTGCTAACCCATTTCTGTTGTGCTGGGGAGGAGACCCGTTGTTCTAGGAAATATTTCAGACTCTGGTGATCAGTCTTGATGCAGAAATGATCCCCTAGCAGGTATGGATGCCACTTCTGTACTGCATGCAAAATAGCCATCATTTCCTTCTCATAGGTAGAAAGTACTAAATTCTTACCAGAAAGGGCTTTGCTGGTGAATGCAATGGGATGTTCATCTTGAAGGAGAACAACACCAAGTCTATTGCCGCAAGCATCACTCTCAATAGTGAAGGTCTTGGAAAAATATGGCATAGCTAGAACAGGTGTAGTACACATAGCTTGTTTCAAGTTTTCAAATGCACACTCAACAACACGTGTCCATTGAAAAGCATCCTTTTTCAACAAAGCTATTAATGGAGCTGTAATCTTCCCATAATCCTTGACAAACTTGCAATAGTAGCCAGTTGGTCCCAAAAACCACAGAGGCTCTTGAGTGTTTGAGGATGCGGCCAATTTTTCATGGCATCTACTTTTGCAGGATCCACTCGAACCCCTTGGGCTGAAACAATATGCCTGAGACACTCCACTTCTTCCTGGCCAAAAACACATTTAGACTGTTTTGCACAGAGATGATGATTAGAGAAAAGTTACAGTACAAGATCCAGATGTTGGAGATGCTCAGCCCATGTTTTACTATAGATGAGGATATCATCAAAGACTAGAATGAATTTCCGCAGGTAGGACCGAAATATTTTATTCATCAATGCCTGGAATGTTGAAGGAGCATTAGTGAGGCCAAAGGGCATGACCAAAACCTCATAGTGGCCATCATGCATGCAGAAAGCCATTTTAGGGATATCATCCTCATGAACCCAAAATTGGTGATACCCAGAATGAAGATCCAACTTGGAGAAAAAATGAGCGCCATGAAGCTCATTAAGAAGCTCCTCAACAATAGGAATCAGAAACTTATCCTTGATTGTGATGTGATTAAGTGCTCAGAAGTCAATGTAGAGGCACCATGACCCATCTTCTTCAGACAAGAAGAACTGGTGAAGAAAAGGAACTGGTACTAGGGCAAATAATACCTTGCCTCAGTAAGTCTTGAACGAGCATCTCAATCTCTATCTTTTGGTGAAATGGGTAGCAGTAGGGCCTGATGTTGGGAGGAATGCTTCCAGGAATGACCTAAATACGGTGGTCCTCTAGTCGTGAAGGTGGAAATCCCACTGGTTTGACAAAGACACATGCATACCTATCCCAAATTCGTTGTAGATCTGAAGGAGTAGTGTAGACCACTAATGGTTGCATCCGAATGGAATGGAGCTAAGCAATGACACCATGTGATTTCTTCTTAAGAAGCTTTTCCATGTGATGTGAAATGATGATGCTGAGAGACCCTAGTTGTAAGCCCTTCAATGTGTGTTTTTTCCTATTGTCTGAAAACTACATCCAAAGTTCAGCAAAATCCCATAAGATGGGTCCAAGTGTGCATAACCATTGAGCACCCAAAACCACATCACATCTACCTAAGGGAAAGGCAAACATGTCAGAGCGTAGGTTATAATCTCCCATAGAGATATGCACATTGCGACACTTCCCTTTGCAAGGTAATGTTTCCCCATTGGCAATCATGACTTCAAAGCTGGAGCAAGGATGGACAAAACAATTAGCCTGTTTAGCGATTCGAGGGTCAATAAAGTTATGAGTTCTACTAGAATCAATGAGTATTGTAAGAGGGAGCTTCTTGAAGAAAGCCTTGACCCACATCATTTGTGGGGTGGTAACTCTTACTAAAGCATGGAGAGAGATCTCTGGGTGGTCTTCCTGAGAAGCAGGGTCAACAAGTGGCTGCTGAGTGTTGACCTGATCATCCACTGTATCCTGAGCATCCACATAAACTTTAGTTTCATGCAGAGAATCCACATCCAAGAGGTAGAGATTTTGCTCAACACATCTGTCCTCGAGTGAATTTCTCATCAAAATTATAATAAAGCCCTTTTTCTCTATGTGCCCGCATCTCTACTTCCAAATGCTTGATGGGAGTTGTTCTAGGAATTGACATTATTTGAGGTCATTGGGAAGCCATATTTCTGAATGGAACAAAATTGGATTTGGATCGCTGTTGAGATGTGATCTTGTCCTCTACCAACTTAGCCAACCCTAGGGCTTCCATCATTGTGCAGGGATGAAACATTTTAACCTTAAAGCAAATTGCATCCTTTAGACCACTGACAAAACAACTCCTGAAGAATTCATCAAACAATCCCTCTGTGTGATTGACCAGTTTTTCAAATTATGTTTGATATTCTCTCACAGTACCTATTTGGGGCAGTTTAGTGAGTGCTCCTATGAAGTCATCAAAAGCACTAGGGCCAAATCGTTGCAAAATGAGTTTGCAAAAATCTATCCATTTCGGCTCTTCATGAGCCTTGATGTACCAACATAACCATTGAAGGGCTTCATGTTCCAAATGAAAGGATGCAAGTGGGACTTTGTTGACATCAAAGGTATTATGTAGATTGAAATATTGTTTTGCCTGGTATATCCATCCAGTCGGATCATCACCACTGAAGTGAGGAAAATCAAGCTTTGACCCATGGAAATTATTGGAAGAAGAGAACCTAGTGTTTGTAGAAGACTCTGGCTACCGTCTATTGTTCATGGCTGAATGCTAAAGATTGAGGCCAAGAAGTTTTTCATCCAGATTTTGGAGTTTGGTCCTGAGGGCTGCAAGTTCATCCTCCATGTTTTTTTCTCCTGCGCGGGTGACAACCATAACCAGGAGTTTTTTTTTTTTGGGAATGGGTAGAAAAACAAAAACAAAAACTTTTTTAGTAAAACAAAATTTGGATTTGGGAAAAACTCTGATGGGTAATTGGGGTTTGACTAGGTTTTGGACACTTTCTGAGGGACAGGGAAGTAGAAAATGGGGATTTCAGAAGCGGGGTGAAAGAATGGGAAAAATTGTCCAAGAGGGACAAAGGAGCAGAAATAGGAAATGAACACCATGGCAAAATTTGAAGGCTATTGGGTGAGAATCAAATTTATGGAAAACCCTAAAAATAGACAAATGTGGGATTTCTGGGTTCGATAAGTGGAATTTGGGATAGGGTCCTCAAGGAAGGAAATATGCAGAATGAAATTCCAAGGGTTCCAATGAATTTTGAGAGGAAACAGAGCTAAAGCAAGGAGGATATGGCAAAAAAATAGAATTTTTTTTACTAGAAACTATCTGTCAATTGCTCTAGATGGATTCAATCTATGATTTGTCAGTTGTCAATAGATATGGGCCTGAGGTATGTTTGACTTCCTAAAGGTTCAGGGAATTCACTCAGCTACCAATGCTGTCTAACAACTTATGTATTGGGGTAGTACCCCTCACTCCATGACTCAGGTAAAATTGATAACTGCTTTGCCACAAACGACAGCTCTTGGTTTACCTCACAGATGGGAACTAGTTAATCAGGTAGGGGCTGTTACCCTTTTTGCTGGCAAGTCCTCTCAATGGGCTAGCTACTTCGAGGTTCCTGTGGTACTCCTCACAATGAGTTTTAGGGCTATGCCCAAGCACTTCCCACAGTTAAGCTGCTAGGGATTATTCCCTGATTAGAAGTTGCAATTGAAATGAACAATATAGATGCAAAAAAAGAAACTACTGCAATAATCACAGCGCCTGGAGGCCACTGTGGAATTTTTTTTTGCAGAAATTCCACCCAGCGAGCCCAAGAAAGTATTCTGATACCAGATGAGAGGAACCTCCAACAATAATATAATAAAAAATGCATGAAATAACAGAAATAGTAGAAACACAGAAGGAATTTATTGATCGCAGGCCACTTCGAGGGGGCAACCTCCTTTGAGCAAGCTCAATACAATAAATTCATGGATGCCTTCATTGGCCTCAACACGTACTTATATACTAAGTCTAATCTAAACAACTATTACTTCCCATGGATGTGGGATAATACAATATACTCACGAGATGACTTACAAAGCATATGCGTCCAACAAAAATATACTAACAAAGTAAAGAGAAGGATTAAACATGGGTTCCTAACATCCATTTTGGTCTACACCCTAGAACTTTTTTGGATTTTCATAGTGTCAACATGTGATACTCATCCTCAACCAAAGCTTATGTTGGCATTATTTTTTATCTAACCTTCTGATATGTATATGTGCTCTTCTAACTTGTATGAACCTTGGTGTATATGTTTTTATGCTTCAATTATCACTTTAGATGTTCATTGTTATTCTCCATCATTAAGGTTTCATTTTGAGCATAAGCCTCTTATGGTTAGGGTATAACTTTTACATTTTCTCATTGCATGCACACCCTTATTCTAAGTGTTCCTTAATGTTTATATATCTCTATGCATGGCTCTATGTAATATACTTGGACCATTTGTATCATGACACATTTTATCCTAGTGATGCCAACATTGGTGGGCCTTGATGTTTATTTGTCATGGGTGTATGGTCTCTCATGTAGCTTATGTGGATTCATTATCAGTTCTTTGCTTTCCATGTATTTCCTTTTATGGTGATGGGCCCAAGTGATGTAGAGCACTTAGGATAGGTTAAGGATTCCACCATTTGATAAGACTTTCTCCTTGACATTCAAGAACCAAATTCATGGATCATCATGCAAAAGTGGGAACAACAATTAGTTTCTCTAAAACCAGCATATAAAGGCTTGTTTGACATACCAAGGGACCCATCTAAACCATTGGTTAAGGTTTAGCAAGTTTGGGTTTGGGACTTCCTTCACAAACCTAATGGAATCCTTGTAGCCCTTGAAATAGCAATAGTCAGCAATAACTTTTGACACAGGTCTAAAAACTTAGATCTTAGACAATCTTGAGATACCCTTTTGGATTTCCTACAACATATCCCAAATTGGGTATGGGTTGTTTTGGACAATATGGTCTAACCTATAACCTCTCCTAGTAGCCTAGAGCCCTAATTAGCCTTATTTTGTGAAGCAACCACCCTCAATTTTGATCACAGTGCTCAAACAACCATTTGAACATCTTAGGGGCATGTTAAAACAAAGGATTCTTAAGGTTTTAGGGCTCTATGATGGACTGCAACAGGTTTGACATATACTATTCCTCTCTACATACTCCTAGCACATGGTTTTGCTAGGTTTTCTCAAACAAACTTCACTAAATCCAGTTCCCTGCCCAAGATTCTTGCATAACATGAAAGAACAACCAACATTGAAGCCATTCCACTAATCTAGGAGGTTTGGAACCAATGGAATGGTGAGGAAATCATGATCTTCTTTCAGAAACCCTAGGTAAGGGTTTATCAACCCGTTTTCAGAAAATTACAAATATATATACTCTACAAATGTTTCAAGAACTCAAACTACGTGCATTTGAAAGGTTACTCACAATGCTTTCAATCAATCATAATATGCAGTCACCACTCATCAATACAGTCGTACTAGGCAGCCTGGAACAACGACTAGAACAATAAAAATGGTAGAAAATAGGATTTGACTTCCTTATTTCTCCTTCCAACTTACTCTTCTTAAATCAATGATCATGTTCATGGCTTTTTAAGAATGCATAAATCTTGACAAACATCTTGGAAGATAGTTTTAATCGATGGGAAGGCATATAACTGCTCTTCAACCATCGATGCCCTATTTTGTCACCATTTGTCACTTAATGACATGGATTTGCATTATGTTTACAAGTGTATTGTCCTTGTTTGGGATGCTTAGACTATTTTTCCAAGAGTAACAAGCCTTTGACAAGGCATTCAACCCATGACTACCTCCTACATGCCATAAAAAGGCTACAATCATGAGAAACTTATGACTGCCCCACCTACACTATTGACATCAACATGGCATCCATTTGCAATGGCCCTTATTACAATGTATGAAAATGGTCTTCAAGACCTTATTGAATAAACAAGACAACATGAACAACATGAAAACAAGACAAAACTCAACATGAATCTCCTTGAATCACTTGGTGCTCCTGCACCATACTCCTGGGGTGGGAAAGAACCCAAGTCCCTTGAGGAACCAAGTCAGCAACTGTGACACCATGCTTCAAGATGTCTTCTTCACTCATCCAAGTGACATCTTCAATGGGTAGGCCACTCTATTTGACAAGGAACTACTTGTAGGTCTTATTTCTAGTCCTTTTGATGACCTTGGTATCAAGAATACATTCCAACTTCAATGGTTGGCTGGGGGTTATATCTTTTATCCAATCTTCATCTTCTTGGGCTGCATCAAGACCTGCAACATTATCACCCTTGTATGGAAACACGTCAGCAACATTGAAGATGGGAGATATGGCCAAGCCTTGAGGAAGCTCAATCTCATAGGCATTGGACCCAAACTTATGCACAATCTAGCAGGGACATATCTTCTTCATGAGGAGTTTGATTGGCTGCCCCTTTGGAGGTCTTTCCTTCTTCAAATGTGCCATGACCAAATCCCCAACCTTGTATTGCAAATCTCTTCTCTCATTGGCTTTCTCCTTGTACTTCTCATTGTTCCTTTGAAGAGTTTCTCTTACATTATCATGGATGTGCTTCATGGCCAATGCAAAGTCTTCACCTTGAGCACTCTTCCTCTCTAATCCATGTAGATCCCTCAATTCAAGAATACCTCTTGGGTGAACAACATAGACAATCTCAAATGGACTCCTTCATGTGCTTCTATTGGTGGAGTCATTGTAAGAAAATTTAGCTTGAGGGATGATCATATCCCATGCCTCTCCATGCTGCTTTGTAAGACATCTAAGGAGATTTCCCAAAGACCTATTCACTACCTCAGTTTGGCCATCAATTTGAGGGTGATAGGCTGAAGTGAATGACAACTGATTGCCCAACTTCTTCCACAAGATACACCAAAAGTGGCCTACAAACTTTGGATCCCTGTCAGTCACAATGTTAAGAGGCAAACCATGGATTATAACAATTTCTTTGAAGAACAAACTAGCAATGTCTGAAGCATCATTAGTACATTTACATGGCAAGAAATGAGCCATCTTACCGAATTTATCCACCAAAACAAAAATGCTATCAAAGCCTCTTTGAGTCCTAGGAAGACCCAAGACAAAATCCATGCTAATACTTTCCCATGGCCTATGAGGAATAGGAAGTGGTTGATATAGACCAGCATTAGATGAAGTTCCCTTTGCTCTTTGACAAATACTACAACATTCAACAAATAATCTAATATCTGATTGCATTTTAGGCCAAAAAATAAAAACTTTTCACCTGATCCAATGTTTTATCCATCCCAAAGTGACCTCCTAGTCCACCACAATGTTTTTCCTTTATGATGTTCTCCCTTATGGAACACCTAGGAACACATAATTGGTTGCCTTTGAACAACAACCCTTGCTGCAACAAACACTCAGAAAAATCAGAATGATAAGAGTCTAAAAACTGTGAACAAACTTCATATACCTCCTTGAAATCCTCATCATCCTGGTACATATGTTTGAGAGCATCAATCCCCACACTTTGCAACTGAATTTCTTGAACCATGCACACCCTTCTACTCAATGCATCTACCACTTTATTGGCCTGCCCCTTCTTGTGTTTGATGGAAAAAGTGTATGCTTGGAGTTGTTCAACCCATTTCATATGCTTGTGATTGAGTTTCTCCTATGAATTAAAAAAACTAAGTGCATGATTGTCAGTGTAAACAATGAATTCCTTAGGCAAGAGATAGTGCCTCCATTTTTCAAAGCTTGCACCATTGAATACAACTCCAAGTCATAAGTAGAATACTTTCTCTTAGCATCATTCAATTTTTCACTAAAGAAGGCAACTGGTCTACCCTCCTGACTCAAGACAGCCCCTATAGCAAGGTTACTAGCATCACACTCCACCACAAACAACTTGTTAAAATCAGGTAAAACAAGAATGGGCTGTTGTGCTACTTTTTGTTTCAGAATTTCAAAAGAATCATTGGCTGCGTTTGTCCAAGAAAACTTACATTTCTGCCCCCCTTTGATGGTATCCAAAATAGGTGCACAAATATGGCTAAAACCCCTTATAAAATTCTTGTAGAATGTTGCCAAATCATGAAAACGTTTTACATCACCTGCTGTTTTAGGAGTTGGCCATGACAAAATAGCCTCTACCTTTGTTGGATCCATCTTCAAACTACCTTGGGAAATGACAAAACCAAGATAGGTGAGTTCTTCCTTCATGAAGACACTCTTCTCCATGTTGGTCATCAATTGTTCATCATGCAACCTCTTCAAAAGCTGATCCAAGTGCTGCAAATGTTCTTCCTTGGTCTTGCTAAAAATAAGAATGTCATCAAGGTACACCACAACAAATTTGCCAATGAAATCCTTCAACACTTCATTCATGAGAGGAATAAAAGTACTTGGAGCATTAGATAGACCAAATGGCATCACCAACCACTCATAAAGACCCTCATTTGTTTTGAATGTTGTCTTCCATTCATCCCCTTGCTTTATCCTAATTTGATGATACCCACTCTTAAGATCAATCTTAGAGAAGTATCTAGCCCCTCCCAAACAGTCCATTAGGTCCTCAATCCTTGGCATGTGGAACCTATATCTTATAGTAATCTTGTTAATGGCTCTAGAATCCATACACAACCTCCATTTACCATCCTTTTTAGGGGCTAGGACTATTGGGACAACACATGGGCTAAGGCTCTTTCTTACCAATCCCTTATCCATCAACTCTTGCACTTGCTCGGAAATCTCTTCATTTTGAGAAGGTGTCTTCTTGTAGGCTACTTTGTTTGGCAAAGTAGACCCTAGTATGAAGTAAATTTGATGGCTTATGTCCCTAATAGGTGGTAATTCATTAGGCATCTCCTCTACCATGATACCCTTATACTTCTCTAACAATTGCTGCACCTCCTTGGGAACCTCTTCCTCACTAGGACCATGCAACTTATGACTATTTTTAGGCTTCAAAATCAGGGCATACCCTTGGGTTCCTTCCCCCTTAAGGGTGTTTAGAAACTCTTTACCACTCACAATCATGACACTTGACCCAACACTCTTCTCTACATTCTCATCCGGCAATGGATCCATTCTATACTTCCTACCATTCTTGGTTATGATGAAGGAGTTAGTTTTACCATCATGTTGGGATTGGACATCATATTGCCATGGACATCCTAACAGATAATGACAAGCATCCATGGGAATTATATCACACAAAATCTTGTCCTTGTACTCCCCTATCTCAAACTCTACCCAAGATTGTTCATCTACCAAAACTTGTTGCCCCTTATTCAACCATGATACTTTATAAGGACTAATATGAGGAAGTCTTTTTAATTTCAACTTGTCTACCATTTCAATGGAAACCAAATTTTTAGTTGAACCTAAATCAACAATTACCTTGCAAATCTTACCATAGGCCTTGCATGTCCTGAATAATGTCTTCCTTTGAGGGGGTTCTTGTGTTTGAGGCACCTTCAACATGGTTCTCCTCATCATCAAACTTTCGCCTTCATGGACTGGGGTTGCACTTCCAATTGGAGAGTTAACACTTTGGCAATCTTCCTCTTGGATCAACTGGTTCCTTCTCTCTCCACCATGAGAGCTTGAGGCTTGTTTCTTAGGACATTTGAAGGCTGGATGTCCCACTTGGTTGCAATTGTAGCACCTTCCTATGAAGACATTAGGACCTCTCCCTAGTCCACCATATCTACCCCTTCCATTGGGTCTCCTTCCTCTAAAGCCTCCTCTAGAACTTGATTCTCCACTTTGTTCTTGGGAACTAGATTCCCCTTGACTTCTTTGGGACTGATTTTTGCATCCAAAACTATCCCTACTTCTGAAATTTCTGCTACCTCTTCCTCTAGTTTGCTGCTCACCTTTCCTCTTCAACTTCTCTTTAGCCATCAATGCCATTTGAAAAAAATTGTCCAAGGTTTCAGGGGTTAGTATACTGATTTTATCTTGTATACTAAACTTCAAACCATTTAGATACCTTACCACTTTACCTTTTTCATCCTCTATGTATCCACAATGAGGAGAGAACTTGTGAAACTCCTCAGTGTAGGTGGCCACATCCAAATCTCTTTGTTTGAGATTTTGCATCTTCTTGTAGATATTCACCTCATAGTCTGATGGAAGGAATTGGGACTTGATCCTCTCCAACATTCTGCTCCATGAAGAGATCATGCTCTTCCCATTCTTTACCCTCTCACCTTGGGTGTAATTCCATCATGTGAGGGCAACACCTTTGAGTTTAGTTTTTACAAACTTCACCCTCTTGTTCTCAGGAACTTCTTTGTATTCAAAGTAATTATTTAGGGCCTCAATCCAGTCCATAACTTCATCAGCATTCATCTTGCCACTAAACATTGGAATCTCCATCTGAGCCCTCTGAAGAATCTTTACCACTTGCCTTGATGGCTTCAAGGAAATATTTCTGATCTGCAGGTACCTCTACCTCTTCTTGATCTTCTTCTTCCTCATCTTTTTCTTCTTCTTCATTAGAACCTTCATCTATCCTCTTCCCTATCCTCAATGCCTTCAACTCTGCTTGGAGTGCTTCCTTGACTCCACTCTTAATCTTCTCTTCCATCTCCTTGAACTTCATAACCACCTCAGTGGTCATCCCTTTTGGAGGCATGTTGCTAGCCTCTCCTTCACTCTCCTTTGCTGACATATACCAGGTCTTACACAACCAAAAATAGAACCTTTTATGGCTCTGATACCACTACGATGTAGAGCACTTAGGATAGGTTAAAGATTCCACTGTTTGATAAGACTTTCTCCTTGACATTCAAGAACCAAATTCATGGATCATCATACAAAAGTGGGAACAACAGTTAGTTTCTTTGAAACTAGCATGTAAAGACTTGTTTGACATACCAAGGGACCCATCCAGACCATTGGTTAAGGTTTAGCAAGTTTGGGTTTGGGACTTCCTTCACAAACCTAATGGAATCCTTGTAGCCCTTAAAATAGCAATAGTCGGCAATAACTTTTGACACAAGTCTGCAAACTTAGATCTTAGACAATCTTGAGATACCCTTTTGGATTCCCTACAACATATTTTGGATTCTTAGGGTTTTAGTGCTCTATGATGGACTGCAACAGGTTTGACATATACTATTCCTCTCTATATACTCCTAACACATGGTTTTGCTAGGTTTTCTCAAACAAACTTCACTAAATCCAGTTCCCTGCCCAAGATTCTTGCATAACATGAAAGAACAACCAACATTGAATCCATTCCACTGATCTAGGAGGTTTAGAACCAGTGGAATGGTGAGGAAATTATGATCTTCTGTCAGAAACCCTAGGTGAGGGTTTATCAACCCGTTTTCAAAAAATTGCAAATATATATACTCTACAAATGTTTCAAGAAATCAAACTACATGCATTTGAAAGGTTACTCACAATGCTTTCAATCAATCATAATATGTACTCACCATTCATCCGTACAGTTGTACTAGGTGGCTTGGAATAGTGACTGAAATAGTAAAAATGGCAGAAAATAGGATTTTACTTCCTTATTTCTCCTTCCAACTTACTCTTCTTAAATCAATGATCATGTTCATGGCTTTTTAATCCTACATACATCTTGATATACCTCTTGGAATGTAGTTTTAATTGATGGGAAGGTCTATAACTACTCTTCAACCATCGCTGCCCTGTTTTGTCAGCATTTGTCACTTAATGACATGGATTTGCATTATGTTTACAAGTGTATTGTCCCTGTTTGGGATGCTTAGATTGTTTTTCCAAGAGTGACAAGCCTTTGACAAGGCATTCAACCCATGACTACCTCCTACATGCCATAAAAAGGCTACAATCATGAGAAACTTATGACTGCCCCACCTACACTATTGACATCAACATGGCATCCATTTGCAATGGCCCTTATTACAATGTATGAAAATGGTCTTCAAGACCTTATTGAATCAACAAGACAACATGAACAACATGAAAACAAGACAAAACTCAACATGAATCTCCTTGAATCACTTGGTGCTCCTACACCACCAAGCATTTATTATGTTGGCTTTACAATATGAGGTGTCATTCCAACTTGGTGGTGATTATTCTCCTATAAGATAGTTAGGTATACTTCATGGTAGAGCCTTCATCTCATAAGAACACATAAAACCAAAACCTTTGAACACTTGGTTTTGGGTAGCGCCAAAACTCTAGAAATGGATATCCATTTTTTGCTGCCAAAACGGATATCCGTTTTGTCACAAAACATATATCCGTTTTGTCACAAAACAGATATCTGTTTTGGTTGTTGACTTTTCATGGATTCTAACATGTTTTCATGTTTCAGTCTCTTCTTTGAACTTCACTCATCGTGCTGACAACTTTTTTTTAATGCAAAATTGATAAAACGAAAAGGGTTTATAGGGGAAATTGACAGCTTTCTAAAAATATAAGATTTTCTTTGTTATCATTTTATTAAATAATTATTAATAATTTTCTACATAGTGTGTGTTTGAAATCCTGATGGACACACTAATTGAAAAACATGAATAACTTTCAAACCGTTTCACCTTTTTCAGATCCGAAAGATGTGTCACACTCTATGCTTTGTTGGCTATAGGATTAAAAAAAAATTAAATTCTGATTTTTTTGATTGAGTTAGGTTGGCTGGAAAATTAGTTTTTAGTTTTTAAAAAAAGTCACAGTAGAAATATCATAACTAATTATTTTATTAGAAAAAAATTTCAAAAAAATATGCGTCACATCTGGGCATGAGTCCTCTACTTATTTTGAAAGTTTAAAAAAAATATATTTTTTTACTCATAATTAGGTTGGCTAGACAGACACCCACTTTTTATTTTTTCTGAAAAATTTAATAGTTGTTCATTGAAATATTTATTTTTCACTAAGTAAGTTTATTTAAAAAAAAAAGAAATAGTAGCCCATAAACTAGATTCAATTCTCTACAAATTTTGTTGTTACATCTTTTTCAAATTGTGTAGATAATCCATTCAAATTTTCACATGAACTTGATTAAGTCTGATTTTTTGTATTTTCATTGCCACTTAGAGGTATAGTTTGGCCTATCATGATCCTGCACATACCCTATGCACTCAATTGTGTCCTCCAAGTCTACAAGATTGGACTCACAAAACAAACCTGCAATGTCTGTCAAGTACTCATCCCAAGTAGCTATCTCTAGAAGACAATGAATGTCCTGCTACTCTGAATCAATAGGAGCCATGGATGTAGTAGTACCGGTATCATCAGAAACAATACTCGATGTAGGAGATGGAATATCAACAGATGTCTCTAGAACCTCAGTTGAAAGAATACCAAGATTCACTTGACCATATTGAATCTCCTCAAAAGTATCCACACTAGATGCATGAGTGTGTACATCAGCCGATGGAAGAATAGGAGCAAAATGTGAGAAGGTGTACACTTGAGATTCGTGAGATCTACCTCCCCAACTGCAACAATATCTTTTCTATGCAAATCCTGAATAATCACAGAATTTGGTGTGAACTAAACACTCTTTCCTTCCCCACCATGTGTGATCTGATAGATAGAAAGGATATTTGTTGACAATGAAGGAACACAAAGGACATCATTGAATGATCCTTTTCCTATGTCAATAGATCCTTTCCCACAAACACGCATTTATGTGTTGTTGGCCATCAGGATGTTTGGTGATGAACAAGTCTCAAATGAAGAGAACATACTCTATGATGAAGCCATATGATGTGAAGCTCCAGAATCAAGGATCCATCTCCCTGACTTGGAATCTACAACTGCAACAAATGCTTTCACCTTTTGTTTCTCTGACTTTAGATTAGAAGAAGATGATGAACCTTTTGACATAGTTAAAGGCAAATTGATTTTATTCTTTGTTAAAAGATGCTTCAACTCATCAATTTGTTTTAAATAATATTGATGTTCATCATGCCCTGATTTCTTGCAATATGCACACATGGGCTTCTCCTTTTTAGATGATTCCCCTTTCGAGGAAGAAGATTCAGATTCTTTATGTGGCAAGTGTTCTTTTTCTTCTTTTGTTTCTATTCAAGATTCCTTGATTCTTTCTGTACCTTAGGCTCACTAGCCACCAATGCTTGAAACTTAGAAGACTTGATGAGTCCCATTTGAATTAGTTTTGCTTCCTCTTGGATTAGAAGATTTGAAAAATCATCAAAAGTAGGCTGAACATATGCAGCTCCCATAGAAAGTTGATTGGTGTGAAAGTCACAAACAAATATTGAATACTCAGGACCAAGCTTTGATAACACATTTAGAATCAACTGTAAATCATCCTTATCAATTTTGCAATCCTTTAACTGTGTTTTGAGTTGCTTAATCTTGGAGATATAGTCTTGGATGTGGTTGAAACTTTTAGGATCAAGATTCATCAAATCATTATCAATCTGATAACAACTAATATTGTCAGTTTTACCATATAATTTTTCAAAAGTCTCCCAAGCCTCCTTAGGTGTCTTGCATGATTCAACATGAAATTGTAAATCAATAGAGACAAATGAACAAATGTACCCAAGAGTTTTCTCATGATTGATCTCCCACAAAGCTTTTTGCATCAACATCAGTAGGTTTGGGAATAGATTCTTTTACATAGCCTGTGAAACCTTTTCCCCTTAGATAATTCCATACTGATTGTTTCCATGATGCATAATTATATGGAGTTAGGAGTTCAATGTTATGTTTCCCCATTGTAAGAACACACAACAAAGAAAGAATGCAATCAATCACCACAAGATCACCCCCCTACCCCCCCAAATTCACTCAATCAATGACCCCCCCCCCAAAAAAAAATATGATGGTGGCACTTTATAATTAGTGTGTTTACAATTCTGGAGTTGTTTTCCAAAGTTTTATAATGTCCAAAATTGGACCCAAATACTGAAAGTACAAAATAATCTCAGAATCAAAACCTAAAAATAGCACCAATATGTAGTGCTCAGAAAAATATCAACTTTCAAAAAAATAATCATCTCGATCTGAGGTCATATGTGAAAGTTACATCCATTTGAAGTTTAAAAAATGAGGGTTGTCCTTTAGATCTGATGAAAAAACTAATTTTCTAGAAAATACGTATCACTTGAGCAAAAATTGATCACACCATTGCAAAGCTTGCGAAATTCTGTCCTAAATAAAAAAAATTGCTCACAAAACGGAGCCCGAATGACTGAGTTAGAGGCCTCCGAAGTTCATGTGCAAAAACCAAAACTCCAATGGTGAAGGGGGGAAAAGGTCAAACTCCACCTACTGACGTCAACATGATGTCAGCGCCAAAGTTGGAAAAACTGCCGCCAAGTTTGGAGAAGACACCAAATTTAGTTGTTTCCAAATAGTTTAGAACTCTGCCAAAAATAAGATGATCACCTACTAAAGATGGACCTTCACCAAAATTGGTGAACTGCTAAAAAATAAACCACCAAATTTAGCGGTGGTGCCAAAAGCTTGGCATGAAAGCCAAGGCACACAGGTCACAGAGGGTGCAGTATGGAAGGCATAGGGTGTGAATTTTTTTATTGATTTTTACAGATGCTGACCTTTTTTTGTTTGAATTTTTTAATTATGCTGATAAGCATTCCCTATGTGAGTAGCACACGAGAATTATATAGATCAATGACCCATATTGAAAGGACTATCATCAAAAACATCTTGACCATTACTTTTTCAAAGAATATCATAAATGATTAAAACCAAAAAAAGTTCACTTCACTTTTTGCTTTGAGAGTAAATTGTTATTATTTTAATTATATTTTTTCTACTCGAATCATGCGTGAAGGGGACTCAGCCATTGAGTTAGAAATATTAAATGGTGTAGAGTTTAGAAAATTTTCCGTCCTGACTTTTTTTTACGGCGTGAGAGAATTGTGAGCACTATAATGCTCACATATAAAAGCCTATCGACTATTTATGCAACTGGATTACTTTATACAAGATATTTCCACACCTTATCCAAGTGAATATAGATTTAATGAGAACTCTTTATGTTCTCCTTTCCACTATGGCCATAAAATATCCATGTAAGTAAAATAAAAAAGTTCACGTAGTATTTCTGTTGTTGAAATGGTGTTTCTTCTTGACGCCTCAAAACTTTGATAATTTATTTATTGCCGGGTCGATTGCTAATATGTCTATGATGTCATCACTATTGTGGGTGGAAGGGCCTTGATCAGACTTCCTTCATTGAACCAACCACTCTAGTTATGATGGAGAGGTGTAGGTGGGATGGTAAGGATGGGGAGAACCCATATAGATGGTGTATTGTCTGTTACTGCGAGTGATGGTTGGATAGATGGATGGATGTTGAGGTTGATGGTTCATTGTATCTTGACCATCATCACCATATATATCTCTAGGGTGCTAGTTTGCAATATAGGGCCCTTAGTCGAGTGCCACTCTATCTAGTGCCCACTCATTTCTTATCCTCCTAGTGCCCACTCATTTCTTATCCTCCTAGTGCCCACCCATTTATAGATAATAGAGGATGCCTCGAAAATTTGATAATTTATGTATTTATTTAATATGTTGAATTTAGTTAGCTTGATATTATAGTGGCCTTAATAAGTAGTCTGTCTACACCTTAAATGTCACAATTTGAGATCAAATTGGATTGTGATTTCTTTGAAATCGAATTGTTATCAAATGTTATCAATCAAAGAGAGTTGACATTCTTTTAGGCACAACCTACTCCACCAACCCATTTTTCTATTTTTGTCACACCACAGTCACTCCTAATGACATCCATTACAGTAGCTCCAGTCGAAGATTTACTCACTTAGAAGCTCAGAGCTTAGTGTATTGGGGCAGGCAACAACGTTATGGATTTCCTCCTCTTTAGTGAATTTGTTAATGTTTCTGATCACGAGTTTCATGCCCACTTTCAAAAGCTTCTTCCTTTTGTTGGCAACATTCAATTGCAATGTTGACTCTTCAACCCAATTCTCAGGTAATGGTGGTGTGTAGGGTCATTGTAGGCCACGTGCAGAGGAAGGACTGAGAAGAAAAACCCACCTCAAAAATATTCAGATGGTTTTACTACTTTGGGCTGAAGTGACTCTTAATGCTCCACTCTGCTGCAAATTTTTTATGAAACTTTGTTTTGGCTAATAGGGTATTGAAATTTCTTTATTGGGTATCTGCAGAAGTGGGAGAAGCTGATATTTGCACTGTTGGGTACTAAATTTTTTCTGGTTGGGTAGTGAATATATAAATATATGGTGGCTATTTGTAAAAATGGAAGAGAAAACCTTGGAATATTTAAATCACGTTAGCAAAAATGAGAACTTGAAGGATGCCTTACTCTGCAATGGTGGAATTACTTGCCAATTTCCCCTCCTAATCCGAAAGGAATATAAACATATAGTCATAATCCTTGCTTTGCGAGCACATTCTTGCATTAGTATCAAATGGATGTAAGATGAATCGAAACACATGGACAGATTTTATTTTAAGTATTTAAATATATATTTTTAAATATGGTGAAGTTAACCATGGTTAGTTTTATTTATTTCCTACTTTTTCCCTGGATTAGGACTGGAACCTTGGAATTCTTCAAGGAATATAACTTTGTTTTCAACTTCTACCAATGGCTGATTTTTTCAATAAGTGTAGTTATGTCTACAACCCCAAAGCCGTCCTTCCCTACTTTGTTGTGATCTACAAAATTTCACAAGAATGAAATTTATATTGGTTTCAAAATGCATTAAATGCCATTTACTATTGTAACAATGGAATCCATTCTCCTAATTTCAGATTGGTCGGATATTGATTCTTGAAGCACCCCCTACCAGTCTTGACATGAAATGGAACGATGTGTTCTCCAAAGAATTGGGAATGCCATTGTGTCTGAGTATAGAAATTGACGCTGCAAATTGTAATCAATTTCAATAAATTTTGAAACAGAGAGACCTCAATTTCAATAAAGTCATAGTGTAGCATTGTTTTAAGGGAATGTGTTCCAATGAAATTAAATAAATACTAACCCCAAGTTACATTACAATAATATTTTTGTGAGCATAAAATAAAATGTTTGTTTTGCTTAATAGAGACAAATAATTGTGCGTCTCTATGAAATGACCAAATTCAAAGTATTTGATTTATTTGCATGTCATTATGAAATGACCAAATCTAAAGTATTTGATAGTTTGGAATATGGGAAAAATTAGAGAAAAAACCCTTAAAAATATTAAACAAATTGGGTCCATATATCTAGTTTTATTTGCACATGACTTGAGGGGAATTAAAAGTTCAACAACTAATGATTGTCAATAGAAGCCCTCTATAACACCCCACCCATTGGGTAACTAAGCAACTAGAAATCCATACCCTCTACATCAATGGGAGCACATGCCCCAATAGAATCAAATCATGGTTGGACAATATCAAACACTCAACAACAATTGATTAGTCTTACTCTTATGTGTACATGTCTCTATACATATGGATAATCTATTAGAATTTCATGCACATGCATTCATTAGTCCCTAGATAGCCTTTATCTATCATGATCCAATCTATCTATTGATCCCAGCTCGCATCCATGGCCACAATGTCATCCTCACGAGCACAAACTTGACCCATCATAATTCAAATTCAAATTTTTAAAAGTTTGGCCAACTAGCCCCCTTCACTTTTTCCACCCAAGGCTAACTAAATACACATTTTTGTAGTTTGATGAAAGACATTTATTGCATTCATTCTACACACTAAATTGTCAAGAAATCTCTCACTCACATTTCGACTATCATTGTAGAGGAATAAATAGTGAAACACTTTAATTTGGTACACTAAAAGGAGTAACAAATCTACATTTTAGTTGTTTGTGTGATGTCTTTAATCTTGCCTATTTCCAAGGGGTTGATTGAGGTGTAGTACCCTCATAGCTTCAATTGTACAACAACCTATCAAAGGTATTTTTCAATACCACATGTGCATGAAAGTTTGAATCTATCATAGTTTAGGACAACTTATTGGTTTCGTCCAAAACATAGTTTGCTTGAATTAGTTTCACCTAAAACTTTTGCCATGTACATATTGCCTAGGTGGTAGGCATGGTTTCATTCAAAACATATTCACTCATTATCAACTCAAACAAAACAAGTTTTCTAGAAACTAAAAGAACATAAAATCCCTCAATATAGAGGTAGGGCCCATGTTTTAAATTACCTTTGGATTGGACAAAAATTTGATGTGACACTTTGAATCGTGATCTAATTTGTGGCACAATGTTTCCAAGCCATCTAATGTTTTTCCACAAACTTCAATTAATGGCCTAGAAACGATAGTGTCATAAATTAGATCATGCTTCATAAATAGCTAAGATCTCAGCTGGAATTGACATCAACTACATTGGGGCAAAAAAAACAAATAAAAGTGGATATAGACAACATATAGCCAACAACAACAAAATAATCCAAAAATGTTAAAACTTTACAAGATACATCTAACAAATTCTACAATTTCTTTTAAAAATTATCAGCGTGCCCATTGAACCTATGGGTCCAATTGCTAGTAATAAAAAAAAAAAATGTGTGTGTGTGTGTGTGGGGGGGGGGGGGTGGGCTATCCCCCACACGTCCCCTTTGAAAAGAGGTCTATGTTGTAAGTCAGCGATGTAAGCGCTTCACAACAGTGCTTCACATTTTTTTTTCTTTTTATTTTTTATTTTGATAAAATTAAAACTTTTACAATATATTTTTTTCTTGAAATTTTATATTTTTTTTTTTGCCAATTTTTTTTATTTTAATAAAAATTACAGAAAATACTTTAGAAAAAACTAAAAAATTTTATTAACAAAAAATTTTCACCTCGATATGCGTGCAAGGGGTACCCGAGCAAAAACTTTTTGCCCCAAATTCAACTTTGTCCAAATTGGACCAAGTATATATGAAAATGGGGGGGTTTTTGGGCCTTCTGGACATGACGGCATAGTCTGTTTTGGCTCAAAATGCTCCTAGCAAAATCTCAATGCTGAATTTCTCCCAAATTTGAGAAGGGGCTACAGATCTGAAAGCTTTGATACCATGTAAGAGTTGCTGATGAACTCAAGCATCTAGGATCACCTACAAAACCAAGATTAACCTTCTACATGAGAGCAACAAGAGGATGAAATATTAGAATATGGTGCAATAACAGAATAATGATATTATCACACTCAAAATGATACAATATGCATCAACACTCCCTTGAACTGACTGAGTTGATATGAGCTCATCTAAACTAGCTAGAAGGGAGAGGTGAGTGCTGATTATATAGCATAATGTGGGTATATAATTCCAAGAGGGGTAATAACTCCCAAATAACCAAATTAGGTGGGAGTTATACCTACTTGGAAAATGCCAAACATGTGGCATAACCTAGTAAAAAAGAGACAAGATAGTGGTTATGTGAGGTGACATAAAAGGCCAAAAGATGGTGTGAGACTCAACTACCCAAGTGTGGGTGAGAGTGACACATGTAATCGATGGATTATGCCACGTGTCCTCACATAAACCATGTCTCATATAACCTGAGTATGCTTAATAATGTGTAGGAAAAATAAATATTAAAAAACCTACACTAACATTAAGTAAGATGATGGGGCATCAATTTCCTCTTGTTTTCCCTTAGGAATGAGTTTATCACCACGTAGTTAATAATGACTCCTAATGATCTAGTTTCAATACTTTCAAGATAAACATTGTAGAAGTCTTCCCAAATATTTGGTCAAAATTCTTTGTAAAATTTGACAGAAGACCATCGATTCTAGGACTTTTTCCAAAGCCATATTAAACATTAAGTCCTCAATATCCTCCAAAGAAAGTTTTTGATCATTAAAGGTTCTATACTCAAGATCAAATTTGTGGGGTATATAGCTTGAATGAGGTGATAATTGGTTGGTGAAAACTTATTTATAATATTCATGGATGGTTTTCAGGATGACATCATGGCTAGAATAAGATGGATGATCAGTAGTTTTTATGATTGAGATGTGCTCTTTTCTATATTTATATGTTGAATAAAAATTGGAAGAAAAATTTAGATCCCTTATTACCATCTTCTATCCATTAGAGTTGGGCTTGCATTTGATCACCTTTTCCCTTATAAAAAGCCAACTTCCAAAGAAAATATTTTATGTGAGAAATTGATTATTAGATGGGGATACTAAGAGGGTTGTTGTCCAAAGGTTTTCTTTCATGTTCAAGTTGCCCTTTAAGAAACTTCTTAAGTCTCTAAAATTTAGCCACAACTCTCTTTTCCATAATCATGAAGAAAAATAGTACACTGAGTGATGGTTCTCTCCCACTAGTTGATCCACCTATCATGTTGAAGTTTAGGTTCAATATCAAAGTAGCTAAAAGGCCATCAATGTAGTCTTAGTTTTGAAAATAGGTTACATTCAACTTAAAGGGAATTTCATTAGGTAGAGTAGAGGGTCTAAAGAAGGATATGGTGGTGAAGATGGGGAGGTGGTTTGAAAGGGTGGTTTTCAAGTCAAGATGAACTAAGTGGACCCATAGGACATTCTTTAATACTGGTTTATTTAATTGTTTAAGAAGTGATGTACTTTATTTTAATGATGTACTAGGTTATCACTTATTGCAATAGAAACATTAGAGCTTTCACCTTAATTTGTAGGCTTTCTAACCTTATTTTTTTGGGTCTCTTTTCACCATGTGCATTCCTTAATGCAGTGTGCTTCTTTTTTTTAAAAAAATTCAATTTGATTCAACTGTCATCTCAATATTTATTTTATGTGATTGACCAATGGGGTTTGATAGTTGGAGTTTTGTAATTTTAAATAAATTTTAGTGTGTGTTAGCTTGTATATATTTTTATGTATAATTTTCTATTATATTCTTTTATAAATAAAATATATTACACCAATTCATTAAAAAATATATGGAATAAGATTATACTCAAATTTTTAGGTAAGGTAGAGTTTTAAATACAAAAAAGGTAAAAAACTATAATTGTGGTCAAAGCGCTATGCAACAAGAGTTATAAAACCAATGGGAGGAGGTGGTGAATCACAACTAGTGGGTTTCCCTAGCCATCCAATAGGTTCGAGCACCTTGTAATGGCTTCTTTTTCCCTTTGTTCTTCATCAAGATGTATTCCATTCTTCATAGGAGATGGTCCCTTGTAGGAAGGAGAATGTGGAACATGTGTAATAATTGAAAGAGCATTAAAACACTATTTAATAAGAGTGTATAAATGAAAAACTTTCAAGGCAACCTTTTTAACTTGTACCTGAATCAACAAAAAATGTTAGAACAAATCATAGACTTAAGATACAAAGGAAAATGAAATTCAATAAGAATTCTTAAAAAAAACACTCCCCAAATACTAAATAAAATCTCCACTCTTAAACTATGCTAACATGTAATTTGGTTAGAAAATATATTTGGAAGAGCCTATCAATCCGATGTATTGTAAATTCAACTTAAGTTGAAACCAACAATTGGACCCATATGTTGAATAGGCACATTGATAATTTTTTGATATTACATGATGAATATTAATGAGCATGTTTTAAACTCCTATCATATTTGAAATGAAGCATTTAAAAGAGTTGATTGTAATCTATGGAAGCACACACAAATGGCATGGTAATTTTAGACTTGTGGGTGACTGACCAATATTTGTCTAATTATACTTAAAACTATGCATTAAAATACCAAAAGATCATTTGTGTACTAAGAATTATGTTGGTGGCTACTAGCGACATCTAGTATTTGGTCTTCATATGTAGGATATCATTCAATCTTCAATTGCTCAAGAGAACCCATCAAGTTTGGTAACAACTCTGCTTGTTTGATCACCTACCTAAAAATTGGTTATGCAATCATTAGTGTTTTAAGTCCATACTACTTCGAATTGATAAAACTCCTAAGCTCATGCTATTTACCCATGTCTTGGCCACCAAGATAGTGCAAAGTTTATAGAGATAAAAAAGGATGGCACTTATTCATGGTTGAGACTTGTTGACCATTTTATGGTCATCATAAAAAAGAGTTCAAAACCTAGCTCCATCTCTGCCCAATGGTTTAAGATTAATATAAAATGAGTTGTGGTAGCCAACAAGAAAAGAGGAAATTAGAAAATTTGGCATAGAAACATATCTTCCTCAATCATCAAAGGTCAATAAAAATTAAATGAAATCCAATCAACATAGTGGTGTGCAGTATTCTCTAGCATGGTAGAAATAAAAAGAAGAATTTGGGTTTTATTCTCAAAGTGTGCAGCTACCATTAGATTTGAAGACAATCAACAACTTGTGGGAGTTGCAAAGACTTTCAAAGGAAAGTATAAATGAAATGTCATGCCATTGACTCAACCTCCCAACTTAGCAAAAAGAAAATAAATATTTAAATACACAAAGAGTTATGATTTATGGGAAGTAAAGAAATTAAAGTGTGGGATTATTTTAATATGCCAAATGAAGTGTTGGGACCCACAAGAAACTTCCCAATATTTTATAATCCATAGTCATTACTTAATATTCTCACAGATTGATGGAGAGATCAATAGCTTGAGGGAGTTTCCAAAGCTTGGTAAGGAAAATACAAAGTAAATGCATGCCATTGGGTAAAGTCTCCAACATGGAAAGAAATAAGTAATATTTAATTATTGTTGGAGATAAAAGAAAACTATGGGAATGTAATTAAATGAAAGTTATGTTATATTTTTAATATGACAAGACAAGTGTTGGGGCCCACAAATATCTTTATTAAATAATACTTGTGTATTATTTAATATTTCCGCAAAAGTAATAAATCTCTATTGGTAATAAATTTACTCCAAGAAATAAAAGGTTTTTAATATTATTTTAATCAATATGATTAAAATAATCATTGCAGGAGTCCACTCCAACATCAAAGGAAAATATCAAAGCCAAATCCCACCGTTTGTTGGAGAGATGTCACACAACATATTAAATATTATTTTAATCATCTGATTAAAATAATTGCTTGGGAACTAGTCTACAAGCCAAAGCCACTCTGCCAAGTTTGCAACCAATCATGTCAGTTGTACAAATCAAGCTCCAACACTCTAAAGGTTTTCCTAGGAATTAAAGTTATGTTATTTTAATATTAAAGTTTACTTTAGTATTAAAACATTTAATGAGTGGGCTACATGTATTTTAATTATTAAAACTTAATAGTTTTAATGATTAAAGGGAGTGTAAATGATTTAAACAAAAAAAAAGTCTAAGAGGCAAGATAAAATCATTTATAGAGAATATTTTTGATGGAAAAACAAAGAGGATGAATAGTAATTATTTTAATATTTAATATGTCACAAATAAAAATAAGTAAAAAAGGTAAACCTGCAGGTAAAAAGTTTCACATAGAGGTGAGAGGAGGAAGGGAAATTAATTACACAAAAAAGTCAAAAGAGGGAAAATAATTAACAAAAGTGGATAAACTTATTTTTAGCATGGAAACGATTTATTTATAAAATATAAAGTTTGCGACAAAAGAAATGTGCAGCAATAAAAAATATCTTTTACAGGAGGTGAAGTATGCATGAAATAATCCAAGTGTTGGCAAAGATATTTTTATAAGGAAGTAAATGTGGGAATCAAAGGAGTTAATTATTTTTTCAGAGATGTTTAAGATTTGATCTCTAAAATATTTTGAGAAGAATGCTTGTACAAATAATACTAGAAGAATTGATAAGCTATCGACATCTATAGTGAAGCATTGAAAGCTACAGTCACATGTCACCTACTGCAAATTTCCCCCTGTTTCTTTTCCTTATTTTCTTTCCTTTTCTATATATACTTGAGAAATTGAGTTTAAACTTCTTGGTTCTTGGTTACTAGATGTTGGTTGAAACATTTTACAACAACACTCTGTTTTTGTAGTTTTTTGGTCACTTCGAGAAGGATTGGGTGAATATTTCTGGGTAGAGCTAGCTACTTTGTGCTTCTCTAAACCTTTGGACTATTATATCTCTCTCTGTAACCTCATGATGGTCAATACAAATGATTAATCTTCCTTTACCTCTTGTGTTGTTGTTGGGTGTGTTTATTTTGGAGATTGGGATGTAGTTGTTTCTGGTTGTTCTATTTTGCCTGGAAATGTTCTTTTTTTCTTTCCTTTATCCTTCTCTTGTTTGGCTCAAGGGGAATATTTGTATTTGTTTCCATTAATGAGTTATGTTGCACTACACATAATCTTAAAATCATACCATGACATTGATTTATGAGGCTATTAGTCAAGAAGTTTCGACTCATAGTTGGTGTGCATGAAGTATTGTGATTGTCATGCATTTTCTTAGTCTCATTATTGTTGATTATGATACCATGAGTTGATAAGCTCTAGTCAGATGGTGGTAGGATGCCTACTCTTGTCTTATGGCCTTTCATGCTTTTTGTATTTTACTTTCAACATTCTTCCCTCTTCCTTTTTCCCCTTAGGTTAGAGTTAGCTCGGAGTAAGCGGGGAGTATACCCTAGCTCCAGAGATTGGTTTGTAGGTCACGTCCCACATCTGCAAACCTTTTCATTATTGGTGGTCATGCCTATCAAAGTGCTTTTGTGCACCAAGACCTCGGTTGCATGAAAAGACCATCAAGACCTGATCAAAATACACATGTTATAATAAAGTATAGAAATAAAAACCATATTTTGTTTCAATCTATCTAGGAATTTTATGATTGGAGGGCTCCATATGACCACTAACATTTGTAATATACAAGTAGATATGGCACAAGAATATGTGATTAGAGTTGAAACATTTGTATGGTTGAGTTCAATATTTGAAATTTAGGGTTGAATCCTCTATTTTCTTTCTATAAGTAGTAATCCTCTTTAGATCCAACTCTAAGATGGAATAATAAAAGCCTCCCACAACTAAACTTTCTTAGCAAAGTTATTGGAGTTATTATGTGTTTTTGAGTTTTGGGGAAGAAGATGTGAGAAAGACTCCGTTTAATCATCTCTTCGAAGTTCTCTTTGTAGAAAGATTTTACATATATAAAAATGATGATGAATTGTAAAAGGGGAATAGATTTGGTTAAGCTTGGAAATACCAATTTAGAGTAGTGTGATATGAAGTCTATGTAAATTAAAACTCTATTAGTGGTAGATAATTTTTCTATAGTCAAATCCTTTATTACATGGAAAATGATACAAAATATATGTGGTTAATTAACTGTAAATTGTTTATAGGGTAGATATTAGTGTAATAACTTTTATTTGTTTGTAAGATAAAAATTGGTGCAATAACCTTTATAGAAAAATATTTGAAAAATAATTAGAACTAAAATCCATGTATCAACTTAGCCAAAATTTTATCTGTTTGAAATTTATTAGAACTAAATTCTTAATAATTTATTAGAACTAAATTCTATCTCATTTGAAACATGTATCATAGTTGATCTCAACATGAATGTACCTTAGGGGTTTGTTGGAATTAAAATCCATGTAAAAATGCTTAAAGTGGCTCAAATAGTTCTCTTGTGCATGATGGTGTACATGCACTCCAAGTTCTTCGGAATGAATCTACACCTTACACTATTCAAAAATTTGAGTTTCTTTAGTGAAAGATAGTTCATTGAATATTTAGGAAAGATATAGATTTCAGTAATTGCCATAACATGCAACATAGAGATGGAATAACTTGTGCATAAAATATCTCTACATAGTCTATAATGTTGTATTGTAATTGGTAGAGTCAATATGAAATGGTCAAATAAAATAAATATCTTAGAAAATAGAAAATTAGTAATTTAATTGAATTTGGGCTCATAAATTAAAAACAAAAATTAAAACAATCTCATTTAATATTTTTGAAGGATATTGAAGCTAAGAATGAAATTAACACCATTGAAGAATATTATTTAATTTGTAAATTAAATTATTATAATATTAAAAAATATTGAAGGGACCAAAAGGTTGTAGCTCAATTAATTAACCACAATTGGTGACAGTGATCGTATGTTCCTTGATTATGCCATCCACTAAGGTTCAAACCCTAGAGGTGCAATGAGGTTGGGATCAGGCCTTGGGTGACTTTGGTAGAATGGATACACCTCGGTCCTTATATTTATAAATGTATGCTTATTCATCCAAGTTTGACCCTGTGTGACTTTGATCGATTGATTCCCCTACTCATAGCAGGTTAACCAAATAATGACTTATGATTAATAATTGTATGCTTGGGCCAAGTTCAACCACATGTGAGTTTGATGGATTGATTCCCCTACTCATAACAACTTAACCAAAGAATGACTTCTAATTTATAATATTATGCTTACTCATCCAGGTTTGGCCTCATGTGACTTTCACATATTAATTCCTCTAGTCATAGTAGCTTAAGTGAAAAACAACTTCTAAATATATATATATATATTGCACCTCTCCTTATCTTTGGTGGAAATAAAAGAATTGGTTGCCTCCAGTAGTAAGCTGAAATTCCTCCCAACAAATTGGCCCAAAGCTCCTTTAGGCCCCTTTTATGTTTTTAAACCTCTTTTGGAGTATTTTCCAATTCCAACTTTTGAATCCTTTCTTCTTTCTTTTTCTATCTCTGTTTCTTCCTTGTTTCTTTTCCTCTTTAATTCAAGATTCATTCTTCTATGAGTTTCTTTCATCTTTCTTCTGATTTCTTCTTGAGACTTTTCATCACAAAATCATCATTATCAAAATTTGATTGAGCATTTTTTTTATGATAGATTAGTCAAGTCCAAAAAAATTTATCTTTCTCTTCAATCTGAACCTTTTTATTACCCTAAGATCCAATTATTAGTTCCCCCTTCTATTATTAGAATGCCCTACTATTAAATAAACATGTATATATGTATATATACATGTATATGTATATACTTAAATATGTTATGGAGTAAAATGTGTACACTAGCATTTTACACCTAGTCAGACCTAATTTGTTGCCTTTGTTAATCAGGACCTATTTTAACACCTTTATGAGCTTAAAATGATAAAATATCAATCGCAATGAATAAACCTGACAGAATCAACTTAGGACTAGACTAAGTCCACTATATTTGGCACTCCTCAAAGCTTGTCAGCTAAAGGCCTAGGGTGCCCAATCACCTTGGTCCCAATTGGGATCTGATGTAGAGGCACTTGGATAGGTAGAAGGGTTTGACAAAATGACAAGGTTTACTCATGCTCTAAGCCCAAATTCAATGATCATTATACAAAAGTGGGAACAACAGTTAGTAGTTCTAAAACCATCATGAAAAGGTTGACTAGACATGTTATGGGACCCATTCCAATCATTGGCAAAGGCAAACCAAACTCAAAATTAGTACTTGCTTCACAAACCTAAGAAATTGCTTGTAGCCCTAAAAAAGAGAACAATCCTTCATAACTTTTGATACAGACCTTCAAACATAGATCTTGGATAATTAGGAGATACCCATTTGGACTCCCTATCACATATCCAAAACTAGGTATAGGTTGTTTTGGATGGTATGACTCTACCTATAACTCCTCTCAATGGCCTAGAGCCCCAATTAGGCCAAAAATACAAAGAGACCCCTCTAAAATTCATGTACATAACCCAACCAATGATTTGAGCACTTAGTATTGATGTTAAAACTGAGGATTATATGGGTTTTGGGCCTCCAACATGGATTGCAACTGATTGGTCCACTATTGTTCCCTAAAATGCATCTAGACATCACCTAACACATGAAGATGTTAGGTTTCCTCAAAGAAATCTTCTCCTTCTCAAGTTACCTGCATAAAACATGCCATAATCTACTAATACAGACCTACTACAATCCATCCCATTGATCACAAGTAAATCAAATCAGTTGAATGGCAAGAAAATGCATGATTTCTATCAAAACCCTAGTCTAGGTTATGGCAGATAGTTTTCAAAGAACTGCATATTACTCACACACAGAAAAGTGTCAAGACCTCTAACCAAATGAAAAGAAGACTTAGTTCATACCTCCATCATCCCACCAACTCATGCCTTATGACATTGCTATATGGAAGAGTACCACGAGCTGCAACAACGTTTTACATAGAAAATAACAGGAAATCTGAGTTTCTTATTGTTTTTCTCCACCAAATATCTTCTCCATGACTTCTCCCTCTTACAATGAATAGGGAAGTACTTTAAGAAGCATGCCAATTAGTTTGAAATGGTTTAGAAGATAGTTAAGGTCGATGGAAGGTTTGATAACCATCAGACTGTCTCTGTAACTATCCTGTTTTGGACTGCAACAACTTGTTTAGGCATAACAATGCCTTCAAAACACTTGGTAATTACATTAAACCTTTGACAAGGCTTTGACATGCCTTCTAACACTTTTACATACCTTAGCAAGGCTTACAACCATGAAGACTGCCTCCTACATGCCTTAGGAAGGCTTACAAATGTGAGAAAACATATGACTGCCCCTATGACTTTATGACTGCCTCCTATACAATGTATGATTGTATGACTATCCCTTAGGACTTTTAAGACTGCCTCCTATTACAATGTGATTGCATGAGTGCCTATTACAACATGGAATCATGATTACAATATGAGAAGATGGTGGTCAGGACCTTATTGAATCAACAAAACAAAATGAACAACAAAAACAAGACATAAGTCCTTTAGTCTTCTTGGTGCTCCTGCACCATACTCCCCAGGTGGAAAAAGAACTCAAGTCTCTTGAGGAATTAGATCAAAAATTGTGACACCATGCTTCAAGATGTCTTCTTCACTCATCCAAGTGGCATCTTCAATGGGTAAGCCACTCCATTTGACAAGGAACAATTTGTATGTCTTCTTTCTAGTCTTCTTCAAGACCTTGGTGTCAAGAATGCATTCCAATTTCAATGGTTGAGTGGGTGGAAGACCCTTAACCCATTCTTCATCTCCTACTGCTGTCATGTCTACCTCTAAATCTGCATTATGATCACCTTTTAAAGGAAACAAGTCTGAAACATTAAAGATAGGATATATGGCCAAGCCTTGAGGAAGCTTAATCTCATAGGCATTGGTCCCAAACTTGTGCACAATCTAGCATGGTCCTATCTTCTTCATGAGGAGTTTGGTTGGCTGCCCCTTTGGAAGTCTTTCCTTCTTCAAGTGTGCCATGACCAAATCCCCAACCTTCTATTGTACATCTCTCCTTCTCTCATTGGATTTCTCCTTGTACTTGTCATTATTCCTTTGAAGAGTTCCTCTTACATTATCATGGATTTCCTTCATGGCCAATGCAAAGTCCTCACCTTGAGCACTTTTCCTCTCCAATCCATGGAGATCTCTCAATTCAAGAATACCTCTTGGGTGAACACCATAAACAATCTCAAATGGACTCCTTCCTATGCTTCTATTGGTGGAATCATTTTAAGCAAACTCAGCTTGAGGGATGATCATATCCCATGCCTCTCCATGTTGTTTGGTAAGACACCTAAGAAGATTTACCAAAGACCTATTCACCATCTTAGTTTGGCCATCAGTTTAAGGGTGATAGGCTGAAGTAAATGATAATTGATTGCCTAACTTCTTCCACAAAGTGTGCCAAAAGTGGCCTACAAACTTTGGACCCCTGTCAGTCACAATGTTAAGAGGCAAACCATGGATTCTAACAATTTCTTTGAAGAACAAACCAGTAATGTGTGATGCATCATTAGTGCATTTACATGGAAATAAATGAGCCATCTTACTGAATCTATCCACCACAACAAATATACTATCAAAACCTCTTTGAGTCCTAGGAAGACCCAAAACAAAATCCATGCTAATACTTTCCCATGACCTATTAGGAATAGGAAGTGGTTGATATAAGCCAGCATTAGATGAAGTACCCTTTGCCCTTTGACAAATACTACAAAATTCAACAAATTTTCTGATATCTGATTGCATTTTAGGCCAAAAATAAAACCTCTTCACTTGATCTAATGTTTTCTCCTGCCCAAAGTGACCTCCTAGTCCACCACAATATTTTTCCTTTATGATGTTCTCCCTCATGGAACACCTAGGAACACATAGTTGGCTGCCTTTGAACAACAACCCCTGGTGTAACAAAAACTTAGAAAAATCAGAATGATAAGAGTATGAAAATTGTGAACAAACTTCATATACCTCCTTGAAAACTTCATCATCCTGATACATATGTTTGAGAGCATCAACCCCTACACTTTGCAACTGAATTTCTTGAACCATACACACCCTTCTACTCAATGCATCTGCCACTTTGTTGGCCTACCCCTTCTTGTGTTTGATTGAAAAGGTATATGCTTGGAGTTGTTCAACCCATTTCATATGCCTATGATTGAGTTTCTTTTGTGAATTCAAAAAACTAAGTGCATGGTTGTCAGTATAAACAATAAATTCTTTAGGCAAAAGATAGTGCCTCCATTTTTTCAAAGCTTGTACCATTGCATACAATTCCAAGTCATAAGTAGAGTACTTTCTCTTATTATCATTCAATTTTTCACTAAAGAAAGTAACAAGCCTACCTTCTTGACTTAGGACAGCCCCTATAGCAAGGTTACTAGCATCACACTCCACCACAAACAACTTGTTAAAGTTGAGAAAAACAAGAATGGGCTGTTGTGCTACCTTTTGTTTCAGAATTTCAAAAGAATCATTGGATGCCTTTGTACAAAAAAACTTACATTTCTGCCCCCCTTTGATGGTATCCAAAATTGGTGCACAAATATGACTAAAACCCCTTATAAACTTCCTATAAAATGTTGCCAAACCATGAAACCTTTTCACATCACCTATTGTTTTTGGAGTTGGCCATGACAAAATGGCCTCTACCTTTGCTAGATCCATCTTCAAACTACCTTGTGAAATCACAAAACCAAGATAGGCGAGTTCTTCCTTCGTGAAGACACTCTTTTCGATGTTGATCATCAATTGTTCATCATGTAACTTCTTCAAAACCCGATCCAAATGTTGCAAATGCTCTTCCTTACTCCTGCTGAAAACAAGAATGTCATCCAAGTATACCACAACAAATTTTCTAATGAAATCCTTCAACACTTCATTCATGAGACACATAAAAGTACTTGGGGCATTAGATAGACCAAATGGCATCACCAACCACTCATAAAGACCATCATTTGTTTTGAATGTTGTCTTCCATTCATCCCCTTGCTTTATCTTAATTTGATGACACCCACTCTTGAGGTCAATCTTAGAAAAGTATCTAGCCCCTCCCAAACAATCCATTAGGTCCTCAATTCTTGGCATAGGGAACCTATATCTTATGGTAATCTTGTTAATGGCTCTAGAATCCGTACACAACCTCCATTGACCATCCTTTTTAGGGGCTAGGACTGTTGGGACAGCACATGGGCTAAGACTCTTTCTTACCAATCCCTTATCCAACAATTCTTGCACTTGCTTGGCAATCTCTTCATTTTGAGAAGGTGTCATCTTGTAGGCTGCTTTGTTTGGTAAAGTAGATCCTGGTATGATGTCAATTTGATGGCTTATGTCCCTAATAGGAGGCAACTCATAGGCATTTCTTCTACCATAATCCCCTTATACCTCTCTAACAATTGCTGCGCCTCCTTAGGGACTTCTTCGTTACTAGGATCATGCAAACTAGGACTATTTTTAGGCTTCAAAATCAAAGCATACCCTTGGGTTCCTTCCTCCTTAAGGGTGTTTAGAAACTCTTTACCACTCACAATCATGACACTTGACCCAACATTCTTCTCTACATTCTCATCAGGCAATGGATCCATTCTATATTTTCTACCATTCTTGGTTATGATGAAAGAATTAGTTTTACATCATGTTGTGATTGAACATCATATTGCCATAGACATCCTAATAGAAAATGACAAGCATCCATAGGAATTATATCACACAAAATCTTGTCCTTATATTCTCCTATCTCAAATTCTACCCATGATTGTTCATCTACCAAAACTTTTTGCCCCTTATTCAACCATGATACTTTATAAGGACTAACATGAGGAAGTCTTTTCAATTTCAACTTGTCTACCATTTCAATGGAAACCAAATTTTCAGGTGAGCCTGAATCAACAATTACCTTGCAAATCTTACCATAGGCCTTGCATGCTATCCTGAACAATGTCTTCCTTTGAGGGGGTTCTTGTGTTTTAGACACCTTCAACATGGTTCTCCTCATCATCAAACTTTCTCCTTCATAGACTGGGGCTGCACTTCCAATTGGAGAGTTGACACTTTTGCAATCTTCCTCTTGGATTAATTGGTTCCTTCTCTCTCCTCCATGAGAGCTTAAGGATTACTTTTCAGGACATTTGAAGGCTGGATGTCCCACTTGGTTGCAATTGTAGCACCTTCCTATGAAGACATTAGGACCTCTTCTTGGTCCACCAAATCTACCTCTTCCATTGGGATTCCTTCCTGTAAAGCCTCCTCTAGAACCTGATTCTCCACTTTTCTCTTGGGAACTAGATTCCCCTTGACTTCTTTGGGACTAATTTCTACCTTCAAAACTGCCCCTACCTCTGAAATTTCTACCACCTCTTCCTTTATTTTGCTGCTCACCTTTCCTCTTCAACTTCTCTTCAACCCTTAATGCCACTTGAAAGCATTTTTCCATAGTTTTAGGGGTTAATAAACTGATTTCATCTTGGATATTAAACCTCAAACCATTTAGATACCTTGCCACTTTACCTTTTTCATCTTCCATGTACCCACAACGAAGAGAGAACTTGTGAAACTCCTCGGTGTAAGTGGCCACATCCAAAGCTCTTTGCTTGAGATTTTGCATCTTCTTGTAGATCTGCACCTCATAGTATGATGGAAGGAATTAGAACTTGATCCTCTCCAACATTCTTCTCCATGAAGAGATCATACTCTTCCCATTCTTTACCCTCTCACCTTGGGTGTAATTCCACCATGTAAGGGCAACACCTTTGAGTTTAGTTTTGTGAACTTCACCCTCTTGTTTTCAGGAACTTCTTTGTATTCAAAGTAGTTGTTTAGGGCCTCAATCCACTCCATGACTTCATCTACATTCATCTTGCCATTGAACATGGGAATCTCCATCTGAGCCTCTGAAGAATCCTTGCCAATTACCTTGATGGCTTCAAGGAAATGCTTTTGATCTGGAGGTACCTCTACCTCTTCTTGATCTTCTTCTTCCTCCTCTTTTTCTTCTACTTCATCATAACCTTCATCTATCCTCTTCCCTATTCTCAATGCCTTCAACTCTGCTTGGAGTGCTTCCTTGACTCCACTTTTGATCTTTTCTTCCATCTCTTTGAACTTCTTAACCACTTCAGTGGTCATCCCCTTTGGAGGCATATTGCTAGCCTCTCCTTCACTCTCCTCTGCTGACATATACTAGGCCTTACACAACTAACAACATAACCTTTTATGGCTCTGATACCACTATGATGTAGAGGCACTTGGATAAGTAGAAGGGTTTTACAAAATGACAAGGTTTACTCATGCTCTAAACCCAAATTCAATGATCATTATACAAAAGTGGGAACAACAGTTAATAGTTCTAAAACCATCATGAAAAGGTTGACTAGACATGCTATTGGACCCATTCCTATCATTGGCAAAGGCAGACCAAACTCAGAATTAGTACTTCCTTCACAAACCCAAGAAATTACTTGTAGCCCTAAAAAGGAGAACAATCCTTCATAACTTTTGATACAGACCTTCAAACACAGATCTTGGACAATTAGGAGATACCCATTTGGACTTCCTATCACATATCCAAAATTGGGTATAGGTTGTTTTGGATGGTATGACTCAACCTATAACTCCTCTCAATGGCCTAGAGCCCCAATTAGGTCAAATATACAAAGAGACCCCTCTAAAATTCATGTACAGAACCCAACCAATGATTTGAGTACTTAGTATTCATGTTAAAACTAAGGATTATATGGGTTTTGGGCCTCCAACATGGACTGCAACTGATTAGTCCACTACTGTTCCCTAAAATGCATCTAGACATCACCTAACACATGAAGATGTTAGGTTTCCTCAAAGAAATCTTCTCCTTCTCAAGTTCCCTGCACAAAAATTATCATAATATACTAATATAGACCTAATACAATCCATCCGATTGATCACAAGTGATTCAAATAAGTGGAATGGCAAGAAAAGGCATGATTTCTATCAAAATCTTAGTTTAGGTTATGACAGACAGTTTTCAGAGAACTACAGATTACTCACACAGAAAAGTGTCAAGACCTCTAACCAAATGCAAAGAAGACTTAGTTCATACCTCCATCATCCCACCAACTCATGCCTTATGACACTGCTGTACGGAAGAGTACCACAGGCTGCAACAATGTTTTACATAGAAAATAACAGGAAATCTGAGTTTCTTATTGTTTTTCTACACCAAATGTCTTCTCCACGACTTCTCCCTCTTACAATGATTAGGGCAGGACTTTAAGAAGCTTGCCAATTAGTTTGAAATGGTTTAAAATATAGTTAAGGTTGATGGAAGGTCTGATAACCATCAGACTGTCTCGATAACTATCCTATTTTGGACTGCAATAACTTGTTTAGGCATAACAATGCCTTCAAAACACTTGGTAATTACATTAAACCTTTGACAAGGCTTTGACACGCCTTCTGACACTTTGACATGCCTTAGTAAGGCTTACAACCATGAAGACTACCTCCTACATGCCTTAGGAAGGCTTACAAATGTGAGAAAACATATGACTGCCCCTATGACTTTATGACTGCCTCCTATACAATGTATGATTGTATGACTGTCCCTTAGGACTTCTAAGACTGCCTCCTATTACAATGTGATTGCATGAGTGCCTATTACAACATGGCATCATGATTACAATATGAGAAGATGGTCTTCAGGGCCTTATTGAATCAACAAAACAAAATGAACAATAAAAACAAGACATAAGTCCTTTAGTCTTCTTGGTCCTCCTGCACTATGATCTTTAGCCCTCTTTTGTAGTGTCAACTTGGGACACTTCCTTAGTTTGTATTTGTTAGCCTAATTATATTCTATTTGTCATGAGTGAGCGGGATTGCATATTTAAAGGAGTTTTGTATTTTATTTTACACCTAGAGGACACCTAGTGGAAAATTGAAGTTTGCTCTCATATTGTGTTCTATGCTAAAGTGTTCTACATGCAACCACTTGGAAGTGTTATCTACTTGTGGATTCTATTGAAGTTTGTTTGCAGGTCTTGAAGGGAGTTTCAAGACTTCTTCATCACTCTCCTTTGTTGGTGTGAGATCTTGAGTCATCTTCATCAACTAGGGTTATACCTCTTGTGGTAATTATCATCATCATTATTCATATTTCTATCATATTATTGCAGATCTAGCCTTTGCCCTCCTAGGGCACACACTCTTGGATCTAATCATCACTGTAGTAGAGGTGGAAACACCAACACATGGTTTGACTGAGGCAAGCCCTTATATACAACACAACATTTTACTCTTTCTTTGTGTACATGTCAGAGAAATAGGTTTCTGAAGGTGATTTATGGGAAAAAGACAAAGCAGACAGGTACAAGTTTGGTGATATCCGAGACTTTATCAAACCCTAAAAAAGGCCTAGGGCACCCAAGCACCCTAGTGCTTAGCATTTCTGCTCCAAGATCCAGGTTTTGAATTATACTCTAACCTTTGTTGTGCTTTTGGTTTCCTGAGATTTGTTTCCGTCTGTTAGTTATAATTTGATCTTTGTCTTCTAGGGTTTGACCATTTGTCCTAGCTTGCTTGCTTGACCTTGTTGAACTTGGTTGATCCATCTATACACAACAAAATGGAAGAGCCCCTATATCTTGGCTCTCCTTCTTGGGTAGAATCCAAGCTCAGTTTGTGTCCTAATGTTTGTAGAAGAGGGTTTTGACCTAGTTTAACTCTTTAGGCTAGATCACTCTTTTCCATAATATTTTGGTGAACTTGTCGTGTATTGCACTTTTGCATCCTTCTTATTTCAGATCTGAGCTGCTTGCTTCCCTAGATCTGATTGGGATTGAGTTCATTAATCATTTTGCATGCATACATAGTTAATTTTGCATAGTTTCAAAACTAGGGTTTGTGAAAACCTTGCATTATTAAAAAATCTAGCTAGTTTTGAACCTAGGGTTTCTAGATTTGAGGGTTGTTTCAGATCTTATTGCATTGAAAGATTGTTTGCATTTATTGTACCTTGTGATTCTTTCTATTCAAAACATTCTTGCATCCTTGCATTTGAAATTGTCACTTTGTTTGCATCTAATAAGGATAGATCATCATAGCATAAGTTGATTTTCTAATTTTTGCATCAGATATGATTGATATTACAACATTTAGTCATTTCATAGTGTTACATTGTGCATTTGAATCTTTTTTTCTAGAATTTGGAAAAATAAAGTTGCATTTTGTGAAAACCTAGTTAATAGTGGAATCTAGGGTTTATGATTGATAGTTTAATTTTAGAATTCATTGTTGTCATTTGCATTCCAAATTTGATTTTCAATTATTCTACAACATTACAATTTTCATCTTGCATTGAAAATTGAAGATAGGAACAATTTTGAATTGTTGCATTTTGGAAAAAGCATTGAAATTTGGATTTGATTTAAGCATTGGCATTATTGAAATCTAAGTGGATTTGAGTAGAATTGAATTTGATCAATGGAATATTATTACTTCACTTAAACAAAAACTCAAATATTTCTTTTTCTTCATCATTCATTTCTTCTATTGGTGCATCTTGTGTGTTACTAAAGCTTGTAGATGCTTTATGAGATTTGTAACCCAGTGCCCTAATTCTAATGTTCTTGTAACCAATACATTGGAACCCCAAATTCCTAAGCTTATCACACAAGAAGGTCCCTCAATCCTTCTTGATATCCCTACTTCGTATCTTCTTGAAGCATCAAACTTCCATGAATCCATCAACATTAATGACTTTGTGGCTCATGTTCCCGAAGCTCAAATATAGATGTTAGACACAGAGTTGGCTAATTTTCAGCGATTTGTAAGTGTGAAACACATAGATGAGGAAGTTGTCCCTATTGTTGAGAGTCTACGAAGTCTTTTTCTCAAAGGTCAAGAAGGATTGGAAGTCTTGCGTGGCATTGCTCATATAGTGCATAACAGCATTCTATCTGCATCTAGTTGCATTGAAATCATCACCAATGTCACTTCTTCTAATCAAATAGGGACTCAAGTGTCAGTACCCATACCTACACTCCCTATTCCTACTTATACTTCTAGTATTCTTACCATTACTACACAGCTAAGTAATAGTGCCACCACATGTGTTGGGTTATCCACTAGGAATCTTGTTCACCATTATAGTACCATTCCATATAGTTACACACCTAATATTACTCCACCTACATCTAAACCTCCTATCACATTCCAAAAAGCTACTCATACATTGTCACCTAGTCCTTCCAATTCATTTCAATCCCTACCTAATTCATCTTCTGATCCTATCATAAACCAATTGTTGAAAAATATGACATCCATCCAACAACATTTGGCTAGCATGAGTAATAGTCCACCTAAGCTTAGTATGACAACACATTATATTCATAGCCCTTTGTCCTATTCTATCATAAGAACTCCAATGCTCAAGAAATTTGAGACCCCTCACTTTAAGAAATATAATGGGAAGGGAGACCCTAACAACCATGTGGTAGCCTTTACCACTATGTTTAGTGATTTCTTCTTTCAGGATGCAATCTTGGAAAAACTCTTTCCTAGGTCACTCAAAGACACAACCTTGGATTGGTTTTGCTCGCTACCTCCTAATTCTATAACTTCTTTCTCACAATTAGTCAATAAGTTCCTGAAGCATTTTCAAGCGAACATTGGACCTCAAGTCTCTTTGACAGACTTGGTTCATTACAAACAAGGAATAAAAGAGAAAATAATAGATTTTATGGATCGTTATCAATCCCTCTTCTCACAAATCCAATATTCTATTCTAGATACTGATGTGCAAAGAATATTTATAGAAAACTTATAACCTCACATCCGTGATAAGATATTTTTGATGCGATATGATTCATTCACTCATCTTTTCATGGCTCTTTGTGATTATCAACTTTTGGTTAGTCATTATGAGAATAATCCCTCATCGGCTCTCATTGATCAATCCAAAGCCTCTCACAATCATTCTTTCAAAAGACAAAACAAAAACTTCATCAAGATAAATGAAATTTCAAAGAATAACATAAGAAAATATGTGGTGGCAGAATCATCTCCTACTTGCACCCCTTACAAGTTGAAACTGAAAAAAAAAAAAAAACTTCACACCGTTATCAGAATCTCTCTATGCTACCATGACACAACTTTTGAAAAGAAATCTCATCAAGCTTCCAATCGTTAGACCTCTCGACCCAAGAAAGATGCAATCATCTTCCTTTGATGCGAAGGCCTTTTGTCAATTTCATCGCTCCTTTGGCCATGACACTGAAAGATGTATGCACCTTACACATGAAGTTCAAGACCTCAACGACTCCAATGTCATCCAGGTTGCTAGTGTGAATGACAAAGGGAATAAATCGGTGGCTACTTCTAATCAAAATATTCAAATATTTACTAATCCTTTACCTCATCATGAGTCTAATGTTGTTGATATTTTCATGGTGGATGCTTTCCCTCACAAAGAGTGAGTGGAATCGGAACCTGCTATATCTTTTACTCCACATGATGCTACCATAGAAGCTCTTGATGGGCCTCTTTACATTACTATTCAAATCAATGATAAACTTATTTAGGGTGCTATGATATATCCTTTATGCATGGTGAATGTAGTAACTAAGGAGTTTCTCTACATGCATGGTTTACATCGAGATATCTATGACATATTAGAGATGGCTATTAGAGCACACAAAGGTTCTATTCTTCCAACTCTTGGTGCCTTAACTCGTGAAGTTAAGGTTGGGCCAAGAGCCTTGGATGTTAATTTTGTTATCATTCCTACATCAGACTTATTTCATGTGAAGTTGGGTCACCTATGGCTCCCCTCCATGAAAGTGGTCCTCTCTATGGTTCACAAGTGCTTAAAGTTCCATTTGAGGGGCGTGTCCATGTTGTACATCATAGTCAGTACCTACCCGTTACTCGCAATGGAAATTTTACACTTGACTGCTTCTAGCCACAACCAGTTAGAGTTGCTCGAACTAGAGAGGATATTTTCTTCTTATCATATCAAAAGTTTAAAGAAAATAAAATAGCAAAGTTATCACTTAGTAATATTCTACTGGTGATGTTTCTGGACCTCCTCGGTCTTCTGAGGCTACGATAATAGTTCCTCCTGTCCCACGGGTAGTGAATGAAGCTAAGATTGAATCGAAGGCTCTCCCCCATCCCCAAGGTTCCCCCCTTCACCATCCCTTCAAGGACAATGAGCCAACCTTTGTGCACAAAATAGACCTCCCCACAATCACAATGTTACTTTTGTACCACCAAACTCCACGGAGACTAGTGGAAATCAATCAGTTGTGTGTGTTTTATTTCGTGAGGTTTCTCAAATGCTAGAGGATAGTCATGTACTTCCACTTGTTTCAATAGTTGAGAAGGAAGAGCATCTCGCATTGAGGAACTCTTCCCCCAAAGTCTCCCATCCTTCGGTGGTTCCTCCTATTTCTTCTAATGTTCTTGAAGCAAAAGAAGAAAAGGAAACCACATTGGAAGATACTACAATTCCCTTAACAAACATCACGAATAAAGCTAAGAGAAATAAGATTACTAGAGAAAGAAAGAATCATCATCATGCTATGGCTCACCTTTCCGTAGGAGAAGATAATCTCCCTCCTTGCAAGTGTTTATCATCGACGAATGTGAAAGAGACATCTACTACCATTGTGTCTCCTAGAGAGAAAGATGAAGATTCACAGGTCGCTATGGAACCTATTGTACTATATTCTGATAGCAAATTCAAAGATAATACAGGTATGGCTCTTGTCCCTTATACTTCACGTGCTATAGTTTCTCTTTCATCTTGTCCACCTTTCCAAATGGATGATGAGCAAGATTGGGAGGAGGATGATTTGCTTTAGGTTGACTCGCAAGTGAGTTACCTTTTTCTTTTATGTTATGAGTGCATGTGATTTTTTCCTCCATGACATATTGATTGATATTTTATTTGTGTTGTTATTGTTGTTGTTAATCTCTCTTTGGATGAACCTTGACACCCTTGTAGGTGCAAGGATACAAAGGGGCTGAAATCCGTTGTGACATTCTCTCTATTTGTATCTGTAAGGAAAGCACAAGTGTGGAAACAACCTTCCTAATGTTAATTAAAAAGGGGAAAAATGTAGACAGGTAGCTTTTAATTTCAATTACAACTCATTAAGATGCACAAACCTGGAATTCTGAATAAACATAAAATATAACACAGAGAAAGACACCAGATGTATGTGGGAAAACCCTTTTGGGTAAAAAACCCACCACCACAAGAAGACAACTTTATTATCAGTAAACTCAAAAATATTATAACAAAGTATTCAGCCTTCTTAACCAGGCATCGATTCTTAGAACATGTCACTGTTCATTTACTCTACACGTATATAGCATGGACTCACACTATTCTCCAAATCATTCAACCGATCTCTACATATCGAACTACATATCAAACTGTGCAAAAGATTAGTTATTAACACTATACATGGTCGATTCAGTTCCTACAATTAACGGTTCGATTTAAACATTTTTTTCATTCACAATCATTCACATCTGTGAGATACTAAATATCCCACATGCATCAATCATCAATCATCTTTCTGGTTTATATACAGACCACAAGATATGTCATTCATTGTGCACTTTTACTGCCAAATCGACCATTGGTCTATCCGATTGGGAAGACTCTCATTGAACAAGCTTCATCAGGGTGACCAAGACCATCGATGAGACAAGAAACTCAGTCTCACCAAAATCCTCCTATTATCCCAATACACCTACAATAAATCTTCATCAGAGTATCAAAGAGACCCATTTCGGGATCTTTTCAATATGCTCTATCCCGCCGATATGATGTCATCACTATCTTGTCAGAGTATCGGGGTGACAGACTTCAGAGTCTCACCGAAGTGTTGTGACTCACTGATATCAGAGTTCCAGGGTGACAACTACCAGAGTCTTGCTGATGAGCTTCTGTCAGACCAATACAAAGAACTGTCCATTCTAGTTCATCGAAGCAATTTGATCATGAACAAAGATGCCAAATAGAGGTTTCAAAGAATAAAATTGAGACATAATATCTCTTTAATCTCCCACTTGACAAAGATTTTATTGTTACCTCCATGTTAGTCTAAAACTCACTGAGAATTATGGGCATGAAGACCCATTGCATTTGAACACCATTTGAACTTGGCCGTGCTTACAGGCTTAGTCAAGGCATCTGCAACATTTTCTAAAGTATCTATCTTTTCTAGCTTCACATTTTTGTCTTCCACCATATCACGAACAAAGTGATATTGGACATCAATGTGTTTTGTCCTAGCTTGAAATGTAGGTGTTTTTGCCAAACAAATAGCACTTTGACTATCACAATTAATCTGAATTTGCCCTACATCAAAACACAACCTCTTCAACCAAATGGCTTCCTGGCATGCACAAGTAGCTACCATGTATTCTGCCTCTATTGTGGACAAAGTGACTACAACCTGCTGCTTGCTCATCCAATTGATAGCACCACCATTTAACGTGAACACATATCCACTGGTGGATCTTCTATTGGCAATGTCCCCTGCCCAATCAGAATCAACATATCCCTGAATGTTGATAGATCTATGAGATTCAACTGAGTTTTCATGATAGCATATAGCATAATCAAAAGTTCCCTTCAAATACCTCATAACTCTTTTCACAGCATCCCAATGTGATCTGCCTAGATTTGCCATAAATCAGCTCAAAACTCCCACTACTTGGGCAATGTCTAGTCTGGTATAGACCATTGCATACATTAGACTACCAACAACACTTGCATAAGGTAATTTATTCATATTATCAAATTCATCAGAAGATTCTGGACAATCTTCAACAGATAGCTTTGTTCCCCACAAAACTGGAACAACTAGCTATTTGCAGTCAGACATATTAAATTTATCAAGAACATTGGTAACATACTTGTTCTAGCTGAGCCAAAGCTTTCTACTAGATCTGTCCCTTTTGATTTCCATTCCTAGAATGTACTTTATTACCCCTAGATCTTTCATTTCAAACTTCAAGGACAACTGGGATTTTAAATATGAGATCATACGAGCTTACTATTGCTAATAAATAGCATATCATCAACATATAACGTAATTATAAGAATCTGATCACCTTTAGTTTTATAGTAAACACAATGATCAGATTTAGACCTCACAAATCCCAAGGATAAGACATACGTATCAAATTTTTGATACACATTCTGGGAGATTGTTTCAAACCATAAAGAGACTTCTTGAGTTTATATACTAGATGTTCTTTACCTTTCACCACAAAGTGCTCCGGTTGGGACATGTAAATGTCTTCTTCAAGATCACCATGAGGAAATGTTGTCTTCACATCCATCTCTTCAATTTCAAGGTCATACGTTGCTGCAAGTGACAACAGAAATCTAATGGATGTCAGCTTAGCTACAAGAGAAAAAATTTCTCCATAATCAATTCCTTCCTTTTGAGAGTACCCCTTTGCAACCAGTCTTGCCTTATACTTATCAATACTACCATCTGGACCATATTTCTTTTTAAACACCCACTTACAACCCACTGGCTTTCTACCTTCAGGCAAGGGCACCAGATCCCAGGTTCCATTTTTCTCTGATGATGACATTTCATCATTCATGGCTTCCAACCAACAATCTAAATCAGGCATATTAATGGCCTCTTTCATAGTCCTAGGCTCATCAGTATTAGTAAACAAAGCATAGGCATAACTTGTATTAAGTATAGAAGAGCCATACCTATCTGGTTGTCTTCTTTCACGCGTAGATCTTCTCAATGGCTAAGACTGAGGTACATGTTCTTATTCTTGATTAGAACCTTCAGAGCTGTTGGAACTCTCCTCTGAATTGTCTACACTTGGTGCTCATTGTTCCTCCTTTTTAGGGGTCACAGGAATACTAACTTCACTCTTTTCTTTCTTCTCTTCTGTCTTTTCTGGCTGAGGATCAATAACCAAAGGTTTCAACTCTTTGAAAATTACATTCCTGTTGTAAAACATTTTTTCAATTACTGGATTCCAAAGCTTGTATCCTTTAACACCGACTCCATAGCCAATAAAGACACATTTAACAACCTTGTTATCTAATTTAGATCTCTTTACCTTAGGAATATGAGCATATGCCTCACAACCAAAGACACAAACATGTCTTAGAGAGGGCTTCTTACCAGATCATGCTTCCATAGGAGTCTTATCAACCAATGTTGAAATAGGACAACGATTAAGCAAATAACAAGCTGTAGCAACTACCTCAGCCCAAAATTTTTGTTCCAGACCAGCATAACTTAACATGCTTCTTGCTTTCTCCATCAATGATCAATTTAGCCTTTCAGCAACTCCATTTTGTTGTGGAGTATAAGGCGTAGTCTTGTGCCTTTTAATTCCATGGTCTACATAGTACTTGTCAAAATTTGCATTGCAATATTCACTATCGTTGTCTATCCTCAAACATTTAATCTTCCTACCAGTCTAATTTTCAACAAGATTTTAAAATTCTTTAAACCGACTGAACACTTTTGATTTGCTTTTCAAAAAATAAACAAATTCCCTTCTCGAATAATCATCAATAAACAATACATAATATCTTGATTTAGACAAAGAAGGAACATCAACTGGACCAAAAACATCAGAGTGTACATAGTCCAAAACACCAGAAGATTGATGAGCACTTGAGTAAAATGAAACATGGTTCTATTTTCCATATATGCAATGTTTGCATAAATTGAACCCAAGATTACAATCAATCAGCCCCTCTACCAAGTTTTTGTTCTTAAAAAATTTTAAACCTTTTTCACCTATATGGCCAATCCTATGATGCCAGAGCATTGTTTTCTTTGTTGGAAGTTTAATTCCATTGAGTATGCATCATGTGTTACAACAGTAGCTTTTTTAGACTTTTCAGAGATAATATTACAGCACATAAGTTTAGCATCTAATCTATACAGTGTTATGATGCGTTCACCCTTTGCCAATACAATAGAACATCTAGTCATCTTACAACCACCATTCACAAAAGTTACTTGAACACCAGCATCATTAATCTTACTAACAGAAATTAAATTTTGAGCCAGACCTGGTATGTGTAACACTCCATCGATTCCCTTTATTCTACCATTCAAGAATTGGATTTTGACTCTTCCTCAGCCAACAATTTCTAGTGTTGAATCACTTGCTAGGAACACCTTCCTGCCAGCATATAGTTCCTACTTTGTGAACCACTCTTTATGAGACGTCATGTGAAATGATGCCCCTGAATCTACTAACTAGACATCTTCAAATGTAGGCGTTGCCAAGGCTGCTACAAAGGCATCTGCATCGCTCTGAGAAGATTCAGTGTCAAAAGTATTCTTCTTCTTCTTCTTCTTCTTTTTCTCCTCTTTACATTCTTTTTTTATGTGACCAGTCTGCCCACAGTTCCAGCACTTCACCTTGAACTTCTTTCCAGGAGACTTTGATCTTTCCTTTGACTTTGATTTAGATTTTGTCTTCTTTTCCTTCTGATTACCTTTTTCCTTTGATCTACCTCGAAAAGATAGGGCCTCTTTGGCCATCTCAGAAGATTTCCTTCGCATCTCTTCAGATAACAGTGAAGCAAGAACATCTTCTGTCTTGAATTTAGTTGTACTTCCACTAACCATTACAAGATGATCCCATGAGTCGAGTAAGGAACATAACAGAAGCATGCACCGATCCTCCTCTATTTTTACACCTATAGAAGCCAACTATGCAACAATCATATTAAATGAATTTAGATGGTTTACCATAGATATACCTTCATCCATCTTCATGGAGTATAACTTCTTTCTCAAGAAAAGTTTATTCACCAAGGACTTGCCCCGATAAATATCTCCCAATTTCTTCCACAGAGAATTTGCAGTTGCCTTCTCATGGATGTTCAATAGAATAGAATCTGCAAGACTTAATATTATCAGTCCTCTGGCTTTCCTATCTGCTAAGTCCCAATCTTCTTGCTTCATGCCTGGGGGTTTAGTTCTAGATACATCAACCCACAGATCTCTATCGACCAGCATATCTTCAACCTTAAGTTTCCACAACTCAAAGTTTGTGCCATTGAACTTCTCAATGTCTATCTTTCCTGATGTGCTTGTCATCTTAATTTGTAGGTAAGACGCAATAGACCTCTACAGAACTCCCACTTATAGAACTAACACAAAAAATCCAACCTACCCACAAGGATAACACAACTAGCCATGCTCTAATACCACTTGTAAGGAAAGCACAGGTGCGGAAACAACCTTCCTAATGTAATTAAAAAGGGGAAAAATGTAGATAGGTAGCTTTTAATTTCCATTACAACTCATTAAGATGCACAAACTTGGAATTCATAATAAACATAAATTATAACATAGAGAAAGACACCAGATGTATGTGGGAAAACCTTTTCAGGTAAAAAACCCACCACCATAAGAAGACAACTTTATTATCAATAAACTCAAAAAGATTACAACAAAGTATTCAACCTTCTTGACAAGGTATCGATTCTTAGAACATGTCACTATTCATTTACTCTGCACGTATACAACATGAACTCACACTGTTCTCAAAATCATTCAATCAATCTCTACAGATCGAACTACATATCAAACTATGCAAAAGATTAGTTATTAACATTATACATGGTCGATTCAGTTCCTGCAACTGATGGTTTGATTTAACCATTTTTTTTCATTCACAATCATTCGCATCTGTGAGATACTAAATATCCCACATGCTGTTGATAACTGAGAGGGGGGGGGGTGAATCAGTTATCCTAATTATTTCCTTTATTGAACTTTCCCTTTAATTGATGCAGCATAAAATCAAACATAAAACATTAACCATAAAACAAGAAACACATGACACAGTATTTTTGACGTGGAAACCCTGTTAAGGGAGAAAACCACGGGGTGATTAACCCAAAATTATTCTCTGTTAGAAGAATAGGAAATTACAAAGATGGCACTTGCCAATTAGGGCTCACTGCCTGAGCACACTGCTCACAAGAGGCCCACTGCCTACAAGAAGACACACTGTCTACAAAGTGATGAGAATCACAGTCTTGAACTGATTGGAAGCATCTGCATATGCTGGAGTTCAGTTCCGGTTAGGCTCAGTACACTGATCTGCTGCACTTCATCTTTCCTCTGTTCTTTATTCTGCTATCTTTCACATACCGGATCCTTTTTGCTACCTCTGCTCTTTATCTAGACTTATTCGCATATCTCTCCACAACAACAACCCTTTCACAACTAAATCCATCCTCTATATATATCCGCACAAGTAATTTCATCACCTTTCTAGTCGGCATCCGGAACAGTCTAGTTTCTTATAAACTTTCATTCTGTCGGCTGAATCCTTCCTCACCAAGCAATGCGGATCAAGCATATACTTGTAGATATCATTAATCATGTCGGCCAAACATGATTCATGCCTTCACAACTTCTGTCATCAGCAGTAACCCATCCGGAAAGCAGTCTGATACTTTGCCAGTCAGTTCTTCCTCTGTTTTCACTGTCTCTCAGGAATCCGGTACTCAACCATTCATATCTTTTTCCTTGTCCATCACCGGAGGCTAAATCCTTGGAATATACCACTCAAGGTAGTCCTCTTGACTTCCCCAAATCCGCACTGCACCAAGACACTTCCTCTGAGAGGTCCGGACCAATCTGTCGGACCTTGCCACATGCTCTGTTCTTCTTCACCGGACCACAACATTCTTTATTCTGACTTCCGGTAGAGACATATCATGTCTTGCGGATATGTGGGATGACCTTTGTTGCCATCAATGACAACAACCATGAATCCATATAGTGTCTCTTGCCAACAATCTCCCCCTTTGGCATTGATGGCAACACTTAGTGAAAAATGACTAAGTGTTTTCACTATGCTCCCCCTTTGCTGATGCTCTGTCCTTATATACAATTTCCGGAACTCCCCCTTAGTTGGATCCCTCATTTTTCACTGCTCCTCACTCCCCCTTTGACATCAATGGCAAAGGGTAGGGTCCGCACACCAAAATTTTCAAAAATTTTCTATATATAGCCGCATATTTACATACTCACATGTACTGAAGAATGTCTGCAAAGGATGTCTGCAATTGGATCATTTCTGTAGCCCAACTTTGCTTCATTCTATCCAAAATTGAAATGTGACCACTTAGCAAAAATGCAAAGGCTTCTGCCCGCTTGAGATCTGTCAGATCTTTTGTTTGGGCGGTGGTCTGAGCATCACTGATGGCCTCATGCATTGTTTCCAACTTAGGGATTATAATCCTTCTAAGTTCTCCCATCCGGTTGGTGATGTTCTTCCTTTCCTTCTCAAGATTTTTTATTTCATTCAAGACTGCAATGGTCTGACATTCTTGATTTATTATAGAGGAAGAGAGAGGATCAAAACTTTGAGATAAGCTTTGTAGCTTATCCTGTTCCTCTTTTATTTTCTTGTCAAATGCTGCTGTTGCCTTTGACCAGGATATGCAAAATTTGTAGATGTCACCGCCATCCTTAAGAGCATTCTCTAAGCTCTTTATTCCAATGCTTACAATCTTCCTATCTTTAGAGATTAATTCTAATATCTCTGAAAATCTTTTATCCAAAAATTCCTTCCGGACCTTTTCTTCAGCTGATTTTTCTAAAGAATCAAAATGTGTATCAACACTGCTGACTAAGGTTTTTAGATTACCGGAAGAGGAGGCTGTCGGATCTATCTGGATTGATGGCATGATCTTCACAAGTACTCCGGAAGCAGCCTCTATCAACTCACAGTCTTCCATATGAGACTTCAGGAGCTTTTCATTTGCCTTGGCATTTGCAAATGAAGCTATCTTCATTGTTTGTACCGGAGAGAGAGAGTCAAAATCAAATGGGCCTTTTAGAAGCTCCGGTTCATCAATCTCTAGAGTTTCTTTGCTCAAAAATTGTTGAACAGTTTGTGCAGTGTCTCTTGCCGGAGACAGATGTTTCTTTTCTTCTGCAGTCTTAGAACTGTCAACCTCTTTGTCTTTCACCACTGCTTCCTTCTCCTGTGATTGCTCTTCTTCTTTGGATCCGGAGACTGTAGGGGAAACCGGAGGAGAGATGCTAGTTTGTTCATGAGCCACTTCTTCTGGAGCAGAGGGTCCCAAGTCCTCAGCTGTTTCTGTACCTAAATCCTCTACAACCGGAAGATTGAACCTTTTGAAGGCCTTCCGGAGGATCTCTTCTGTTTCTTGGGCCACTTTGTCAGTCTCGCCAAGCATGAGTTGATTCATCCTGGCTTTGCTTCTGAACTCATCTTTGCAGTCCTTGAAGATAATGTTCATTGTCTTGGGATCAATTTGAGGATATAGCTGAATAGCTATCTGCTCCCGGATCTCAAGATCTTTAGCATGAGCATTATTCTTTCTTACTTCCATTTCCTTTTCTAGGCTTTTGGGAATAAGAGATATTATTTCAATGAAAGCCTTATTATATATGTTAAGATATTTTATTGTGGCCTCCTGCAGAGTCTTTTGGTCGGCCTCACTGAAGTCATCATATGATTCAGTCATTGGTTGAAGGTTTCCATCCACCGTGACCGACTTGATTATGCTCTCTAGTGACAGAGTGGGCTTTTCAACAGTTACCTCTGCCATTTCATCCTTGTCTTGGCCTGTGGAGGGCTTACCGGATCCTTTCTTCTTCTGTTTCTTTACTTCTCTTACTCCCTCATCTGATTCTGTTTCCTCTTCATCCTTTTGGCTTCCATAAGCCCTTGTGGCTTTTGTCTTGGATCTCTTACTGGATGCCTGAACTTCCGATTTTGAACTTTTGGTTGTGGAAGGTGCAGGTCTCTTTGATGATCTGGTCCGGGTGGGAGTTTCAACCGGAGCACTTTCTTTGCTTTTCTCTTCTTCCTCGGCCTTCCTCCTCTTTTCCCGGCTGGCATCAAGTGCCTCCTTTGAGATACCTAGGCCTTGAGCAATGTGCTCTACTTCTTTTCTTACCTTTCTTTTAATCTCAGGTTCCCTGAGTTCTACATGTATTTTTACACTCAGCTCCTCAAAGGTTCCAAACCTTTCTGCCTTAGGATCTTTGGGCTGACTTAGCATGTGTTGAACATGCAGCTCCACTATCTGTTCATCAACTTCATACCCCATGGGCATGATCCAGACAGTCCTTGGCTCCACTGCCTCCATTAGGCACTGATCAGTGTCAACCATAAAGCACACTGAGTCCTTGTATTTCTCAATGAGAGACTGGGGAATTCTCTCTCTTGCTTGCATCATGCTCTGAAAGTTTTTGAAGTATCCCCATAGAGCTGTATTTCTCGCTTTTGCATCCCCAAGTCCATGCAAATAGTCTCTTATCTGGACTGCAACAGGTTTGTCATTCTGCCATACCCATCCACTTGTTCCGGGTAGCTCATTCATGAAGTAGAAGAATAGACATACAATCAAAGTACCATACTTAAAGGAATTCTTCTTATCCTTCTTGATTTTCTGTATATTTTCCATTAATTGGCTTAGCAGTAGTTCGCAGAGATCATATTCTACATTCTTTCTTAGCATCTCATAGGCAGTGTATACTGCAGTTCCGGATATAGAATTCTCCCTGCTGGAGTGGTAGATCTTGTATCCTATTATCATTGATGCATATTTGATATCCGGATCGGAGATGTCTTCAATGGTCATTGCCCTTTTGTCAAATTTTGATCCGGTGGTCTCAGTTACAATGTTGTTCTTGACAGATTTGAGGATAGGTACTCCTCCGGAAGAGTATAGGCCAGTTACTGCTCTAATTGCCTCTTTTGTGATCTTGCAGGGTCTATCTAGCCATAGAAAGTTGTCATGCATCCTGCTCAGTACATACCGGACCCATTCATCCTCTTCAAAACAGGGGAAATGAATAAATTGCTCAAATTGTTTCTTCTGAATATCCTTATACTCTGGTTTGAGCTCAAAAGCATTGTCAATCAGCTGCTTGTGATAGAGGTCTCTTAATTTGAATTCCCCAAATTCCTCAATGTTTGCATGTATGTAAACCCTAATGTCTTCGGTGTGTAAAACTCCGTGGGGAACACTAGAGAAGGCTCCTAGTGGGTCTACCTCCAATGATTTGTAGGGATGTTTCTTGAATGAGGGGCGAGGTCTATCAGAGATCTTAACTATGTTTGGAGTAGCCATTCTTCAAAGATTTGCAGTGAGGTAATGAAAAACAGAGAATACCTTATGCGCCTTCGGTTTGCACGGAGTGGTTGGATTGATTTCTTTATGCAATAGCTTCGGCAGGAGATCCTTGGTGCTTGATGAACCTTGTTGCAGAGCTCCACTTTTCGCTTCTTCTCGAGTGCAGAATGAGCAAATGACCTTTGAGAAATCCCTTAAATTGCTCCGCGAACCCTAATATCTATCTGCAATAAATGCTTCACCTACATCATTCCGGTTTGCCTTGTCTGGATAGTTTGGAGTATCCCGGATTGGTTCTGATCTGAGGATATCATCCGGATCTTTCAATCATGAATAAATTGAGGTAACATATTACAAGAGCATCCCAAACACTCTGTCCAATCTGCAGAACAAGATAGTGCATTTCCGGATCTTTCCGGACCTTTTTGTAATCCTCTATCATACCGGAGCATCTCCCTGAACAGGTCTTATTTGATCGATCACAGCTTCTTCATAACTTCATGCGGACCTCTGAAAACTTGACTAAAGTATCTCAAGACTCATATCTACAAACCCTTTGATCCGCATCTTGTGCCACATCCGGTACCACTTGTTTGGCTGGGGGAACAAGATTTTCTTTGAGTCTCCCCCTGAGCCTGAGCTCACTTTTTAATTTCCGGAAGAAATATCAGCACCAGAGTCTGGTGCGGATCCAACCTCTACATTCTCTGAACTTTTCTTCACCCAGATCTTGCTCATCTGATTCCTAACCTCATCCGCATTCATCTTTTGTTTACCCTTGTCTTGATTCTGATTATACACCGGACCTCTTTTGTCCTGATTCTTGTTTCTGCAAACTTTAGCATTATGACCGGACCTATTGCAGATTTGGCAAATAACATTTCTTTGCATATTTGACTGATATCCTTTTGATCTGCATTGATTAGCCATATGACCTACTCTATTGCATGTGAAGCATCTACCTTTGAATGATTTGTTTACTTGCATTCTTCTGCATTCATGGGATTTGTGTCCATACCTTTTGCAGTTGAAGCACTGTCCGGAGAAGGATGAATTAATCTGATTCATTCTCATTCTGCACTGATTAGCTTTGTGACCAAAGTGGTTGCAGCTGTGGCAGTATCCATTGAAGGATGGATATCTTTGAGCATTTGGCTGTCTTACCGGAGGTCTTCTAGGCCTGCTTCTTGGATTTTCTGATCCAAGATTCTTCTGACCGGATCCGGAGCTTTCTCCTTTCTCATATCCCAAACCATACTTGTCATCTGTCCTCTTTTGACTTCCAAGGAGAACTTCAAGTTGAGCAGAACTTATCTTGAATTTCTCTTTATATTCATTTGCTGTTTGAAGGTCTCTTTTGAGAGAGGCAATTTGATCCTCAAGTTTTCCTTCATTATCTTTGGCATCTTCAAGATCAGATTCAAGATGTCTGATAATCCTGTCCATCTGGTGGCATTCTTCTGATTTTTCTTTAAGAGATTGTCTTAGATTGTCTTCAGCCTTTCTTTTTTCTTCAATCTCTTGAGTAAACTTTATAGTTCCTGATTCCATTTCATGTCTTAACATAATGACTTCTTTTGATAACTTTTCACATAACTTGGTTTGCTCAGTCAATTCTTCATTTGTATTGCTTTCTTCACTTTGTCTTGCCAACTGTTGAAGCAGCTCCTTTCTCTTTTTCATAGAGAGACTTAATTTGTCTTTTAATTCTCTCATGAATTCATCAGCCTGTTTGAGTCTTTCCTTTAATTCACTGACTTCAGAATTCGACTGTTCAAGATCCTCAAGAGCAGTCTTGAGTTGCTCCCTTAAACCATATGCATCCATTTGAAATCCCAGATCTTCCTCAAGCTGTTAGGCCCTATTAGGAGGAACTTAGCTCTGATACCAATTGTTGATAACTGAGAGGGGGGGGTGAATCAGTTATCCTAATTATTTCCTTTATTGAACTTTCCCTTTAATTGATGCAGCATAAAATCAAACATAAAACATTAACCATAAAACAAGAAACACATGACACAGTATTTTTGACGTGGAAACCCTGTTAAGGGAGAAAACCACGGGGTGATTAACCCAAAATTATTCTCTGTTAGAAGAATAGGAAATTACAAAGATGGCACTTGCCAATTAGGGCTCACTGCCCGAGCACACTGCTCACAAGAGGCCCACTGCCTACAAGAAGACACACTGTCTACAAAGTGATGAGAATCACAGTCTTGAACTGATTGGAAGCATCTGCATATGCTGGAGTTCAGTTCCGGTTAGGCTCAGTACACTGATCTGCTGCACTTCATCTTTCCTCTGTTCTTTATTCTGCTATCTTTCACATACCGGATCCTTTTTGCTACCTCTGCTCTTTATCTAGACTTATTCGCATATCTCTCCACAACAACAACCCTTTCACAACTAAATCCATCCTCTATATATATCCGCACAAGTAATTTCATCACCTTTCTAGTCGGCATCCGGAACAGTCTAGTTTCTTATAAACTTTCATTCTGTCGGCTGAATCCTTCCTCACCAAGCAATGCGGATCAAGCATATACTTGTAGATATCATTAATCATGTCGGCCAAACATGATTCATGCCTTCACAACTTCTGTCATCAGCAGTAACCCATCCGGAAAGCAGTCTGATACTCTGCCAGTCAGTTCTTCCTCTGTTTTCACTGTCTCTCAGGAATCCGGTACTCAACCATTCATATCTTTTTCCTTGTCCATCACCGGAGGCTAAATCCTTGGAATATACCACTCAAGGTAGTCCTCTTGACTTCCCCAAATCCGCACTGCACCAAGACACTTCCTCTGAGAGGTCCGGACCAATCTGTTGGACCTTGCCACATGCTCTGTTCTTCTTCACCGGACCACAACATTCTTTATTCTGACTTCCGGTAGAGACATATCATGTCTTGCGGATATGTGGGATGACCTTTGTTGCCATCAATGACAACAACCATGAATCCATATAGTGTCTCTTGCCAACACATGCATCAGTCGTCGTTCATCTTTCTGGTTTATATACAAAACCACAAGATATGTCATTCATCATGCACTTTTGTTGTCGACTCGACCATTGGTCTATCTGGTTGGGAAGACTCTCATCGAACAAGCTTCATTGGGGTGACCAAGACCATCGGTGAGACAAGAAACTTAGTCTTGCTAAAATCCTCTTGTTAGCCTGATACACCTACAGTAAAGCTTCATTAGAGTATTGAGGAGACCCATTTTGGGGTCTTTCCAATATGCTCTATCCCGCTGATATGATGTCATCACTACCTTGTCAAAGTATCAAGGTGACAGACTTCGGAGTCTCACTGAAGTGCTGTGTCTCACTGATATCAGAGTTTCAAGGTGACAACTACCAGAGTCTTGCCGATGAGCTTCTGTCAGACCAATACAAAGAACTATCCATTCCGATTCATCGAAGGAATTTTATCATGAACAAAGATGTCAAATAGAGGTTTCAAACAATAAAATTGAGACATAATATCTCTTCAGTATCATCATTCTTCTATATGTCATTATTTGTAGCACAAGGCATAGAATGTTTCGGCATTCTCCCTTGTTGACCCAAGAGATGTTTATTTTGATTTCATGTGATACTTCTTCATTTGTCTCCATAGTTCTACTAGCTGGCGGATGATGACAATTCCAAATATATATAGTCTTGATATATCTCCTATTTATACAACCATTCATATACTAACGCTAGTCAAGTAGATCCCTTTGTGTTGTTTCTTAGTATAATTTATTGCTTCTTTTATGTTATGTGGCACCTTGTTACTATGCTCGACATCATACCATGACTACACAAGCCATTGTCTATCATGCCTGTAGCATCGCCTCGATTTGACTTTTGTGGGAGCAACCCCTCCATGCGATGTAGTTTTTGGGAACACATATCTTATGGGCATTTTCTTTTATAAATCTCTCGTGCCTGTCTTGTGGTTTGTTCTACCTTAAAATAATTGCTCCCTAATAAGATTTAGCAATCCCTTTATGGCATACACCATGCTATGCTCTCTCTTGGTTGCATATTTACTTTTTGGCGTGGACCTCACCTAGTGATTCAGCGATCCTCACTAGCCTATGATGTTTCCTCTTTGGTCCATGAGCCATCTAGTGCAATGTAGTTGGCTAGCCCATGTGCTTCATGTGACTTGTCATGGTCACCTAGTAATTCGGCGATCCTTACTAGTGTGTTATCCATGGTGGCACTTCTTTTCACATGACCTCTAGCAACAGAGCAAGCTAGCATTTGATTCATGTGCCTTGTGTGTTTGTTCTATGAATGTTCTTATGTTTGCTTCCTTTATGCATTATGTTTAGCTTATATTTTCACATGTCTTCATCATGCTTGCTATGTATTCATTGTGCCTTATGTGTATGCTTAGTGTCTTATGTGTATGCTTCGTGTCAACCATGTATACATTGTGTATGGCGTGTATTACCTTTGTGTATTGCGTGTCTTTCACGTGTATTCTTATATATATGATTTTAGTACTCCATGTATGTGTGAGTTATGTTGCTTAATTTCTTGTGTGTTTGAAATCTCTTTTCTTATGTGTTTGCAACCTTAGGATCCCAAGTTTGGGGGTTACTTGTAGTCCACAAATTGGTGGAATTCTCTAGGCTTCTATGTTTGAGTGTTTGATCCATCCTTTAGTGTGAGTTCAAATGTAAGTTCGTACCCATGCTAAAGTGGGGGCTAAATGTTATGGAGTAAAATGTGTACACTAGCATTTTACACCTAGTTTAGCACTTGGTTTGACCGAATTTGTTGCCTTTGTTACTTAGGACCTATTTTAACACCTTTTTGAGATTAAAATGATAAAATCTCAACCCCAATGAATAAACCCAATGGAATCAACTTAGGATTGGATGAAGCCCACTATATTTAGCACTCCTCAGAGTTTGTGGACTAAAGGCCTAGGGCGCCCAAGCGCCATTAGGGGAAATCTACATAAAAATGGGCCTCCTAATGATGACATCATCAGCTTTTTGAGTTATCAAAAATCAACTAAAAGATGACACCAACCAAGGCTTAAATTTGTCAGTTGACCCTGCCTGCCAAGCAATTTTTTAATGACAATTATCTATTCATTGTTGCCTTTAAAATACTATGACATACCTTATATTAAGTAGATTATATAAAAACCAAATATATATATCAGCATAATCCTATATAAATTTTGACAGTTTGTCCAAAATCTCTCCTTTCATTTGATATAGTCTTTTTAAAATTTTGATTGTATTTTACAGCAAAAATGCCTAAATACAGCTATACAACCGTCAAATTTAAGCCCTGACACCAACAGTTACGGTGACATCATCCAAAATAAAAATAAAATTATTTATTTTATAAAATAAAACTTTCTAAAATCCTATGAATTAACTCATGATGGTTAATTTAACTCTACATATCCTATTCTATCTCAATCATCTTTCTAAATAATAAAGATTCTTTTTTTTTTTTTATATTCTTAAGTTCTATTATAAAAATTATTATGTTTTCTAAAAAATACTTTCATTCTTTAGGAAAAAGAAAATCTAAAAAGCATTTCAAAAACATTTCAACAAATCTTTTCTTAAACATTTTCTTTTATTCCTTAATAACAATAAAAATCATAAAACCTACTATAAACATATTTAATATATTAATTCTAAATCAATAAAATTATAAATATATAAAATCATTTATCTATATATATAAAATGATAGTATGAAACTTGATTTAATATATAAAATTTATAAAAATAAAATATAAAATATAAAATAAAATATCTAAGCTACTTGTACTTTGCTACTATTTATAAATAATATAAACGTGTTTATTTAAATCAATATACATAAAAAAATAATAGATGAATATTTTAAAGCTACAATCAAAATTTTTATTTAGTATTTTTTTAAGCTAATTTAAATTTTATATACTAAAAAAAATCTTTAGAAATAAAAATTCTTCTCACAAATTTAAAAAAAATTCTCTTCAAAATAAACCAATGCAGAATGAAAAATAAAAAAATTATTGGAAAAAGAAAAATAAAAAGCTAACAAATATTCACAATAAAAATATGATTGAAGAGAGAAAAATAAAAACACAAAAATAAAAAATAAAAAATATCCATGATAAAATTTATTGGATAAAAAAAACTAACAATTTTTATTTATATTTTAGAGAAAGAAAACAAAAAAACTATTGTAAAATATTCTTTTATATTCAAAAAAATTAAAAATAAACTACTATAAGAGTTTGTTTTAAAATTAGGAAGTGTGGCTTTTCAAATATAACTTTTAGATAAAAGACTTTTTAAATAAACTAGTAAAGCACCAAAGGTGCTATCAAATGGCCGATAGGCACAAATATTTATAGTCCTATCCTTAAATAGTATATATTTATATTTTTTTCTAGAAAATCATTAAATGTAATAGTTCGTGGACAAGGCAATAAATACTATAAGAAAATCATTTTTGCAAATAAAAATAATGAAATGGTATTAAATGAATAACCACATGAACTAAATCATGAATGTGTCATTATAAAACTAAATCATAAAAAAACTGTATATTTAGTAATTGCAAGATCTTTTCATCTTGTTGAAATTTCTTGTTCCCCCTTTATGGTTGCCTCGTTATGCTATAAATACAACTTATATAATATATTTAATACCACAAGAATTTTAAAGAGAAATTATTTTTATTGAATTTATAGAATATTTATAGGCCTATCATTAATATACATTTATATTTTTATTTGAATTTCATTAAGTGTAGTATTTGGTGGATAAGGCTATAATTACTAATAAGATATAAGATGTCTTCACAAATTGATGCCTTCTCCTCCTTTTTGGATATCTCTTATATGCCTTCTTTCTCTAATAGATATAACTCTTCATAATGCCCCTTGACTTTTGCTATAACTAAAATTTAATTTTAATTTCATTTTGTTATGACTTAACTAATCCCTTAAGGAAATCATAGGGATCTTGAACTTTATTAATATTAAGTGTTGCATTCTAAGAAGCTTTAATTATCTTAGAGGACTTACATCATATCTATTGCCAACTAACATCCCCAATGATCAATTAATTAAAACTCATCACAGTCCCTCAAAATCCATGGAAATAGATGGGTATTGTGTTTTAAAACTTTTGGGAGGAGCATTACATACCAGTGAATGAAAGTTATAAATATCGACTATTTCCAACTAAGGGCATCTAAGGAGGCTCACACAAACCTAAATGCATAATTTCAAGAGGGGGTCTTTCTCTCCATGATTGACCAATAGGGAATGTTTCCCTATGTTGTTTCCTAAGAATACAACCTTCACTACTTTGTTGAGTTGTTCTATCAAAGGTAGTCCTTTCACTATATTCTTCTTATACAACAAATTTAAATTACTAAAATTTAAATGTCCACCTCTCAAGTGTCATATTCATGATTAGTCCTTTATAATGATTTTAAGAGCTATACACAAATCATTTTCAACCTTCAAAAGAAACATCTTGTTCGTTATTGATACTTTTCCAATCTTATTATTTCTATTTTTATCAAGAATTACACAGATGCTTAATTCTCAAAATAAAATCCATTTTTCTACATGTTGCCAAATGCTAATTAAATTATGATTTATAATAGGAACATAATACACATTAGGAGTATGCTTCTTCTCAACTTGCTTCATCATAATGGAAATGCTCCCTTTCCCACAACATAACTTTGCTCTAATTTCACTTTCAATTTAATAGACTCATCATTGTTTGCACACATATTCTTATTACCACTCATATGATTACTAAAACCACTATCTAAAAAATAGACTTCTTTTGGACTCCCTTCAACAACATTAAAAGTATTGAGCAATGAGCCACAATTTTTATCTTCAACTTTATTTTCCTTAGAGAAATTTGCATTCTTCATGTTCATATCAAAATAATTCTTTTCTAGAATCTACATCCATTGGTATAATGATTGAATTTATTACAATAATGACATTGTACATGAGATTTATCATATATTTGATCCCCATGCACATGATTATGGTTGTTTACTTGCGTCTTATTATTTTTAGTTCTACCTTTGTTACTGCCTCTTAACGCATTTTTGTAATACTCTCTTTTGTTTTCACTTGCTCTTTGAATGGCACTTGTTATTTGAATACATGCTTAAAAGAAGAATTAGCTATTTTATTTAACCTTTGCTCATGATTTTGTAAAGACAACATCGACTTATTAATAGGTAATTTAGACAAATCATTTGATTATTCAATAGAAACTACAATATAGTTAAATCTTGTAGGTAGGTTGTTAAAATTTTCTCAAACTTTTTTTGATCTTCTAATGCCTTTCCATGAGACCTTACTTAAGTCCATGCATACATTAACTTCAACTATCAAATTTGGTAGTCCTAATAAAAAAAATCTCTCTAAGAAATAACACATATATACATTAATATTTAATTTTCATTAACATTTAATTACTACTCTATACCTTAATGCATTTTCAAGAGATTATGAATACCTTCTATTTACGTAAGGGAAAAACTAATTAGATTGGCTATCTTTATGTTTAACAAGTTGAAATTGAATTTTCAAGATTTAATCTATTCATTCACCCAAATATGATAATATGAAAAGGTGCTCAAGAGTATAAAAAGAGAAACCACGTATATTCAACGTATGGATTTTAAAAGGATCGATTACTATGCTATTAATCCTCTAAGTTATATTATGCAATTTATGTTTTCTTTGAGATTATGAGAATCAAGACGGATTTGGAAAGCTGCCGAGATAGATTTAAAATAAAATCTGGAAGATTTTTAATTGTCTATAAGGTGAAACGGATTGGATTATATGCAGGTTAACACCATTGTATATGGCAATTATAAACTTATACCTATAGAAAGATCTGACGCCATTAATTGGCAGTAAGAGACATAAAGGTATATGTAGATCTGATGCTAATATATGGTGATCAAAACCTTAGTTTGGATTGAGGCAATAACCTTCATTCTAAATTTACTACAGAGCTCAATTAGAAGTAAATTAAGATAGCAATATAGACTTATAAAACAACTTCGACACCCTTTAATGAAGGTCTGTAATGCAAATTCCTCATATACAGACTTTTAAAAGAATTTATCTGCCACCTCTATTGATGTAAATCCCATCATTTATAAATTGTTAAGGTTATTCAATGCCATTTTCGAATTCATCACTTATAACCTCTAATTATGGGTTGATGCCACTATTGTGGTCTTGGGCTATTTGAAGTATGCTTTGCATTATTAGATAGTTGTGTTCTATCAACTTTTTTGGGGGGACTTCCACTCAACTCTTTCAAAATTCTTTGGCCATTACCTTCCTTGTTTTGGGGGAACATAGCCTTACAAATTTAGGGAAAAAAAAGTTGCTTTAAAACCACATGTAAGCCTACCATTAATGAAAACAAGGGCAAGCTAGCAGAGACATGGCCGGAGACTGGGAGAAGTAGCTAGAGACGCAACGCGAGTCGCAGAGGTATGCATTTTTTAGATTCACATAAAATCTATATAAGTGGAGTAAGCCAAATTGTATTTTGAAATAGGATTTGAAAACAAAAAGCAACTACTATGTTCGTCATTCCTAATGCAACATAAATGAATGTGGGGCAATGGAAGTACAACATTAACCCATTCATTCAGTGATGGCATCCATTTCTTGCATAGCTCAATTGTTTTTCGTCGAAGAAAAACCATCTTGTGCTCATTGTTAGTGTACCCATCTGTTTCTGAGTCCAAAAAATACTAGACTGAGGCAAACAACGAACGATGTCTCTCGATCTTATAGAACAGTCTTATCAATAGGATTGGCTTAGCAAAATTTACTTTAAAGGATCTCATAGATCTCTGTCAATCTGATTGCCAGATCTTTTGCCTTCTCCTGCCTCATCATACCATTTCATTTCGTAATATCCAGCGTTCTCTCTCATTCTGATCTATTGAAAGTTTTTTGCCCTTGAAATATCATTTTCCAAGTTGTTGGATAGGATGACAATGTTATGATAGAATTCTCTTTCCTGTGATTTAGAGGCCTATTTGAAACTAAAACAAGGAAGGTAGTAGACAAGGCACTCAAACTGTTTGACAAAATTGCCACAGAGAAATATCATCTCATGGAATGCAATGATTGCAGGATATGCACATAATTGAATATGTTGAAACTTTAGGTACTTTCAAGAAAATGTGATTGGTAGGTTCAAGGATATACATCAATAGGAACAGCCGATGCATTTAGAAACTTTTCGGTGTGAATCTTTTTATTGTCTTTCTTGGGGAGGGTCTTTCTTCGGGGCCCTTCCCTTGCCCTTGCTTTTCTGTGGCGCAGGAGCTGCTACGGAACTTTCTGCCTGGTTTCTGTTCTTTGAAGAAGACATGATTACTTGCTATATACTGCATGCAAATAACAGAGTAAGGAGAGATTTAAAAACCTAAAATAATCTTCTTACAAAAATGAAAAGCCAAGAGAATTTACCAAAACCCAAGAAACAAAGCCAACTTATAGAGAAATTAATGAAAGTAATCAAGAGGGAAAGCAAAGCAAGTTACCTTGTATTCGTTATGGAATTGATGCCAGATTAATCATGCAAAACCTGCACAATCCGTATTCCCAAACAAAAGCCTTCCCAAATATGCCTCCTATTCTAGAGGCTAAACATGAAAATATATAGAAAAGAACATTCCATTATCTCTCCTTCTTGTAACGTCCACCATGACTCTTCCACTTCCATTTCCATCATCCATATTCTCATAAACTAAAATTAGCTCCACTAAAATTAATGGATGACGATTTATTTTTATTTATTTTGGAAAACCAAAAAATTAAAGGACTACCAAATTTTTGGTAGTTACAAGATGTGTGCACATATAGAATGGCCTATCGGCCAAAAAATAAATAATCAAGAAAATAAATAATCTAAAATGAAAAGTGAACTTGATTTTTTTAATAAATTATAATAGAAATATATGTTACCACTTTAGAAAAACAATGAACTTGAGTTTAAGACTTTTTAAATAAAAAAATAATCAAGAAAAAGAAATAATCTAAAATGAAAAGTGAACTTGAGTTTTTATAAATTATAATAGAAATATATGTTACCACTTTAAAAAAACAATGAACTTGAGTTTTTTAAGGAATTATAATAGGAACATGTGTCTCCACTTAACTCATGTAGTTAAGTAATTTATATTTATTTATATTTAAATAATTTGTATTATATGAGATAATTTTTTCTTTTTTAGAGTTTCTTAGGAGGCCCATTTTTTATGTAAATTTCCCCTAATGCCTTGGTCCCAGTTGGGATCTTTAGCCCTCTTTTGTAGTGTTGGCTTGGAACACTTCCTTAGTTTGTATTTGTATTTGTCGGCCTAATTGTGTTTTATTTGTCATGAGTGAGTGCTAGGATTGCATATTTAAAAGAGTTTTGTATTTCATTTTACACCTAGAGGACACCTAATGGAAAATTAAAGTTTGCTCTCATATTGTGTTCTATGCTAAAGTGTTCTACATGCTTGGAAGTGTTATGTACTCGTGGATGCTATTGAAGTTTGTTTACAGGTCTTGAAGGGAGTTTCATACCTTCTTCATCACTCTCCTTTGTTGGTGTGAGATCTTGAGTCATCTTCATCAACTAGGGTTATACCTCTTGTGGTAATCATCATCATTATCATTCATAATTCTATCATATTATTGCAGATCTAGCCTCTGCCCTCCTAGGGCACACACTCTTGGATCTAAGATCATCGATATAGTGGAGGTGGAAACACCAACATAGGGTTTGACTGAGGCAATCCCTTATATACAACACAACCTTTTCCTCTTTCCTTGTGTGCAGGTCAGAGAAATAGGTTTTCGAAGGTGATTTCTGGGAAGAAGACATAGTAGATAGGTACATGTTTGGTGATATCTGAGATTCTTCCAAATGCTAAAAAAAGGCCTAGGGTACCCAAGCATCCTGGTCCTTGGCCTTTCTGCTCCAAGATCCAAGTTCTAAATTATTCTTTGATCTCTATTGTGCTTTTGGTTTGCCAAGATCTCTTTCTGTCTATTAGTTATAAGCTGATCTTTGTCTTCTAGGGTTTGACGATTTGTCTTAGCTTGCTTGCTTGACCTTGGTTGAACCTGGTTGATCCATCTATGTACAAAAAGGGAAGAACCCTTGTAGTTTGGCTTCTTGGGTATAAACCAAGCTCAATTTTTGTCCTAATGTTTGTAGAAGAGGGTTTTGACCTAGTTTAACTCTTTAGGCTAGATCACTCTTTTCCACATAACAATATATATAAATATATGTATATATGTATGTGTATATATATGTACACACACACACACATAAAACCCAATAATGGGTTGTAGGGCCATGGGTATTATTATACCAAACAAAAGTGGGGATAGTGATAAGACCAACATTCATTGTTTGATATGCATTTAATCTTGCACTAAGTTGGTAGCATGGTATGTTAGAGTAATGATGGAAAAGCAAGGTGTGTTTTATCTTGGTAGTGGTTGTTTTCTCAAAGATAGATGGCTTCTAGTGGTGGTGATATGTGTGGAAGAATGTGTTGCTCTAGCAATAAGATAGAGACATAATAGGTTTTGTGGAACAACAAGAAGCCTTAAAAATGTAGGGTCTCTAAGGAAGAAATGGTGGTCAATTTCATGGATTTTGTGGAGAGAGAAATTAAAAACCCAAAGCTAAGATAGTGGATTATAAGGATTTGGGAGCTTTCCAAAGACATGGATGGAGCTCATAGCATTGGAATTTGGGTGGCTATGTACAATTTCTTGCTAGATCCTAAGCACACTCATGGGTGGAGGAATGCATTTGATGCTACATAAATGCTTTGCTATGCCTCCATGCTTTCTATAGTGGTTGGTTCATATTTGCTTTATGATGACATAGAGGATGTGGTCCATCAAGAGGAGTTCTACTTCAACTATATTATGGAAGATATGCATGTGGCTAAGAGGTGTCAAATATGTTTGCAATGAGTAGTGGAAGAGGTAGCTAAAATATTGAAGGTGGTTTTACTTGTTGATGCGATAGTGTAAGTTCACTTGGATTGCTGTAAGGATGAAGATTTAGATGAGGTGGATGGGGTTCTTGACCTAAGTAATGTCTACAATAAATGTGATTGTATGTTTAATTTAGGATCGACGAGGCCTATGTAATTTGGCCCATCTCCTGGGCAGTAAGATATTATTTATTTTTGTTGGGTGGGTGTTCATGAATGGTAATAGTTATAAGTATAGTGTTTTCTAGTCTAGGATTTTAAAAACTTTCTCAAATTTTAGACCTAGTGGTCCCCTTGGCACCAATTTCTAGTTCATTGTTTGGACTTGGCTCCTGGGCCTTACCAAGTTTATAGTAAAAAGGATAATTTTCATAAACTATAAATAAAATTAGGACAACATAAAAAATATCAAAGCTAAGAATAAACATGTCTATAGTATTCATGGGTTGGTGTACCCTAAAAATAAGGATATCATCCACAAGATGAGTCTATTGATTAGAAAATGTTTTTTTATTTAGATTTTTAATATTGTAATTTAGAAAGTAAATTTTGATTAAAGAAAACTATATTTTTTAACTAGAATTATCTTCTAAGGTATTACATTAGGATCTAACTAGATTCAAGGAAGAGTATTTCATTGCTTAGGTTGGGAAAGGGGAGGCTAAGGCTTAGAAGGAGGAGCAAGATCAGGAGGCAACTGCATGGGAGGGGGACACTTAGGGAACAACTCCACTTCAGTAGCACACTCTCGAGATACAACACGTCGACAACGCATATGATATCTCATAATATGGTTATGTGTAGTACAAACTAGGGCCTCAACTGAAGGAGCCGGGGGGTTTTCTAACATAGGTTCCTTTTCTTCCCTCATCTGAGAGGTAGGAGGAGGAATTGAAGAAACCACTAGGATTTGGGAAACCACTGAAGGAGGGGGAGGTTGTCGCAACACATGTTTCTTTTCTTTGTGGCACTGAATAAGCGGGAGGGAAAAGAGTAACCATTGAAGGTTGGGAAATCATGGGGACATAAGGTGGTTTAGGAAGTACTGGTTGTTTACCTCTATCTTTTGAGTACTAGCTAGCTGCACAAAGACGCGGAGGTGCACTCAGTATGGGTTGATTTCCTTTTACTACTTGTGGGGTAGTAGAAGGAACAAGAGAAACCACTGGAGGCTAAGAGACTGAAGGGGTAGTAGTTGTAGAAGAGGAGGGAGAAGGGATACTGGAGACAGTTACATAATCCAGCTATCTTTGAATTTTTGATGAGATAAAAATAAAAAATCATTACAAGGTCAGAGAGGCTCAATCAAGGCTAGCCAAAAGTAATCCAAAAAGAAATTCCCACATATCAAGAGAGGCCGGGATCCACTATGGTGGATTGTGTACACTACTTCATCATGGGGGAATTTTAAGCACTTATGGACTACAGAGAGGACCACTCTTATAGAAGCAAGCCACAAGTGACCTAACTTCATACAAAAATGACTTGAGGTAGAAATCATTAAGAAGGGGACATCCAGGGTTTTAGGCCCAACCTGGATAGATAGAGTAAGTGAACCCAGGGTAGGTCTGGAGAAGACATCATGCGGCTATATATAGACTTCTGATTGCTTATACTTATTTTTATATAATTCATGAATGTATATAAACTACTCTATAATTATATTTACCATGCACACCAGGCTAATAAAAACACCCTTAACAGGTTTTCCATTAACTTGGGTGGTAATATAAAGAGGGCCATCATATACATGCATGGGCACATTGATGGGGGTAAAGGAAATGATAGGATCAAGAATAGGTCGTTCTCGAGAAGCATGAGGGAGAACACCCACCATTCCTATAATTTAAGAAAATGGAGGGGAAGACTCATCAATGTTCTTTTCTAGCATCATGGAGGTGGAAGGAAACTCAATAACATTGGAAAAGTGACATGACAATAGATTGATATAAATTTACAAGTTTTGAGTAGGAGAAACTGACTTATTTTCTTTATCATTCATGTCAGATACCTAGATGACATTCTAATCGATGAGCTCTTGCACTATATGTTTAAGATGTAAATGTCTTTTGGTATCATGACCAGGGACTCTGTGGAATTGGCAAAGACTTTCAGATCATAAGAAGGGGGCAAGGGTTTTCTTATGTCTAAGGGTCAAGTAGGCGGTAATTGCACTAAGTTGTTGTTTAGGAGTTGTTGCATAATAGAATAAAGGGACTTGGATAAAGGTGTGAATTGCCGAGTCTTTTGTTGTTTAGAAGAAGAAAGGGCTAAAGGATCATGTAAGGACGTTGTAGCCACTGCATTATTAATAATGTTAGAAGTGTTATTTTTAAGTTCTTATTTTCTTGTAATTATTAAAAGAAGATGGAGCTCTGGACTGTCTAGCGGGAGCCTATGAGTTGGGAACCTTGAACATATTGTTGGTAGTCATGGGGAGTTGTACACAAATGAATGAAAGAAAGATATTTCATTGACATAATCTTATTCTAGATCAGAGGCGATTGGTTTCCAATAAACACCTGCTGCACATCTGAGTCTAGCAAGGCATATGGGAAGGGACTATTAAAAGCATTACCTTGAGACTCATTGTTGCCTCACTTTACAACCATCGAAAATGCCAGGTGATTCAATTTACCTCATTTATTTACAACCAACACCTTGCCTCGCATTCTTTTCTATCCCAAGTTTTATTCACTTGGTTACAAATCCAAAACTAGAGCCTATCAATTGAGCACCCATAATTTATTTAGATCCACCATCATCTGTCTAAGTATTCTTTCCACATTAAGATGAGTAGTTTGAACCAACAAAATTTATAGAAATAGATATTTTTTTAAAAATGGGATCAAATAAGATATGCTAGCTATTATGAAATCAAATCAAAGATTTTATTTTATTCTATTTTGTAATTATATTATTGAAAGAATAATCAATAAATATTTTCCATATGTTATAATTACATATTTATTGCAAAATTTTAAAAAATGAGATCACAATTATGAATTTATTATTATTATTATTATTATTATTTTTATCATTTATGATATTTTTCGAAAAATCAATAAGCAGAATCTATTTCATGATAATCCTTTTAATCTTAAACATTGTTCTATATATATTTCATCTACTACTCTCACCCCAAAAAAAAAAAAAAATTAAAAAAAAAAAAAAAAAAAATGCTTATGGCATGTTATTGCAGAGTAGGCTGAAGTCAAATTACTTAGCTTAATATCTTGTCCAACGCCAGTCGGTATATTTTAGCCGACACAGGCGATTGTTAACTCGTTCCTTTTTGGACTCATCCATATTTGAATAGTAGCTGCTTCAATCCTGTGTCCATCATCTTCTACACAAGAATCTTCTAATCATGGACTTTAGTAGCGCGAGTGATTAGAATAAAAGAACTCGTGAAATGTAAAGCGCGTGTTTTGAAACTTCAGCCAGATCACGGTCACGCTTTCCATTATTTCAACGAAAATTGTGGAGAAAGTCATACAATCTGCACACGTCAAACGGAGGCGTTACCAGAACCGTTGAAGTTTTTGTTCAATTCCTTATTGCCTTGATTGTAACTGAGTCGCGTTATAATTTTTCGCTTTGGTTTTCGTCCTTATATTGGCCTCATTTTTCAAAGCCACTGTTGCGTGCTAGCCAAACAATTAGAATTAATAATCAGAATTTCTCTGACCATGAGGAAAAATGTTAGTTCATTATTAGTTCCTGTTTTGGGTAGGATTACTAATGCATCCTTTGGATGTAATTATTTCATTTTTTTTAGCCAATAGGCATGGAGGAGTAGAAAAATCACAGCAAATTATTATAGTCATTGATTTTTTAAGCTATTTATTAAATGGGAAAATTTGATTTATGTTCTTTCCTATTGGTTGATAATATTATAGTCTTTGATTTTTTAAGCTATTTATTAAATAGGAAAATTTGATTTATGTTCTTTCTTATTGGTTGATGGTTGAAACAGTAGGTGCAAAAATTGAATTTTTTTATTTATTGTCATTTCATTAAGTACAGGTCAAGTGGTGCAAAGTGGCGCTGGGCTTGTTGAATTTATTTCATTTGCAATGTTAATTAATAATTTTTAATCATCCTTACAAGATGACAGGTCATTTCTTGATTGGAGGTTTTCAATTTGTATGCGCTTTGGATCTTTGTTTCTGAATTTGTTTGGACTTAGAGAGTTGCGAAAGTGGGCATTTGGTGAACATTTTGCTTGAACCCTGTGAAGCTGCATAAGTGGTAAGCCTCTATATGGACTTCTATTTCATAAATCTTTTCACTGTGAGTAGAATCCGCGTACAATACTAGTGCAAATCAAATTTGAGTTTTTTAAACATCATGCCTCCGCTCAAGAGTCACAAAATGTCTATTAAACCTTGAGTTTTTTTCTATACAAAACTAGTTCTTATCTGCAGTTGTGGATGGATCTGGAATATACATAGAACTAAAATTTTTGGTTTAGGAAAACTTTTTACATTTCACTGTAGCTAATTGTTTTAGGAGGAATGGGAAGCCATTTTAAAACTTTGCAAATGCTAGTGTCATTTACATCATAAGTTTGTATTTTGCATGTTGTTCGGTGAAAACAAATGGCTAGCCATTTTAACTACCGAAAAGCCATCATTGAGTAAGTAGTTTTGACATCCCATAAGATTTAGAGGGATGGACTGAAGGAATTAACTTACCTCTATGGGCATGGCATAGTCTGTATAGAACCAGAGTTCCTCAATGTACATAGTACAATATACAAGATTCTGTCTTGTGTGGTAGCTTTTATAAACTTTCTGCATTTTGAGCACAGTTGCTTCCTCTTTAAAGTTGTCTGATCCCAATGAGGAACTCTCAAAATCCATTTTCTTAGAACTGTTTGATCTCAATGTTGCCGATTCTGAATCACTGGCTCTGGGACTAATTGTTCCCTGGGTAGGAGTTAGTAAATCTTGGCCTTTAAAACTGATGCACCCCTCTGAAGCTGTTTCTATGTGGTTGCATTTGAAGATCATCTGAAAGCTAGTAATCTTCATTCCACATTTGAGAACCTTAAAAGACGCGTGTTGATAAAATTGTTAGGGCTACAACTGTGCACCTCTGAGACAGGTGGCAATTGCGTTTGCTTTTGTCACGGTTTAGGTTTTAGGCCAGTTTAATTTTAGTTTCAAGGGTAAAGGAACGGTAGCATTATTGTTTTCCTATGCGCTTGTTTTAAACGTTATAGTAGCCATTTTATCCATTTTTAAAATATTCTAGGATCTTAATAAATTAAAGATGATGTTTGCTTATGCCGACTCTTAGAGGAAGTTTATTAATCGCCAATGTGGCCGTGTTAAGACGTCCCTAAAATGCCCTAGTATCTACTCTAAAAGTATGGCACTAGTTAATTCTTGAATATATGAGTGTGTTTTGTGAAAATAGTTTTATTAATTTTAACTAGGGTCATGCTTGAATGTATCCTATAATTGTTACACCACAACTTTGTCACGTGGCCACTGGAGTTATGAGACAGTTTGTGGTGGTGAGGGAAGTTTGGTAGGGGCAGGGCTTAAATTTGATGGCCGTATGGCCGTATTGAGGAATTTTTGCTGTAAAATACAATCAAAATTTTAAAAAGATTGTATCATATGGAAGGAGAGATTTTGGATAGACTGTCAAAATTTATATAGAATTGTGATAATATATATTTTTTGCTTTTATATAATTTTACTTATACTAAGGCATATCATAGTATTTTAAGGGCACCCTTGAATAAATAACTGTAATAAAAAAATTGCTTGACATGCAGGGTCAACCGTCAAATTTAAGCCTTAGGTAGGGGTTCCATGCAAAGTGTTACATCTGGGACTATATTGGTTCTGATGTTCACATTCACCATCTGAATTCTGAACTATAAAAACTGCTAGAAAAAATCTATTTTAGAAATGAGGGGTGGCTTTTGTTTCAAACAATACTTTTCATAGGTAGAAATAGTTGGGGGTTGAAGATATGCAGCAATCCATATGCAATTAAACATTATTTATTTGTTTTTAAAATAAAATTTCTATGATGCTTTATTAGTTATTACTATCCTCTGTCTTATTTCTTTTTCTACTAATTGTGGATCTGTATGCTATCAAACATTTTAAATTTGTTTTTTGAAATAATTTTTTCAATAAATATTGCTAACTTTCTATGGTAGGGCATGTGTTGCACACAATATGAAAAATGGAGAATGCTGATGTAAATAAGTCTTTTAAAATATTTGAGTGGAACTAACATAGGAAAAAATAAGAATGCTTCCTTCATGGGACTTTGAGGTTTGAATATGGGTTACACTCTTAGGGTGCCCCTTTTTCCGTAAGACATTTTATGTACTATTTTATTAAATATTACCATTTTACATTTTGCTTGAATTGACTAATTTTGACAAAATTTTAGGTGTGTATATAAACATTGCATTAGATAATCACTCGAATTCAATTCCAATTCTGGGAAAGGATTGTAAAGACTGAAAGTTATGATTCTTATTTAATTTGTCTACCTTTTTTTGTGAATTATCACATTCTTTGCATTAATTAAAGTTGAAGGGTATGTTTCATTCTTTTTTGTTTATATAATGATTTATCAAATTTGCATTGTTTAATTACTCTAGAGTCCAAACAAATACTTCTTTTGAGAAATTTTTAGGAAAACTGAAGGCTATGTTTTTAGAGTCCAAACAAATACTTCTTTTGAGAAACTTTCAGGAAAACTGAAGGCTATGTTTTTAGAGTCTCTGTTTATTTGCTTTTTAAAGAAAAAGTGCATTATTTAATTACTTTATTTGAATAGTAATATTAACTACTTGGAAAATTGTAAAGAATGATTCTTATTTAATCTATATACTATTTTGCATTGTCAGATTACTTAACTGATTAAAATTGAAGGGCATATTTCATTCTTTTTATTTATCTATCATTTATCAACTTTGCATCATTCAATAACTCCAAATGATTACTTACTTTGAAAACTTTTCAAGAATACTGAAGGCTTTGTTTTTATGATTTCTGAAGGCTTTGCTTTTATAATTTCTGTTTATTTGCTTTTTAAAGGAAAGTGCTTCATTTAATTTATTACTTTGAATAGTAAAGTAATTCTTCAGTTTTATCAAATTGTGATCTTTAATTATGTTTAAAGATACAATTTATGTCTTCTGGCTTTGTCAAACTGAACGTAGTAAAACCTCTTTACCTGCTGAACGAAGGAAGAAAAGAAAAAATTAAAGAATTATTTTAACTTAATTGACATTAGCCAAATAGGTATTTCTAATGCAAACACCCTAGTCCTGCCATCAGAAGATTGCACTGCAATCCATTTCAAGCCAGATGTACGGTCAAAACAATATTTCTTTTTAAAATGTCTTAGATTGGACAATACCCTTTTCTTGTGAACTCATTTCAACTTACAATGTTTCTAATTTTTTTTGCATTATTTTGAGGTGCGGAATTTCGGGCTACACGGATTACTGTGTTGCATTTGGGCATTGAAATTTTATCTTGTGAATTGGATTGTTGGTGGTTAAAAGCTACATCAGTGAGATACAAATGGATTTACATGTAATATATCAATGTATAGATAAATGATTAATATGAATTTAGTGGAGGGAGATTGAAAGAAGGGAACTTACCATTTTGAACACATTCATTTATGTAATATTGTTTTTTCTAAATACATATTTAGTAGGCAAACCAAGAGTTATTCCTATATTTTAAATTTTATTATACAATTTTTTTCCTTTCTTTATACTTCAAAAAAATTAAAATACTGCCACCCTCCACTGTGTCCAAAAAATGGCGCCTTTACATTGCTGTCCCCGCATTTTCTATTGTCACCATCCTAGAAATGTCACGGAACATAGAATAAAATCTATTGTGTACATACTAAATACACAAAATCAAGAAAAAGCTAATGTTTGTAAATATACCAAGCATATTTGAAAAACTCTGGACAGTACTCGCCAAATCACAAGTTCTCACAGGACAAACTAGTCTACCGAGTAACTTGCCTATTAGTCACAAGTCTGACAAAAATTCACTAGGTGGAAAAATATCAGTCCGTCCACAAAAACACTCATATTCATCATTTTTCAGACCATTCTTTTCAAGCTTTCATCCTTTTCTTTTTCTATTTCGATTTTTTGTTTTTTGCCTTAACTTTAGGTACTAAGGTTTACACTTTTTGTATTTTATTACTAATTTTCATTTAGTTTCTAGTAGCTGCTACAAGTTAGGTTTCTCCATGACTCAACAAATTTTAAATTAAAAAAATTGAATTAATAGAGAGTATAAATTTTATTCATTTTTCAACGCGTGGAGAAAAAAGGGGAAAGGGGTGATTTTTTTACAAGTGCTAGACAATTCATAAAAAAAAAAAGCAAATAGTTATAAGCCCTTAAGTGGCCATATACACTTTCACAATTATAGTCATCCATTTTTTTATATTTTTGCTGAATGTGCAAAATTTTATTTCCTCTTACCTCTCCATTTAGTAATTTAGTGCAGTCCTCCTTATGCTAAGGTTTAAAAAATGGTCGGCCTAAGGACGGCTTGCAAACTATTTGCTTCAAAACATTGCCCAAGCCAGACTAGAGACCATGCGGGATATATTCAGCTTAAAGCTTACCGGTTATTGTTCACAGCAAGGATGTTAGTATTTCTTAAAAATAATTAAGAAAACAACTCATTTCAGTGCCAGAGTGTTTTCTCACACCTATTTATACATACATTTTGATTCCATCATGATTTCATCTTCACTTTAGATCCATCCAACCCAGTTTCTCATCTTAACAAGCAATTCCATAATCAACACCTAAGGAAAACTGTATTCATATTAGATTCCCAAGAAACTCACTTGAGACTCTTATTGTGCCTGAATGTTCAGATGCACTTAAAAAAGCAAAACCCCCCAAGATATAAAAACAAACAAGTGACCATTGATAGATAAGGTATCGTCCTTGGTGATTTTGGACTCAGATCGATCTGGACATGCAGATACCGAGCACCTTTTCACGCCCAACATATTCAATTTTCCCATCTCCATTCACATATCGCTCCTACGCTGAAGACATTCCTTATGTGAGAAAAGGTTTGTGAAATTACAGAATCGTTGGCTGATACGTTATAATAAATGATGCAAGACCATAAATTGAATCCTGATCATTGATTTTATATTGCAGCTGTGTCCTCCACCTCCGTGTGAGATTTCTGTGCTCATTGCAATTTTGTGATTAATTGTATCATATCTATTGCAACATGGTTGCAGACATTCCCTCCTCCCTTTGAGAACCATGTATATTCTCTTGCTCAAAGATTATAGATGGTGTGTGCCTGTGATAGTAGTTTTTGTTTCTTATCCTATTTTGCCTCTTTTTGCATAATATTACGGGCAAGTTCATACCAAAACAAAGAACGGTTCTTAAATTAACTGTATGAAGGATATTACTATGGTTTCTTGTAACACGTGGTTCTGTGTATTACACTACTCTGATCAATTCAAGCCCTTTCAGGTATTATTTCAGATGCCATTTCTGGTTGTTAATGAAGTTCATATTTGCATTTATTTCCTCATGAAAATGATTATATTTTCTTAATTCAAAGACCAGATCCTTAAGATTTGTCCTATATTTGCATGCTGCTCTCATCCTATAGGAGGCCTGATGTTTGAATTCACATATCAAACCTCTTGTACAAAATTCAAGGCTCCAATGCCATCTCTAAATGTGTGCTTGTCCAGGTCATCAAAAAGGGGCTATGGAAAATTTTCACTGTTTTTGCTAGGTGATCTTTGTTAGAGTGGTGAGGATACTGAGAGGGGGGGGGTGAAACAATATCCTAGATATCTTTTTTACTTTTAGTGCAAATTATTGCAGATTCTTATTTGTATTCCAAATAAATGTATTCAACTGAATTGATCAAACACATATGACCATAGAATAAATTAAATCAGAATGATTATGTGCAAGTATGAAACTGAAATATTCAATAACAGATTGAAAACATACCACAGAAATTAAAGACACAGAGATTTGTCTTGAGTGAAAAGCTCCGGGCATAAAACCACTCGAAAAAGTGCCTCACTGGCTTAGAATCTCATTGATTATAGGCCTCACTAGCTTACAATTTGCCTCATTGGCATACTTTCAAAGATCACAATAGTTTGAAAAATTGACATACAGAGGGATACTCTGTTTCACTTAAAACCATATAATATCAACAATGTATGAGTAGGATACTCAAGCACATACATCATTCATACTATACCATTTATATATACATCATTTCACATTCTGTCCAAGACATTCCGTTTTCTTGCAGACAGTTTCATAACTGTAAACTGAAAACCAACAATAGTTTACAACTGCACCTTCTTTTTCAAAGATAATCAACATCTTGCCATGTTAAAAAAAACCACGACAGGTAAAGAAAAAAACTAAAAACTATTCATAACAAATTTAGGGAGATGTAATTGTCAACCCTTGATAGGGTTAGAGAAAAAAACTGTCAGTTGTTCAAGTGAAACCCTAGGGCTCAAAACCCTAGTTAAATAACTTCCAAGAGCTTCTTAAAAACCCAGATTATTGATGAGAAACAAAATAAAAAGATTTCATTTCTTTGAAACCCTCAATATTGCCAATAAAACAGTTTAAACATATAATAAGCACAACCCATAGCAACAATAATCTCTGCAATGAAAATGAACCAAAATACCAACCAAACTTACTGAAACCGACAAGTGAAACTGAAGATACTTAGTGTGCTTCACAATCAATAAGATTAAATCTAGCTTTGTCACCTCTGGAGATACCTCAGACAGTCAAACAACAAAGATTCAAGCAACTTCTTCCTTATGTTCTCATGATTACGGCCAAGCCTTGATCAGTTTTATCACTTCACGGGGTCAACCTTCGAGCTCTCATTTATCATTTGACAGATTCAACTGATTCTCCACAATTTTCCATGATTGCATACCAAACCCTTATCAGATGCAGACGACAAAACATTGATGAAATGAAGTGCCCAAACCAAACTTCATGCTTTTTGAGTCCCTTAACCGGGTGTTCTGGTTTGCCCTAAAGAGGGATCGAAGTAAAGATAGAGGAATGACCTTTTATCTCTGTTAATACTCTTCCAATAGGTCAAACAAGAAATATCCAATGCTTCTATATCACAAGCTTGATAAAAATTAAACAATACAAAGTGTTTTAAAATGTTTGCCACCTTAACCAAGGGTTCTCATAGATATTTACTAGGTAATGCCATTTGGTGCCAAATAAAAACTTGTCACTGTGCCATTTTATGAAGTATCACATGGTGCTAGGTTACATTAACCTTCACGATGATTAAAACATATAACTTGTCAGTTTATGCAATACCCTTAGGCATTGTGAAACAAGATAACAAATCACATTACGCCAAGTCAAAAGTCAAAGTAGTATATGTCATTATGCTGACTAGAATCAATTCCTCCAAGTTTGACATCACTGCCAAAATGCCAACTAGGGTAACAATCTTGTTTGGGTGCAGATTTGCAAGGTTACAAGCAACTTGTTTCCCAAAAATTGAAGGACTATGGTATGTTTTCTATGCTTCAGGGTGGCTTCCCCAATCAATCCCAAATGTTCCCCTTGCTTCCACTTAGATGTTCCCTTTACAGTTATTCAATATGAATCTCATGTTGCATTCTTCAAAGGACTGTGCCTTGAATCTTTCTGAGGAACACCCACTCCTTTCTCATTATCATTTTTATTGGGCCTGTAAGTATACTTCTATATGAAGCAGCTGCTCTTGTTCTCCTTACCCATGGGGGAAGCAAAGGTGTTTTTTGTTAAATCTCAAACAAGATCAATACATCCAGAAGTACAAGATCAAAGAAAACTGCAGATTATGGGCCTTTTTGCAGAGGTTATTTCGTTCAAATCATGTTGTCTATTTCTTCCTATCACAGATCAAACTATTAATCATGAACTTCCAAGGTGAAGTAGGCCTTACAAATTTGAAGTTACATGATCTAGCTTTATCAATTGTCGGAAGGGTTTATTAAGCAACTTCAAATAGTAAATCCAAACCATTTTCAACATTGTTGAAAGTGATAAAGATGCCTCTGCATTGATGAACTGAGGAATATGTGATACCTCAGGATCAATCCAGTGACTCCAGTCTATATACATGTAAATTGAATTTATTCTCTTGCCCTGACTTCCTCAATCTTAATGACGAGTCACGGAATGTAATGCAAACATGGAGATAATAAATATTATTACCCTAGTTTTATGCAAAAGATTTACAAAGTTACTAAATTCAACTGTGGAAACCTAATTCTCCTAATCTAATTCTTTAATATTATTATCTAGTAGAAGCTTTTTTGTGTGGCCATGTCAGGTGGGTAATCCACTTTTTTAGAAAGGGGTTATTTGATGGGTTTATCTTTGCAACTTTTAGTTTTGTGTTTTGAGATTAGTTTTTCATTCTATAGTGTGTAGAAAAAATGTTCTACTACAGTAGCAGCCACCAGCCACCATTAGCGTAATCTAATGATTGCACATGTAGAGTCACGTTCAGTGTTAATGTGTTACATATTTTGGATGACTTAACCCATTTGACGGAGACTGGAGAGCCTCTATAGATGAGTCATGACAGACTAAGTATAGCTCACAATATCTCGTGAAGGTATCATTATCTTGAAACTTTGTCAGTTGATGTGAATGGGAACTTCTCGTGATTCATGGTAGTTGAAATCTCAAGTGTCTCATTTGAAGTTGCTTTTCAGCTTTTAAATTCTAGTGAAGGGTCCTTGTCATGTTCTCTATAAGTTGATATTCAAGATTTCACCTATTTTCCAATGTAGTATATTGCTAGGGGAGATTTGGTTTTGATTTAGTCTTACAGTTTTAGATTGAAAAAAATCTAATTGGGCATTTGAGTTTCAATCTCAGTTGCATGGAGGCCTTTGAGCATTAGTTCTTACAGGCTGTACAATCCCATTGACTTACACTGTTGCAGAAAAATAATGGTAGCTTGCATGAAAAAAAAAGAAAAAGAAAATAGAGATACTAAATGCTTTACAACCATAAATATTGCAAGAAAGGAATCCTTGGACTTGCAGATGGTGAAACCAAGTCGAAAGGTCTCATTGCAATGCCTGTTTATGCTTCAACTATCTCCTTTCTTGTTTAAATTGTTTCTAGTTCTTGAACCTACTTTCTAATTAATATTCATTACTCTTCTACAGTTTCATTTCTTACTTACACTATTTACACTTATAGTTGCAGATGCACCAGAATTTAGAGGACTGTTTCTTAAGAATGGAAGAACAGATCTGAAGGAATGAATTTCCACTCATCCTTTTCAAAAATATTATCAAACGGATGAATGTCAAAGACAACATGCTTCACACATGCCAGTCAATATATATCAATGTATTAAATGACAAAAGGACCTTGGATCACTTAAACAGTTTACTGCACTCAACATTTGAGGTAACAACTCTTGAAATCTCCAATTTTTTTGCTAGCAAATCTAAAACAAAATTAACAAAAAAATTCTCTTGCTAACTAAATAATACTTCCATATATATTGCAGGTACAAGGAACATTGAAAATAGCCAATGCATTTTCCAGTCCTTTCCATGCATTTTGTTCAAAATGCAATTATAAATTTGATTCCTATGGAGCACTTGACCATGAAACTGCCCAGTGTGATAGATGCAATGAAGAGGTCGCCTATATCTACTTGCATTATATCAAGACTATTCTGACCACGGACAACAAACAGACAATACATTGCTCTTGTGCCAACAATATCATCCAGATGCTACTGCCAGACCTGTAAAAGATCAGCTATGAGAAGTACCTCGAAGATAAATCAACAGTGATCTTCATGTTACGAGAGTTCAACAAAAAAGGACAATTTACATTGAATAAGAGCAATGTCATCATTAATGCATCGTGTGCTGAAGAATGAACACATAATGCCAATATACTAAGGTACACCCTTGCTCTTCTTGCAACTTCTTAGTTGTAAACAAAAAAAACAACAAACAAATTTAACTTCTTCACCAAGGCTATAGTGTCTCCTCCATATCGCTTGTTTTGTCCAATAAAAAAATGTTTACAGTCACCTTCATGTTCATATTGCAGGGAGCAAAGACAACACAACACCACAACCAAACTGAATTACATAGCTGTCGCTAGTCTCTTCTAAAGCATATGAAGCCACATTTTTGTTACATATATCTTATACACAATACCTCTTTAATACTCTCTTTGCTCTCTGAATTACACATTACTCTATCATTTTGTCTAACTTTACCATTTTTAATATCTCATGATAGAATTTGCCTTGGAACTTATGTAATTGGCATTTTGGACTACAAAATCAAAGCTCTTAATCTAATGTGTTTAAATTTTAATTGGATTTCACTGTGCCATTTCTTTATATCATCATCGTACCTCTCATTTCGTAGTATAGAATGTTTATGACCATTTTTCTTTGTTTTTGAGATCTGGCATAAAAATAGTATAGGAAACTATTTGGCTAATGCTTCAGACCAAATAAATTATAGTGACCTGAAACATTATTCCCAAACTGTCTTGTATCCATCTCTTCAAGCTATGGAATGCATATCACCATTTTGCTTACTTTGCATTCTACTAATTTATTATTTATTCATTATTTGACTATAGTGTCTTTTTCAAAGTGTACCTGTGGACTGTTTTAAGCTAAACGTATGCTTTATTATTTTCCTGTACTGTCTTTTCCAAAGTGTATCTGTGGATTGTTTCCATTTTATATTCAATTGTCTATAAGCATGTTGTTATAAACAAAATTTCAAAATCATATCAAATTGCACAAATTCTTCATTTCAACTGGGCAAAATTATGTATTTTCAACTAACAAATCACATTTAATTGCATGTTATTTGAATAATGTAAAATCACGGAAAACTCTTCATTTGGTCAAATGGGTCACTGCTATTGTATTACTTCTTTGCTGACAAGTAGGTTATTATTGCAGGATTGGTTATTATTTTTATGAATAATAATGAAAAAAGATTTTGTTACATTTTAATTGGTTGCCCCATTATTTTCTTGGGACTTAAGCACATTTTGGGAGTTCAAGCTCACTCTAATTTACTTGTAAAGCACTCTAGCTTGGTAGCTCATTTCATTGCATGATACCATAAGAAAATGCCTTTTTGTATACAATGTCTTTCTTCCTCATAAGCAGGGACCTGGAATATTAAGAATTGCATGTATTCACCTATTCTTAAGTACAGGATTGAACATTTTCCCCTTGTTAAGCATATGAACGAGTGCATTCATTCTATTTAAAATGCATCGCTGCTTTTTAAAAAATTCTACTAGTGGCTTCTGTATCGAATAAGAATTTGTACACATGACAAAGCCATATAAATTGATGAAACCAGGCGGGTAAACTGGAAGTATCCAAGATTTTGTTGCACATTTTTCATCATGTTCCACTAGTTTGTTTTCTATGCTTTTTGCTTTGTGCATTGCATATCTTTTGACTTTTCAGTTATATGACCATCATTCTTCACAATCCTCTATTTGATGATTTGCAGATAAAATTGGACATATGAATTCATTACTTGCACTAACTGTTCTCATGTCATTAGGTTTTGCCTTTTCATAAAATTATTACTTAAATGGATTTCCTAGACCATCTCATTTCACTATTCCATTTTTTTTACCTTCACTCAACTTTTGTTCCCTGACGATATATTACAACAACATTCAAAACATAGAGGCAGGAACTTGACGCAATGCGTCTCTTGTTATAGAAGTCGTCTTATGGTCGCATCCAAATAATATTCTTTGCTATGTCATAAATGTGAGCTCAACTCATTTTACTATGATCGACCGAATTTACTATCTTTTCAACTTTTATTAAAATTATTAATTACTAGCACTTGCACCCTTTGGAGGTTCAAGGGATATGCCGACATGATATTCATGGAAAAAGTCAATAAATTGAATAATACATAAATAGATGTATGACAATAAATTTATACATGCTTTAAGTACAAATAAAGATGTTTTTCAACAAGTTCTAAGATTCATTTGTAATAGGTACATTTGTTCGATGAACGTAAATAGTCCCTGTCATTGCATGATCAAAGATTAGTATCGATGTTGCATCGAACAAAATTCCATAAGAGTTTCTTTTCATCTTTGTAATAAAATTCTCTTCTGCAACTTTTGTGATTCCTATGTATGAAAACATAATGTTGTTAGTCCAAAATCATAATTTTTAATCATTTTCTTATGAATGAAAACCAAGCAATAAAAAATAAATTCAGACAATTCTTGAGGTTTTATTATTTTTGGTCATCAATTGTTGACCTGTATAAGATAAACAATGTAATTGATTAGTTTTTTATTTTTATGTTTTTAGAAAGACGATAATCAAAGATTAGAAAAAATATCATTATTTCTTATTTGAGGGATCTTGCAAGTAATTGTACATACTTGGAGTTACTATTGTGAGAGCAATTGTAGGCGAGCTTCTTCTTTCTTTCTAATAGTGTTGTAGAAATTTTTTTCATTCTAGAGTAGCGGTCAAAACAGTTAGCTTTGGCCCACACATGGACCCTCTCCTTGCCACGAGGCGAACCTCCACGTCACACTCTCTCTCGTTGAAGTAGCTAGTCGAGAGGAGGTGAGACATGGGGGTGGTTTGGCTTGCTTGAGAGCTAGACTTCGTAGAAAGTGGTTGACCAATCCCGGGGCCTTTCTTGTGCGTTGATTCTAATCTGGTGTTTTGTGATCGTTGTTATTAAAATAAATATATGAGTCACCATTCTTTTGTTAGGATTCCTAAGGTTCCAACATTGTGTAGGTTGATTGTTGTTGTTGTTAATACTTCTTTCGATTTGACGTTGTTGTTTTAACTGTTGGATGACAACTTGTGTTTGACTACTTGAAGTTTCAATTATCTCAATTGGTTGCAGAGGATTTGCCATAACCTAAACAAAAAATGCATCCACAAAAATGTCAATTTCATGGATGAGAAAATTGTTAAGTATACATACTATCTTTGGGAACCACCAACATAAAAATTGTAGGTGCATTCATTATTAAGTAAGAGTAATTGAGACTAATAAATACATATTTAAAATTTGGAAATCAAATGCAATAATCTTATATTAATTTTGTAGAAACATAAACAAGATTATTTTCTAGGAAAAAAACCAACTGAATGAGTCCCATCACAAATATAAAATTTGAGGCTAGTGGTAAAGATAATAATTGTCATCTTGAAAAAGTTATATTCTTTCCCAAAAACAAAAAGAATACAAAAAAAAGACTTCCTTTTTTTAGCTCCCAACTCTATGATATAGCAGAACTTTTAAAAAGGCAGTAATGGGGTTTCAAAATTTCTACGCTTAATGCAATTGCACAAACTCTCTCTCTCTCTCTCTCTATATATATATATATATAACCTCGAAATAGCTAAAAAGTTAAATAGTTTAATTTTGACATTATAGTTTATATATCAATAAATAAATAAATATATGTAATATTATATATACAATTATATTATATAATATGTTTTTATTAAAGAAGATAATTGAAGTATTGGTTTTAGCAATCTTTTCATTACATGCAATGTGGAAAAAACTATTTTTATGTTTGTAAATTGAAGTTGTATATATTTGTTGTTATTTTTTCTTTAGTTATAAGGAATTATCAATGAAGGATGTTTGGAAGATTTTTTGTATGATAGGTAGACATATAAGTTCTTTTAACATAACAAAGCCATCAAAGCTATGATAAATAATTCTTACTATTCCTACAAGTAGTGACATGTGAGAAAATTTTTAAGACAAAACACAATAAAAATATCCCATGAACAACACTAACTAGATCCATTCTTTCACCCAATAACAAACCCTAATTTTAAAGGCCTAGGCCTACCATGGGACTGTACAATAACAAGGAACCCCAAAACTTCATCAAATCATATGGTTTTAAAAGATTTTTTTTTAAAAAGATTTGAAGCAAAAGGATCACCATATATAAATATTTTATAGCAAAACTGAGTGTACATCTCTTTCATTTAAGGTTCAATTTTGGCTAATAAAAATAGAACAAATATTATCACTTTTTAGTGTGTGGATGAGGTGTAAAATTGCTATTGACTGTTTGACCATTGAAGTGGATGATATTTAAATAAACCCACATGTCTAAATGAAAGAAAATTACTGATACAGTTACCGATGTAACTATAACTGAACTGATATATCATTGATACCCAAATTGATATGGGGTTCCAATGGGTGCAAGTGCTAGTAGATATAATGGGGTGTATAATAGATAAAGCTCATAATCTATACAAACTTTGACCGCAACAGGCCTCACAGCTATGATTGGAAGACTGCACCCAACTATGCATGCAAATTAATTGACAAAATGTCTTCTAGAATGAAATGTCGTGGCTCTGACAGGGATTACAGAAGTGACCATTACAAAGATAGAGATCATAGAAGACGGTGATCAAGGAGTCATGAAAGGTCGCGATGGGTTGAGAAGCTTTACAAGTTAGGGATTTTGTCATTTGTATAACAAATATAGAAGACAAAGGTTGATCTCTATCCCCAAGTAGATATGACATGTATCCAAGTACATATAAGCATTGGTGAAAAATAGAGATAAAGAGGCATCATCCACATGAAGTAGGGTGAGAGAGACAAGTCTTTATAGACTTCTTTTCTAATCCTCACCGCCTTAGAAACCATGCGAGGGAGCTGACTGCAAGGACTAATTCTCAGGAAATTGTATAGGTGCACATGTTACTCAAAAGGATGCAATGAACAAATATAGAGGAGAATGAAGCAGTGAAACGTTGGTAAGAGTGAATCCTGTGGCTATAAGCAAATGATTAGCATAGAGGCAAATGAACTATTTGTTGTATTTCTTCAAAGGATCTAGAATGGGGTCAATGTTGTACAGAAGAAAAATTGCTTCCCTTTCTAAAGTCACTAAGACAGAGGTTATTCAAAAGACCAGAGAGGCGGCCAATTTCTTGAGGCATGAGAATAAAGATTTGTCCAAGCAAATAGAAGGATTATAGAATAATCAGTTTAGTGAAGTCGAGGAATTGGTTTATTTAAGATGGGTTAATGCATGCCTGCACTACAAGTTGAGGAACTACAAAACCCCTCCAAGAAAAGTGACAACATGAGATTTCAACAAAGCTTGAGATCACAAGAGAAGGCAAAACAATTTATGGAAGAAGAGCCCACAACATAGATATTCAATCTAAGGTATCCCATCAGAAACTTTATTGTCAAGAAACTCAAGCAATGGTGGTTTCATTGACCTTTTTAGAAGGGAATTTGGTTTTGACACAAGGTCATGGTTAGAATCAAGCACATTACTTGATGCTCATGATATAGAAATGAAATTTCTTAAGGCACATGGTGTAGAAACACCATCAGTTAATTCCTTTGAAAGGTATAAGAGTAATATGTCACAAATATCTCTAGAAATGAAGGATTCATCAAACAGTGTGGTAGTTTCCCCTTAACTCATGTCAAAGTCTATGGAAGGCATACATGAGGGATAGAAGTCTAGCTTAAAAGATAGGCACTGGTAAGCACTGCAATGAGAGAATACCATTAAAGGAAAAATAGAACAAACCAAAATGAGATTTTTTTTTAGAAAATATTAAAACTAAAATAATAGCAAAGGAAATAGGGAATTATAGCTACAGAAAGCTTGCAGATAATTAGAAGATAAAATAAATCTGGGGTTGAATTAAAGTAATCTCTAGGAAAAAGGAAGTCATGATCAACTGAATATTGACACATTCAGAGGTTTTTGTTTGGTTATAGGAATGGACAAGGCTATGTTCTTCAAGATAAGGTAAATTTTAGATAATGTGGAAAAACAAGTTTAGAGAAATGAAGGAAAGAAATAGGAAGCCGAGTATAGATATGCTAGAAAATTTGTCTGTTGTAGCTTCAACTAGACCTCATAACTGGCAAAGGAAATGGTGATAGAAAGAGTTGAAAGTTGAAACCCAAGAGTATGAAAGTATAAATTACTAAGGGGAGAGTTTGTAACAATGATGCCTTTTGTTTACAACATCAACCATACTTGCTAAATTAGGGTCTTCGGTGCAATTGAAAATGACAGTATGATTGAATTTTAACAATTGGTTGGTGGTAATCATTATTGACTACCCCATAGATATAAATCAATTTGTGTTTAATGTAATCTAACAAGAATGAACACAAAATGGATTGATTGAAAACTATATCTTTCCATTACAAAAACCATGTATTAAAGTTTTTGAAACAAAAAACTTGAAAAACATAGAGACAACATTACGGAGTAGCATATTTCTAGTTTTTTGTAGTAACTAAGTTATGAATTTGTTAGGAAACCTCGGAAGCCCATACAATATATATAATAGAAATCTGTTGCTCCAAAAATATATTGGTATCTAAGCCATAAGAGACAAAGTTTGAGAAAGTTAGTTTTAAAACTAGCAGATCTACAGACCAAAGCCATGATTATTGGAACTATAACTATTAATAATCAAGTGCATACCCTTTCTTAATGAGAACATAATAAAATTGAAAGACAAACATTATAAAACTATTACAGAGATCTATTTCAAGCTTCTAATTATATTAGATTAAAACCATAAAATTTATGGATACCTTCAAATGCATCCTGTATAGTGCTAGGATCTGAATATATGGCTATCAATCGTAGTCAAAGAAATAGATTGGTAAATTTAAGAGTAATTTGCCCACATATTTATAAAATTTTCACAATGCCTCCCCACTGTGAAACCATAAATTTTTTACTTCACGTAAGCTCAATCAACAAATATTTGAATTCATTAAATTTTACTATTTACTTCACATAACCTCAATCAACAAATAGATATGAATTCATTAAATATTTACTTCCACGTCCTTTAGCAAATATCTAAGTTGTCTTCCATTTTTTAAATGTGAATAAGTGTAAATCCATAAGAGACAGTTTTCAGCCTAAAACCAACGACTAGAAATTTTTTTTAGAACTTCTATTAAAATTTTCAACCTAAAACCTACGATTGGAAAAAAAAAAAGAACTTCTATTAAATGAAAAAAAAAAATCTAAATGCACAGGTGGAATACATTGGCACCTTGATGATAGATGGCGCATGCGAACTAATCACTCTCAAAGTTTCTGCTGTTTATCTCCACCGAAGATGCATTGAAGTCTTGAAAAGCTGGAAAGGTGTAAAAATGTCAATGAAAAAAATTGTAGAAGGTTACCAAAAACTCAGCAATGGAAAAATAAATGTGGCATGAGAGAAACACTAAAATCTAGGAAATGCCCAAACAATATAGCCTTAGGCCTATCGGTTAATTCAAATCTTTAATGCATCCAAATTTAAATATTGTAAAACCATGAAACACAAACTAACAAACATCAAATAGTTTAAAATCGTCATTGTAAACAAGATGCACTTCCCTTTAACAAAAACTTAAAAGGAAAACATACCAAACTGCTAGGACTTATTATACAGTGGAAACCACCTAGAAATCCAATCAAAGGGGGCTCCTTTTTCTCAGCAGTTGTCACATGTAGCTTAACTTTTAAAGGTACAGGTAGTTCCATCTAGTTATTATAATTAGAACAATACATAATCTGGAATGTTCTTAGATGGCGGGGGCAGCTAAAGTTTAGGATTTCAAACTTCAGTTGTAGATGGAAGGGGACAAAATGATGCAGCCACTACTTAACCACAAATTTATCACATTGTTGCACATTTTACCTTTCCTCCTTTTCTATATTTCCATTTAGATTTTAGATCTAAAATTTGGTAATTACAAAGAAATCACAATTTGATAGCTATTTAAAACAATAGAAAAAGACCATATGACCACTGACCTAGAAAAAAATACATATAAAATTTGAGCATTGCCTGCTAAAAAATTAGCTAAGTAGCTTCTACGTCATAAGAGGACTCGATTCACAACAACGACATAAGCAGTGATGAGTGAAATCTTCCATCTCATTTCATTAACCCACAACGGCCAATCATGTGACTGCACCCTAGATAGATTATTGTTGCAAGGTGTGACCCTTAGTTTCCTTGTTTAGCACTGCGCTGCCGTGGTTTATGACAAGGGCTTAACCACCTCCCATGCTTGTTAAGTCAAGTGGTTGTATCGGGCATTAACAAGTTGATCTTTTGGTGCAACGATAGCTAACAATTGGTATTAGAGCTGAGGTCACGGGTTCAAACCCCGCGCTTGCGTTGGGGGGGATTGTTGCAAGGTGTGACCCTTGGTCTCCTTGTTTAGCACTGCACTGCGGTGGTTTGTGACAAGGGCTTAACCGCCTCCCGTGCTTGTTAAGTTAAGTGGTTGTATCAAGCATTAACAGGTCGATCTTTTGGTACAACGGCAGCTAACAATTATGTCAAGAGCAGTCCTAACAACTGATTCATATATTTGAAAATTTGCCCCCCAAATCAATTGCTGCTCTGTAGTGTATCAGGTTTTAGAAAACTTAGCGAGTTAGAATATCAAGCTTCACAATTCATTAATTTCAAGGATTATATTCGAGGGGTGTTGTCAAAAATGTCTAGGTTTCGAGCCCTGTAGCAATCTTCTATGAAGGCCACACAGAAAGGTGCAATACATTTTCCATTCCTCATTTTTCCATTTTGTATAGTGGTTTTATTTGTTCATTCTCCTTATTCATTTGTGGGTATAGGGTTTTTTAAATAGGCTTTAGTTGCATCTACAGGTTAAGACATTTCTAAAAGCTATTTGAATATACAGCGTGAAATAGGGGCGCAAATAAGTGTGCAGGAGATAGTGGAAGGATGTGAGGAAAGAGTTATACTTATTTCTGCATCAGCGAAGGGAGATCATCATTCTGGTTTTTATGGGGTCGTTGAGAGGCCGTCCCCTACACAGGATGCTCTGCTCAAGGTTCATGTCAGGATTGTTGAAGATATTACTTGATCTTCCTTAAATAAGAATCATTATGCCTCATTTTAACCACTGTAAGAAGAACCATTACACAATAAATATGCAAACAAAACTAGCATACCTGTCCAGTTCGAGCTCAACCCCACTAAATCAAAGCCCTTATAAATAGTCTCAAACTTCATTTCTTACTTCTTTTTCTTCTTCGACGTCGCTATCCCAGCTCTTTTTCTTTTTTTTTCTTCCTGGGCTCCTCACACGCTACTGACTTGGTTAATTTTATGTCAGAGATCCAGCGTTCGAATCTCGTTTTGGCCTCGTCATTTTCTTCCTCCTCCATCTTTGACGTCTTTTTCTTTTTCTCCACAGAGAAATGACTGTGTTTAGACTTCTTCTTAGACTCCATTTTTTGGAGTAGAAATCACCAACATTTTGGGATATCAAATCCTTTAGCAATTCTGGAGTCCATAGACAAAAGAAGATCATTGGCCATGGAGGCCATGGAAGTTAATAGGCGATTGTGATGATAATATCTTAGCATAGATCTCATAATAATATCTTCATTAATGTACTGGACACATCCCTATAAAATCTTTGCAGTATCTGATTTATTAAGTATTCACAGCACCTAGAGACACATCAAACATTTTGTTACTGGCATCAATTTTTTTAAACAACATCAATCCTTTAATTACCGGTTATTACTTTTCTAGTGTTAATTAGCAAATGGGCAGGAAAAAGTTCAAGGAATACGTGATAGGAACAACTGGATAGTTTAGAAAATCTCCCGGCCTAAAGTTTTTTATGGTGTGAGATGATTCTGAGCACTATAATGCTCACATATAAAGCCTATCAGCTAATAAAGTTTATGGTATGTATGGATATTATTATGGTGAAATATTGTTTATTTTTTAAAGTTGGAAATTGTATATTTTATAATTATTTTGATGTTTTTATACTTAAATTTTAATGTCTATTCTTTTAATTTGTTTTAGATTTACTTAACTATTCCTTTTTAGATTAACCTGGTGGTCACAATGATGTTGTATGTTGGTGTTTTTTCTTGCAACCCTCAATCTTAAGGAAATCTAACATCAAACTGAGGACAAGAAAGGCCAACGAACAAGGTTAAACATAGCCTTCTACTCTTTGAGCATTGCCAAGCTCGAGAGGGTGTTCTGAGAGACCTCAAAACAATTTAGGAAATAGATACACAACCAAGGAGATATCTAAATTTAGGCATTTATGTTCAAATGGTGTTAACATATGATAAGCTTGGTTATAATCCTTGTGTATGTACTCATTGACATCTTCTTACAACACCATTAACCTAGGAGATTATGATATGCATAAGTCCTCTGAAGATTTGCATCAATTAAAAGTTTCTCATGAGGTTTAACAAGGTTCAAAATACTGGACTTCATGCATAAGGGTAGGATAGATCTTAACTTATAAATAAATTATGGAAAAGACTAAAATAATTTTCAAATTTGTAATGGGGTAGGGTTATACTTGACTGCCCTAGACTGGTACCTAATCCCATGGCAACAGAGTCACACTTGGATCAAAATCCATAATGAAAAGGAAAGCATACATTCAAATGAATTCAATTAGCTAGGTTTCTACCTTACAGAAACATTGAACCCTCAATTTCCCTTCTGCACTCAACACTACATCCATTCTTAGCTATCCACAACGCATTGAAACATTCCAGATATTTGTCCATGAAAGCATGTTCACTAAGATATTTAAGTAAATATTTAAGCAAAACACTACTCTGTATCTCCTTGAAATATAGACTAACATAGATCAAATAGAGTGTGTAGCAAATGTACACCCAAAAACCCCTTAGATCCCCTGAAATACTCAAACATTGATGGAGACAGAAAATAGTATTGATAGCAAAAGCATGGACCTATATTGATTTATTGAAAAGACTTCCAAATCTAGTACAGAAATTCATACATAAGTAGACCCATTACATCATAAAATAGATACCTAACTATTGCAATAAAATAGAACCCCTAGATTGATCTTTATCTTCTAGACCTAGTCTCAGAAGACAACCTGGAACTAACTCCCAAAATGATATAGAAGTTATAATTTAAGTAAGAAAGAGAGAAGAAGATGAAAAACCTAAAATCAACTGAGGCATGACACCTGGTACATTTGAGCTCCTTGATTTTGTAACTGATTTGCTTTTAGAAGATGCTCCTAATTCCTCATTTTCCCTCTTCAATCTACCCATTGAAGTTGATTTGGCCCAAATCTGTTTTGCATTCCCGTGAAAACCTTTTACCTACTTGTAAAAACATGTTTACCAGTTCTATTTTCACTTTGCAAGTGAAAAATATCACCCCTAGGTAAAAACCCACTTACTGGCAGTTAAAACTTTCATTTAACTTGCATTCTGACTAAGCAGACTCCTCAGAAAATCACAATTTCTTCTACTTTTTAATTTGACATTTTGTCAAATATTTGTCCAGTAGCCACCATCTCTGCTCATTTTTTATCACAAGTTGAATACTTCGCACCATTTCCTGGGTGTATGTTTGTCTTCTTCAATCCTTTGGCATAACAAATTCCTTGCAAACCATTGGAAACCTCCACATAATGCATGACCATTGCAACAGAAGAAGAAAGAAATGCAGGTCATGAGTATTTTATTTGGGTCATTTTTTTGCTTACTGACACTCTATAGAAGCTTAAAATATTGCAAAAAAGGCTCTCAAGGCATAAGGAATACATTGGGAAAGATTCTGGATGAAGAAACAATTGTATTGAACCTACAAACACTCTAAAAACTTGCCCCAAATGCAAAAAACGTGATACAAAATACCATTCACCACTACCTATAATGCTTCCGCCATTCTACACTTGGATTTGCTTTTGCCTGCTCTCCGCTCTTGGAATGCAATTAAAATGTATACAATAAAGCTTTTCTTTTTGGCAGAGATAATAAAAAATTTAAAATGTTTCAGCACTTCCGCGCTCCCTTTAAGATTATTTTTTATTTTGTATGTGGAATGGCGGAAATGGGATAAAAGCATATTAAAGCTTTTTTAAATAAGCTTTATCCTTTTAATTTTTAGCTTCGCCAAAGTTTGAAATATTAAAATGCTTTTTAAAAAACTATTTCCACACTTTGCACTTCTGAACCTGCTCACCTTTTTCACCTCCGCGGAATGGCAAATTTTTTTTAATAAAGCCTTTGATTTAAGTTTTCACTTAAAATTTTACCCTTGGCAAGGACATCTAAAAAACATTTAAATATTTTCACCTTACTCTTTTAACCCTGCCAAGCATTTAAAACATAATAAAATGTTTTAAAATAAATTGCTTATCAAAACATTAGAAGATAGGGGAAAATTTAATTTCGCCTGCCGGCCAAACGACGGAAATTCATTGCGCGCAAACGGGAACACTTGGAGCCGATATTTTATGCGAGAGGCCACAATCAATTATTTAAAACATGGGTTTTAAATCATATTTCGCACAACATTCAGAATTTAGGTACCTCCTTTGTAAATGGGCCCGCCAGAGGTGTTCGCTGCAACTAAAACATATTAAAATGATGCATCATATGGACTCCGTTTTTTATGAAAATGAAACTAAAGATGTTTTAGACCAAAACAAGAAATGGGTGTCCTTCAAAATTGTGAAATTTGCAACTTTCTGGAACACCAAATTTAGCCTGGTCGCAGTCAGAAAAGCATTAAATAGCCCATCAGAACTCATCCAGGGAGCATGAAATTGAGCAGGCATACTACCATATGTACCAAAAAACTCTCTACCATACAGATTTGCAAGATGACTTCTGAGTTGCAAAATTTTACTCAGTGAAAATGGGCTCCGAGGTAGATTTAGTAATATGCCAACCTAACCTCTGTCAACACATTGAAAGGAGATAGGCACTTCAAATTTGCAAAATTTAAAAGTGCCATCAGTGACTCTAGTTGGGGATGTCTGTTCAACCTGAACAGAGTGAGATCACAAAAAACTCTAGAGAAGTAGACCAAGTGCCAAATCCACTGGGTGGCTTTGTAACTGCTCCTTTATCCAAAATTTTAAACCTCATTTGATGGCCCCAGGCCACCAAATAAAAATAAGAACCAATGTTTGCCTCTGTCAAACACCAGCTTGTTGAAGGAACTAATTTCCCTCAACCCGCATTTACCTCTACCACACCACTATAACAAGTATAGCCCTCTTCTTACAAGCATAAATATGTGATTACCACTAAACAAGTGAATACTTGCTCCATGTTTGACCCTGTTTTTGCATGGAAACCACATAACATAGGCCACCACATTGTCATGTAGAAACTCATCCTCTAACATGTCAAACTTAAAACCTTGAAGTTCAGGCATATAAGAAATATGAGTAGCCAGAAAATCACCAACCTGGTTAACTTGTTGCTGCTCATCATCACTACGAGATGTATGCTGGATCCAAGTGAAGTGTTCAAATTTAGGAACATTGGGATTCACATTGTGAGAAACTACATCTTCATCACAAAGGGACACATCATACTCAACTTCACTTAAAACAGGGACCATAGATGACCAACATATTGTGGGGTCATTTATGCTGATGCAAACCTCATCAACACTTCCATCCATATCATGAGAAATTTTATGTGAAGAGCCATACTCCTCATATTGTCTCTCTATTTCAATCTCTTGGCAATCTATTGAAACATATGTGCTATAAAAATCAGACCTGTGACACATATTTGTCATGCTTAATTCAACAGTGTTGTCCTCCCCTGAATCATTTGAATTACACTGTTCATGACGAAGACTAGAAGTTACACACCCAAAAAAAGTTCTCATATGCATCCATGTGATTGACACAATCACATTCTTCAAGTGCAAACTCATCATAAAAATTTCGTCAGCTATACCAACATTTGTCTTTACATTTTTGCTTTCATGTATAGATGCATCTATGCTATACTCATGCAAACATTCAGTGATAACTTCAAAACTAGAAAAAGGGATAGAAGAAAGTAAAAGATCAAACAAGAAAGCAATTCCTTGTTCACCACTTACGTCACCAACGTATGCATGCTCTACACAATCAACTACCTGAACTGATTCATCCAATGAATCTCTTGCACATATATCTTCTTCTTTGTCTATACTACTACAACAATCAGTAGGGTCATATTCCTCACTATCAAACTAAAAATCATCATTTATTTCTTTGTTGAAGCTTCTCACAGATTATTTCTCCAACTAAAAATCATTGCACACCTTGTCATTTGTATCTAATATGCTGCTAATCTCAAGAGTATTACCTAGATCAACAAACTCCTTTGTCTCATTACCATGAAGACTTGCATCAATGCCACACTCAACACTTGTAGAATTAACATGACTAAGTATACCATAGCAATGTTGATTACATATCTCTTCTTCAAAAAGTATGTTCAATTCATATCCATCATCATACTCGTATCCAAGAAAACTTGGAGTTCCATTGTTCTTCACAACATCACATTCATTGCTTGAGGAGAGGATGTTCAACTCACCTTAGTTTTCAGCATCTATCCTTTCCATACAAGATTCTAAAAATCTTATATCATCAGCACAATTTGAACTACGATGATCATTCAAAGGATTGTCAACACCATCACATATTTTCATAACATCACCATGCATTTGTAAGCCTTCAAAAATGTTGTCATCATCATTATTGAAACATTCCTTACTTAAGGAAATCAATTCTAACTCTTCTTCTTGAGAGGAATCACAGTCACTAGGGCTGCAAACAGAATTGTAGTCATCTTGATCATTTAGACAAGAATGCTTTTCAGTTGGGTGCATACTTACATCTACAACACTACAGTTGTCATCATGAAGACTTGAAACTTCAAAATCGGCATAATCAATAAGATGACCTAAAAATGGATCTTCAATTTCCAATGCATTTTTAGATGATATTAATATATCTGACTTAATGGATTCATCATAGTATATCCTTTCCTCATTAATGAGTGAGATAATATCGTTAGCATTATTTTCATCAATGCAACCTTCATTTGATATAGAGAGATGGTTCTCTACTTCTGTATTTTCAAAGTCAATAGAAGACATGACTTCACATGTTTCATTCATTTCATCATGTCTTACATCCTGGCTATTAGGGTTGCAATCTTCATCTGCATATATCTTCTCCATGGGTTGATCAGAAAAAGCATCTTCCCCTGTGTCAAATACAACATCATTCTTTGCTATATTATGCTCACTCTTTTGGTCACAAAGGGAAAGAGCACCATCACTTATTATAGAGATAAAATTATTTCCCCATTCAATTTTGATGTCTTCATAAACTGAAAGCCATGGGTATATATACTCAACACTTGGAGGCTTTAAATCATGTGATATAGTACTCAAACCTGGCCCAACATTCTCACAGAATAAATCAATGCAAAATGATTCATCAGATCTTTCTAATTCTGGCACTGCAAATAAAGATTTTATAAATCTTCTATGAAAATCATATGAGGTTTCACCCTTATACCTCTTCATATCACACAATGCATCGATAGGTGATATGGATTCAACTTTGTTTTCATATTGGTCTTCAAACTCTTCTTGGATATGGAGATGTCTATTGTCAAACAGGGACACATTGTATGCTGATATTCCTTCAAACTGATCAATGAAAAGTATTCTAAGCTCATGCCATGAATATATGGAATGCATTGGTAAACTAGAAAACCAATATTCAACAACATTTTCTAAAGTTCTCACAAAAAGCTTCATGATAACATCCTCCTCTTCTATTTGATAGTCCTCCATCAAATCAATGAAACTTTGTGAATGCTGTGATGCTAACTCTTTGAAATCTCCTCTAAACCTGGACAAGTATTCATTCATTTTTCTTGGGGCTAAGTGCAGATAATCTTGGATTTTACTAAAATCCAAAGGGTTATATCTTTCATTAGAGAACATCCTTCTTTGAGGACATGAATGTGCTTCAGGCATGACATTAAAGCTTATAGAGGGAGAACCAGAACATTCATACATAGTTGCAAATGAGTTAATCCCTTCTACAACCATCTACTTCTTGATACTTTTTTCAGAATATCTAGCTTTCTCATTTCCCTTTTCTACTAGTACCTTAGAGTACTGGGGGTAAGTGCACAAAAAAAAGGGGTCTTAAGTTGCCACTTTTTTTCTAAAATTAGGAAACATTGATGTTGGATGAGAAATTGAAGATAGCTACACTCAAAATTTGAAGATGGAACAAAAACAAGAGTTGTAGTGCTTCGAATCTAGTTTCTAAACGACTATTTTTTCCAAAAATGGTTGAGATTAAGGGGTTCAAAAAGGGGGAGCACACAAATTGGTCTTATTTTTTCTGAAAAAAACATAACATAGTGTCTGGTGTGCTCCCCCTAAAATGTTAACTTTTTTTTAGTATTTCAATAATCGCTCTGATGAGAAATTAGGTAACACCATGTAGTTTATCCCTAATTTTTCTGATAATTTTTTAACGAATAATTGATTTTTTAGTAATTTTTAAAGTGGACACATCCTAAAAAAACAAAAATTTGAGCGTGCTCCCCCCCTAAAATGTTTGAAAACTAATCAAAAATTGATTTTTTTTTTGAATTCATGTAGAATGGAGTCTAGTTTCTAAAAATATAACTTATTTCAATTTTTTATGAATGGTTAAAAAAAAGTAAAAAATACTAGACACTGGTTTTTGACAAAAACTAGACACACTAACAAAAGAAATTCAAGATGAAACACTGAATGTACTCAAAATGTGAAAAAAATTATACGATTAGATAGCTAACAGAGAGCTTAAGATTATGGTGGTATTTTTTTGAGTTTTCATTGAAAAAAGTGCCATCCTGATGGGGAGCACACTCCAGATATCTCTAGATTTTGCTAAAAACTGATAAAAACATGTCAAACAAAGCTGAGCATAACGTACGCACTCACGTTATTATGAGCATAACTGGAAATACACATGCAAATTGCATTTTCTTGAAAGTTTCTAAAGCCTTTTCACCAAATCCATTTTTTACATATCTTCTAATCATTGCATTCCATTATAGAACATCTCTTTGAGGTGTTACGTCTTACAATTGACATGCCTTGTCTATGCTTCCACACTTTACATAAATGTCTACAAGGGCAGCTGCACTTCCTATCATCTCTCTCTCTATTTCTCTTCCCTCTCTACATCCTACCCTTTCTCTGAGTCTCTGCTTCCCTCCCCTCTCTACCTCCCACCTCTCTCTCTCTTCTTCCCTCCCCTATCTACCTTCTACTGTCTCTCTCACTCTGTACTTCCCTCTCCTATCTACCTCCTACCCTCTTTCTGAGTCATTGCTTCCCTTGCCTCTCTACCTCCTACCTTCTCTCTCACTCTCTTCTCCCCCTCCCTCTCTACCTCTTACCCTCTCTCTCACTTTCTACTTCCCTCCCCTGTCTACCTCCTACCCTCTCTCTCTTCTTCCTTGCCCTGTCTACCTCCTACGGTCCTCTCCCACTCTCTACTTCCATCCTATCTCTACCTCCTATCCTCTCTCTCACTCTCTACTTCCCTCCCCTCTCTACCTCTCCTCCTCATTCTTCCCATCCAATGAAATTTCATGAATTATCTTGTTTCCATTTTATTGAATCCCAATTTATATCCTCATCCATCTTTACATGTCCCATTTTTCTTACATTTCCATGTTCTTTGTTGACAAGAGAGAGTGAGAGGGAGGAAAAGGGAAAGAGGATGGAGATGGAGGGGAGATAAACCTAGAAGAGATACTTGGTGATAGAGAGAGAGAGAGAGAGAGAGAGAGAGAGAGAGAGAGAGAGAGAGAGAGAGAGAGAGAGAGAGAGAGAGAGAGAGAGAGAGAGAGAGAGAGAGAGAGAGAGAGAGAGAGAGTCCTAGTTTTCTTGTTTTAGAGAGAGAGAGAGTGGGTCAGGTTTATGAGTTTAGGGTTGCTTAAGTTTAGGGTTTAGGGGAATCATTTAGGGTTTAGGGGTTTAGGGACGCTCAAGTTTAGGGTTTAGGGTTTTGGGGACTTATTTAGGATTTAGGGGTTTATGGTTGCTTAGGTTTATGGTTTAGTGTTTAGGTGTTAGGGATTTAGGGTTGCTTAGGTTTAGGGTTTAGGGGTTAGGCTTTAGAGAGAGAGTGAGAGGATCGATAGATATTGGGAGAGATCTAGGGAGATAGAGGCTTAGAGTTGCTTCTAGGGTTTATGGTTTAGAGGTTTGGGGTTTAGGGTTGCTTAGTTTTAGGGTTTAGGGGTTAGGGGTTAGGGTTTAGGGGCATTATTTAGGGTAAATTAAGGTTTATGTTTTAGGGGTTATGGGTTAAGGTTTAGAGGTTTAGGTTAGGGTTTAGAGAGAGAGGACCTATAGGGAGATATAGAGGAGACCGAGGGGAGACATAGGGAGATAGAGGGTGAGGGACATGGATAGAGACATAAGCAGAGAGATTGAGAGGTAGAGGGATGATAGATCTACAAGGAGATAGGGTTTAGGGTTGATCAGATTTAGGGTTGATCAGGTTTAAGGTTTAGGGGTTAGGAGTTTAGAGAGGGAGAGATATGGAGATAGAGGGTGAGGGACATGGCCAGAGACATAGCCATAGAGATTGTGAGGTAGAGAGATGATAGAGACAAGGAGATAGGGGTTTAGGGTTGATCGGGTTTAGAGTTTAGGGGTTAGGAGTTTAGAGAGGGAGAGATATGGACATATAGGGTGATGGACATGGCCAAAGACATAGGTAGAGAGATTGAGAGGTAGAGGGATGATAGAGACAAGGAGATAAGGGTTTAGGGTTGATCGGGTTTAGGGTTTATGGTTGGTTTATATGATGTATAGAATGGTGTAGATGACTAACATATTGGTACTTATGATGTTCTGATGGCTCGTGTGGCTGGCAGAGGGTAGAATGACACTGGTGACTGGCTAGGTGTAGAATGATGTTTGTGATTGATAGGTAGGTGCTACTAAGGAGCATATTGGCACATACAATATACAAAATGGTGCAAATGACTAACAAATTGGCACTATGATCTTCTAATGGCTCCTGGTGAGGTATTTGTTTGATTTTGATTATTTTTGGGATCATTTGAGATGGAGCTTAGATTGATTTGGGATGGAGTTGGGATGAAATGGATTGGTTTAGGCATGATGAGAGGTGAAAAGGACTAGATTAGGAACAATTTGGGAATGATTAGAATGGTTTTAGGGATGGTCTGAAGTGGTTTAGTGCTGATTAGAGAATGATTAGAATGATTTAGGAATAGTTTAGGGATGGTATTTGAGATGAAATCCAGGTTGATTGGAAAATGATTAGGGATGAAGTTAAATTAATTTGGATGTGATTTTGGATGGTGTGAAGTGGTTTAAGGATGATTAGAAGTGGTTTAGGGATGATTAGAGAAGAAATTGAATGGATTAGGGATGATTTGGGATTGATTAGGAATGAATTTGGTTGGAATGAAAGATTAATGTTTTCATATTTTCACGTTATAGAGATTGGGAGAGATAGGGAGATAGAGGTTTAGGGTTGCTTCTAGGTTTTATGGTTTAGGGGTTAGAGGTTTAGGGCTGCTCATTTTTAGGGTTTAGGGGTTAGGGGTTAGGGTTTAGTGGCATTATTTATGGTTTAGGGTTTATGGTTTAGGGGTTAGGGGTTAAGGTTTAGAGGTTTAGGTTTATGGTTTAGGTAGAGAGGCGAATAGGGAGATATAGAGGAGACTGAGCCTAGGAGAGATATCTCTGTCTCCTCTATCCCTCTCTCTAACTATACCTACCTTTGCTTCCAAGTTTTATGGTTTAGGGACCTTAGAGGTTTAGGGTTTCTGGATTTTAGGGTTTAGGGTTAGGGGATAGGGGCATTATTTAGGGTTTAGGGTTTAGGGTTTAGAGGTTTAGGTTTATGGTTTAGGTAGAGGGGAGAATAGGGATCCCTATCTCTATCTCTCTGGACATATGGATCCCTATCTCTTAATCTATCCCTCGCTACCTCTCTCTCCTCTGAATCTCTCTCCCCATCCTTCTACCTCTTGAAATCTCTCTCCCTATGTCTCTAGACATCTCTTGATCTCTTTCCCTATCTAGCTATCTATCCTCATAACCCCATCTCTTAATATACCCCTCTCTACCTCTCTCTTTGTATTTCCCTATCTATCTCTTCCTTGCTAGATCTATCTCCCTATATCTCCCCTCTCTCTATATATGTATCTCTATCTTTCTCCCTCTATAGACCCCTTTCTCTATCTCGATCCCCATCTCTCCCTTTCTCCGTCTCTATCTCCACCTATCCTCTCTATCTCCATGTCCCTCTCTATCTCTCCATGTCTCCTGATCCCTCTTTATATATAAGATAGAGAAATGAAGAGAGAGAGAGAGAGAGACTCTCATGTAGATACAAGGTTACCTAAATATGTTATCATGCTTCCTAGAATGCGCTCGCATTATAACGTGAGCACGTTTTAACGTGATCGCATTCTTGGAAGCATGGAAAATGGTAAAAAAGCATATGGGATCCATTTTTCAGACCCCACATGCCTGTTATTCCTACTTTTCATGAGTATATCGGACAAGAAAATGCTTTTCATGTTGGTTGACTAATTAAGAATCATTTTTATATGCATCCACCACCTTTTTTGTTTTTTCAATGTAGAAGAAGTGATTTTTCATGTTTTTAGAGAAAATTTGATTATTTAAACTGAAAGTTTCATGTTTCATGTGTGATTTTGTTTCAAAGCTAATTTCCATTGATATATAGATTGAATTTGATGATATATGTTTGTTTTTTACATAAATTTTACTAATCCTATTCTAGAATTATATAGAATTCATAATCAAACTTGAGACAAACAAGAATTTGAGGATTTTGAAGCCATCTTTTGGAGAATTGGTCAACTGCAATATCGAATTCTAAGGTATGTTCAATTTTAATTCACATATATATGTTCTTATGTTCTTTATGTCTTTAAATGTCTTTATGTTTTTTATGTTCTTTATGTTCTAAGACATATATGTGTCTAGCTATATCAGTTAGTTCAGTCAAAGAGATTACAAATTCCTCATGTTTCCACCTTTTTATGTTCTTTATGTTCTAAGACATATATGTGTCTAGGTATATCAGTTAGTTCAGTCACAAAGACTCCAAATTCCTCATGTTTCCTCATGTTTTCACCTATTTTCAGCTATACAAGAGAAAAACATTATCAAATACTTCATAAAATAATATTAGTGAACAATTGTTTGTCATACTCATATTCGAGTGTATACATGGAGCCAAAATTGATTTTGGAAGACTCTTAATTTTTTCCCTAGGATGATATAGAAGGATTTATTCCTTAATACATGCATAATTCAATTCATTTAATAGAACCATGCATGAAATGATAGTTTTCTTACAAAAATGGAGGAAATGAGCACCACAAACTATTTGACAAATTGTTACAACTCACTTTGATACCACATAAGATGATACAAATGGAGTTACAAGGAGATAAAACACTAAAAAGGAGGTTTTCATGAGTGTAGGATAGTCATGAAGTCTATATAACAGTCCACTATCATAGTCTATATAACCCTACTGCCATGTATGATCCTCCTTGCATTTGAAGGTCATTTTACAATGCTATGAAAGTTATAATTTATTACAAAGTGGTCCTTCTTATTGCATCTATGTACAATGAAATTCATACATTTATACATTGTTTACAATGAATGTGTAAAGAGTTCTCTTTCTACAACTATGCACATGCTACAGCTGAGATAAGAGTTTGTGCACATTACAATAATGAAAACCATCACTGTTGTGATACAACATGCTACAAGTCATCTATGTTACATGCTACAACATTTATTTTACTATGGAACACAAATGTGGATGCTTACAACACCCAAAACATGTCATCATGCTAGCTCTTACATTCTCTATTTTCCTTGTCCTTTCTTGACCTCCAAGTGGCCATACTTCTCATACTCACCCATAGTGAGTGAAACATACTAACTGCTTGCTCTACAAGTGAAAAACTTGAACACAACTCAATCCATAGGAAAAACTTGGAGTGCTAATCAAATGCCCCTACAAATGAAAGCAACTCACACTTATCTCCTTTGTAAATCAAGTAAATACTCTATCCAAGTATCATTACATACTAACATCATTCAATGTTCATGTAGACTCATGTGAGAGTTGTTCTCTCTTTGAATTTGATGTTTTAGTGTGCTTTTTTTTCCCTTTGTGGTTGCTTACTCTTGCATTTGTCATTTGGGTTAATCTCTAGATGAAGCTTCCAACACTTGTCATAACAATATCTACCAACCTTGAAATAAGACCAATACTTGTTAGCTTTGTCAATATAAACTAGATGAGGCATCTAACAAGATTATGTTCACCAACTAGAACCAACTAAACCACTCTTCAAGTAACAAGGATCCCCTCTTAGCGACCAATCTACCCAAGCCCTCAAATCCTAGTAGCCCTACTTAAGGGGTTTTTCTGACTTATTTTTGCCATAAGGTTTCAAACCCAAACTTCAATGAATGTTTAGAATACCCATTACCAAGTTTTATAACATATCTTGAACTCAGTATAGACTCCTTTGGACAATATGCCTCAAAACTTACCTTATTCGTTGTCCTAAAAGGGTTAATTAGGCCTATATTACAAAGGAACTTGCCTTCAAACTTTCCACATACCCCTAAACTCAGTAAACAGTCCTTATTGAGGTTTCCAAACTCCCAAATCCACACTCACATTCAAGTGGCGTGATCATTTATGATGTAGACACAAGAAGGAATTCAAAGCATTGATACCATATTTCACAAATCAACTCAACCATAAACCAAAATCTTGTAATGGCCCAACTAGGTGCTTAAGGGCATCATAAGGCATAAGGGCTCCAAGCTATTCCCCAACCCTAACACAAGCATACACCATGTCAATATAATGTATTCAAACCAATTTTGTCACTTTTAGTGCCTGGAAACTTCAACCGATGTCTGATCCACAAATCACTCCTTAAGGCCTAGTAGCCTTCCAAACTTGAAAAATGTGCATAACTTTGTGTAAAATCAGCCAACCCACAAACCAAAAAGTATTTAGACACCCATTATGGAGTAGAACAATATATCAAAAGATTTCATGCCCTTGTTTCAGGAAAAATGTGAGTTCTATGATTGGCCCTCTCTAGAAATAGGCTTAATTTGGTCCAATTAACAAAGCAATTACCCTAGGATCATTCAATAACTACTCTAAACCCCAAAACAATAGATCTATATGTCACAAAACTTCAAATTCCACTATTGGTTAGTATAGCCATGCTCATCTAGGGTGCAAACTAGAAAACCCTTCATTTCTTCATAAATAAGGGGGTTTTAATGAAAATTTCATATCCACTCCAACCCAGAACAAACTAACACTTGATTCACCTTTAAATAGGCCTACATATGCTATAGGAACACTTACTTGGCTGGGTTGCATTCAAATTCACAAAGAACCACTATTTAGCCACCCTTTCCACTTGGAAAATGTATGAAAATGCCCTTAGGGCATTACACAAAACCCTCTTAGACTCCTTCCCTGCACAAAACCTTCCACATTCATGTTAGAGACATCAGAAAAATAGGGTAAAACAGTACTGTACAGGACCTAGGTACGGTCTGAAACAATGAATTTGTAGAAAAAAAATGAGTTACAACAGAAAAATAAGGTATAACTTCTTATTTCTTCCTCCAAGTTCGTCCTCCTCTCTTCTATTCAAACTAGATTCAAGTGTATATGTGTGTTCAAATGCATACTCCATGACTTATGTATGTTCAAGTTATCTTGATATGAGGTGTCTTATTTAGAAGTTTGTAAAACCTTGTTATTCATTCTAACTATGTTATTCATTGTCATTATAAAATTTCTAATGATCATTGTCTTATTCTTCATGCTTGTAGAAATCATCATCATGCTGAGGAAACGAGCAAAGACTCTAACACAAGAAGAGTGTGAAGCTAAGAATGAGAGGAAAAGAGAAAGAACGAGGCGAATTCAGGAAAGTAGGAAATTGTCAACCATACAAGAAGACATTCCACCATTGCCAATCGAATACCCTACAGGCTTAGTGGTTGTTATTGGAACAAGGCTTAGAAGGTACCCACATAAGAGTGTTAATGTTTGGCTATTTGAGGACTTTGACACACATCGAAAGATTCTTCATTACTCCAACCTTGTCGTGGCAACCAATATTCATTTGATACAATATCGAGGTAGACCTTTGAACAAGACCTTGTGGAAGGTGTGTGACTCTGACCATGAGGCCATACTTGACACAATAAAGAGCAGAGAAGACCCAGATGGTTCATTGGATTAATTTGTAAGTATGCATAAAACTTTGCTAGGTGGTTACTTGTACTTTGTTTTGTATATAAATAGTAGTATGTATTGCTTCCCTCCAGTATATTTATGTTTAGTCAATTTTTCTTTTTGATGCTTCTCACAGGAGGTCACAACTCCAGTCCCATCCAACTACAGACAAAGAAGCTCAAGAAAATATGATGGAGAGTGATCATCAGATGGTGGTAAGTGATTGATTACATAAGTGATGTTATATATTTCATGTACATTTTGTTATAGTAATGTGCATATTGTTTGATTATATTAATAGTTTATATTAAATATTTAATATGATGATAAATTACCCTTGAGCAGTGGTATGAACTGTGGGCAGTGAAGGCCTCATGTTTTGTTTCATTTGTTTTCTATGGTATACATTTGATGTTTGCATCATCATCATGTTATGCTTCATGGGGTTAGATCTAAGTAATGGATGAAGTTGATCCTAATTGGTCTTAATCCTATTCACTCTTGTTTCACTCATGTCATATCAAGATTCATGTCACAAGGTTTGTTCATGTATTCATGATAGAAGTTTGTTCATGTCTTCATGATTCTTTCTCCTCCATGTCTTTAGTGTTCTCAGTGTCTTCATGCTTTCAAGAGTTAGATTGGGTTGTGGTTCTTCCTCATGTTTGGAAAGGTGCTAGGAGTGAAATTTTGCATTCCATAGATCGTGGAGCTGAATGGACTTTGCCAACGCGTCGGGGTGGGTAGGTAAATGTCAGGGGAGGTCTCGTTTTGTGTGCCAAGCATCGCAGTCATTTGGGGTAGCAGGCTACTGGCAAAGTCCCTTAAGATCCCTAAGATGAAAAAACTGCCAAACTTTGATGGAGCAATTATCAGAATTTGTGGCAACTGGGAACATTCTGTCTGGACCTACAAGTGCACGTGGGGTCTGTCTACAATAACATCTCTTGGTTTCATTCAACTCCAGTCTGTTTGACCGTGCTGAAATCAAACACATTCTTTCTAAATGCTTCAGTTTCATGCAGTGGAAAGGTGCTAGGAATGACATTTTGCATTCCATAGCTCGTGGGGTCAAATGGACTTTGCTAACACATCGGGGTGGGCAGGTAAATGCCAGAGGAGGTCTCATTTCGTGTGCCAAGCGTCGCATTCGTTCGGGGTAGCAAGCTACTGACAAAGTCCCTTAAGATCCCTAAGATGAAAAAACTACAAATCTTTGACGGGACAGTTCTCATAATTCATGGTAGCTGGGAACATTCTATTTAGACCTACAAGTGCATGTGGAGTCCTTCTACAATAACCTCTCTCAGTTTTGGTCAACTCCAGTCTGTTTGACCGTGCCAAAATCAAACTCATTCTTGCAAAATGCTTCAATTTCATGAAGTGGAAAGGTTGCCAGGTGTCATATTTTTTGTTTTTCTCATCGTGGGGCCAAATGGACTGAGCCAACATGTCAGGGTGGGTGGGTAAATGCTAGGGGAGGTCTCGTTTCATGCGCCAAGTGTCCCAATCATTCTGGCCTGCAAGCTACTGAGACCTAGCACTTTTTGAGTTTACCGGTAGCTTGCAGCCCGAAATGACTGAGACACTTGGCACATGAAATGAAACCCCCCTAGCATTTACCCACCCACCCTGACGTGTTGGCGTAGTCCATTTAGCTCCACGATTAGTAGAACAAAAAATATGGCACCTGGCAACCTTTCCATTGCATGAAATTGAAGCATTTTGCAAGAATGTGTTTGATTCTGGCACAGTCAAACGGATAGGAGTTGAATGAAACCAAGAGAGGTTATTGTTGATGGACTCCACATGCACCTGTAGGTCCAAAAAGAATGTTCCCAGCTGCCACGAATTCTGAGAACTATCCCAACAAAGTTTGGTAGTTTTTTTGTCTTAGGGAGCTTAAGGGACTTTGCCGATAGCCTACTGCCTCGAACAACTGGGACGCTTGGCACATGAAATGAGACCTCCCCTTGCATTTACCCTCCCACCCCAACACATTGGCGAAGTCCATTCGGCCCCACAAGCTATGGAATGTAAAATGTCACTCCTAGCACCTTTCCACTACATGAAATTGAAGCATTTTGCAAGAATGCATTTGATTTCAGCATGGTCAAATGGACTGATGTTGACCAAAACTGAGAGAGGTTATTGTAGATGGACCCCACATGCACTTGTAGGTCCAAATAGAATGTTTCTAGCTGGCACAAATTCCAAGAACTACTCCATCAAAGTTTGGCAATTTTTTCGTCTTAGGGATCTTAAGGGACTTTGCCAGTAGCCTGCTGCCCCGAATGACTATGGCACTTGGCACATGAAATGAGACCTCCCCTAGTATTCACCCACCCACCCCGATGTGTCGGTGAAGTCCATTTAGCCTCACGAGCTATGGAATGCAAAATATCACTCCTAGCACCTTTCCACTACATGAAACTGAAGCATTTTGCAAGAATGCATTTGATTCTGGCACGGTCAAACGGATAGGAGTTGAACAAAACCGAGAGAGGTTATTGTAGATGGACCCCACATTCACTTGTAGGTCCAAACAGAATGTTCCCATTTGCCACAAATTTTGAGAACTGCTCCATTAAAGTTTGGTAGTTTTTTCGTCTTAGGGATCTTAAGGGACTTTGCCGGTAGCCTGCCGCCCCAAATGACTACGACACTTGGCACACGAAATGAGACCTCCCCTGGAATTTACCCACCCACCCCGACATGTTGGTGAAGTCCATTCATCCCCATGAGCTATGGAATACAAAATGTCACTCCTAGCACCTTTCCACTGCATGAAACTAGAGCATTTTGTAAGATTGTGTTTGATTCTGGCAAGGTCAAACGGATGGGAGTTGAACAAAACTGAGAGAGGTTATTGTAGACAGATCCCACATGCACCTATAGGTCCAAATGGAATGTTCCCAACTACCACAAATTCTAAGAACTACTCCATCAAAATTTGGCAATTTTTTCATCTTAGGGATCTTAAGGGACTTTGCCGGTAGCCTGCTGCCTCAAACGGCTGCGACGCTTGACACATGAAATGAGACCTCCCTTGGCATTTACCCACCCACCCTGATGCGTTGGTGAAGTTTGTTCGGCCCCACAAGATATGGAATGCAAAATGTCACTCCTAGCACCTTTCCACTATATACATGTTCACAACTTTTGTAAAATAAACTCAAAATGACTCTATTGACCTTGCACATGGTCCATTATGACCTTATTAGACCAAAAAAAACTCAATTACATGTGAATCAAACAACCTTCAAAGTGCCTAGTCTCAATATTCATAATTTTCATGTTTCAATCTACATATGCTTTAGGAACCATCTCCCAGTACTTTCCAACCTTCTTTTAACAAACCCTAGCCTAAAACCACCCTTTCTTGCTTGGAAACAAGGAAAAACTTGCCTTGGACAGCACCATAGTTTGGTCAAACTCCATTTCTTTCTTCCCTGACTTCATGGGTATCTAAAACACATCCAAACCAAACCATTCCACTGAACATATATGCAAAGTATGCAAAGTGTGGAAGCATATACTTGATGAACATGAACTATTTAACATGATGCCTCAAAGAAATGTTGTCTCATGGAATGCAATGATTGCAAGATATGCACAAAATGGATTGTTTTGGACAGGAGGCTCCAAATTCATGACAATTTAGTTTGAGACTAGGCCTAATTAAGCGTCCTTTACAAGGCAACTACTATGCCAATGCAAACCTACCACACCAAACCACTTGGGAACCCTAGCATGCATGGAAAAGGAACCAAATTCACTAGTTTTGGCCTTTGAAACACTTGTTAAGGCACTATTGTATGGACTACACCCTTTTTTTGCCTAATACATGGTCATATTAAGCCATTGCATCCTCATACTTTGCTATATTCTTGTTTCCTGACCTAGGGCTTATTGCAAATAGTGATCCTACCTTATTCCATCCCATTCCACCAATCTAGAGTGATTAAACTTTGCCCTTCAAAACCTTCTTCAAAACTTTGCCCTTCAAAACGTTCTTCGCCAACCCCTCCTTGGTGTGTGTGAAGGTTTTAATACATGTTTACAATAGTTCTAGTCGATCATAACTAACTTTCAACATATTTGATCATTGGGTAACCTCCTTATTACATGATTTGTTAAGTTGAAAAAGTAACTTCTTACCACTAGCATTATTAGACCTTTGTTTGACAACAACATAAAAGATGACTCCAAACACAAATGACATTGGTCATTTGACCTTATTACATGCAAAATGATGACACAAGATCAACTTGTCCTATGATGTCCTAGGACCTTGTTATGACATGCTCCTAGCCAAGATTGGCTATGGCTAAGGTGCTCCTGCACCATGAAATATGTTTCCATGGTGTTGAGTAGTCCTCCTTACCTACTACATCACCCTTGTAGACATGTATGCAAAGTGTGGAAGCATAGACAAGGCACATGAACTGTTTGGCATGATGCCCCAAAGAAATGTCACCTCATTGAATGCAATGATTACAAGATATGAACAAAATGGATTTTTTGATAAGGCATTAGAAACTTTCAAGCAAATACGATTGGCAAGTGTAAAGAAAAATTCCACAACCTTAGCTAGTATCCTCCTTGCCTATGCCAAAATGGACATCCATCAAAAGGATAAAACATATGGGAATTTTGTTAGATGTTGTAGTTGCAACTGCCCTCAGAGACATGTATGCAAAGTGTGGAAGCATAGACAAGGCACGTGAACTGTTTGGCATGATGCCTCAAAGAAATGTCGCCTCATGGAATGCAATGATTGCAAGATATGAACAAAATGGATTTACTGATAAGCCTTTATAAAGTTCCAAGAAAATGCAATTGGCAAGTGTAAAGCCAAATTCCAAAACCTTAGAAATGGTATGTTTGGAGCATGGTATAAACATCCATCAAAGCATAAAGGATATAGGAATTTTGTCAAATGTCATAGTTGTAAGTACCCTGCAAGACATGTATGCAACTTGTGTGGAAGCATATATAATGAACATGAACTGTTAGACGCGATGCCTCAAAGAAATGTTGTCTCATGGAATGCAATGTTTGCAAGATATGCATGAAATGAATTTTTTATAAGGCTTTAAAATCTCTCAAGCAAATGCACAAAAATAAATTTCAACCATTTACGCAAATTTTGGCACATCTAAAACCAAATTGCACAACCTTAACCAACTTCCTCCTTGCCTATGCTATAATGGGATCTAGAGAACATGGTGTGGACAACCATCAAAGCATAAATGATATAGGAATTTTCTCGCATGTATTGTATTTCCAAAGTTGCCCTTGTAGACATGTATGGAAAGTATGGAAGCATAGACAAGGCACGTGAACTATTTAAAATGATGCCTCAAAGAAATGCATAGTCCGACAAAATTCAATGATTACAAGATATGCACCAAATGGATTATTTGAAAATGATTCATAAACTTTCAAGCAAATGCAATTGGCACTTGTAAAACCAAATTCTTGTAACAATAATTGATTATCATATTAAATATTTAATATAAACTGTCATATACATAATGTCATGAACATAACATCTAGTTTATATAAAAAGCCATATAGGCGTGTCCAAACAAAGCCATATAGACAAATATACAAAAATATACATCGGATTAACATACAAAAGTATGTATACAAAGCCATCTAGGCATACAAAAAAGTTCCCAAAAACTTGTTTTCTATGGACTTTTAGGAAGTAGTCGGCGGCCCTTCTTTGACTGTGAAGATGGAGAGCCAGTAAGTGACACATCCTCTCTCTATCGTTGTGTAGACCTCTTCGAATAAAGTTCATCCAGCTGCACCTTTTAATACAAACAAACAATATGCGCATTAGTATAGAAAATGTATGAAATATATAACATCACATATGTAATTGATCACTTACTGCCAACTGATGATCGCTCTCCATCATCTTGACTCTCTCTTCGTCCATAGTTGGACGGATTGGAGTTGTGACCTCCTATGAGAAGCATCAAGAAGCAAAATTGACTAAACATAAATATTATTTATGTACATCAAATGACATGAGATAAAAAAGAAATACAAAATTATGATATTTTCATGTTATTGGCTCATACCTCAGTCAAAGGATTTGTAGACATCATGGCTACATCAATGCCTATCTGCACTGACTCACGAAGATGAGGAGTCTCCACTGTATTCAGTATCTAAAAATTAAGTTCAAGATTATTAAAACAAAATAAATACATAATGATTAGAAATGGTTAAATTTACATCCGTAAAAGTGGTGGTTTGGTGTCCAGGGGACCAAGGAAACCGTGGAGGTGCTAGTGACTGTTGAAATCATTAAATCAAGTCACAATATAATATTACCATTGACATCTACAATAATTACGAAGATGTGATAAATTACATACCTGCTAACTTGACCTCCGCTCATAAGCCGCTAATGGATGGCTAACAGAGGCAGGATGAAGACTTTGACCCTGGAATTTCATTGCGCAAACAATTACATACATTATTTTTGACTTATAATATAGATAATCATATAAAATTAATTACAAATTTTAAATAACAATATACTAAATCAAGATGAAACTTGTAACAAATTACCTGAGAGTCAGTACCAAATGTATGTTGTAAGAGATCATCATTGAGAACAAGACCATCCAATATGTCTTGCCCCTGTGTCGCATCATGTTGCCCCTATGTCACAGAGTCCTATCGTGCCTCCTACGTCCCATAATCACATAGGTTCCCACATGTATAGCACAAATGTGGGGACACATGATGCCTACTACTCTCACCCTCATCACCCTGGGTAAAATCATCTGCATGTTGTGATAGATTTTGGGTGAGAGTAGTCAGTGAATGTAAAGTCTCCAACTCAACACTCTCCTTCAAATCCAAAGGGAGTGACCTACTTTCTGGCCTCGCTTGGGGTATAGGCACATGTTGTTCATCTCATTGATCCCTAGGTCTATCTTGGGTAGAGCCACCACCTCTACCCTGGAACTCACGAATGTCAAAATAATTCAGAATCTTGTTGAGGATGAACTCGCAATAGAGTTTCCTCAAAAAATATTGTGGTACTTCATCATTGTTGCATGGCCGCTCATCGAATCTACCATGTACCATCTATCCCAAAAGTTTTGGGATATGTCTTCATTCCTACACCAATGTATAGGAAACTGTTTGCAAGTTTCCTCTAATGTTTGGCCGGTTTTGGGATTAATAAATTCTACACATAATTGAGATTTTGTAATTTTTTCCTTCTTCACTTGTTCATATGACAACTTGTCGGCATAATATTGTTGAATCCTCTCCCTATAGTCTTGGAATTCGGTGATTTGTTTCGTCACCAAATCTGTGTGGGAAACAATCTCTTGTAGTGATTTTGCAAGTGCCCTACTATGCTCAATGGTTCCACTTGGATTGTTTAAGGTTTGAATAATAATTTCAAGATGTTTCTTGTTTTCTTCTATTATCCCTAAGTAGTGTTCTTGATTATCCCTTACATGAAAAGGAGGTGAAGGTGGGTTTTGAGGGTTTGGAGGGTTTAGAGGGTTTTGGGGGTTGTTTTCACCCTCCTCAACTGGATTTACATTTTCTTCTTCTCCAATAACTATAAATGCAATATAAACATAAATCAAACATTGCATAACTAAAAAATTGTTCTAAAACTAACAAAAGCAGACAAACCCTACCTTCTTCCTATGCTGGAGCCTCCAAATTTGCACGACGATGTCTTTGGTGGCGAGGTGGAATTGTGAAATTCTAGTTTTCTCATGTGCACTTGATTGAATCTCCTTTTTTTCGGTGCGATCACTTTTTGCTTGGTTTCTTTGTTGCTGTCAAGAGAAAAGTCGCAGATGATTGTGCAGAAAATGGTTTTGTTTTTGCTTTTATTAAAAGCAAAACGCGAGTGCGTTATAATGCGCTTGCGTTTTGCTTTAATTTTGGAGATGGTGGTGACTTTTTGGTCCCCCATCTCCTTGCATTTACCCCTAGATAAGGGACAATATTTACTAGAACCTTTGTTGCAAACCTTCATACAAAAATGTTGCAATAAAAAATACCTGAGAACTACTGCAACCAACTCTTTTGATGATGTGGAATATTATGTAGAGTCACCACCTCTTTGAAAGAGGAAAAGGTCTTCAAGCAGTAGGAAGCTTCTTCCCAGATCTAGGTATTTTTGAGTTCTCTCCATCAACAGAGCACCAGACTTCAAGAATACACCAGAAATGTTGCAACAATCTCCTTCAAGTATGCAAGTCCTTGGATCATCTGACCCAAAACATTAGATCAGCAAACTTATTGACTCTTTTCAAATGGATAATACTGGAGGTCCCCAGTAGAGTCACCAATCTGTTGGTAAGGATAACTTTAAGAACCCTCCCTTAGAGAAGGTGTATAAACCTGGCAAATCATGTATACTTCTTGAGAAAAATATTAATTTTAATTTTTTCATTTTTCCAGGAAAAAAAATAATCTTATTTGGCGAATCTTTTGTAATCGCTAGAGGTCTATGGAAAATCCTGGTGAATTATAATTTTTTTAAAACCAATAAAATATTTTCATTGGTGATTAAAACCTATTTTCAAACCAATTAAATATTTTTGTTGGCAAATTAAAACCTATTTTCAAACTAGTAAATATTTCTGTGGGTGAATTAAACCTATTTTCTAAATAAGAAAATATTTTTGCTGGCAATTAAAATCTAATTTCAAACTAAAAAATATATTTACATTGGCGAATTAAACCAATTATCAAAGCAATAAAAAAATTATTGGCGAATTTAAATATAGTTTCAAACCAATAAAAAATTAATTAGCAAAATAAACTGTTATGCCAATAAAAAATCATACAGTGTGAATGGCATCAGTTGAAGTTCCATTCCAGGCTGCAGTTCTGACACACCCATCTTTCGACATAAAGTCTCTAGAATAGAGACAAGTGTCAAGTAACAACGATTCTGATTAACAAAAATTAATAGATAATTATTTAATTGAGTTGCATAAATTGCCTTCCCAAAAACATGCAATTGTGCTTTTCATGACATTCTTTATTTATTACGAAAGGATAGAGGTCACTTCCAGCGTGGATGTCATTAAATGGAAAATATTCTAATAGATTTTGGTTGTCAGATGATCACAAATCAACGGCATAAGTTCTATTTGGGGCAAAAGTACTGACACACCCAATTTCCCAAATTTGTAGTTGTATAGTTGAGGACTTAGGCTCTATCGCACTACCACCTTGACCTTTGCACAATAATCAATATAAATATATTTTATATTTTATATATATGTCAACCATTGATCTAATAATATCTAACGCCTTCTAGTTGATTCAAGAGGATTTTGTTAGCAATGTGTAGCATTGGAGATCTACCTTCTGAAATTGAACTACAACCGTTCATCTTTCGTTCTGGGGTAACAAGGTTCATCAAATGGTCAGTAGTGGTACGATTGATTTGATTGAATGCACTTAACTGCATAGATTAGCCAATGCTTAATTAAGTTCATTAATGGCAAGTGAGTGACAGTCATGACAAACTGCACAGATTAGCCAATGCGAATTTCCATGGTACAGCAGAGGCAATTAAATGGAGTTGCTTGTTATTTATTACCCATTTGTCATGGTAGTACATCTAATGTATATATGATAGTCTTTATTGTTTCAACCTTATATTGCATTACTAAGTTTCAGATAGTAGAAGAATCAATAGATTGTAAAAGTTCAAAGTAATGGCTTTCATTACAGCAGCTGTGCGAAGAAAGTAAGTTACCAAGTACTTATTTTGTGATCATTCATGATTTTGAATTTAACTGTGTGATAGAGTTCCCAGATCACAAATGTAGAATAGTAATAAGAATGATGGAAAATTTTGTTTGTGTGTGGCTATGCAGGATGTTATTGCTTTGAATGAGCAACAACTAGGAAGGCACAGGTTTTGGGCGGCTCGTGGGAGACACTTTCTTCGGTGGGCAATTGGAATGGACACGGCAGAGACTCTGGTATGGCTTGAATACTTCGCAGCCATTGTGAGTACGGGGGGATTCTACTCGCAGTGGCCGTAGGAGTGGTCAGGCTCCTAGGGCCACTTTTTTTGGTGATTTTCGTGCTGGGGTGGTAGGGTGGCAAGTTTTCAAGGAGTCGCTCAGTCAAGGGGCTAGGGATTTCTATGGTACTATGGTAGCCTCTCTGGTGTTGTGTGTTTTTAGAGCATGGGCTGGCCACTGGAGTGGTTTTTGTATTAATATAATTTCCCGAGTGTAAATCTTTTTGTATTAATATAAATACCCAAGTGTAAATCTTTTTGTATTAATATAATTACCTACGTGTAAATCTTTTTGTATTAATATAATTTCTACTTTTTGTATTAATATAATTTGGTCTCTGTTATGGTTAGAGGTTTCTAATGTTGCTTCTCATATGTTTTCTTTAATTTACATATGTTGACATGGATTTGGCCTCTGTTATGGTTAGAGGTTTCTAATGTTGCTTGGCATCTGTTTGCTTTTTGACTCTTGAGACAGCTAAGAGAGCTATAATATATGTGAACTCTCAATCTTTTTGGATTTAATTTGATTTCAATTTAGTTGTTTTTAGATAGAATTAATCATGAAATTTTATATGCAGAAGTAAAATTACACTTTCTATTGATAGTGTAGTTCATCTACATACATGATGCTTGAAATATTTGCATAATTAGGTCATGATATTGATGTCAGAGAAAATAGTAGAATTTTTATATGTAAAAGTAAAATCAAGTCAATAAAATATTGTGACACTATGTATAAGTTTAGAAAAAGGGTTAGGGTTAGGGTTAAAACTAGGATTAGGATTAAAATTAGGGTTAATGTTAGAATCAGGTTAGGATTATAATTAGGGTTAGGGTTTGAATTGAGGATAGGGTTAGAGTTAGAATTAGGGTTACAAAATTAAGGTAAGAATTACAGTTACAATTAGGGTTAGGGTTAGAGTTAGGGCTAGATTTAGGGTTAGAATTTGCATTAGTGTTAATGTTAAATTGTAGTTTGAAATAAGAGGGTATGTGCAGGATCATCGCAGGCCAAACAGTGGCAATAGGAAAAAAAATCGTGTTTTTACTTAGCCAAATTCACGACTTGGCAATGTTTGACTTTGAAACGGATATTTGTTTTGGTTTGGATACCAAACCAAAACGGATATCCATTTTCTTTTTCTCTATTGTTTTCATTGTTTTTTATTTTATTATTTTAGCATTTTTAGCATTTTAGTATTTAGGCATTATAGCTATAAAATACAATCCAAATTTTAGAAAGACTGTATCATATGAAAGGAGAGATTTTGGAAAATACACCTCTTAAATCTTGGATCTCCCATCAATATATGAACCTCCTTAAAGATCGTTTCTATTGAAGGAGGAGGGCAAATTAATATTGGTAGCTTCTTTACACATTGATCCATAAGGATTTGTTAAACACTAAGAATCATCACTAATGAATTACTCAAATAATCAATAATAAAATATTCAATTTTGTTCATCAGGTGAAATAATCACTTTTCTAGACTATGTTCCAATATTTCGGGGATAGGAATGGTGGGGCAGCAGGGGCTGTGTTTTGGGGCGTTTTGGATTTCATGCCCTAAATTGCTTTACGCAATCCTTCATATGATTGGATTCATGATACATGGTTTGAGAAGGATACACATGATATACCCTTACCCTCTAGTGATAAAATTATGAATGATACTTTATGTGGTGAAGCTACACCTTCGTTAATCCTTCATGACAATGTTATTCCTTGTGATGATGATGTCCTTCATGTGATATGTTAAGACATAAAGCAAAGTTAACATGGCATGAACTCTCTTGGAAGGGTATGGACTATAAGAACATTGAACTAGAGTTGGATCTGTTAAGCTCGCCATTTATGAAAGAACCTTTTAAAAGGTTAACCTTAATTAGGTAAGGTTATGTTTCAGTGTGGTTGTTTGTGCAACAATGTGTAAATTAATGTTACTGAAGGATAAATCTAACTATAATATACTAACATTTTAATAACCATGAGAGCTGGGACTAACAATTAGACTAAAAACTTGACAAACAATACAACTTGGACACATGTAGGACTTGGAAAATGGAAAAGAATATAATTAAATGTGGAAAACAATGAAAAAGTGGTATTAGTTGCACCTATACAGAGAAGTGGTTTAGAGGTTGGTTAGGGGAATTATTTAGGGTTTAGAGGTTTAGGCTTGCTCGGGTTTAGGGGTTTAGGGTTTACAGTTTAAAGAGAGATAGAGAGAGGGGACTGATCGAGTTTGGGAGAGATAGAGGAGACAAAGGGGAGAGATAGGAGATAGAGAGTGAGAGACATGTCCAAAGACATAGAGAGAGAGAGAGAGAGATTCAAAGGTAGAGGGATGATAGAGATAGGGAGATAGAGGTTTAGGGTTGCTTGGGTTTAGGGGCATTATTTAGGGTTTAGGGTTTATGGTTTTGGGGTTAGGGGTTAAGGTTTAGAGGTTTAGGGTTTAGGGTTTAGAGAGAGATAAAGGACCAATAGGGAGATATAGAGGAGTCTGAGGGGAGAGATAGGGATATAAAGAGTGAGGGACATGGCAAGAGACATAGGGAGAGAGATTGAGAGGTAGAGGGACAAAGGTGATAGGGAGATAGGGGAGAGATAGGGAGATAGTGGTTTATGGTTACTTGGGTTTAGGGTTTCTTAGGTTTAGGGGTTAGGGGTTAGTGTTTAGGGGCATTATAATTTAGGGTTTAGGATTTATTGTTTAGGGGTTAGGGGTTAGGTTTAGAGGTTTAGGGTTTTGGATTTAGGGTTTATAGAGAGAGATGAATGATAGGGAGATATAGAGGAGTCTGAGGGGAGAGATAGGGAGATAGAGAGTGAGGGACATGGCTAGAGACATAGGGAGAGAGATTGAGAGGTAGAGGTACAAAGGTGGTAGGGAGATAGGGGAGAGATAGGGAGATAGTGGTTTAGGGTTACTTGGGTTTAGGGTTTAGGGGTTTGGGGTTTAAGGCTTAGGGGTTTAGGGTTTCTCAGGTTTAGGGGTCAGGGGTTAGGGTTTAGGGGTTAGGGGTTAGGTTTAGACATTTAGGGTTTCTGATTTAGGGTTTATAGAGAGAGAGGAATTATAGGGAGATAGAGAGAGGAGACGGAGAGAGATAAGGAGATAGAGAGTGAGTCACATGGCCAGGGACATAGGGAGAGAGATCAAGAGATGTAGAGGGATGATAGAGATAGGGAGATAGGGGAGAGATAGGGAGATATAGGTTTAGAGTTGATTGGATTTAGGGTGTACCTGGGTTTAGGGTTTCTCAGTTTTGGAGATAGCTAGATAGAAAGAGAGAGGAGATAGATAGGGAGAGATAGAGGTGACAAAGGGGAGAGGTAGGGAGATACAGAGTGAGCGATATGTCTAGAGAAATAGGGAGAAGGATTGAGAGGTAGAAGGACGATAGAGATAGGGAGATAAGGGAGAGATAGGAGATAGGGTTTAGGGTTGCTCGCATTTAGAGTTTAGGGGTTAAGGTTTAGAGGTTTAGTGTTTAGAGAGAGAGGACCAATAGGGAGATATAGAGTGAGGGACATGGCTAAAGCATAGGGAGATAGATTGAGAGGTAGAGGAATGATAGTGATGGGGAGATAGTGAGATAGGGAGATAGAGAGATAGAGGTTTCAGGTTTCTTGGGTTTAGTGTTTAGGATTTAGGGGTTTATGGTTTCTCAAGTTTAGGGTTTAGGGGTTAGGAAATAGGGGTTAGGGGTTAGGGGTTAGGTTTAATCATGCATCCCATTCATTCCCCTATCATTCCTATATATCCTATCTCTCCCCTCTATCGTTCCCTCTCCCTTATCGACGAAGCAAATGGAAACAAGAAAACTAGGACTCCCTTTCTCAGGTTTAGGGTTTAGGGCTTAGGGGAATTATTTAGGGTTTATGGTTTAGGGGTTAGGGTTTAGGATTTGGAAGAATTATTTAGGGTCACTTGGGTTTAGGGTTTAGGGGCATTATTTAGGATTTACGGTTGCATGTCAAAAGTAATCTCTCTCTCTCTATCTAAATCTGTAAACCCTAAATAATGTCCCTAATCCCTAACCCCTAACCCCTAACCCGTATCTACCTCTCTCCTATATCTACCTCTCTATAGATATCTCCCTCTCTCTATCTTGCTCTCTCTATCGACATCAATCCTATGATGTTGAAGATGTGCTAAGTTGATTTGTCACCTTTAGAAATATAAATGACATCAATCCAATAATTTGTTAGAATTTATAGGTCAAAACTACTTGCTTTTACAATTTTTTTATGACAATTATCTATTCAAAAGTGTCTTTAAAATACTATGAGATACCTTAGTATAATTAAATCATATAAAAATCAAATATATATATCATCATAATTCTATATAAATTTTGATAGTTTGTACAAAATCTCTCCTTTCATATGATACAGTCTTTCTAAAATTTGGATTGTATTTTATAGCTAAAATGCCTAAAATATTAAAATGCTAAAAATGCTAAAATAATAAAATAAAAAACAATGAAAACAATAGAGAAAAAGAAAATCAAAACGGATATCCATTTTGGAGAACATAAAAAGTGAAAAAAGACTGGGTTTTTGCAAACCCGCGGCTTGCAAAATGCAGTCTCATCATCGAAGAATGGATATCAGAGCTGAGGAACGGATATCTGATCCAAAGAGGTAAGATTTCGTGCATTTTTTTTGTTTGTTTTGTATATTCAAGCAATTTTTTTGGTTTTTATGCTAAGTGGGTATGTTTTATAATTTAATTAGGTAAAATGGATGCACAAAATGAAAACCCAAACCCTCCACCACCAAACTCTCCCCCTCCAACAATAGAAGAGAATATTCAAATAAATATTGATCATATAAGTAGGATCATAGAAATGTATCGCCACCACCCTCGATTGTCTATAATGACATCAAATTTAGAGGGAAGGCCGAATATGCTAACGGTTTGTCATATGATGAAGTCAAAGATTTAGAGATTACAAAAACTATGTTAGCCCAACACTTTGTCAATCCTAAAACTGGATTGCATGTTGATGTCCGTAAGCCCAAGTTTTCAATCAAATAGTGTATTCATGAGGGCATTAGTCAAAACTTTTGGGATCGTTGGTGGATGGTTTTTGATAAACCACCCAACAACAATTTAGATGTGCCTTTGTATTTTCTCCATGAACTCTATGCAGAGTTTGTCATGGGTCAACATGTTAATTATTTTGATTTTAGAGAGTTTCAAGGAGTGGGCAAAGGAATACCTCAAGATAGACCTTGGGCAATGAGACAAGTACAAGGTCCCTATATTCCCCCTCCTGCTATCCCTTCTCCACCCCCAATGCAGCACCCAGACGTTGTTGCAAATGCAACACAATAGGGCCTTAGTGCCATACACTCTTTGACCGAGCATTTGATTATACAGACATCTCAGTTTGTACAAGCACATGATGAAGGTGATGATATTGGATCACCTGGTACTACTAGACCGTCATCGTCCAGACATGTATGTGTGCCCCATCATTGCATTTCTTGCAATCATTTATGCTTAGGTCCTATTATGGAGAGTAGTGAGCCACCGTTGAACACATCAGAGTATGATCTCCATTCACAAGATGAGGCAATGGGGTCCAGAACTCAAGCTGAGGGGTCAGGGACAAGAGTAGAAGCTACCAGATCAGTAAACAATAGAGAAGGAGAAATGCATGAGCAATCTTTTATGCAGGTAAAATTTAAAGTTAAATTTTATGGTCTATTCCATTTGAATATATAAACAGATTTATTAGTACTAATGTATCTAAGTGGGATAATAGTTGATGACAGAGGGGGAGTTGATAGAAGTTCATCATGGAACTTTGTCTGCCATCCAATTTGGCTTGGACTTGCCGGTATAATTTGTTGTACACATCAACTTTTTTTTATGCATTTATTTCTTTGTGAGTAATTATATATTAATTTATATCTTGATGTTAATTTTATTTTATAGTCAATCAAAAATGTGAATGATGTGGCATCTTTGCCAATAGTCTTTTCTCGAACTCCTGATCGACCCAAGGGACTATCATTTGCAGAATGACTTTCTCAACGCCAACAAAGGGTGGAGGTAATTTGATTGAATTGTACTTTAATTGATAATTTAGAAAACTTAAATATTTGATTATAGTCATTTAGAGTCTTACATTCTTGTCCTTCTTAATTGATGCAGGAGGCCTCGATGGTTGTATGTGCTTGTTTTCTAATAGATAAGTTTTTGTGTAGTGCATTTCCTATTTTAAATGTATGCATTTCCTATTTTGTTTAATAATTATATATTAATTTATTTCAATGTTACTTTGCTTTTATGTAGTCTCTTGAGAATGTGAGTGATGTGCCACCTTTGCCATCATGCTTCACTAGGACACCTGATCATCTTAAGAGAAAATCATTTGCAGAACGATTTTCCGAACAACAACATAGAGTCGAGGTAATTGAATTGAATTTTTCTAAATAATTGATAGTTTATCTAGCAGTCTTATAGTTGATTGTAGTGATTTAGATGTATGTTAATAAATGAAAGTTCTTAATTGTAGTAGATAAGAATCTATTTACTAACTTTAACTTATTTTTATTTACCATTGAAGAGATTAATCAAATTTGTGTTTTGACTTGTTAATGCAGGAAACTTCACCTCCATCAATTACTAGACATTTTGGTACAAAGAGGACACTTTTTTAGGATCCATCATAGATTGAGGGTCAAGTGGACTTGTAGTATTTGATGTAGCTATTTGGCATGTAGATTGTATATAGATTTTGAGACATGGCATATGCCACATTTTGTAAAAAATATTTTGAGTTGGCATATTTGCCAAATTTTTGTATATGTCTACCATTATGGACTAGATTTTAATGTATATAGACCTTGATATACAATATAGTTTAAATTCCTTATGTGCAAGTCATGATACTTCCCATGATGCCATACATTATGATGATAGTTTTTTAGTCCATTGATGATATGTTTAGCATTGAGAATGGTTTTAGATCAATAGAATCAATATGAAAAAATTCCTTATATATGCCCTAATCAAATAAGGTCATGATAAACCATTTCATCATGTATTTAGTCTTCATCTTGTCAAATTTTGTAAATATGTCAAAGTTGTCATATGAAAAATGTAAAAAAAATGCAAAAGTATGGAAGATGAATAGTCAAGTACTCAAGAGTCAGTTGGAGACTATTGGTTTCCCTCAAATCATGTATAAATATGCATAAACCTTCATGGAAAAGGCATTGAAGATGTATTGAAAACATTTTGAAGATGAATTGAAGACATGTTTGAATGAAATTAATGTCAAGAAACTCTATGTCAAGGACACTAGGGGCACATTATAAACATAAAAAACTTACATCTTGGGGGGAGGTGCCAATAATACTTTGACGGAGTAGTTCTCAGAATTTGTGACAGTTGGGATTGTTCTGTTTGGACCTACAAGTGCATGTGGCATCCGTCCACAATAACCTCTCTCATTTTTGGTCAACTCCATTCCGTTTGACCATGCCAAAATTAAACGCATTGTTGCAAAATGTTTCAATTTGATGTAGTAGAAAGGTGCTAGGTGCGACATTTTTTATTCCATAGCTCGTGGGGTCGAACAGATTACGCCAACGCATCAGGGTGGGCGGGTAAATGCTATTGGAGGTCTCATTTTGTGTGCCAATCATCCCAGTCATTGCGGGCAAGAGGCTACCGACAAAGTCCCTTAAGATCCCTGAGACGAAAAAACTGCCAAACTTTGATGGGGTAGTTCTCAGAATTCGTGATAGTTGGGAATGTTCTGTTTTGACCTACAGGTGTATGTGGCATCCATCCACAATAACCTCTCTCATTTTTGGTCAACTCCATTCCGTTTGACCATGCCAAAATTAAACGCATTGTTGCAAAATGCTTCAATTTGATGCAGTGGAAAGGTGCTAGGTGCGACATTTTTCATTCCATAGCTCGTGGGGTCAAACAGACTGTGCCAACACATCGGGGTGGGTGGGTAAATGTTAGTGGAGGTCTCATTTTGTGTGCCAAGCGTCCCAGTCATTCCGGGCAAGAGGCTACTGGCAAAGTCCCTTAAGATCCCTGAGACCAAAAAACTGCCAAACTTTGACGGGGTAGTTCTCAGAATTCGTGATAGTTGGGAATGTTTTGTTTGGACCTACAGGTGCATGTGGCATCCATCCACAATAACCTCTCTCATTTTTGGTCAACTCCATTCCGTTTGACCATGCCAAAATTAAATGCATTGTTGCAAAATGCTTCAATTTGATGCAGTGGAAAGGTGCTAGGTGTGACATTTTTCATTCCATAGCTCGTGGGGTTGAACGGACTGTGCCAACGCATCGAGGTGGGAGGGTAAATGCTAGTGGAGGTCTCGTTTTGTGCGCCAAGCGTCCCAGTCATTCCGGGCAAGAGGCTACCGGCAAAGTCCCTTAAGATCCCTGAGACCACAAAATTTTGACAGGGCAGTTCTCAGAATTCATGACAGTTGGGAATGTTCTGTTTGGACCTATAGGTGCACGTGGCATCCTTCCACAATAACCTCTCTCATTTTTCATCAACTCCATTCCATTTGACCGTGCCGAAATCAAACGCATTGTTGAAAAATGCTTCAATTTGATGTAGTGGAAAGGTGCTAGGTGTGACATTTTTCATTCCATAGCTCGTGCGGTCGAACGGACTATGTCAACACGTTGAGGTGGGTGGGTAAATGCTAGTGGAGGTCTCGTTTTGTGCGCCAAGCATCCCAGTCATTCCAGGCAAGAGGCTACTAGCAAAGTCCCTTAAAATCCCTGAGACCAAAAAATTGCCAAACTTTGACAGGGCAGTTCTAAGAATTCATGATAGTTGGGAATATTCTGTTTGGACCTACAGGTGTACGTGGGATCCTTTCACAATAACCTCTCTCATTTTTGGTCAACTCCATTTCGTTTGACCATACCGAAATCAAACTCATTGTTGTAAAATGCTTCAATTTGATGCAGTGGAAAGGTGCTAGGTGTGACATTTTTCATTCCATAGCTCGTGCAGTCAAACAGACTGTGCCAATACGTCAGGGTGGGCAGGTAAATGCTAGTGGAGGTCTCATTTTGGGCGCCAAGCATCCCAGTCATTCCGGGCAAGAGGCTACCAGCAAAGTCCCTTAAGATCCTTGAGACCAAAAAACTGCCAAACTTTGACGGAGCAGTTCTCAGAATTTGTGATAGCTGGGAATGTTTTGTTTGGACCTACAGGTGCACATGGCATCCATCCACAATAGCCTCTCTCATTTTTTGTCAACTCCATTCCGTTTGACCGTGCCAAAATCAAATGCATTGTTTCAAAATGCTTCAATTTGATGGAGTGGAAAGGTGCTAGGTGTGACATTTTTCATTCCATAGCTCATGGGGTCAAATGGACTGTGCCAATGCGTCGGGGTGGATGGGTAATGCCATTGGAGGTTTCCTTTCATGTGTCAAGCGTCCCAGTCATTCCGAGCTGTAAGCTACCGATAAAGTCAAAAGTTGCTAGGATTGAAATTTTGCATTCCATAGGTCCTGGGGCTGAACGGTTTGCGTCAACACGTCGGGGTGGGTGAGTAAATGCTAGGGGAGGTCTTGTTTTGTGTGCAAAGCATCCCAGTCCTTCCGAGCTGTAAGCTACCGGCAAAGTCAAAAGTTGCTAGGATTGAAATTTTGCATTCCACAGGTCCTGGGGCCGAACGGTTTGCGCCAACACGTCGGGGTGGGCGAGTAAATGCTAGGGGAGGTCTCGTTTTGTGTGCAAAGCATCCCAGTCCTTTCAAGCTGTAAGCTACCGGTAAAGTGTGACTTTACCAGTAGCTTACAGCTTGAAAGGACTGGGATGCTTTGCACATAAAACGAGACCTCCCCTAGCATTTACTCGCCCACCCCGACGTGTTGGCGCAAACCGTTCGGCCCCAGGACCTGTGGAATGCAAAATTTCAATCCTAGCAACTTTTGACTTTGCCGGTAGCTTACAGCTCAGAAGGACTGGGATGCTTTGCACACAAAATGTGACCTCCCCTAGCATTTACTCACCCACCCTGACGTGTTGATGCAAACCATTCAGCCCCAGGACCTATGGAATGTAAAATTTCAATCCTAGCAACTTTTGACTTTGCCGATAGCTTACAGCTCGGAAGGACTAGGATGCTTTGCACACAAAACGAGACCTCCCCTAGCATTTACTCACCCACTCCGACGTATTGGCACAAACTGTTCAGCCCCAGGACCTGTGGAATGCAAAATTTCAATCCTAGCAACTTTTGACTTTGCTGGTAGCTTACAGTTCGAAAGGACTGGGATGCTTTGCACACAAAATGAGACCTTCCCTAGCATTTACTCACCCACCCAGACGTGTTGGAGCAAACCGTTCGGCCCCAGGACCTGTGGAATGCAAAATTTCAATCCTAGCAACTTTTGACTTTGTCGGTAGCTTATAGCTTGGAATGACTGGGACACTTGGCGCATGAAACGAAACCTCCAATGGAATTTACCCATCCACCCCAACGCGTTGGCGTAGTCTGTTCGACCCCATGAGCTATGGAATGAAAAATGTCACACCTAGCACCTTTCCACTGCATCAAATTGAAGCATTTTGCAATAATGCGGTTGATTTTGGCACGGTCAAACAGAATGGAGTTGACAAAAAATGAAAGAGGTTATTGTGGACGGATGCCATGTGCACCTGTAGGTCCAAACAAAACATTCCCAGCTGTCATGAATTTTGAGAACTGCTCCGTCAAAGTTTGGCAGTTTTTTGGTCTCAGGGATCTTAAGGGACTTGGTCGGTAGCCTCTTGCCCGGAATGACTGGGACGCTTGGCGCACAAAATGAGACCTCCACTAGCATTTACCTGCCCACCTCGACACATTGGCGTAGTCCATTCGACCCCACGAGCTATGGAATAAAAAATGTCACACCTAGCACCTTTCCACTGCATCAAATTGAAGCATTTTGTAACAATGCGTTTAATTTCGGCACGGTCAAACGGAATGGAGTTGACCAAAATGAGAGAGGTTATTGTGGATGGATGCCACGTGCACCTGTAGGTCCAAACAGAACATTCCCAACTGTCACAAATTCTGAGAACTGCCCCATCAAAGTTTGGCAGTTTTTTGGTCTCAAGGATCTTAAGGGACTTTGTCGGTAGCCTCTTGCCCGGAATGACTGGGACACTTGGCGCACAAAACGAGACCTCCACTACCATTTACCCACCCACCCCAAAGCATTGGCACAGTCCGTTCGACCCCACGAGCTATGGAATGAAAAATGTCGCACCTACCACATTTCGACTGCATTAAATTGAAGCATTTTGCAAGAATGCATTTAATTTTGGCACGGTCAAACGAAATGGAGTTGACCAAAAACAAGAGAGGTTATTGTAGACAAATGCCATGTGCACCTGTAGGTCCAAACAGAACAATCCCAACTATCACGAATTCTAAGAACTGCTCTGTCAAAGTTTGGCAGTTTTTTGGTCTCAGGGATCTTAAGGGACTTTGCCGGTAGCCTCTTGCCCGCAATGACTGGGATGCTTGGTGCACAAAACGAGACCTACCCTGGCATTTACCTGCCCACCTCGACGTGTTGGTGCAGTCCGTTCGGCCCCACGATGAGCAGAACAAAAAATATTATTCTAGTTGACACATTCTCAATCATTGACATGGATGATATCTCAGTACCATTCCTTTAGGCACAATATGAGCTTCCAATGGAAGGCGCAATTGTGAGGTTAGAGATGATGAAAAGTGTGCCTCGTTCATAGTCATGTTTTACTTGTCTTCAATGATGATTCCTTGATTCAACTTAATCATTTGATAATACATTTTAACCTCCTTGTGAAAGCGCACTTTCAAGGTTGCTTGAGCAAGAGCTAGCGCCTCAACATCGAGGCGCACTTTTGGTGTTCTAGAAGCATGAACTAGCACCTCAAATAGTAAGGCACTCATTCTAGGTTGTTTATTCAATAATTGGCACTAGTCACATATAGTGTAGAGAGGTAGATGTGCGCCCAAGTCATCATTTGATGCCTTCAATAACTATAAACTCCTTTGATGATGCATTTTATCCTTCCAATTCACTATCTAGCCTTAGGTGCACATTTTAGGTTGATCAATCATAATCTAGTGCCCTAAGTACCAAGGCACACTTTTAGGTTAGTTTGATCAAGGATTAGTGCCTTCATTTCTAAGCGGAAGTTTGGAGTTGAAATACATCAAAATAACAAGTTTCTTCATCACTTCAAACATATTTAACACTTTGAATATCTCCAATGCATGATTGAATATCAAGAAACCAATGTATCATTTCATGAAGGTCTTAAGTGTTGTAAATATGCATCTTCTTATTTAATCATGTGTTGTAAATGAAGGAATGCAATGATTGCAATATGTGCACAAAATAGAATTTTTGATAAGGATTGAAAGGAAATGTTAAGAAAATGCAATTGGCGGGTGTAAATCCAAAGTGTGGAAGCATAGACAAGGCATGTGAACAGTTTGGCATGACACCTCAAAGAGATGCTATCTCATGGAATGCAATGATTGCAAGATATGCACAAAATGGATTTTTTGAAAAGGCTTTAGAAACTTTGAAGAAAATACAATTGGAACGTTTAAAACCAAATTCCATAACCTGTGCAAGCATTCTCCCTACTTGTGCCAAATTAGGATCTTATATATACATATATGCACATAATGTCATGAAAATAATGTCTATTGTATATATCAAGCCATATAGGCATGTACAAATAAAACCATATGGGTATATACAATGATATACATCGATAACATACAAAAGTATGTTTACAAAGCCAAATACGCATATGTAACAAAATGTCCCAAAATCAAATCTCCTATGGATTGCTATCAAATAATCTATGGCTCTTGCTAGGCCATGAAGATGGTGAACCAGTCAATAACTCATCTTCTATCGCTCATCGACTAGACCTCCTCGATAGAGATTTTTGAATTTCCACCTATTAATACAATCAAACAACGTGCACATTAATATAGAATTTAATATTCAAAATATATAACATGACATAAGTAATCAATCACTTACCACCAATTAGTGATCCCTTTTGATCATTTGTTGTCTCTCTTCTTCTATAGAGCTGGATGGGTAGGGGAGGTGACGTCCTAGGAGAAGCATGAACAAGTAGATTTAAAAGTAAAAATGAATATCATAAATATGTACATTAAATGCTGCGCTTATTATAGGACTGTTCTAGTACTATTTTAGGACTGTTGTAGTTAAAACTATCCTAGTAGACATGTATAGGACTGTTATAGGACTGTCATCTCATGGAATACAATGATGGCAAGATTACTATCAAGATTAGTATGAAGATTAATTATGACTGTTATAGGACTTTTATAAGAATGCAAAGTAAGGAAGCATAGGCAAGGCACATGAACTGTTTGGTGGAATACCTAAAAGAAATGAGAATTTTGTCAGATGTTGTAGTTGCAATTGCCATGTGACACATATATGTAATATGTGAAAGCATAGACAAGGCACATGAACTATTCGGCAAAAGACATCAAATACATGTCATCTCATGGAATGCCTTATGTAGAAAAAGGTACAAATGTGCAATATTAAGAAATACAAATGAGAACTAAAAATCATACCTCGAGTATAGTCAAAATAACCTACGATGCCATACAAAATAATTTACGATGCCATGCAAAATAATCTACGATGCCATGTAAAATAACTTTATTTGCAGTCTTGTATAGTCAAAAGCATGCATTATAGTTAAAGTAACAAGATTTTTAATAAAATAATTCTAAAAAATAGAAAAAACAATAACAAGTTAAGATAAAAAATGTCATACCTGTCCATCTGGAAGTTTAAATGCTAGTCAAGCGTACCTGAGGGGTCATCTCTTACCTTCAAAGTATCCAATATTGCTTCATGATCAGCATTACTAATTGTCCATAGTTCTTTTGATTTTGGTTTTCCACGATGCTTTAGTAAATTGACATTTGTTGCTACAACTAGGTGAGAATACATCAATATGGTTTTATGCTTCTCAAAGTTTTCAAAGGCTGGGATGCCATTCTTTTTAATCATATATGTTCGTAACCAAGTCCTAGCAATAACAACTAATCCTGTAGGATATGTGAACCCATCATCATCTGTCATAGGTTGTGTTAGCTTTTGTTTTCCCTGTACACATCGTGCCAACCAATAGTTTGACCTCTCTTCATTTCCATGCGGTGCAACAACTGCATAAACATGACCTGGCTATACAAGGTCTAAAAGATGTTCATAGTCAAATGAGCTCTCCATGTCATTGACGGAAGGTGATTGACCTTCATATAAAGGGATTAAATATTGTGGAATCCATGCATCTACCCACTCACTTGACTCACAATTGTTCCAATCACATTTAATACAACTCTGACAAAAACAAGCTAATTCTCGTGTCCAAATAGTCCATGTACTTGCATCTGAGCTTTGAAATGAATGCATCTTTGATGATTCACTGATTCTCTGACATTCCAATTTCTCTATCACTATCCCATCATCAACCAACCAAAAGAACCTGCGCACTTCAGAATCAAGAGCCACTCCTCATGACAATGCATAGTTATACCACTTAACAATGGAATCTGCATCACTGAATGTAGCTCCACCTCTAATCTTTAGTTGTTCTTTGAAAAGAGCTCTCTTCACGCATGCACTTGCTCCATCATGTTCACCTTTTTCGTGCCTGGCTTCAAAAAAATTCCAAATATGAGGTATACCCTTCTCTACATGCATTTTGCTCAACCAATAGAGATTACGAGCATTCTTGAATTGACCAGTGCAATTATCTAACCAAATGAGATGTTGATCTATTCTAATATCTTTTTCTTGCAAGAACCCATAAAATTGTTGAAAACAATATTGCACAAACTCTGTTGAATGAGATCGATCATCACTCATGTAAAAATGGTATTCTTTGACAATCTTCCTGTTCTCTTCTGTACTCTCAAGGGCATGTCTGTATGTGATGTGAACAAAAATAGCAATCTGAATAGAATTGTAGTACTAGGATTGAACTTCATTTTGGGGTTGCAATATATAGTTTTCTGTAAAATCAACTACAGAGGCAATAGTTCCAATCAGGAAAGAGTCTTTACACATCTTGAACTGTTGATCTAACCATCAAGACCTGTGGCTATGTCTGACATACTTGTAGAAAAGATTTTTCTTAAAATCATCAATAAAATCAGCAATACTTACCTCTCTTACAATCAACTCACATCTAGAACCTTCACCTCCACTTTTCAAATTGTATTTCACTGTCTCATATCTCTTTTTCTCAACCATTCTCTTTCAAAAATCATGCTCATTGCCCTCATGAAAACATGATACAAACTTTGATAACCCACCACATTGTAAACACTTTTCATTTAAACAATCATTCTTGTAGAACATGCAACCATCATCTCTAATACATAGAAATAAATCCAGTAAGTCCCTAGATGACTTTGGTAGTTGAATTGCACCACACTCCTGTAACATTTCGTTAGTATGCAAAGTAGAACGAATATTGCATAATAATTCATGGTACATAGAAAATTCTACATGGTATTTGCAACAACATGTATTACGAACTTTAAGAGGAACACAATAAAATGGCTTAAGAGATTCAAATGCTCTTTGTGAGATTGTCATACCTGGGTGAGTTTCACAATATTGTTTGTACAATGTTGTTTGGCTACATTCCAAGTAATGTTTAGGATGTGGTGTGCGGTCTTTATCACCAATTCTTAACTTTACAACATCTTTTGCATTCGGTGATACCCTAGAGTTAGTGTGCCAAAATCGTTCAATTTCTTCCTTTGTGCTATTAATTAGCTTCTTGTCAACTCGTGGAAGCCTACCATTGAAAGCCCAAGTATCATTGGCAATAGGACTATCTAGCCTTGATCTTAATGCTAGTGCTTTTGACAATGTTTTACGATTCAATCTTAAGTCAACACAAGTTTGCCTCATTAATTGAGCATTTCTTAATTGTTTGCTTACTATTGAGGTTGTTATTACTCTATGGGCAGCTCTTTTATCTTTCTCCTTGCTAGTCTTTCCAATAGAATTGAGTGCATTGAAAAGGCTTCTTACAATAATTTTATTGCGATCGAACACTTTGTTTAACCGAATCTTTAATTTCTTTAGTAAAGGTCTCATTTTGTACATATTTAATAATTGCACAAAAAGTTGGCATTGTTCGGTTAATGTTTTCTTCTCAAAGTATTCATTGAAGAGTTTTGTAGCCCACAACTGAACCATTCGTGATGACCTCTTGACTTCAAGTTTTTCCATTATGTTCTCATCAATTTCAAGTAACCATTTTGGGGTTTTTGGGTGTTTTCCAATTTCATCACGGTTATTCTCTTCTTGACAAATGTCCTCTCTTCTTATGAAATTTGGAGATACATTGATTGTTCTTGTTTCATCCATGTTATCAACCTCATCAATTTTATCAACAAATGGATTATGGAGTGCAATTTCAACATTATGATGTTCATATCCACTTTCTTCAAGTCCACGTCTTTGTTTTTCTTCTTCTTCTTTGTCCATGGTATTGCTATTATGAATAGGTGTTTCATAACATTTTTCAATATTTTCATTTGCAATATCATGGTGAATTTCATTCTTATCTAACATTTCATTATAATCAAAATTAACATCTTCAATTTGCATGTCATTAGATGGTAAAGAAGAAGATTCACCTTGATGAGCATCCGCCAAACCCACCCTTCCAATCCTCTTCCTTTCCCTATCTTTTTCCCTAATTGCTTCAATTTCCTCCAATGTAACTTTCCTCCTTTTTGCTTTACGACGACTGTTGCTCCCCATTAGGGGAACAAAAATATCACCCTTATGATTGTAACAAGAAAATTGTGTCTCCAAAAGTGCATAAAAATATTCCTTTCACTGTCATAGCCAGAAATCACAAGTATTTCGACAACAGAGGGTCTCTGGTTGCGGAAGTCGAGCCCAACAATATTTCTTTTGTCTTTTTTCTGCTTTTACAAAATAGATATCTATTTTGTAAAAGCCCAATTCTTTGCAACAGACACTCTGCAATGTCCATATTGCTACTACAAAATAGATATCCATTTTATTATGTACATTTAGATTCTAGACTAGGGATTCATTTTATTATTCTATAAACTTGTGAATTACCATCTAATTTCAATGTTTACACACTAATCCACCTAGGTATCAACTTAATAAAGCTCTAGATATAAGCCATTATTTGATTTTAGGCTATCATCAAATGAGGAGCTTCTAAAGGCAAAAATGTTGTCCCAAAAGAAGGTTCAATGTTATTCGTAAAGACATTAGATTGTTAAAATACAAATTCAAGGTTAGATATTCCTTGGGCTATTTTAGTATAGAGAAGCAAAATCGCAATATATGACTATCCTAGGAATTAGAATGGCTGATCATAGGATATTCATGGCATTTTGATATTAATGGATGGATTGATGGATGTTTAGGGAGTTTAAGTTTAAATGTAATGTATGAGAATTCTTATTTATGAAGGATCTAATATGTCTTATGTCTTATTTGTAGGCCATTCAAGAAAGAAATGAAAAGATACCAAGGAATATCATAACACCTATTATAATTAGGTGCATCAAAGGATTGTCATCCAGGACCTTACCAATATGGGAAGTTATCAAAACCATGTCATGTTTAAAATTAAAGGCTTTATCACCTCTTTGTCCCTATAGGCCTATTAGAACAATAGGTCACATTTTATTCATATACCGGGGTTGAGAATAAACACTAAGCATTTGTAGTTATGGCAAGTGTAAATAGAAATAGATCACAACTTTAGACAATCTATCCTCTCTTAGATTGCATTGACTGAGTGGAAATTAAAAATTCCCTATTAATGTCCTTTATATATTGAAGGTATGGGTGAGAAAGGTAAACTTTGTATGTTGTAGACAAGGCCTCAAATGTAGAATATATTATGACAATAATGATAAGGACTGTTAGGCATGAATGCTATCACTATTATAGATTGTCAAACCAACCATAGGCTACCATAATAGTACACTGCTGACTATCATACCTTTAGGCATGGTGCCATGAACCTTATGAGTAGAATGCATTGGTATTTGTGAGAAATGTATTGCTTATGTTAAGAATAAGTATTTATATTGTTTGAACATCATCAAAAGGTGGACTACAAATACGACTTTGTCAAAGGAAAACTTTAGTGGCAAAAATCTAACTATGAACTATTGTGCCATCCAAGCACAATCATGACCAACATCAAGGTATAGTCAAGGCATGGGTGTCTTAAGAAACACAATTGAAATTGTCCATGGATATTTGAAGTAATTTGCAATATTCATGATCAAGAATCAACTCTGACTGTCTCAACAGTGGTAAATTTGGCTTCAAGACAATAAAAAATGAGCTTAGGGATTCATTATCACCAAGTAATAAAGAAGAGTAACCGTAAGTGTCAACCTTCAATTTCATTATACAAGAGGATGAAGAAGGGGCCATAGTATTTTCATACCATAATACAACATACAAAAGGAAAATCATGAATTCAAAACATGTGCAAAGGGTATCTATGTTAAAGAGGAGAGTTGTAAATGGATGATGACTATCACTGTCAAAATAACATATAGTCTCACTAAGGACAGTTAGGTGATTTGTGGATTGTCATGATTACAAGGCACAAGAATCTTGTGTATGAAGAGGAAAGAAATATAAATAAAAGAAGATTGAAGGATTGTTGCACCTGGGTATAATGATCCTAAGGATTGTCGTGCTAAAAGGATAGTCAACAATACAAAGATTCATATTTTAAGGCTATCCTTAATCTCATTCACATGGTCCTAATGTTGGTTTGATTTGCATGGAGTGAGATGATACTATCAAGATTAACTGAAAAGGTGAAAGGGTTTGGTACCAAATTTGGTCACAAGTGTAAAATTTGCAATAAGCTTGAGAATATTGTTCACTAAACCTAGAACTATCACCAAGCAACATCTGTTTCATAAGATGTGATCAACAACCATGTAAGAAAAATAGATATCAACCTTATTGGTTATGCGTGCTTGATAAGAGCCCATACTTTTCACAAGGAGCCACCAATTTTTAACTAAATATTTCCATTAGAAACGGATAAAAAAATGTTCGCCCAAATGAGGAAACTAGATTGTTAATTAGAATTCTATGTGTAATGTGATATGAAACAATAGATACACCTATAAATGACCAACTAACTTTAACTTCTCATATTATTGCCTCGATGTTTCAAATATGTTGCTTCTCTTCATCCAAAACCAATGGTACAAAATTTTTCATAGATCAAGGAAACGGATATCCATTTTCAAAACGGCTATCCATTTTCAGAATGGATATCCGTTTTCAGAACAGATATCCATTTTCAGAATAGATATCCGTTTTGAGTTGCTTTTACTAAAGCAAAACGGATATCCGTCTTGCTTTGGTACAAAACAAGATGGATATCCATTTTGATTGTTGACTTTTTATGGATTCTAACGTGTTTTAATGTTTTAGTTTCTTCTTCGAACTTCACCCTTCGTGCTGATGACTTTTTTTTATGTAAAATTGATAAAACAAAAAGGGTTTATAGAAAAAATTATTAGCTTTCTAAAAATATAAGATTTATTTGGTTATCATTTTATTAAATAATTATTAATAATTTTCTATATACCGTGTCTCTGAAATCCTGATGGACACACTGATTGAAAAACATCCATAACTTTCAAACCATTTCACCTTTTTGAGATCCAAAACCTGCGTCACACTCTATGCTTTTCTAGCTATAGGTTAAAAAAAAAAATTGAATTTTGATTTTTTTATCGAGTTAGGTTGGCTGGAAAATCACTTTTTATTTTTTTAAAAAAGTCACAATAAAAAAATCATAACTAATTGTTTTATTAGAAAAAAATTTCAAATAAATATGCATCACATCCAGACATGAGTCCTCTACTTATTTTGAAAGTTTCAAAAATATATATATATTTTTACTCATAGTAAGGTTGGCTGGACAGACACCCACTTTTTATTTTTTTCTGAAAAATTTAATAGCTGTTCATTGAAATATTCAATTTTCACTAAGTAAATTTAGTTTTTTTAAAAAAAAATTAGTAGCCTATAAATTAGATTCAATTCTCTACAAATTTCATTCTTACATCTTTTTCAAATTGTATAGATAATCCATTCAAAATTTCACATGAACTTGATAAAGTCTGATTTTTTGTATTTTCATTGCCACTTAGAGGTATAGTTTGGCCCATCATGATCCTGCACATACCCAAGATTAGGGTAAGGGTTAGAATTAGGTTTATTTTTAGATTTAAAATTAGGATTATAGTTAGGGTAGAATCAGGGTTATGATTAAAATTAGGGTTAGGATAGGGTTAGAGTTAAGATTAGGGTTCCTATTAGAATTAGGGTTAGAATTAAGGTGGTTACTATTAGAATTAGGGTAAGAATTAGAGTTAGGGTAAGCATTAGAGTTACAGTTAGCGTTAGAGTTAGGGTTAGTGATAGAGTTAGAATTCCAGTTAGGGTTATGGTTAAAATCATTATTATAATTACGATTAAGGCAAGGGTTAGAATTAGGGTTATTGTTAGATTTAAAATTAGGGTTATAGTAGGGTAGAATTAGAGTTATGATTAGAAATAATTATTCTAATTTAAATTAATTATTCTATTTAAAATATTAAACTATTTTCGCATAAAATAATAAATATTTATAATAAAATAATAATAATATAAATACATTATTACAATGTTTACTAATATTATACTACTTTATTATGATTATTAATTATTAAAGTATACAATAATTACAATTATAATTTAAAATAAATTGATTAAAAGATGGCTCAATATTTAGTAATATTATACTACTTTATTAAGATTATTAATTATTAAAGTATACAATAATTACAATTATAATTTAAAATTATTGATTAAAAGATGCTTCGAGATGGACTTCTCTGCATACTTTAGCTATATTTTTTAAATATAGCTATACTAGTATTAATATAATTTCTACTTTATTATTGATGCAATGATGTCAATGTGTTTATTTTATTCTATTAGTTATTATATCATCAAAGTGGGCCCGACTTCATATAAATATTAAAGGAGCTACATGTTTTGATGCCAAATGGATGGGTGTAGTTGAATTCTGGAACGAAAGTCTGGAGTGCTAGACTTAAAGCAAGATGTCAGCGTAAAATAATATAATAGACGACCGTTTGATGAATTTTTTATGGACCGCTGTAGTTGCATTCCGAAAGAAAATGTCTGAAACACTAGACCGGCGACTTCAAGCCTCCAGAATAACACTTGAACCGTTAGATTTCCAAATATCAATGGTTGACATTTTATACGAGAAACCCTCTGCATAATCTTATGTTGACTTGCTACCTCTGATTGCTAGTTGTCTAAGTTGAAACTTGAGCCATCAAAACTATGTTGTTTACTGGCCCCTTATACCTAATCTTGTCAGTCACCACTTGGTGGGGAACGGGTTAACCTAGCAGGCTAGCAGGGTCCACTTTTTAAATGCTTTAGCAAATATTTCGAAGCAGCCCTAAGAGACTTAAAGGGTGAGCTATTACAGATTTAATTAAGACACATGGGAAATTCCTTAGCAAGATGTTTTAATCTTAGCCATCCAATGTTGAAGAATTTAAGTAGACAACGGATGGCTTGAGAAGTTAATATGTGATCAGGTTGTCGGTCAGTTAAGTCATGACTTCATGTCCTAATATTCGTAAGTTGACAGGACCCTTAATCTAGGATTCTAGAGGTTACCCGCTGTCGTCGGTTGCAGGAAGGGTGAAATCTAATGGTCGCACAAGGGTGCATGAGGAATCTGTCAGGAGAGAATATTCTCTGTGCCGCTGTGCTAGAATGACACATGTAAAAAAATCTAAGCTGGCATCCTATCCCATTAAAGACTTGATCTAATGGTTGCAGGAAGGGCAAAATCTAATGGTAGCGCAAGGGCACATGAGGAATCTGTCAGGAGAGAATATTCGCTGCGTAGCTGTGATAGAATGGCACATGTCAAAAAATCTAGGTTGGCATCCTATCCCACTAAAGACTTGATCTAACGATTGCGCATCATCACAAGGAGATTCTCATAGGATGGAATCTGCGTTACGCGGTCGCGACATGGTGACACATGGCATTCTCTTGTTTAATAAGTGAGGCACGCCAACACGGGGTAGGTAAGAGGTGGGCCATCATAGGCTGTTATGCTACGAGGTGCTGCCACGTATCTGACCTGTACATATTCTGAATGGCGATGAAGATTATCAAATCTAGTCAGCCAATCAGGATCATGGATTTCAGGATGTAAGGAAAAGATCAATGGCCCAAATTCAAAGTTTCAAAAGAGAAAGATTTCGAAGTGCTTGCGGCACAAAGTTCATTAATACAGAGAATTGTGTAGGAATTCAAGGATTAAGGTATTCTCAAGAGCGCGACTACATTCAGAAGAAATCATCAGAAAGAGCAGGAAAAAGTGATCTCAAGCTTCTGGAAGCACAGAAAACTAATAATTGTTCCTCTTATGTGCCTGATTTTTCCAACTATAGGTTAATTATGAAGCTTTTAGGGCCGTTGTCAACCATAAAAACCCTAAGCTACCTTCATAAAAGAAAAATGAGTCAATCAGGCCAGCCTTCCACTTCAAAATGAAGCTTAGATGAGGATCTTATGATCCAACATCCTAGTTCCACTAGAATAATTTTGAGATTGCATGGCCCAAATGGACCCCAGGATAAATTTCTTGACTACTGCTATAATTGTCGAGACGCTAAATTACCTGTCCTAGGTTGGATCCTCTTTAAACATTGGCATAAGAGGATGGACTATAAGGCCCCTATCTGTCATGCCTAGAGATATGATTTAGTCAAGCTCATTTGTTCCAATGTTTTCCCCAACCCTGACTTAATTAGGTCAACATCATTAAGGTATAATCCAACCACTAGGATAGTAATAGCTGGAAATGGTTCAAAATTGATCAAGCTTACCAAAGGATACATTGCCAATGTATTCAACTTGGACCCTACAACCAGCAAACAAATTGACCTCATGGCTTTCAAGAAAAAATACCAGACTATGAAATGACATTACAGGGAATATAACTTACCAAAGCACATGCTAGGGGTGTTGGTGGGAAATCGGTAAAGATTTCAGATGATGAGAAGGAGCCTTTTCATTGTAGTATGTTTAATGAATATTTTGTCAAAACCTATCATAGTCTATGTCAAGTATTAGGCAGAGATGCTTTAGATAGAATGTTTGTTTCTTTGATGATGATGGCTGTTGATATTTAGAACCCAGATTTCAAGGAACCATATGATTATGCCACTTTCATAGCTGACCATATGCATGATCAGATGATAAAGATAACAAATAATTTGTCTAAACCAGATGTCCATGTTGAATTCACATGGTACTCCTTGTTGTGCCATATGTACTTATTTACTTTATCAGGGATGTGGCACCAGAATCTGCATGTCAAGGTTTCAGATGCTCAAGGGAACAAGCTACTAGTGCAAGTATGGACATGTATGCTAGATATGCATTGTGTCACAGCAGATTATGTCATCTTTGAAGAATATTTTGTGAGGAGAATCCTTGGATTTTTGGAGCCAAAGGGTGAAAGGTTGCATCTTGATGTATTGGATTTCTTATGACCTTTGGATACGACTCCCCACCTTAGAATTGATCACAATTGGGGTGATTGGTTCTATCATGAGCATACTACTTGCATAAGGGTCTATGGATGCTAGACTGCACCTCACATACTGCCCAAATATGTGCCAAAGAGGGTGACATTTTTAGACGTTATAAGGTAGTTAAATGATTCTGACAAGGAGCACTTTAGGAACCGCAAGAAAGGTTCATTCTTCCATTCTTCCATCAATTTTTTTGATTTATTGATCCCTGATAAGAGTGGGTTGGACCAAATTTATTTAGTTATGTAATGTTTTGGAATGTATTTGGAACAACCAAGGTATTTTGACCCTGAGGGCTTCATCAGCAAAACCAGACTCAGCAAGGGAAGGCTCAAGTACTTTCATCAGGTGGATTACGATGAGGACATTGCCAGGAATTGTTTTACAATGAATGATGTCCACCACTTGAGGATCAAGTGGGATACTATCATGGCCAGTGAGAAGATGAAGAAAAACATGAATCCTGCATATCCGGGTGTATTTACAGAAGTGCAAGACCCAATCAAGAGAATTGAGAAAATGTTGGATAATGCAGAACAGTTGATTTCCTTTGCCCCTATAGGAGAATAGAGATATGCTTATGAGCCTGGCAGCTCAAGTGGAGAGTATGATGTAAAGAGGGAATTAGTTGGCCCCTCCCTTGCCAAAAGGGCCAAGATTATTGATTTGGAGAACCCGGAGTAGATAGAGGTGGTTGACCTAGAGGGGGAGGAGGAACATGCACAAGAAACAGACCCTCATTCACCTGATAGACTGAGACCTTATTCATCCCCAGAGAATAGGGCAGTGAGAGTAATAAGGAACCCTACTATTGATATTGAAGATGTTAGGGTGATGACCTGTGACAAGTTTATGGAGGATGATGAATTTGTCAACACTCCTAAATTTAGGAGCTATGTTTTGAAAGTAAGGAGTGAAGAATTTCAGAAGAAAATTGAAGATGCCAAGGCTGGAGCAGACCCAAAGGAGTATGATACTATTACTTAGAGGGTCCTAAAAGAAGTACAACAGTCTATAACTGTAATGACTCCAGAGGAAGGGAGAGCACTGGTGGCAAAAAGTAATATTCTACTTCTACCTCACTAGACTCTATCAGATGCCATTGCATTTGATAGATCACCAGAGATGATTTAAATGTGACAGGGGAACAAATTGAAAAGGCCCTCTCTGGTGCAGCCTTCAACCCTAAATTCAAAACATTGGCAATATGGGCTCTAGCCCCAAACAACAAAAAGCCTAGGATTCAATTAGGAGAGTTGATAGGGGATGTAATAATATAAAGAGTATTTGATACCCCTACTCCTCAGGCTGTAAGCCTAAATGTATAGACTGCACAATTTGTAGAAGTAACTGCTAACAAATTGCAAAAGGATTACAATCAGATGCAACTTGATTATTCTCAAGCAGTTGCAGAGATAAACATGTTGAAGCAGTAGTTGTCATTGGGAGCCAGTACTTCAGCCCCTCCTCTAGTGATCCCAACTATAGAATCTCTTCCAGTGGATACAAAGCTTCTCCTTGCAGAGATTAAAGAGTTGATGGAGGATAACAGGAGATTGAAGGAGGAAAAGGATAACAAGGTTAAAGAGGTGGTCACCAACTTGATCAAGAATAGGGTGACAAACATTTTAACCAGAGTTGATGAGACTTGGAAATCCTACTCACAGTTGAGACCATCTTAGGAAAAGCATGAGTCTGACAAATAGAGACTGTTGAGCTTAAAAACAAAGTGGTTACATAGAACTGAACAAGTGAAAGAATTTCTGAGGCGTGTTAGGTATGAGTCCAATGTACCTCCTGAAATACAAAAGGTGTTTAAGATGTTGACGTATTTTTAGGATGTGGCCAGTTTCCAGTTGAAATTTGATTCAGTTGCGAAAGAGAGGTTGCAAGGTTTTGAAAGGTTGGACACTACGTGGTCACCTCCCATCTTGGAGGGTGATGGCTAAATAAAAGACTTGAACAAGTGGAGAAAGGAGATTGTAGACAATATTTATCAATTAATTCCCACTTGTTGTGATGTAATTGCAAGTGATCCAGCTATGCAAGTATTGAGCTTCTCATTAGACAATCTGAACACTCTTGAAAGGAATTTTTCTATGTTTTGTAACCAATTAAAAAGTATCCTAGATGCCAGGTATGTCAGCCATAATGGAAAGATTGCATAAATACTTTCATTCCCTTGGTCGGCAGAGGAGACATATGGTGAATGGAAGGACAAATATGGAACTAAGGATTTACAAGCTTTTGTTCTCTGTATCTGTAACAATTTGAAGTACAATGTATTCAATGTTGAGAGCATGTTCAGATCTATAAAGGAATTGTCTTGGTCATTTCATAGGGTTGGTTGTTGAAGACTTGGCAAATTTTGGAGGAATAATAAGATACAATATTGTTGGGTGGCATAAATTTACCAGTTTCATGTTGTTTTTAAATAAGTAATGCTTTGTTGCATGTATATGGTCATTTGTCTCCAATTTGTGTGTGTTTTTCTTCTAAATCTAAATAGCTAATGGTTATTCAGGATTCTAGAACATGGTCTCTTTTTGTTGAATGTTTAATATTCTACTTTAAACTTTTGTTCAAGGAACAAATTAAATGTTCCGGGTTAAGCATTCGGAAGAAATATATTGCAACAAGGATATCTATAAGCATAGGTGACTAAATACTCAATCTTGAGAAGTATTTGTAAGGCAGATACTAGAAAATCTCCTTGAAATCTGATTATTGATTTAAAGTTTATGTTTTGATGATTATTGTACTATTCATTTATTGAATATATTTGATCTGAGATGACTTTTGTTGAAATTAGAACAAAAAGAATTACTCCCTCTTTCTATAGTATTTATTATTAGTTAAAAGTTTAAAATTTATTGTATATAAAATTGGTCAGATCTTACACATCAATTTACAAATATTGTGCTCCTGTTAATTCAAAATTGGTGACATGTGTCATGGATTGCATACGACATACGACTACGTGGAACATAGTTTGGAAACACTATTAAGTATTATCTATATACTTATTACTTACGTCAAATCAAGCACAAATATTTGCATGCAGATCAAATTCACTTAAATTCACTTGAAAAAATATAGCAAATCACTTAAATATTGGCACGCTTGGAAAGATATCCAAATGCTTCAAAGCCTAGCGCTATTAATGAAGCCTGGCTCTATTTAATGGAGCCCAACAATGCCTCATAGTCATACCAAAGTTTGAAGCTAGCTTGCTGCTTAGAAAAGAAAATGGATATGCCAATTTGCCTTATAGCGCTACGAAGGCAAATTGCTTTCTTGGGTTACATAACAGACTCAAGGCTTAGAGCTATAACGAAGCCTCACAAAATTGTCTGTTTGCACTTCTTGGAGTTGGAAGCCATTAAAATGGTGCTTGGGAGGCACTTTTTAATAGATAGGAACATATACTGTGTGAATTCTGACATAGGCTCTTTGTTCTTGGCGTCATTGCTGGACCTTGGAGGTTTGAAGGTGGAAATTCTTGAACTATTGCAAGAAATTTTTAAGGTAGATTTTCTGGGCAATGATTTTGAGGTGGTTGTTGGGTCTAAGATGGGTGTGGGGATTCTGCAGTCTTCTAACCTACCAATGGTGTTACTTGGGGGAGAGATGGTTGTGGGGATTTAGCAGCTTCCCTTTCTACTGAACATAACAGATGGTGCTCTCGCTTGCCACTGTCACTGGGTCACCATCGGTCTGAATTTTTTAAGGTGCTCTTGAGCTCTCGTCATGGAGCCGAATGCGGAATGGGTACTACACTTCACAGACCTAGTGGAAACAAGAGATTTTTATGGTTTCCCTTAGGCCCAGTGTTTTGAACTTTTGATTTTTGCTATGTAATTTTGATGTAATATGTTATATTATCATGGGAAAGAATATGTATGGGAATTTTTTGTAACATAATGATATGCCAAGGGTGTAGCTATCCCCCAGCTGTAACAATTTTTTGAATTAATATCAATGAATGAATGAATGAAAGTTGACATCCACGAGACCAAAAACAGTGAATAATTTTTTTATTAATATTAAATAGAATGTAATTAAATGATAAGTGTGACTGTAATTAAATGCAGATTATGTTTATTGTTTATATCATAAAATACTCGACCGTTTGATGAACATTTGATGGATGGTTGTAGTTGCATTCCGGAATGAAATGCATAGAATGCTAGGCTTGCAAACTTAAATCTTTGGAATCACCCTAAACCATTAGATTTACAAAGATCAATGGTTTAGAGATTGTTGTGAGCTGTCAATGTAGGACAACTATCAGACATGTACTAATAGCACAGTCCGGAAGCAACACATTGACTTGACGTTTCATTCACTAAAAAATTCACTTTATAAAAAAAGAAAACTTTCTAGTTTCTACTTTTTATTGCTAAGTGATTTTATTTTTAAGTGAGATCCGAGAGGGTCAGCACACGGGGAGATTTCATATTGTTCATTGCAGTGCACCAAGGAGATTTCAGATTTCTCATTGTAGTGCCATTTCCAACAAAGCTGGTAAGACAAAACATAGAATCCCTAGGCTACATTTCATCGTTTCTTAAAATCTTTTTTCGTCAAACTTTTTTCTTAAAATCTTATATTGTCAAACTTTGCATTTAGGGTTGAGAGACTTAAGAAAAATTTCACACTGTATAAGCATGTCTACCACTACTAGCAGACCAGACAAAGTTTTTGGGAAAGGAAGAGCAAGTACGGATAGAAAAATAGATTATTTTGAATTGCTTAAAACCTCAGGTTTGACTGATGAATACCATGATATTTATGATCCTAACATGTTTGGTAAATTTACCTCAAAACTTAGATTTTCTTGTGAGAATAAGGCGGCTAAGAAAAAGAAAAAGATAGTTGATAGTATCAATGCACCATGGGTAATTGGATTAGGGCATGTGATGTTACATGAGGTTTTCCCTTGCCCAAAATTTATCATGGTCTGTGCCCACAATTATGATGGTAACAAAAAGAGCAATTGTAAATAAGGATACCAAAGAAGAAATTTTATCCATTAATGCAGAAGAATTTGGAAAAGTGTTGGGGTTTACAACCGAAGAATTTGGAGACGTCCACATTAACCTAGAAAATCTTGCTAGTGATTATGAAGCAGTAGATGAAAGAGGCAAAAAAGCTTTCCTAAATAAAATAGTTGAAGAAAAAAACAACTTGAAAGATAACCATAAGCCTCCTTATCCTTTGAAAAATTTTAAATCATGGGCTCAGGATACTATTTCCATGCTAGCATTTTGCCTCGGACTGGATAGCAACTGGGAAGTGGATGCAAGCCTCCTTGAAATGGTGTATAATATCCATTATGGTAATGGTGTACATGTCAAATATAAATTTATTGAGCACATTGTAGAATCCATGCATAAATAATTTTTAATGATTAAAGGAGGTTCCACCAAAACATTTAGGTTCATAACCTACTTGTGCTATTTTTTTCTATGCAAATTTAGTGGAATGTTTCAAACCAACAAGCTTCAGATTCAGCCCTATAGTAATGCTAAGGAAAATAAAATGGCTCCAGCATATGATTGGACCACTAAGATAAGGATGCATGATTCTCTAAGGAACTACAATCATTTTGTAGACTACTTATTGGCTCCATTGCATCAAGCAATTACAAATAGTCCAATGCCTAGATTGCCTATATCATGTAGAGATTTAATTCAAATAGGAAAAGAAATACAATTGGCTAATTGGTGCTTATTGGAAGAATATACTATGCTAAGATTTTATGGATTGGGAGTAGAGCCATACAAACTTCCAATACATGTGACAAAAAGGGTTTTTGCATTAGAATATGTAAGGTAGATGCAGAGTACTGATGAACTACACTTTTTCGGTCAGCAAAAGAAGACCTTATTTCCTTCTTTACCTTTTTCATGTGGAGGGTTCACATTCGAGAGAACAACATTTAAGGTGGCAAAAGATCTTTTGAAAAAATTTAATTTTGATGTTGTCTGTCACTGGCAGTATGATCCATGTGACACCATTAAAACAATGATTGTGGCCAATAGGAATGCTGCAAGTAGAATTCAACATCAAAGTAAACCCTTGCTTGAAAACTTGAGAAACAAGGATTCCTAGGATGAGGTCAAAATAGCAATGGAGAAAACTGCTACTGAGAAATGTATTTCTTTTGAACAGTTGTCAGCAGAAATTATGGCATTGCACCAGGTCCAAATTACAGGAGCACCAGTAGAGGATGAAATCAGGAGGTACAACAATTTTTATAGAAAAAGTGATAAACCATCTATTAGAGCAAAAATGCCAGATTCTCTAAATGAGTGTTTAAAAAAAATATTGGACACGATAAAAAATTACTGCATTTTAGTCTTTGAGGAAGGAGCTAGGTTAATCGAGAACTAATGCAGACTATGGAGAAATCGATGAAGATGAAGAGTTTAGCAAATTGTGGAATATAGAGCATCCCAATGAATGTGAAGATGAAGAAACTGAAACTAATAGTGATGATGAATCTGATGATGATAGGGATGAACAAAGCAATTCCAACCCTGGTTTAAGTCAAGGCACAAAAAAACCATTTACTTCAGGAGCAGTCATAGCTGAAAAGTTTGATTATCGAGGTGGTGGTTTGGGGTCCCAAGGACAAGGCATTTGGACCCCAATAGATGTAGTCACCACTCCTAGAAAAGCATTTGATAAACGAGGCCTTGGAGCTAAATCAGCTGATAAAATACACCAAGGTCATACAAGTAGAACTGAAAGAATTGATTTTGTTACAGATTCAAATCATAATCCTCATGGTCAAATGTAATCACAACTTGGACATGCCCATGGTGGAGAGCCTAGTGCGATTGGCACTGCCACTGGTGGAGAACTTAGTCAACATGTGCTACAACAACAAGTCCAACAACAAATTACACACAAGAGGACACCAATACAAGATACCACACAAACACTCAGTGATCAAGGGACACAGAAGAGACAAAGGATTATGATAGGTCCAAGTCCAACTACTAGTTCCACTACAAAGGAATTATTTCCAGGCACTCCCCCAGTTAGTGTGGCTATAACAGAAATTGCAACTACTCCTATTCTTTCACAATTCAAGCATTCCCTTATTCCTGTGTCACTAGGGTTTGATTACATTCAAGAGTTTAAAAAGAAATCAGAATTGTATAAAAAGGAAAAGAAGCAACTGATGGAGAGTGTGTCTGTTGTAGCTTCAGATCCTGCAACAACCATGATATTACCCACATTTGACACATACAAAAATCATGGAGTACACAATTGTTGTTCCCACAGTTCAAAATAAACTAGAAAATCAGATGGATCGATCTGAATTTCAGGTGAGCATTTTGCAATTTGATTTTTCTAGATTAAAAAATACTAACAAAATTAATATATCAAAGAAGAACAATGTGTTGGTGTACACATCATTGCTAAAGCATGATAGAGAGAAAAAAAAAGTTACAGAATCAAATAGAAAAATTACAGGCAGATTTAGCAAATGAGAAAGCAAAGAGGAAAGCAACAGATAACAAGAGCAATGAATTAGAGAAAATAATATAAAAAATTGCCTCTACATCAACAAGCAAAGAGGATAAAGAAACAGAGGTGGAATTGAATGGACTAAAGCAAGGGTTAGATGAGATCAAAAAGAAATATAATGAGGAAAAATCCACTTCGGAAAAATTAAGACAAAGCATTGGGAAAGCAAATGAACAGTGGGAACAAAAATTGGAGACAGAGAGGCAAAAAAATGAAACATTGGCCGTAGAGCTTATGGAAGCAAAAATTGAAACAAAATCTTGTCAAAAAAAGTTAACTAAATTTTGTAGACGAACAATGAGGCACATGAAACAAAAGATCTGAGAAGAACTAATGCAGAGGATTGATCATTTGTGTGAATTCTTTCAATTCATTGATGCCATGAGACTACATCTTGATAAGCTGAGCAAATATTTAATGGACAACACAAATGTGCAAGTGCAGGCAGAAGAGAAATCTACAAATCAAGTTCTAGAAACAGTCTATAAAGCCAGTGACAATGAATTGATTTCAAAAGGCATTACTAATCGGATTGAAGCCTCAATGAAGGTGACATCTATCATTAAAAAGTGTTCAAGAATGCGTGAAACAACAAAATTTGTGATTGAGGCTGCAACAAAGATTAAGAAGGAGAATGAAAAGGTAAGGAACTTGACAAAGCTTGGTTTGCCACAGGGTTTTGACACAAATGACCGATTCATTAGAAAGGATAATTTCAGAAAGAAGATGGAGGATGCAAGGAAGATTGATTTGGACCAATTTCCTCAGAACCCAGATGAGGCAAACTTTTTGGATTTCATCAAACAACTGATAATCTTGAATGTATCTTTGGCTGAAATATTCAAGTCAGACCTAGGATCCAAAATGAAATTCGATTATACATTGTTAACAAAAATTCAAGTTAGACAACATCAGCTAGAAGAAATGACAATTCCACCACCTGAACAATGGAATTTGCTAAAAAAGTCGTTAGAATGATTTGATATTGATATTATGAGTTTCCAAGTTCCAACTCAGCTTTGTGCAGAGTTGTCTTTGAGCAAGATTTTACATTGCCTCTATGTACTCCTTCATTTGAAAATCAATAGAAAACTTAAATTCAGTATAAATAAGATATTATATGGACATGTATGATGGATATTCAATTATCTATATTATTTATTTTATCAATTGAAAATAAACTCTGGTTTCAACTACTAAATACACATTCAATGATTGTTGATGTTCATTGTTCTATTTCCTACTATTGTTAATATGTTAAGCTAATTTTATTTACCATATCAAATCAAAAACCAAAATTCTACTTTACTGCAAATTTTATGTTTTATGCACAAATCAACTTTAGCAAAGAAATATTAAGCATTGAGTTGAATGATGAATCACTTAGTACCTGTAAAACTTATTAATATGACACAATTAAAATATGAAATGATTAATAATATGTTAATGTATTCAATTTGATTCACAATTTCAAGGAATACAATATAAAATATCATCAACAAGAGTTTTGGAATATAATTCATGAAATGCAGTATAAATACCTAAAAACTGCTAATTCACGTACATTTCCCAAATCGAGTCAGGGTCCTCAAACTGACATTCAGATAAAGAAAAAGAGTCATCTTGATTCTAAGTCTCATCTTCATTTTCTTCGTCTTGATTCTGAGTCCCAAAGTCAAATTCATCAGTCATTGTGTCACTGTCATTTGTCCCACCACTACCAGGGTTTGAACTTTAAGTATTGCTCAACCCTCTTCTTTCACATATGGACTTCTAGATTGTAAGTGCCCTTTCATAAGGAAAATTTTTGACATTATACGCACTTCCTAACACCCTCAAGCAATTTTCCAAATTCTTGTCTAGTTTGTTTCTTATCTTTGATTTCAAAAACCCCAATGCACTAAAAACTCTCTCGTCTTCCACCGAACCCAATATCATTCTTTGACATAAATCAGCAAGTTTGAAATATTTTGATATCGAATCACGCAATATTTCACACTGACCCAAGTTTTTCCAGGCCTTTGTTATTGATATTGCTTCGAAGGGATTCTCCATGGCATTAAACTAGTCTATCATACTTCTTGCAAACCGAATACATTGTCCTTTAAGCTTATTTCCATCTATAATTCCTTCTATTTTTTGTCCATTGCATTCTACAATTTTTGAAAAGTATGCGGTCAAGGTAGTTACTTTTTGATGAAAAAAGCTTGGGCTATCTCGGTGGCCTTGAACCCAAAATTGAGGATACACAATAGACATGGTATCAAGTATTTCATCTCGAGGGAATCGATTATAAATCTCCATTGAAAGATTGCTTGCAATTTCCTTCAAATTACTACTAACAGATTCAACAATGCCATCAAAATCATCATTTCTAACATGTACTTCTTTGATAGAGCACCTGACTATCTTACAATAGTGCATTGGTGTCTCAAATCCATGTACAAAGACACATAACTCCTTGCTTGCATTAAACTGTAAATAATTTTCAAGATGATTCAAATCTGTAATTATCTGCCACCTATAAAAATTTGGGCTTTGAGTTGTTAGATCTAGATATAGATTATCGAGGGCCATGCATGTCATTCTACATAGTTTGGTATACTCATAGATATACATAGTTCTATCTTGGGCTTTTTTCACAAGATTGTTCATTTCATCTAGCATGGGGAGAAGACTAGCTAAAGTTAAGAGTGTCTCTATATTGCTTAACCTATGTAAAAGGTTAGGAGCTTTTTCTACTGTGTTGCAATGCTCATACATTGTTCCAATCAAGGATGGCTATTCTGAAAGAACTTGTTGCATTGGTCCATGCAAGGAGATCCATCTGGTATCAACATCCTTAAGAAGCTTGTTTCCTATTGTTAATCCCTCAGCAAAATTTTGAAATTCTGCAAAACGTTTGGGACTTCAGCAAAAGTATGCGTGGAGCACGCGGATTAGATTTTCAACTTTTGATACTGTAGGAAACTTGCTTACAATTTTAAATGCTAAATTCATTATGTGGGCCATGCAATGAATGACAAGCATGTATGGTGCACAAGTAGTTTGTAATTTTGTGCAAAGACTAGTTCTTCGACCTTGCATTACTGCAGCTCCATCAGCTCCTACACACACCAACTTTTTGGCAATTGTCAAGTCATCCATACCTATAATTTCATTCAAAGACTTCTTAACTAGTTCAAATAGATATTGTGATGTTGAACTGTCCTTCATTTTATGAACATAGAGTAGATGAGCTTAGTGGACATGTTCTTTTACAGTATACACATGCATACAGACCCAAGAAGTATTATCTATTGCAGTAACTTCATCTAAAGATAATGCAATGAAGTTTGACTATTTTACATTCTCCTTTAAATCTTGCTTTTCTGCCGTAGTGAGACAGTTTGCCCATTCCCATCCAACGTTTATTGACCAATGTGTGCTAGGATAGTGAGGAACACTCAAAAAAGATAATAAATTACTATACTCTGGCTAGTCTGTCATAGGACGCCTTCTAGACAAAATATGAAAAACAACACTCATCTGAATAGTTTTTGCCAGTTGTGCTCCTTCCATTGCTTTTCCAAATTGAGCCTTGATTGTACCTCCACTTGCAGCAAGCTTCGCCATTCTTTTCTTATGCTCATCATATTTCACAGCATACTTCACATGAAGACATTCTTCCTTTGATTTCCATCTTACTATTGATGTTTCCTTTCTGTCTATGATTTATTTTTCATAAACTTTACCTATATGCTTTTCTATAGTGTCAAGCTTTAGCTGCAATTTACTGTCTCTTTTACATTTCCAACTACAAATCACACACTTGCATTCTGTTGGTTGTTCATCTTTGTTTGCTTTCTCCACTGGTTCAATGAATGGGTACTTTGACACCCAATCAAGCTGAAAATTCCTTGACATTTCCCACTCGCGCCCCAGGTTTGAATCTTTTGATTTGCCTTCTGAATCTTTTGATTTTCCTTTTGAATCTTTTGATTTGCCTTTTCTTTTCTTCTTGCCAACATCATCTACAATGCCAACATTTTCTTTTTCATCCAAGTCGATTATCTCAATCTGGCTAACCGGGGTATCCCTTGGAACATCTTCTACGGTATTGCCATCCTCATTCTGGCTAATTAGGGTATCCCTTGGAACTTCTTCTATGGTATTGTCATCCTTAGTTTGGCTAACTAGGGTATCCCTCGGAACATCTTCTGTGGTATTTCCATCCTCATTCTGGCTAACCAGGGTATCCCTTGGAACATCTTCTACGGCATTGCCATCCTCATTCTAGCTAACCAGGGTATCCCTTGGAATATCTTCTGTGGTATTGCCATCCTCAGTTGACTCAATGGCAATCCCACCTTTTGGTGGTGGTGATGTATTACGAATGGCTCCTTCATCATTATTTGGTGCAAGAGTTGATGGTGTAGCTCCATCTTGATTTGCAAATTCCAAAGTAAGATTTTATACTAACTCCACCTTTTTGGCATTTTGATGGCCTCCCAATCCCTTCACCACCCTGAGGAGTCTTACCCTTGTCATACTTGCAGCTCAACATCTTGATCTGATCTCCCAATTTGAATAAAAGCTAGAAAAAAATGTCTTCTTGTTAAAGAAGGACATACTCATAGAATATAGATCCCATTCCATACTAAATATCTTCTTTAAGATTGAATCAAGAATGGAAGAGGGATAAAGAAATCTTAAAACACTAATATTATGAAGAAATGATCACTCACCTTTAAGTTTAGGTTTTCACTGACTTACTATTCGCTGATGCAGGAATGCGTGGGTTGTAAGATTGTAACTTTGCCTACGATTAACTTCAAGGTGCCAACTCCAACTTCTGAAATCCAAATCGAGAGCTCACTAGTTCATAACTGAACAAAATGTGTAAGAATAAATTAGAGTTTCGATTGTATTTATATCAATCCATATTTGGCAAATTCCACGGGAATTCTATATGGTATATCAAAAAGATTTGGTGAATCCGCATGATTATATAAGAAATACATTTAAGTGTTGGTGAATCAAACCTCGATGGACTACATACATTGAAATTTCCAAGGCGAATATGGCCCAAAGATTAGCACAGAGGTGTCATGGAAATTGGCGAAATGGCCCCTCATAATCGACTACTTGTAAATTTTAATTGGCGAAATGGGTCCTCATGTGTAGTGACCATGTAATGGGGTTGGCGAAATGGGTCCTCACGCGTAGCGACCATTTAATGGAGTTGGTGAAACGTGTTCTGATACATAATGTTGTTTTAATAGTATTGGTGAATATATAGGTGATTTAGTACTTGCTTCTGAAATTCCAGGTGAAAATATTAGTCAACCCATTTGAAACGCGTAGTTTGTTATGGCAAAAATCTTACTTCATTTGTTAGGGTAAATAGATTTTACCTTGCTTATGTTTTACTTAGGCAAATAATTATTCAATAGTTATAGTTGGGAAGTTATTCCCGTAACCAGTTAGGATGGTTAATTCATGGGAATGTAAGGCTATAAAAGCCATATATCACATTTGTAAAATAAGAGAGCAATTCATTGTAATATATATCAATTTATTCTCCATCTTCATCTTTTTCTCTCCTTGTGCAAACTCATGCTCGAGCATTCTCCTATGGTGGTTTGTTTTCTGATTTGATCCTTGAAGACTGTAGCTTCATAATGGCTCCCTGTGTCTATCCCTACATGGTATTAGAGCCCGAATCAAGAAACTTTCTGCTCGTATTGGAGAATTGAGTTGCTGGAGAAGCAATCATATAAGCATCAATCTGTGCCTACATCAGTTTCTGGAGGCATTAATCCATGCTGATCTGGAGCTGAGTGGAATTCTAGAGGCATCTATCCATGTCTTCCTCATATCAATTTCATTAAAGAGACATCAACCTGAGCATTATTTCTGCATTTTTGAAGTATGGTCAATTATTATTTTTTTGACGTTTAAAATATTATCAAAACTTTCATTTCACCGTTCATTATCATGTATTTGTGGGCAATAAAGAGTGTCAAGTATTATTCCTTGCTCTCAGAAAGAACCATATTCTATGAATTTATCTTTGGCTGGAATATTGAATCTCATCGCCATTTGCAAGTCTGAAGACATTGAAGTTGGAAGCCACATGATCATCCCTATTTTTTGGCACTTGAAGGATTATCAGGCATTCAAACAAGAGAATGGAATATCTTTGTATACAATGGAAAAAAGTTGCTCAGGCCCATGGCGCTAGACTTACTTGATCAACAACCGGCCCACCCAGCCCGTCATCAGATACTATAGAAGACAATGCACATGTTTTGTGGATTCTAGGTATATGTAAATGGTGACTAGTGTGACCACATTTAAGAGGTTTTCCTTTGTTTCATTTGGGAGGCCACAATCTTCTGTCTTGCAGGTGGAAATGAGGACGAGAGATTTGATGTCCTAGTTGTGTTGTTCAACGCTATGGATGTGGGTGGTCATGGGGTTGGCTAGGTACTAAAGCTCCGAGTTGTAGGTGGCCATGGCAATGTCCACGTCGTTGTCTCCACCATCTGATGGATAAAAGTGAATTGCAAATTTTTTCTGTGGCATCCAGCACCAATACATTCTTTGGTGAGAAAACTTTAATATTTAATAAAGTTTGAAATTATATTTATCTAAGGTTTTTGATCGGCAGTGCGACTGTAGGCCCATCCGTACGCCCTAGCTGTTTGGCTTTCTTTGGCTATGAGAAAGGGATTCTTTATCCCACATTGTTCGTGCAGTCCATATTTTGGCTATTAAAATAGCCTACTCTCATGCAATAGTGTGAGCAATGCTCACAAGGCTCTATTTAATTTCTCTCTCACACATGTTGCCTTGCTCACTTTGTGTTTCATTTGGCTTGGTGGTGAGGTGACTTCTGACTAGTGCTTCAGATCTATTGGCTCTATCAGAGCTCTTCTATTGTCTTTTGCAGATTGATGTTTGGTGATTTGTCTATGGTGACACATCGATTGGCGCAGGTATCCCGCCAACATATCAATTAGCCCATTCAGTGGGCCCCCTATTTTGCACCCAATCGTGGTGCTTCCCCTGTATTGCACCCAATCATGGTGCTCCATTTTTAGCCTTATAGGCTATATTTTTCCCATTCTTAGTAGGTGGTCACGTGTGTGATCAAGGGTCAATTCGCCTTAGGGCTCAATCCGACCCCCTCTATTATTTAGTGGGCTCCATATCAGCGATATTTTTTCCACGAAGGATATCTTGGGCATCTGGAGTCAGAATTTTGAGTTCCATATATCATCAGAAAGGTGATTCCACTAACCTTGCAGTGGTGCAAGTCAATCTGCCTGATTTCACTATCTATCAGTATCTATTGTAGCTTGAAGTCAACCTTCTTTGGACTCTTGAGCTTGTAACTTGGTGCCTCGATCTCTGATTTCTGTCATTCTTGTGGCGTCAGAAAGGTGTTGAGGAGCTCTTTCATCAAATCCATGCCCTCTTTTCCTATTCAGTACCAGGTACTATCTATTGAGTTTTGTGTTTTTTGGGTACTTACTTGATAACTTGGATATCCTGACACTTGGAGAGGTACAATTTGTGGGGGGACTTCGTTTTGAGTTGCATATCTTATTTGGAAGTTTTACATATAGAAGGTACTATCTTTGTGTTTTGAAGAATTATAACTTAATGGGTTTTTCTTTGGAGAAAGGGAACTATAAGCAATGGAGTGAATCCTTCCTCACTCATCTTAGTGAGTACAATCTTTTGCCGTATTTGTATAATCAAGTTCCTATTCCTGGCACACCTCGTATCATATTTGGAAAGGCTATAGGGCTAAAGTCTTTAGAGTTATTTTCGAGCATGTAGATGATGACCTTTTGGATTCACTTGTTCATTTTGATTTCACTTATGCTCTTTGGACTTACATTCGAGAATCATATGGAGATCATAGTCCTCCACCATATCTCGATGCTTCTCTTTCCAACTCCGATGTGCCTCATTATTATTCAGAGAAGTTTTACCATGCTTGTGATCCTTTGGGCATTTTTGAGACTTCAGATGAGGTTGCAGTTGCTTCAGAGTTTCCTGATTCTTCTTCAAAGATAGTTGATCCACCTTCACATCCATTGGCTTCTTATCCAGAGTCATTAATTGAGACATCCATCATTCCTAACGAACAGGACAATCATTGTCTTTCAGATTTCATTGGAAGACATATTTCAGCATTTTCATCTTTGGAATTTGTTCTATATCAGTTTCCACATAGTTCCAGTTTGTCACCTTCTTTCTTGATTGGGGATGTACCTAATTGGATTGTGGTATCATCATTCTATCTAGACAAGGAGACACATGAGCATTTTTCAGAGACAACATCATCATCATTATTCATGCTTCCATCTTTCAAAGCATATCCTAAATGGGAAGCATACCTGCATCTATACATGGTTTTGTTTCTTCCTAAGGGGAGACAAGTGGTTTGTAAGGATTGGATTATGTTTTGCCTTCAGACACTTACCATCTTTGCAGGACATTATTTATTATGGGGGGGGCTATGTAGTCTTCTTCTTTCCTTCCTATGGGAAGACCATTGAATGTACACACATGATGTATGTAGTCCTTGGGGGTATTAGTGAGTCCTCCATACATGCATTTTGTTTTCTTTTTTTCTCTCTTTTGGAGAGGAGTTTTCTCCCAGAGGGTTTTTCTCCTTTTCTCCAGTTGTGAGAGATTGCATTGCATTTTGCTTTGTAAATGGGTACCTAACATGGTTGTGTAGCTGGGACCCATATTGCATCTTGAATCTCATAATAATTGTTCTCCCTAAGTTGCACTTAAGGGGGGGTGTTAGGGTAAATAGATTTTACCTTGCTTAAGTTTTACTTAGGCAAATAATTATTCAATAGTTATAGTTGGGAAGTTATTCCCGTAACTAGTTAGGGTGGTTAATTCACGGGAATGTAAGGCTATGAAAGCCATATATCACATTTGTAAAATAAGAGAGCAATTCATTGTAATATATATCAATTTATTTTCCATCTTCATCTTTTTCTCTCTCCTTATGCAAACTCATGCTCAAGTATTCTCCTATGGTGGTTTGTTTCCTGATTTGATCCTTGAAGACTGCAGCTTCATAGTGGCTCCCTGTGTCTATCCCTACATGGTATCAAAGCCTGAATCAAGAAACTTTCTGCTCGTATTGGAGAATTGAGTTGCTGGAGAAGCAATCATATAGGAAATCAATCTGTGCCTACATCAGTTTCTGGAGGCATTAATCCATGCTAATTTGGAGCTGAGTGGAATTCAGGAGGCATCTATCCATGTCTTCCTCATATCAATTTCATTAAAGAGACATCAACTTGAGCATTATTTCTACATTTTTGTAGTATGGTCGATTATTATTTTTTTAGCGTTTAAAATTTTATCAAAATTTTCATTTCACTGTTCATTATCATATAGTTGTGGGCAATAAAAGAGCATCAAGTATTATTCCTTGCTCTCAGAAAGAACCATATTATGTGAATTTATCTTTGGATGGAATATTGAATCTCATCGCCATTTGCAAGTTTGAAGGCGTTGAAGTTAGAAGCCACAGGATCATCCATGTTTTTTGGCGCTTGAAGGATTGTCAGGAATTCAAACAAGGGCATGGAATATCTCTGTATACAATGGCAAAAAGTTGCACAGGCCCATGGCGCTAGACTTACCTGATCAACAACAGGCCTGCCCAGCCCGTCATCGGATACAATAGAAGACAATGCGCGTGTTTTGTGGATTCTAGGTATATGTAAACGGGGACTAGTGTGACCACATTTAAGAGGTTTTCCTTTGTTTCGTTTGGGAGGCCACAATCTTCTGTCTTGCAGGTGGAAATGAGGGTGAGAGATTTGATGTCTTGGTTGTGCTGCTCAATGCTGTGGACGTGGGTGGTCATGGGGTTGGCCAGGTACTAAAGCTCCGAGCTATAGGCGGCCATGACAATGTCCATGCCATTGTCTCCACCATCTGATGGATAAAAGTGAATTGCAATTTTTTTCCGTGGCATCCAGCACTAATACATTCTTCGGTGAGCAAACTTTAATATTTAATAAAGTTTGAAATTATATTTATATCGGCAGTGCTACTGTTGGCCCATCCATACACCTTGGTTGTTTGGCTTTCTTTGGCTATGAAAAGGGATTTTTTATCCCATATTGTTCGTGCAGTCCATATTTTGGCTATTAAAATAACCTTCTACTCTCATGCAATAGTGTGAGCAATGCTCAAAAGGCTCTATTTGATTTCTCTCTCGCGCATGCTACCTTGCTCACTTTGTGTTTGATTTGGCTTAGTGGTGAGGTGACTTCTAACTAGTGCTTCAGATCTATTGGCTCTATCTGAGCTCTTCTATTGTCTTTTACAGATTGACGTTTGGTGATTTGTTTATGGTGACACATCAATTGGCACAGGTATCCCACCAACATATCAACTAGCCCATTCAGTGGCCCCCCTATTTTGCACCCAATCACGGTGCTCCATTTTTAGCCTTATAGGCTATTTTTTGCCCATTCTTAGCAGGTGGTCACGTGTGTGATCAAAGGTCAATCCACCCTAGGGCTCAATCCGGCCCCCTCTATTATTCAGTGGGCTCCATATTAGCGATATTTTTTCCATGGAGGATATCTTGGGCATTCAGAGTTAGAATTTCGAGTTCCATATATCATCTAAAAGGCGATTCCGCCAACCTTGCAGTGGTGCAGGTCAATCCACCTGATTTTGTTATCTATCAGTATCTATTGCAGCTTGAAGTCAACCTTCTTTGGACTCTTGAGCTTGTAACTTGGTGCCTCAATCTCTGATTTCTGTCATTCTTGTGGCGTTGGAAAGGTGCTGAGGAGCTCTTTCATCTAGTGCATGCCCTCTTTACTTGTTCAACACCAGGTACTATCTATTGAGTTTTGTGTTTTTTGGGCACTTACTTGATAACTTGGATATCCTGACACTTGGAGAGGTACAATTTGTGGGGGGACTTCATTTTCAGTTGCATATCTTATTCGGAAGTTCTACATATAGAAGGTACTATCTTTGTGTTTTGAAGATTTATAACTTAATGGGTTTTTCTTTGGAGAAAGGGAACTATGAGAAATGGAGTGAATCCATCCTCACTCATCTTAGTGAGTACAATCTTTTGCCGTATTTGTATAATCAAGTTCCTATTCTCGGCACACCTCATGAGTATCATATTTGGAGTCTTTAGAGTTATTTTTGAGCATGTAGATGATGACCTTTTGGATTCACTTGTTCATTTTGATTGCCCTTATGCTCTTTGGACTTACATTCGAGAATCATATGGAGATCATGATCCTCCACCATATCTTAATGCTTCTCTTTCCAACTCTGATGTGCCTCATTATTCTTCAGAGAAGTTTGACCATGCTTGTGATCCTTTGGGCATTTTTGAGACATCAGATGAGGTTACAGTTGCTTCAGAAGTTCCTGATTCTTCTTTAGAGATAGTTGATCCACCTTCACATCCATTAGCTTCTTATCCAGAGTCATTGATTGAGACTTCCATCATTCTTGATCAGCAGGACAATCATTGTCTTTAAGATTTCATTGGAAGACATATTTTAGCATTTTTGGCTTCGGAAGTTTGTTCTATATTAGTTTCCACATAGTTCTAGTTTGTCACTTTCTTTCTTGATTGGGGATGTACCTAATTGGATTGTGGCATCATCATTCTATCTAGATAAGGAGACACATGAGTATTTTTCAGAGACAACATCATCATCATTCTTCATGCTTCCATCTTTCAAAGCATATCCTAAATGGGAAGCATACTTGCATCTATACATGGTTTTGTTTCTTCCTAAGGGGAGACAAGTGGTTTGTAAGGATTGGATTATGTTTTGCCTTCAGACACTTACCATCTTTGCAGGACATTATTTATTATGGGGGGGCTATGTAGTCTCCTTCTTTCCTTCCTATGGGAGGACCATTGAATGTACACACATGATGTATATATTCCTTGGGGGTATTAGTGAGTCCTCCATACATGCATTTTGTTTTATTTTTTTTCTCTTTTGGAGAGGAGTTTTCTCCCATAGGGTTTTTCTCGTTTTCTCCAGTTGTGAGAGATTGCATTGCATTTTACTTTGTAAATGGGTACCTAACATGGTTGTGTAGCCGAGACCCATATTGCATCTTGCATCTCATAATATTTGTTCTCCCTAAGTTGCACTTAAAGGGGGTGTTAGGGTAAATAGATTTTACCTTGTTTAAGTTTTACTTAGGCAAATAATTATTCAATAGTTATAGTTGGGAAGTTATTCCTATAACCAGTTAGGGTGGTTAATTCACAGGAATGTAAGGCTATAAAAGCCATATATCACATTTATAAACTAAGAGAGCAATTAATTGTAATATATATCAATTTATTCTCCATCTTCGTCTTTTTCTCTCTCCTTATGCAAATTCATGCTCGAGTATTCTCCTGTGGTGGTTTGTTTCCTGATTTGATCCTTAAAGACTGCAGCTTCATAATGGCTCCCTGTGTTTATCCCTACATCATTGATTCTCATAAAATGAATCGATGGCAAATGTATATGGTTTCGACAGATAATACGTAAAAACTGGGTGATTTGACCACCTTGTTGGATGTGATTTATTCACCAATTCTGACTTGGCCGATCTGTGATATTCGCCAATTGGCGAATATTCACCACTAAAAAAATCTTTGTCTGTTGGTGTTTTTTTCTTGCAACCCTCAATCCTAAGTAAAACTAATATCATACTGAGGACAAGAAAGGGCAACAAAGAAGGCTAAACATAGCCTTCTACCCTCCCGAGCTTGGCAATGCTCAAAGAGTAGAAGGCTATGTTTAGCCTTGTTTGTTGGCCTTTCTTGTCCTCAGTATGATGTTACTTTTCCTTTGGATTGAGGATTGAAAAAAAACACCAACATTGTAAACACTCTAGATCATAGGAACTCATCCCTGCTGACCTCAAAAATTCTAAGTTGCAAAGTTGTCCAACTCATTAACAATCCCTAGTGCTAATAACCACCTTTAGAAAGCAATAAAAGTGTTTCTAATTTGTTTTATACCATAATTCTTAGTACATTTTTGTCAGTCGTGACTAAAAACTTAGTACTTGGGTTTGTATTTAAGTCAACTTTCTTCCTCAATTCATCCACTAGAAAACACATTTGCAATTGAAAAAAATAGTATGCAATCCAGTCCAACACATAGGGAACTTGTAGGGAACTCTGTTAGAGCTAGAGGGTTGAATATTGAAGAATGATAGATATGATGCTAGAGATAACCTCCCTTGAGCATTGGTCATGAAATTCCTATTGTTTCTTGCACAACACACCCTAATTTTCTTGAAAAATCAAAGATCTCCATTTAAAAAAGGTTTCTATGCCTTTAAACTACTATAATCTTGATCCTTTATGGCCTTCAAATAAACCCGATCCTTTGTGCTTCTATTGAACTTAATTCTATTTGTCTATGCATTTTGTTCTTTCCATGTATGGCTTCACTTCACATTTCTTTCCTTGATCAAATTCTTGTTAAGCCCTCATAGTGAATTATTCTATAAAAAAATTACATATGGTTGAATGTTTTATGTTGGTTAGCCCCTTCAAGTTTTATCTTCTTATGGACTTGATATGGTTGGTCACCAATGACTTAAGTTATTTGTTAATTTCCTTTTCTAACTAGTTACTTATGCTTAGTCTTGTGCCTATGCCAAGTGGTAGGCTCATGTTTAATTTGAAGATGACTAGAGAAGATTGTAGTTTGGAGGAATGTCAACCATAGGATTCTAGTTTTGATGAACTCATCATTGGATTCACTTAAGGAATTAGAAGATTAAAAATAGATTAATGCATGCCTTTGTAAGACAATATGTCATGTCATTATTACCAAGTGTTAAAAAACACTGCTTGCGGGAGAAATGCACCTTTAGTCGAGCTAAAAGGTACTTGAAACATGCATCATTATATCATCCACAAAAATTTGTGGATTGATGGATTGTAAGAATTTAAGAGTTATTATACTTATGTTCTGGTCTAAATTAATGCAAGGTCTATTTGATCATATACTTGGATATGCACATTATTTTAGTTAAGATTATCATTTGTCCAACTAGATTCTTATGTCAATAACAAAGCAAATATAAAAGAGAATTTTTGTATGGGATTCTAACATCCCTATAATTTCCCTTCAAATCTATTGTTGAACAACCTTGCTCCTATGTTTAGAACATGTAACGTAAAAAATTGCATACCCTTGCAATTTTACGCTATGTTTTGCGACCGCTTTGGTGCTCGCTCCCCTAGTTTGTTCCTAGGTTCATTTTAGCCTTGCATTAGCCTTTTCCCTATAACCACATGTGTTTTGTTGTTGTGTTCAACCCTTTGTGTTTGTTTTTGTGTAATTTTATTTTAGTGCTTTGTTTGTCTCATCATCTGATGGTGTTCCATGTGACCAGGAACTGAAGTTGCTTGGACACGAGCACTTACCATCACCTGCATTAGTTTGTTGCCAGGTGACCATTTTTGGGCATTACTAGCCACCTTAGTGGTGATTTGAGATTTCAGTAATGCCTGGAGGTGACTTGAAATGTCTCTTTCATGCCTATCTTTGGGTTTTTCCCTTTATTAGGTAGATTTCGAATAAATTTTTTATTTTCATGTAATTGGATTGTGAACTCTCTTGGCTCTGCAACTCAAGATAAACTATTGCGAATATTTATTTCTCTCTTGGTGATCTACAAATTTCTTTGTGCTTCTTCAAGTCTCCATTACAGCTGCATTTCTTTTGGTGCACTTTGATGTGAGTTCTTAGCAATTTTTTTGCTCTTTAGTAGTATTTTGTGAAACCTTCATTGGCTAGTTGAACTTCTCCTTTGGGCAAATTGTGCTTCCTCTATAGATGACAGTGTTTCATTTTAACTCTATTTAATTTCATTGTCATTGTGTAACCCCATTGTTTGAAGTTGCATTGTGTGGTTACATTTCCAGTTCCCTCATTGTTCAATAACTATTTTGCATTAGTTTTCTCATTCAACCTTGAGTAGATTAGTTGTTTGTAAGTTTCATATTGTCACTACTTTATTTCTTAGATACACTTAAGGAATAGAAGCACGCACTATTCATTTTTCTTCATCCTTGCTACTTGTGGAGGCCAAAAGACCAAAGCAGGGGCTTGACTTAGACAAGCTCCTTAGTAGTCCAAGAATTTTCCTCTATTCTTAGTAGCAAGTACTTTGGGAAGATTTATTCGAATGCATAGAGTTTTTTTGGTTTCCTTCTTCTTCTTCCTTTATTTGTATTTCATTTTTATTCTATTTCAATATAATATTTATATAATTTTCTTTATTTGGCATCACCTGGGTATCACTAATTTGTTTGTTTGTTCATTGTTGTGCTGTGTAGGAGATAGCAAACCGTACATGATACACTATTTTTATTTTTTTGGCTTTTAGGATGTTAGTGCTTAGTGCACATGTCCCTGCGGTGCACTGTCGTCTGACATAGTAAGCTTCAATCTTTAGTGGAAGGTTCCCCTGTTATTCCTCTTTTCACTTCTAAATTTAATTTGCTAAATTTCTATCTGTGGTAGTACTTTTTTAGCATTTTGTTATTTATTTTCTCTCTTTCAAACAACTAGTCTAGTTAATTTCCATTTCAATTAGCACAAAGTGGGTCTGCCAATGTTAGTTTATCTAGAGACATAGATAATAGAGAACTGAGTAGGACCCTAATGTAGAGGCAGTAAAAAGTTCCCTTGATTAATGCATTCAATCAAGGTGTAATTTTCCCTCCTCCACAAAATGTCAAAAAGTAATTTCTAGGCTACATAACATAAAAATCAATTTGTAGGGTATAGATGTTGTTTCAAGCCCCCAAAATAATTCTAGCTTGTTTGACATCACTTCTATGGAGGCCCAATACATAGATCTTTTTTATCTCTATAATTAAAAAAAGGGCCCAAATGACCTCCTAGATCAAAAGTTATTGCCTCTAGAAGTTGGGCCTCTCACTTTGAAAATGTAGAAACATTTACGACAAATAGAAAAGTTGTAAGGAGTTACATTGATTGACCAGCTTATGATGCACATTATAAAACACATCATAAGGCATCTTTGAATGGAGATAATGAAGCCAAAATGGAGCACCCAAGTTGGTGAGTGGATTATGACAAGCTTATGGTAGGTGGAAGGAAGATGTTATTTTTATCCTATGGACTCATCTTGGGATTTAGGTGTTGGATTTCTAACTAGGGAATTGGGTGCCACATTTTGGGTGGTTTTAGCTCATGGTTTCCTAATTACCATTTGATATTTTTTTGTAATGTGTATCCTATTTATTGGGTGCTTGAGATGAAGGTTTTGATAGTGAGCTTGTAGGTGTTGTTATGCTGCCAAAATTACTTCATATCTTTGGTTGGTGGTACTCATGTTAAGGCTTAGACACTGCAAGTGTATTGTAATCTTTGATAACTAAATAATACATTGAGTTTCTTTGGAGTGTAGGGTTCTTCTCCCAAAAAAGTTTTCCCCACAAAATTCACTCTATTATGATATATTACTTCTGTGTTTATTTCCTTGTACCATAAATATGTGATTAGTTTAATTTTCAAACATATATATCTTGTCATAGATTAGTGTAGGAAATTTATTCCACACCTCTACTTCCTTTCAAATTTCTAAAACTCTATCATTGCTCTTCAGCTCTATTATCCCCCTTTCTACTCCTTTCCCTTTTATGTAAATTCTCATTGAATCCCTACTTTTAACTCCCATTGAAAATAGCTATTAGTAGAGTTCTTCAAAATTATCTCCAATGTTAGACAAGAGCATACAAATACCCCTATGGTGTTCACCACATAACCTTTCTCAACCTTGGAGTTGCTTCCTGTATTACACGTCACAATTTTTCCTAGTATCACCTTCTTATCTAGCATATAATCCTCTAGGCACAAATTATTATCACTGCCTCCATTCCTTGCATATAGATAAGAGGAAATAGTTTTCCTCTAGGTAATTCTTAGCCTCTATTCAAGGATCTAGATGGAAAGATGAAACTCTTAAATTTCATCTGGGTAGCACTCTACCTCTGGGTCTAAAATTCTCTCTTCCATATTTGTTCTATTATTGAAATCAAGCTAGAAAATAGACCTTTCCTTGGCAAACTCTAATGATACACTCTCTCCATTGCTTGGCAACTTTTATATAGATGCTTAGGATTATTTCTTGTTGGGACATTCACTTTGAATTATCATATTTAGTTTTGATTATGGTCCACACTTTATTTTTGTATTAATATATTGTTTTGTCCCTAACACTTGTCAACATATCTTTGTCATTTTTTGACTCTCATGAATTATTGTTTATGTTGTAGCAATCTATTTTTCTCAGTGTGTTAATATGGTAGTATCCATTTCTATGAGTTTTTCTTACATTCATTGAAATGCTATTATAATTTCTCATATTCAAGTTGAAATAAAATTATAAAGATCATTCAACATACTTTTAACTACAAGAATTATATAGAGCACAACCTACCACTTTTTCAACCCATTTAATACATTTGTATTTTATAATGCACTTACACAATTTTAAACATAAACTAAACATGCATTGCAACCCTTATTAGTAGCAACCCTTGTTAGTTCCTACTAATAGACCATATATTTTAATTATTAAATAAATTTTCCTCAAAATAAATTGAAAATTTTAAACTAATTTTTGATTTAGTTGTTTTCCTTTTTTGTTTTCCCACTTGTGTTCTCTTCACCATATGTTCAACTTTCTACTCCGTGTTAATTCATTCTCTAACTTTTTAAGGAACCTACTCTACAATTTTACTTCATTTTCTTTCTCTTCTTGATGATGGATCACAGAGTGTGATCCAAAACATTGATGTAAAAAAGCTACATAGTTATTTTTTAGAAGCTCTACAATCATATGTCATGGACTATGGAAATATCATGTCTTCAATTTTATTCTAATAAAAAATCCATAATCCTAATTTAAAAAAATATATATTTTATTTTTAAAGACATTATTTTAGTACATTTATTTTATAAAAATATTATAATTAATACAAATAAAATAAAATAAATTATATTTTTCAAAGACTAATACAACTCAAGGATGACACAATTGTCTACGATAATTGATTGGAAAATAAATTCATAAGAAAAGACAAAAAGACTTTCGTAAGCAAGTACACATTACAAAAATCATTTCAAAACATGCATTCATGTCCACATTGCAAGTGTTGGCCTTAATTTATTTTTAAGCTTTGTGGACAATGACATAAAATTGCACGTGAACATGCTAATGTGGAAAATCATATATATTGGAAACATCTAGACATTTCAGCCCATATAACTTTTATTTCCTTTCACATCCTTGAAGCCCTTCCATTTAGGTTACTATATTTATTTGTTTTTCAACGCAAGGTCTCTTTTATATCTCTTTCAAGACAAGGAAAATGATAGGGTTACATGTAAAATGGACCCTTTTAAAGGTTTGCAATATACATTTTCTTAAAAAATAACTAAATATTCACAATTTTACCATCCACAAAAAAATAAATAGTCTTTTTCCCATTTTCAAATTTTATGTACATATTATTATTTGGATAAGCTACAACTTACATGCAATATATTATTGTAAGCCTTATGTTCATAATGATAATAATGATATTCAATGTGGAAATTATTTATATTGTTAAAAGATTTAATAGATTTTTTAACTATATAATATTATAATATTTATATAAATATAACTATAATAATTGTAATATAATATAAAATATATAATTTAATATTAAATAATATACTAATAATATTTGAAATTTTAATTTTGTATTATATTTATACATATGCAAGGACAAAATGAATTGTATGCAACTCATGTTTAATTAAGTTTGAAGTCACATTGTTTCTTTTTAATTTTTAGTTGAATTTGTATAGAAGATTTAAACAAACACATCATAAAAGGTTACATAGACAACAAAGCACATCACATGATGTAACTTAGTTAACGACTAGGTTTCAAGACACAATCATATCCTCAACAATAAAAACATAGCAATTTTATTGCATCTATTTAATCTTTCTTCCATATCCAAATCTCAAATTTGGATCTTCTCTTACAGATGCTTTTAGATCCCAATGATTAATTTTTTGATTTAATCAACTAGTTTATATATTACATGTTTTTAGATCATAAAAAGCTCCGAGACAGAATACTTCTATAATGAAGCCCATATTATTAATGTTCAAATTAATGGATGTGTTGCATTGTTCTATGAATATTACAAGGTTCATAATATAGTACACAAACCATTTTGGAAGCATTGGTTAGAAGTGTTGGATGTGAAGTCCGACTGTTCAATTCATATTCCCTGTTTGTCTCTTCACCTTCTCTTGAAGAGAATTGTATATATATGAGGGAAAGATCATATGTATGATGCTGCAAATAATAAGAAGATTATTGCCCTGCTTTCCTGTGGATGTAGCCACATTGGCGAACCACGTTAAATATATGTCTCTGTGTTCTACTTTGTGTGTTGTTTATTTATCTAATTTTTAACAAGAAGTTGGTAAGACAATCACATTTCCAACTAAATCTTCACATGTCTATTAACTCATTAGTATAACAATAATAATTTCAAAAACAAATTCAATTACTAAAAAAAAATCAAATTTATAATCTTTATATATACTCAATACACAAGCTAAACACAATATATTTTATTTAACAATCACAATCATTCCAAAATACTATACATTTGAACACATTTATTTAAGCTTAATTTAATATTTTTATGGGATTTCTAAAAGCACTTCCTCGTTAGGAGAGACCTAGGTCATGTAATCTATATTTGTTATACAACTTAATTGGCACCCTCTAAGTTCCACCTACGTGGCTAGTGGAGACTAGTTGTTTCATTGCATCGTTAAAATCCATATAATTATCGTTCCTAGTGTCGACGATTAGTTTTGATCCATTCAAAGAAACCAGAAAAACAACAATATCTATCCAGAAAAACAACAATATCTATCCAACATTCTAGATGCATATTTGACCGCATTGATGGTGAATTGTTGACTCGTTCCTAGTCCCAATGGAATCTTTATTTGATTCGTTATAATGCATATATGACTAAGTTAGTTGCTTCAATCCTTTGTCCATCCTTCACTAGATTCTAAATGCTTTCTCTCACTCTTCTTTTTGGCGTTACCGTCTGCGCCATTTTATTTCGTTGCTCGCTATGCGTTGATCCGCGGTACGAGTATTGCAAGAGCAATCAGACATGTGGCAGCAGAAAGTTCATGTTCCCTTTCGGCACAGGAAGCCGTAGTTGTGGTCTACCAAGCTTTCAGCTCGACTGTGTGCAGAACGTACGTCCAATAATTGGAATAGGGAGCCACAATTACACAATATTACAGGTTTTCTATGATAATCAGACGTTTACGGTAACAGATGACAAGAATTTCCAAGATTGCACGTTTTCTAATCCGATCGATTCAACCTGGGACTCGGGCAATAGCATTTTTAATATCATCAATGTAAACAACGCAAGTCTAGAAGTATATATGTGTGATGAGAAATGTTTACCTTATGATGGATCATATCCACCAGGGTATCTGAATATGTCATGTTCCCCAAGAATGGTCACCGTTCCAGCAGGAACAGTGCAATGGTTCCCTTCACAAGAACGAGAGCAGAGTTGTAGAGATTGTGAAAAAAGTAAGGGTTTTTGTAGCTATAGCCTTTCCGATTCGGGGAACTTCTTCATTTGCTTTTGCCGGGATGGACCTCATTCAAAGCAGTGCCCGCAAGGTATTATTCTTCATTCAAACATTAGTAATAAACTTTTTTTCTTTTTCATCTTTCTCAGCTGATAGTTTATATCTGTACCGATGCGCATGTTTGAATGTGTGCAGGCCGAGCGAGTAAAAGAGGAGTTGTAATTGGTGTTGCCATTGGAACGGCTGGCTTGCTGATAGCTGCAACAGGGCTTGTAGTTTATTATCGCAATTCAAGGCCTACTTCAGACGTGGAGCAATTCCTTCATGATTATGTTGATGAAATGCCCAGCAGATATTCATATTCTCAACTGAAGAAGATCACTGACAACTTTGCAGACAAATTAGGGGAAGGCGCTTTCGGTGTGGTCTATAAAGGAAGGCTCTCCAGCTGTATTATGGTGGCTGTTAAAATTCTCGATCAGTCGAGACACGGTGAGAATCAGTTCAAGAATGAAGTCGCCACTATTGGAAGGATCCATCACGTTAATTTGGTTCGACTGATGGGTTACTGCTTCGATGGACTTCGAAGCGCACTTGTCTATGAGTACATGTTAAATGGGTCTCTGGATAAGTTTATATTTGCAGGAGAAGGAAAAGAACAGCTGCTCAATTGGGATCAATTGTATTCAATAGCATTGGGCGTAGCTCGTGGGATTGCGTATTTACACCAAGATTGCAACAAACGCATCATCCATTTCGACATAAAGCCTCACAATATATTATTGGACGCCGACTTCACACCCAAAGTAGCTGATTTTGGTCTGGCTAAACTATGTGGAAAGGGAGACTATCACATATCACTTACGACAACGAGAGGAACACCAGGATACATTGCGCCAGAGCTTTGGTACAGAAATTTGGGTCTTGTAACGGACAAGTCAGATGTTTACAGTTTTGGAGTGTTGTTGTTAGAGATTGTTGAAAAAAGGAAGAATGTCGATGGGCAGGTAAGCCGCTCCAGCCAATTTTATTCTCCACAGTGGGCATTCGAATTGATAGAAAATGAGGAGTTAGAGAAGAGCTTAACAGGAGTAGCAGAGAATGGGCTGACAAAAGTGGGAGTGTGGTGCATCCAACACAATTCTACAAATCGGCCAGCGATGAGCAGCGTGGTTCAAATGTTGGAAGGCAATGGTGATGATGTGGCTGCTCCTCCTTTCCCTTTCGACTCCTCCCCTTCACGTGAAGCGCCGTTTCTTTCATCTTTTAGAGAAGAATCTTCAGTCATAGACTTTAATGCGAGTCCTTAGAATAAAAGAATAGGTGAAATGTAAAACGCGTGTTTTGAAACAGGAGCCGGATTAGGATTGCATTTTCTATTATTTCAACGAAAATTATGTAAGTCAGATGTTTCTACGAGAAACGTCTTTCAAGCGGAGCCTGTCAGCAGTACCGTTGAAGTCTGTCATTTCGTAACGGAATCACGTTATAATTTTCTGCTTGTTTGAAAAGTCAAGAGCATTGCTTCGAGATTTTACTTTCATAGAAAGGAAGGATATTAATGATTAGATAAATTTAGCTTCCATATTTAAAAGGAATGACTGAAATTGTAAGGCTTGAGGAGTAGTAATATGAAAGTAGGAGTTCCAAATGAGATGATACATGGGAGCATTTATGTGAAGTGATTGTTAATAATGTTAGAACGTGTTATTGTATGTTGTTAATAATGTTAGGAGGTGTTATTGTATATGATGTTTTGGGTGCCCTGTTTCTAGATTATGTAATTGGTGCTTTATGTGTGGTTTGGATGATAAGTGTTGACATTGTATTGTAGGGTAGTTTTGTTTAGTCTCTTTGTATGGTGATGGGTGAATAGTCAAGGGACTTGCTTAGGCAAAGTCTAATTTTGGATCCTTGTTTGAAGAGGATTCTTCACTGTGACATGAAGAAACTAATATATAGTTAGTAAAGGCTATCTTAGGTAAGGAGGGATTGGTTGATATAAGGTATTTTAAATCTTGTGTAATGACTCTTGATTATTTTAAGGAGAGGCTAGCAAAGGCTATAGTGGATGAAGAAATTAGAGCTTCTATTATGGCACTCTTGGTCAGTGATGACTCTAGTGATCTTTTCTCAAGAGAGTTGAGGTATGTGCCAAAAAAAAAAGGCATCAACCCGTGAGTATAGAGCTTCAATCATCCATTTCGTGGTTGCAGAAAGAAGTACATGAATTGAGAGTGAATAATAAAATATTGGAGGAGTTCTATTGAGACCTATGAATGGCAATGCAACATCAATGATCCACACTCCTTCCAAAGTTCTAGAGGATATGTTGAGAGGGAACAAGGTTGTCTTTTGTGATGCCCCGCCATGCAACCCTAGAGTGCTAGCCTGACAAGCAACAATTTAATAGTGTTGGAAAGTAATTTCTCCCACAATCATAATTAGTTAATTAAATGACAAAAAGACAAAAAGACAAAAGAAGAAAATAGAAAGTTCCTAAAGGAGTCCAGATAAGACGGAGGTTTCCAGAAAGAGGAGAGTTCTAGGTTAGAAAGTTCTAGAGGAAGTTTCCAGAAATAGATTGTTTCTAGATGAGGAATGGAAAAGCCTAGAAGGCACAGGCATGTACCAAAGCCCTCTATAAAAGAGGCATAATGTAATGCAATGTAATTCAAGTGTAATGATCGAATGATCATGAATGCAGCAACATTCGTTGTATTGTCTTGTAATCATGTTGTGAATTAATGAAATAGTGCAGCAGCACACAGTTGAGCAGTATTTGTGTTTATGTGATTTATGTTTCTGTGTATTTATTTTTCTGTGTGATTTAAATCTAAGTGTCTTGTGGATTTATAATCCACCACCAACAAGTGGTATCAGAGCAGGAAGATCTGGGAGAATTGTGCAAGTCTGTCAGAGCTAGGGTTTGCAGTGTTTGCAAGTCAGATCATGATCAGGTTGATTGTGTTTATCAGATTTAGGGTTTGTGTGATTTGATTGTCCAACAATGAGATCAAGTTGATAGTGTCATTGCAGATCAGATATATCAAAGCCGTCCATTCTTTTAGAGCCACTATTGTTAAAGGTGAAATCGTGAAGGAATCACTGCCAAGTCTTTTGTTAGCTGTCAAAATAAGAAAAGAGCCGCAGCTCCCATAGAAGAGATCGGATTGCAAGGAGATATTGGTGTAGAAGTTGGAGCCAAGGGTTACAAGTATCGAGTCATCTCTGAAGAATAGAGCCGCCAGATCACCAGAAGCCACTGTAGAAGGAACCGCCGAGATTGCTAAATCATCAGTAGTTTTTTGGGAAGTCAGGTTAATGGAGATATGCTGGATTGGGTTTGTTGAAATTTTGAGATCTGAAGAAGCCATTTCTTGTTGAAGCATACAAAAAGGAGATCGTTCAGAGTCAAATGAAATCGTTGTAGATGCCACCAAGATTTGGAAGATCATTCGCTGCTATTGGAGAAATAGGCCCGCTGAAAAGGAACAAACCGCCAAAGCTAGCTGAAGCACCTGAAGCTGTTTGAAGTTTTAATTGAAGGCAAAGAAAAAAGAAAAAAATGATCAGAAAAGGAGGGCGTAGTCAAGATTATAGGCTGCAGGCACCAAAGAACATAACAAAAGTTGTTACGGTAAAAAAGGAAGCAGGTCCAGATCACTAAAGAATTAGGGTTTGGCAGCCGCAGATGAAAGAGTCGGGCCACGTCATAGTATAAGGAAAACGGACAGTGCTAGTTATTGAGGCCGCGAATCTGGAGAGATTGATGAGAGTTTTCTGAAGAGATAACTGCTAAAAGAGATTGCAGATCCGTATTAGGCAAATCACCAGATGCCAGACAAGGAGGAGATCGTAGTGTTTGAAGAAGATTGCAAAAATCAAGCAGCTATCAAATTGGATTGTGTCAAAGACATGGCATCAGGTATTCTGCAACCCGTAATTCCAATATTCTCTGGCAAAAATTATGATAATTGGTCATACAGAATGAAATTGGTACTTTCTTCACAAGGGTTATTAGAAATAGTTGAAAAAGGTTTTACTAAACCACCAGATGAGTCTACATTGAGTCCAGATGAAAAGAAAAAGCTTGAAGAAAATAAGAAAAAGACTCACAAGGCTTTGCAGATCATTGCACAAGGATTGGATGATCTGGTTCTTGGAAGGATTAAGCCAGCCACTACAGCCAAGCAAGCATGGGACATTCTAGAAACAACTTATCAAGGTACAAGTAGGGTAAAGCTTGCTAAATTACAAATGCTTAGGAGAGAATTTGAAAATTTGCAAATGAAAGATTCTGATTCAGTAGATCAATTTTCATCTCATGTCATGGATTTGGTTAATCAAATAAGGATGAATGGTGATGAACTAACAGATCAAAAGGTTGTAGAGAAGATTTTAAGAAGTTTGCCTACTAAATTGATACTATTGTGGCGACGATTGAGGAAACTAAAGATTTGTCAAAATATTCAATAGATGAGTTGTTTGGTGCCTTAAAAAATTATGAGTACAGGTTGAACAAGAATAATAATACCTCATTGGAGAATGCATTCAAAGCACAAATGTCATTTGGCAGAGGCAGAGGAAGAGGACATTCAGGATTTAGAGGAAGAAGTAATTACCAAAGAGAAGAAAGGAGGAGTCCAGATCCAGGAGGCAAAAAAAATCAAAGTTTTAATTCAAGGGGATGCAATAGCAATCAGGCATCACAAAGGTATGACAAATCAAATGTTCAATGTTATTATTGCAAGAAGTATGGTCACTTGGCAAATGAATGTCGAAAGAAACAAGCAGATATGGGAAAACAAAATGCAAATTTTTCTGAAAGTAGTTCTGAAACATTGTTTATTACATGCCATGTAGCTCAAGAAAGTTCAGACAACATTTGGTTTCTAGATAGTGGTTGCAGTAATCACATGACAGGAAATAAAGATTTATTTGAAAGTTTGGATACTTCAGTAAAATCAGAAATTAAATTAGGTAATGATAACATAATTAAAGTCATGGGCAAAGGTGCAATTAATGTGATAACAAAGCTTGGTAAGAAGATAATTCCTGATGTTTATTTTGTACCTGGTTTGAAGCATAATCTCATAAGTGTGGGACAACTTACTCAAAAGGGTTATAAAGTTGTTTTTAAAAATAATGTGTGCACTATACTTGACATTCCTCCTAGTAATTTGGTGATTGCAAGAATTGAAATGACAAATAACAGGATGTTCCCACTTTGTATAAAAAATGAATGTTTGAGGACAAAGTCATTAGCTGAAGCTAAAAGATGCTTGGTTGAAGATTGTAACGAAGTTGGAACAGCAAAATTTGCATGTTGTGATATTATTGATGGAAAATGTAAAGATGAAAATGACAAGCTGTTTGAATCTAAAAATCATGTTAATAAAGAGAATGTTGGTTTTAATATGATGAAGAAGATGGGTTATAAAGGACAAGGATTAGGCAAGTATGGACAAGGAATGAAAGAGCCAATTGAGTCGATAATAAGGCCAAAATATGCAAGTATTGGATATGGAAAAATAGATCATATTACAGGGACAAACAAATTGGTTAAAGAAAAGAGGATCATGCAATGTTCTCATTGTCATAGGTAAGGACATACTAAGGACAAGTGTTGGGATTTACATCCATGTAGCATATGTGGATTGAGAAATCATACTGATAAGATGTGTTGGCAAAAAAAATGGAAAAATGTGACAGAATGCATAAAAATGGATTGTGGATGGAGTTATGGATCGAGTTGGCAACAAATTACAAGTATGTTGAAAAGTTTGTTTAGGTATAGATCTTCATTTGTGAAAGATGATAACAAGCAGGAAAAGTTTGAAGGATTGAGGCATCATGCAAAGTTGAAAGATACAGATAGTAAGAGGACTTCTAGTTTGTTGTTCTAAATATTTCAAGGATTGAATGACTGCTGCAGCAGTGGGTGAGAGTTGAAGATCAGTAGATCGTGAAGATGATTTGAAGGCATCTTGCAAGCAAAGGATTTGAGTCACCAGAATTGAAAGACAAAGATTTGGAAGATAAATTTGGAATGATAGGTGGTCGAAATTAAGGGGGAGTGTTGGAAAGTAATTTCTCCCACAATCATAATTAGTTAATTAAATGACAAAAAGACAAAAAGACAAAAGAAGAAAATAGAAAGTTCCTAAAGGAGTCCAGATAAGACGGAGGTTTCCAGAAAGAGGAGAATTCTAGGTTAGAAAGTTCTAGAGGAAGTTTCCAGAAATAGATTGTTTCTAGATGAGGAATGGAAAAGCCTAGAAGGCACAGGCATGTACCAAAGCCCTCTATAAAAGAGGCATAATGTAATGCAATGTAAGTCAAGTGTAATGATCGAATGATCATGAATGCAGCAGCATTCGTTGTATTGTCTTGTAATCATGTTGTGAATTAATGAAATAGTGCAGCAGCACACAGTTGAGCAGTATTTGTGTTTATGTGATTTATGTTTCTGTGTATTTATTTTTCTATGTGATTTAAATTTGAGTGTCTTGTGGATTTATAATCCACCACCAACAAATAGAAATATATTTTTTTTGAAACAAGGAAATGCATTATACATTAGAAATAACTGCACTAATAACAATATTCAATGGAATGATCAGCTAACACACCTAAGGAACATAACTGCATCAGATAAAAATAAAACCATACAAGAATCTGCATCTCCATGCAACAAAATAATAATACATCTTATATTATCTAGGATAAATAATTACAAATTTCAATACAAGGTTACAAGACCGATTTCATCGGTTTACAAATAGTACAATTATGAAAGTCTACAACAACTTGAAGATGAGGAGCAAACTGGAACTAGAACACTCCTGCTCTAAACTTGAACTAAACATCTGAGAAGACCAATGGATAGCTCTGCCTCCCAACCATTTGGAACCTTGAGGTCCACCCCACCGAGCTAGGAGATAACAATAAGGATTCCACTAGGTCAAGGTTACAACCATGAACACAATCACAATATCCAGACTCCATGCAAACAACCAGGATAACAAGACTGCATAGACACGACAGTACTCACCAAGACAAGACAAATCGATACATCAAGACAAGTCTGCACTCCAGAGATACAACAAAGATATTAAGGAAGTAACTGAGTTGCATAAGGAGAGTGTCATCGCATGGCCCTAGCATGGGTTACCCAGGCTATCTCTCACTAGAAGCTGCCCCCCATCTATCGTTACCCTGGCAGCCTCTCTCTAGGCACCGGCCCCATAGGGTGACACATGCGAAGCCGACATGTCCTCTCATGAAGACAAGGAGGTTGACCTCGCCAACCAGGCCTTCCCATCCCATCCTTAGTCTGCGAGAGCACTCGAGGCATGGGTGAGGTATCTTATTTATCTTGTTAAGTGATTTACTACCCAACCCTCCTAAATAAGTTATTAAGTTATTTCTTGCTTACAACTTCCATGGGGTTACCTAGGCAACCCCTCTAGCACCGGCCCCACCATGAAAGCCACTCTCCTAGCAATCTCTGTCCAATCATTCAAAACCACAACACGCAAGGACAAGGTTTACAAAAGATGCTAAACCAAAACACAAGCCATTTTCTTGATCACAACAATATAAATCCCATTGTCCCCTTCAAACTCACACAATACATCATGAAACAGAATGACACAAGTAACAAGTTGAGTACCCAAATGGTTAGACCTCTGGAGTTGATAATAGAATTCTTTACCCGGTTATAACTACACTTCTCCCGATAGGGAACTGGGGTTCAATGTCCATGACAAAAATTATAAGATCAACAAGGGAGAAAGAAAAGCTAACTCAATACCATCTGTAATACAAATTGATAAGATAACCAATTTTGTCCCAAGGACGGCTTCACACTTATACTGGACAAGGTATGTGAAAATTAAATTATTTCAATAAGGAAGTAAATATGATATTACAACCCAAAACCAATATATTCCTACTTTCTTGCATTCACGACAAGAAGAACTCCAAACTTTGCAAGACACAACACCCGCTCAAGAAGAATACCAGTTACGCATTAATAGATAGAAAGGTGATAATTTTCATTAAAACGACAACAATAAAAGAGATATATTAATTCCAATTAATAAGAACAAGGCGTAATTTGAGTCTAAACAACAACTACCTACTACAGACCTTAGTAATATCCAACTACTACCTCAACGCAAGATTTTAATTTCCAAAACTATCCTACGCTATGATTTACTTATTATACCTGAAACAAATTTGATCATAAGAACGCATAACCCTAATTGACTAAGACAAAATCTGATTAGTAGCATAATTGTAATTTTCTAACAATTTTCAACTTCCTAAAGAATACATTAAAACAAATCATTAAGCACGGTAACATTCTATGTTGGACCCACTTAAGTCTCATAATTGTAAAACCCTTACTGCACCTAAAAGTCTAGTTTGACTACCTATAAATGAGGAGGTGAGAATATATTTATTATTACTCCTACAAATAAATCAAGGAATGCAATATGATGCATGGGGCCCAATTATTTCCTAAACATGATGACATTCCTATGACATGGAATACTAATTACGACTATGTCTTCATTTTTTATGCAAACAATTGGTTAAAACTTCATACCTACCATTAAGAAAATCTTACTAAAGCTCTCCACAAATTTCTAATAAAGACAGATTTATAACTGATAGACAGCTACTAGACGTGCATCAACCTAAGGAAATTTCCAATTTAAAGAATGAGTAGGTAAGATTTGCATGATACGGTCAACTAAAGAACTTGAGAGCTGACGATCTACTGCAGACAAGAAAGGCAAGGTTGAAAGTTGATGCTTCAATTATATTTTTTTGTTTTCTCTTTGCCAGAGCAATACCTGTGGTGTAGAGACAGCACCAAGTCGACGTTCCCCCAAGGCCATACATTAGACGTCAAGGGATAAGGTTTTCGAGGTGGCAGAAGATGACGCAAGAATTCGTTGGCCAGAGCTAAGTGATGTGGTGGAAGCAGCAAGGAGTCGACCAGGCACAATACTTCAAGAATGATGCCAAGCATAGTGAATTGACGGCCTTACGCATGTCCACGCCTTGGTCTGAGGTTAAAACTAACGTTTAGGGTTTAGAAGAAAACAAGATTATGCCCTCGATTCATCAGCACAAAGGATGAAGAGACGATTGGATCACGATAGATACACATTGCAGAGATCGAATGAAAAGCACTGCAGGGGCGTTGCAAGCATAGCCAGAAAGACACGAAAGAGACAAGGGCTTACAGAGGACAAAATATTCAAGGGAACAAAACCCAAGTTCAGTTGGTGCAAAAGAGATTGCCACACTAAAATTTGAGCCACCAAGAGATCCGAAACACACAGCACTGATTCTGAAAAAAATATCAAAGCAAAAGGAGTATAAGGATTAGAAATCCTACGGGTTCTAATGAATATTATGAGTGAGTACCTCTAAGGGAATACAAGAGATGCAAGAATCTAAGAATCATGATAAGATTACAAGGTGGTTCAGAGAGAAATGATGAACCCGCAGAGAAAAGAGAAAGGCAATCATATGGCTAGTGTATTTACCTTAGAGGATAATGACAAGTAAAAAAAAAACTAATATAAAGAACAATGACTTCAAAGAAAACTTGGAACATTGTTTTATGCTTGAAGAAAGGAACTAATGAGACAGTGATCAGAGATACAAGAAAATTGAGGCCAAGAGAATCTGACTCCAAGGAAAATGACCAAAGGGAGGTAAATGGAATTTGATTTTATTTAATTGAAGGTGCATATAGTTTTTCCATACCATGGATTCTTCCAGGATTTGCATTGATTGCAGACTGAGACTAAATATACTCTGCCATAGAGATTGCATGTGCCTCAACAATTGATCTGGCTGCTACAGAAGATCATCACTAAGAAGTTGACATAGGAATTGCTAGTTGGAGTAAGATATAATAAAACAGTGGTAACGGAATTTGAAGAGTAATGCAGGAATGATTTTCAAGCTCATCAATTAAGTCAGAGGAGAAAAATGTCATAAAATTAGGAGAAGTTCAAATTGATCTACAGGTGAAGGTTGCAGTTAAACCATTTGAGAAAGAGGTTGGGGTTGAAGAGATTATTTACAGATTTAAAAGTTTTGCTGAACCTTCCAAAGAGCAACCAACAAAAGCAAGGAGTTTACAAACGTGACAAGGGTGAATAATAGATCGATTCCATGCCAAAATAACCATCAACAAGAAATCTAATTCTTCAGAGAAAACAAAGACAAAGAAAATATAGAAATTCACAAGACATACTCGTACAATTCACGCTCCAGAATCGAATCCTCTTTCAGAACTTCCCCTTCTTTTCTGCAAAACAATCCTCAGAAACCTCCTTTCAAAAACTTCTCCAGAACAAAAATAACCTCAGACATAAAAACCCACAAAAACCTCTCCCGAGACCAGACTAGACAACAACCATTAATTCCAGTAACCCCCCTCAAATCTATTACACAATCCCCCTCATTAATGTTAGCGTAATTATTACATTGTTTAGTAACTTGTTTAGTAACTGCATTGCATAGTTATATCAGTTATATCTGCAGTTACACCTGTGCGTAACTGTCAATTACTGTTATATATACACTTGATGTATTCTACAACATCATCGAATAAATCATATCTTTCTTCTGCCTACCATTAAATGGTATCAGAGCCACCTTGGTTAGTTTTCTAAAGATGGATGGAGTTTGGATCAAAGATTGGCAATATCCAAACGTTGTATCTGCAATTCGAATAAGCAAGGTAGCGGTTTGAGTTTAAGGAAGCGGTCTTGGTTTGCAGCGACAGGAAGTGTTGCATTTGTAGGCCTGAAAGTGTTTGGGAGGGAGCGCTCATTGAGAGAAAGCACCCATCAACTGCTTTCAGCTGAAGACCACATTGCATATTGGCACAAGAACTTGTAGATCTATTCAGATCGTGAGCGAAGGAGGTGTCTGGAAATCCTACCAATTGCATCCACAAAGCACGTGTTGATTGAAAGCAAGTTTGTACGTCCTCAAAAGAGACCTTGCAAACCAGTGGATGTCTACCGCATCTGATGCCAGCAGTGTGGCCGGTAATCATGTGAATGATCCACCTCGAGGCGGACGTGCTGTTTCAGAAAGCTCAGGCTTCTACTTTGCACTTCTAGATGGCTTGCAAAACACCGGTAATCTCCAATTTGATGAATTGTTTAGGCAAGGATTGCTAGATTACTTTCTATTTGATGTACAATGTCAAGCAAGGAAGATTAGAGCAAAACTAGACGAGGGTTATGATGCTGATGACGAAGATGAGGTAGAATGCACACCAAAGCGTCCCCGTCTCACAGCACAGGCCTATCGTGCTCATCTCCGTGCCACTATTTCCTCTTCAAAGTGAATGTACTGTCAAATAAAATAATAATAAATTTGTTGTCTGGATTATTTTGTTTTTTGAAAAATGTCTGCCCTGAAATTGCTTCTTTCCGATGCTCAACTTTTGAAAGGGCCAAATTATGCCACATGGAAGACAAAGATGCGGACTATTCTCATTTTTGAGGAGCTATGGGGAATTGTCAAGGGTGACATAACCAGACCAACAGACCCAGATGAAAGGCAGAAGTTTGACAAGGTCGATGCCAAAGCATTGATGTTGATAACACTTGGCATCACCGATGAAGTTCAACCTCACATTTGGGATGCAACAACATCAAAGGCAGCATGGGATTCTCTCTCCACAATCTACCAAGTGAAGAACCAGACGAAGATCCTCCATCTACAGTCCAAGCTACATACACTCAGTATGCATGCTAGCGAGAAAGTTGAGGAATTCTTACGGCGGGTATCTGAACTACGAGCTGAGCTTGTTGCACTTGGAGAAAAGGTGGAGGACAAACTACTTGTCCCAATTATGCTGCGAGCACTGCCATCTCAGTTCAAAATCTTTGTCACCACGCTGAACATCACCAAGAAAGATGTTTCATATGATGAATTGGTGAATCTGTTGCAGCAAGAAGAAGCCATTCAATCTGTTCAAGGCGAACTGGAAGATAAGGCCCTGATCTCCAGACAATCAAAAGGTCAGAAGTTTCATGGAAAGCAGGCACAGAAACAACAAGAACATCAACAGTCGAAGCCTCCAAAGGCAAACCGATGGTGTCATATATGCAACAAGAACAATCATGACACTATCAACTGTTGGTACAATGCCTTAACAAAAGGCAATTCAAACAAAGAAAGCTTTTTTGGTTGCAGTGATACTCAGCCATCCAAACGCCATCATCATCGCAGAAGGCACAAAGGAAATGTAGCAGCCCAACAAGATGATGCATCAGAAGAAGATGAACCAGAAATAGCCAACTGCGGCACTCATCACAATCTAGTCCTTGTCTCCCAAACCTCGCAGCCCACGAGGGATATTTGGTTGATAGACTCGGGTGCCAGCAAGCATATGACAGGCAATCGTGAGCTGTTCGATGCACTGACAGAACAACCTATTGGAGATAGAGTTTGAATTGCTGACAATAAGGAGTATGTTGCAGAGGGTATAGGCAAGGTCATCATTCCTCTTGGGACAAGCCGTTGTACCCTCACCAAGGTGCTGTATGTTCTTGGTTTGACAACAAACCTGCTCTCTGTCAGTCAGCTTCTGAACCACAAATTGAAAGTTGAGTTTCAGGTGAAGGATGGGGTCAAGACCTGTCTAATCTCAAGAGAAGGTATGATACTTGCTAGAGCATTTATGAAGGATAGACTATTTGCATTAGATGCTGTCTCCTCCCCTACAGTAGTTCTATCAGCCTCCACAATAGAATCTACAGGACTCTGGCACTATCGCTATGGGCACCTTTCAGTCAGCTCCTTGCATTAGCTCAGCTCCAAACAAATGGTAAGAGGTCTTCCTCCAATTTCAAATTCATTGCCTATATGTCCTAGATGCCTTGCAGGTAAACAACACCGGGATCCGTTAGAGGCTAGTAGCTTCCATGCTACCCATCGCCTTGAGTTGGTACATACCGATCTGTGCGGACCCATGCCTGCTTCATTTTCAGGCCATAAGTACTTCTAGTTGTTCGTGGATGACTTCTCCTGAAAGACCTGGGTGTATTTTCTCAAGAAGAAAGATGAAGCCTTTGCCAACTTTCAGGACTTTCACAAGCAAGTTGTCAAAGAAGCCGGCCAGTCTCTTCTTGTCCTCCGGTCAGATCGAGGGGGGGAATTCACCTCCAAGGAGTTCGTGGCATACCTGAAACATCATGGCATCAAGCAGCACCTCACTGCTCCCTATACACCCCAACAAAATGGAGTTGCAGAACATCGCAATCGGACTGTCACTGCTCCCTATACACCCTAACAAAATGGAGTTGCAGAACGTCGCAATCGGACTGTTATGGAGATGGCTCGATGCATGCTCTCCACAGCCAAGTTGGAGGAAAGATTTTGGGCAGAAGCAGTACGGACAGCTATATATCTCATCAATAGGGCACCAACAAAGATTTTGCAACACAAGACACTGGAAGAGGTATGGACTGGACAAAAGCCTTCAATTTCTCATCTAAGGGTGTTTGGTTGCACTGCATACATGCATGTCCCTGCCAATAGGAGAAAGAAGACTAATCCTAAGACACTTCAGTGTATATTGTTGGGATATAGTATTACATCAAAAGCTTATCGTCTCATAGATCCTGAGACAATGAAGATACATGAGAGTCGAGATGTGGTATGTGATGAATCGTCATTCGATTCCTTATCACAGAAAGAAGCACAATAGCCTCCTACTTCTCATAAATTGCTCTCACAATCAGATGATGAGCATATGGAAGACTCTCACAGAGACAGTGAACTACAAGGAGAGTTGTATGTTGATCTGGGTCCTCTAGAAAACATTCCACACCAGCAGCAGCACAGTCAACCTCCAAAGTGGGTCCAAAGTACAATCAGGGACTCTAACCTGCACACTCTTCTAGACACTTCGTCAGGAGTCAGAACCAGGAGTCAGACAAGAAATGAAGTGAATCTTGTGCTCATGAGTACTGTTGTTGACAGCACTGAACCTGACACAGTTCGAGAGGCCTTAAGCCAACCTCAGTGGAAGAAGGCTATGGATGCAGAGTATGATTCTCTGATGCAAAATCATGCTTGGGAACTTGTCGATCTGCCTGAAGGGAAGAAACCCATTGGCTGCAAATGGATCTTCAAAACAAAGTACAAGGCAGATGGATCTATCGACAAGTACAAAGCACAATTTGTAGCAAAGGGATATGCTCAACAAGAAGGCATTGATTATGAAGAGACCTTTGCACCCACTGCGAAGATCAAAACCATCAGAATGGTCTATGCATTGGCAACACAGAAGGGATGGAAGCTTCAGCAGATGGATGTCAAGAGTGCTTTCTTAAACGGTGATCTCAAAGAAGAAGTGTACATGACCCAGCCAGAAGGATTTGTTGATGAACATCATCCACACAAGGTATGTCATCTTATCAAATCTCTTTATGGCCTTAAGCAAGCTCCTAGGGCATGGTACATCAAGATTGATGGTCACCTATTGCAGCATGGATTCACTCGTAGCCCCTCAGATCCTAATTTGTATATTAAGAAGGTAGGCACAGAGATTGTCATCCTGGTTTTGTATGTGGACGATCTTATTCTCACTAGCAGCTCAGACAGTCTCATTGATGATGTCAAGAATGATCTAAAGAACTCCTTCGACATGACAGATTTGGGGCTACTTCATTATTGTCTTGGCTTGGAGATATGGCAGAAGAAGAACCACATATTCATCTCCCAAATGAAATATGCCAAGACACTCCTGGAAAAGTATGGAATGGTCAACTGTAAGCCTATGTCCACTCCAATGGAGAAAGGTTTGCAACTATCTTGTTTCCAGGATTCACCTCAAGTAGATGTCACTCTCTATAGGCAGCTGGTTGGGAGCCTTATCTACTTGACCTACACCAGACCAGACTTGTGTTTTGCTGTAAGCTATCTTGCCAGATTCATGCAGGAACCAAAGAAGTGTCATTGGGTTGCAGCAAAGCATGTGTTGAGATATATTCGAGGCACAGTTGATTATGGTCTGGAATATAAGAAGAACACTCAGTTCTTCTTACAGGGATATACAGACTCGAATTATGCAGGATCTATAGATGATAGGAAATCCACCTCAGGTTATGTTTTTCATCTTGGATCTGGGCCAATTTCGTGGGTTAGTAAGAAGCAAACTGTTGTTGCTCTTTCATCCACTGAGGCTGAATATCACGCCGCACGAGGAGCTGTGTGCGAAGCAATTTGGTTACGTCGCATTCTGGCAGATATGGACAGTCCTGAAGAAAAGTCACCAGTTCTTCATTGCGACAATCAGGGTGTGTTAAAACTTGTGAAGAATCCAGTTTTCCATGAGCGCACTAAGCATATTGAGGTCGAATGTCATTACATTCGGGACCAAGTTTTGAACCACCACATCCAGCTCCAGTACTGCCCTACAGACTCTCAGATCGCAGATATGTTCACCAAATCTCTTGGTAGGATCAAATTTGAATTGTTTAGGGGGTACATTGTAAAAATAATGTAATAAGGGGGGGAATGTTAGCGTAATTATTACATTGTTTAGTAACTGCATTGCATAGTTATATCAGTTATATCTGCAGTTACACCTGTGCGTAACTGTCAATTACTGTTATATATACACTTGATGTATTCTCCAACATCATCGAATAAATCATATCTTTCTTCTGCCTACCATTAATTAAGAGAAATTTAAAATTTTACTAACATAGAATTTCCGTATCTCCAAACATATATGACAACTAGCCAATAATAAATGCTTATCCAAAAATCATTAAATTACTATCCAATACTATTCTTCAAATAAGGATATACAAATTAACCATATTAACTTATGACATAGATACTAATAAAATCATTAACATAATTCATTTAATCTATAATAGAATTTACTTAAATAATATTCCAATCTAAGCAAAATACCATAATATTCGACAAGCTATTAATACTATTAATATAATATTACCTCATTACGCATTACCCAGATACACATGGGCTAACTACCCAAAACTCGACAGTAAACATTCAAACCACATGACGACTAACCAACTGAAGGTTGAACTGACCTAGGGAATAAACCTCATGTTATCTCTGTCAACATTATCCATGGTGTAGGGCCCACTCAAACCTGCTAAGTCAGGTGGAGTTGAGGCCTGGTCCTTGCAACCTACATACGAACAATGGGTTGTATCTGATCAACTGCATATATACCAACACACTTGAGTCAGAGAATCACGGCGTAGTAGGGTGCTCGAACCAAGTAGTACTACACCATCCCTGCTTTGAAACAAGACTACAACCATTTCTATTTAAAATCAGATGCATAACATGATATTATCAAACCATCACTAAACATGTCCATCTCATCATAACTAGAAAAACAACAATGTCATCATAAACTCATACCACATGTCAGAACTAAATTAGTCGAACATAATCTATCATAATCAGAATAAGCATAACCATAGTCTCAATAACTCAAATGTCTCAGAACTGTCTGATTGCAAAGGAAAACCTAACAACTGTCTCAGATCAAACAAAGAGTAATGTAAAACTAACAGCTATCACAAGCCAAAAATGAGGGGGCATTACATCTTTGGTTAAAACACTGCAACTTGTCAAGGTAGGGTGCAAGCATATGTGAAAAATAAGCCTATAGTTATATATTAGAGCCATGCATTTAAGAGACAACAATTGTTAAGTTAGTTAGATCTAATGGCCCCTAAAACATTTCAAATTCTTTGATAGAGTGTCAACCTCCAAGTAACATGCCACTAGTCCATTTCAATAATAAGGCATGATGCTAAGCATTATGGTGGAGCCCACAAGTTAATATTGATTTGGGTTCACATGTTCATATAAATAAGGCTTGTGGAATAAAATTAGAGATTTATCTTAGACAAATGATGAGGCCCATGCAAAGTGCTTTGTAAGCTTGGCATTTTTATGTAAATGATCCCAAGACCCCTGAGACTTAGCCACAACTGATCCTTTATGATCAATGATTCATGCATACTTTTAAAACATTTGAAAGTTGTCAGAGGTAAGTTGGTGTCATTGGTTGGGAGAGATGACTTAGCATGGGGCATCTAGGCATGACCATGTAAGCCTTAAATGTCCTTCACCACATATGTATATTCAACACCATGAAATTAAAACAAAAGCCTCTGGGAATTTATTAAGACTTTGTGTTAATAAAAAAGGATATATATATATATATATATATATATATATATATATATATATATATATATATATATATATATATATATATATATATATCCATCCTATAGTCATATTAATCCAACCTGCCAAGATATTTAAAGGAATTTGTTAAGACTTAGTGGACATTTGGTTTCCCCCTCTTTTACACTCTTCTCCTTCTTTTCTATATATATTTAATAAAACTTTTCATAAAAAGAGAATGGATCATTTTGTAGCCCATGTTTCTAGAAACCTCATTTGGAAAGATCTCTTTCTTTGGCTTTCTCATTTGTGATCATTATATCCTTAGTTTATGTGTCCATTTATCTTTCCAATCTTTTGCAAACATGTAATCATACAAATTTGTCATATTCTTGTCTTTTGTATTACTACAACTATGTCTATATTTCTATTGACAATTAAAACATGTGCTTGCATCTATGAACAAGTCAAAATCTCTTCTATTCTAGTTCATTGATTTTTATTATTTTTCATCTTTGTGTTATCCCTCCCTTTCCCCTTATTAGATTATGTTAGCTACTAGAATAGATAGAGGCTAGTTTGTAATTGATCCACTCATTTGTAAAACTTCTCATGTTGATATTCTATGTGAGGTGTTGTTAATTAGAACATATATAAGTGTCAACAATAAGATTGTCATAGATATCTCATACAATCAAAAAAATCATTCCAAACAAATTTAATTCACCAATCACAAGAATCCAAGTAAAGGTCAATAGGTTAAGCATACCCAACACATCATCCAAGACTTAAACACTTGTTAGTGATGGTTATTACTTATACAATTCGAGTGAATAAATAAAACTACTTCACCATTCCACAAAACAACATATCAATAATCTTTACAATAGAAAGAAAAATGAATACTTTATTTACACGTGGTAACCATACATCCTAGCTTCATACCTCTCATGCTCTTGAGTAATACATCAAACTTTTACAAAAACTTCACCATACTTATGTATGTGAGTTAGGAGCTTAAAGCTATAGTTTGGGGTTCTGGACAACGACGATGTAACCACATCAGCTATGTTTTTGTTGAGTTGTCCAAAAATACCCCAAAAGAGTTAGACCGAAACATGTATATCAAGACATGTATTATTGGTTGCCTTATGTATCATTATGTGATTAGTTATTTCTTTGACGTGACTTGTGTAAATAGATATTTTATGTTTTTTTTGAAATACAAATTTAGTACTTACTAGTGTTTAACATTACAAATAAAAATAAAAAAATCATTCTGCATCACACTTACAGTTATTAGAACATGCTTACCTATGGGATCGTTTCCTCTAAATAATATATGAACTAATAAGATTATGTTAGGAGAAAGATACCTTGAAAGAAAAATTCCCATATTTCAAATCTATTTATTGATCATGGGAAGCTAGTCAAATCTCGTGGCTTGATGTTTTGTACACAAGGTGATTGTTGACTTATTCCTTTCTGGACTCATCCCAGTGGAATCTTTATTTGAATTCGTTATAATGCATACTTGAACAGTAGCTGCCTCAATCCTTTGTCCCTCCTTCGCTACACTCTAAATGCTTCGTCTCAATCTTCTTTTCGGCGTTACAGTCTGCGCCATTCTATTTCGTTGCTCGCTATGTGTCGATCCGCAGTACGAATATTGCAAAAGCAATCAAACATGTGGCAGTAAAAACTTTACGTTTCCTTTCGGCGTAGGCGGTCGTAGTTGTGGTCTGCCAATGTTTCAGATCGACTGTGTGCAGAACATACGTCCAGTAATTGCAATAGGGAGCCACAACTACACAATATTACAGGTTTTCTATGACAATCAGACGTTTACGCTAACAGATGACAAGAATTTTCAAGATTGCACGTTTTCTTGATCGATTCAGCCGGGGACGCGGGCAATAGAATTTTTAATATCAGCAATATAAGCAACGCAAGTGTAGAAGTATATATGTGTGATGAGAAATGTTTACCTTATGGATCATTGCCGCCACGGTATCTGAATATGTCATGTTCCCCAAGAATGTTGACCGTTCCAACAGCAACAATGAAATGGGCTTTTCCTGAAGAACGAGAGCAGAGTTGTAGAGATTGTGAAAAAAGTAAGGGTGTTTGTGGCCATAGCAGTCCCAATTCAGGAAACTTCATTTGCTTTTGCCAGGATGGAGCTCATTCAAAACAATGCCCCCAAGGTATTATTCTTCATTCAAATATCTAGTAATAACGTTTTTTTTTTCTTTCTCAGCCGATAGTTTATATCTGTACCGATGCGCATGTTTGACTGTGTGGCAGTACAGGCCGAACTGGTAAAACAGGAATTGTAATAGGCGTTGCCATTGGAATGGTCGGCTTACTGATAGCTGCAACGGTGCTTGTAGTTTATTACCGGAATTCAAGGCCTACTTCCGACGTGGAGAAATTCATTCATGATTATGTTGATGAAATGCCCCGCAAATATTCATATTCTCAACTGAAGAAGATCACCAGCAACTTTGCAGATAAATTGGGGGAAGGCGCTTTCGGTGTGGTTTATAAAGGAAAGCTCTCCACCGGTAATCTGGTAGATGTTAAAATTCTTGATCGGTCGAGACAAAGTGAGAACCAGTTCAAGAACGAAGTTGCCACCATCGGAAGGATCCATCATATTAATTTGGTTCGACTGATGGGTTATTGCTTCGAAGAACCTCGAAGCGCACTTGTCTATGAGTACATGTCAAATGGGTCTCTGGAGAAGTTTATTTTTGCAGGAAAAGATAAAGAACAGAGACTCAATTGGGATCCGTTGTATTCAATTGCTTTGGGCGCAGCTCGTGGGATTGCGTATTTACACCAAGATTGCAACAGACGTATCATCCATTTCGACATTAAGCCTCACAATATATTATTGGATGCGGACTTCACACCCAAAGTAGCTGATTTTGGTCTCGCTAAGCTGTGTGGGAAAGGAAACGATCATATATCAATTACGACAATGGGAGGAACACCCGGATACGCTGCACCAGAGCTTTGGTACAGAAATTTGGGTCCTGTAACGGACAGGGCAGATGTTTACAGTTTTGGAATGTTGTTGTTGGAGATTGTTGGCGGAAGGAAGAATGCTGAAGTGCAGGTAAGCCGATCCAGTCAATTCTATTTTCCAGAGTGGGCATTCAAATTGATAGAAAATGGGGAGTTAGAGAAGAGGTTAACAGAAGTGATAACAGAGAGAGCGTGCAAAGACGATGAGAAGGTAATGCGGCTAACAAAAGTGGGACTGTGGTGCATCCAACACAAGTCTATAAATCGGCCAACGATGAGCAGCGTGGTTCAAATGCTGGAAGGAAATGGTGATGATGTAGCAGCTCCTCCCTTCCCTTTCGACTCCTCGTCTTCACCTGAAGCGCCGTTCCTTTCATCTTCTATTCAAGAACCTTCTAATCACAGACTTTAGTAGCGCAAGTCATTAGAATAAAATAACTGGTGAAAACGCGTGTTTTGAAACTTCAGGCAGATTACGATTGCTCTTTCTATTATTTCAACGAAAATTATGCAGATAGCCATACAATCTGCAAATGTCAAATGGAGGCGTCACCGGTATCATTGAAGTTTTTGTTCAATTCCTTATTGCCTTGATTGTAATTGAATCGCGTTATAATTTTCTGCTTTCTTGAAAGGAAGGTTTTAATCATTATGTGGGCTCAGTTTTCAAAGACACTGTTGCGTGCTTGCTAAACAATTACAACTTACAATCAAAATTTCTCCGACCACGCGGAAAAATGTCGTTCATTATTAAGAAGTCGTCTTCAAATGAACTAAGAAATTAGCACTCTACTTAAATGTCATCTATTTTAATGGTTAAACAGTCAATAACAATTAAACACGTCATCCACAATAAAAAGTGGTAAATATTTATCCTACTTTTATTGACCAAAATTAATGTTTCACTGTTGAAGTGGATGATGTTTAAGAATAACCAGAAATTAGAGGGGTCAAATTTTTAAAAATAATTTTTAACCTTGAATTATTTAATAAGCATCATTATATTTTTATTATGTATGCTATGTTGAATGAGGGTTGAGTGATGCTATGGTTGCATCAAGATTAGTATTCTTTGCAAGACTATGTCATATATGTGCTCAATTTGAGTTTATTTTACTATGATTAGATTGTAATAAATAATATAATGCATATAGGTTGTAGTAAATAATTAGATTGACAAAAATAACTTGATATAAAATCAAAGTTGTTTTTGGGAAAGAACATCTACTAGTAAAGAATGATTCATAATGGGGAGGATAGAAATCACACTTTGGAGGCCTTGTCTAACTAGGCAATCTTAGAATTCATATTATTGTGGTTCTCTTCCATTTTCTACAACTACGATTGTAGACTACTAATTTTTTTTGCAAGATCCTCATTGTCCTTCAGTTGTTCTTTGATCATCGAGCCTACATTGATCATTTGTAATGATAGGTAGAGCACATAATTTTAATTTTGATCTCCAAAGGAAGAATCGAATGGAAAAAGCAACCAAACAATGGAACTTCCAAATATGTTTCAAAATAATGTGGTGGAAGGTGCTAGTTACCACATCGTGAGCAGTGAATGAGCTAAGAAGGGTTGTTTTCCAAGACCAATCAAATTAGAAGATGGTAGGTAGGGAGGTCCTAAGGGAGGACCAAATCCTTCAAGCGTGTGAGAAAACATAGAAGTAGTGTTGGATGGATTCAACCTTACTGCATAAGGGGTAGGAGGGGGTAGATAAAGGAACTTGAGGCATTTCCCAACAAGGAGTTTTGCATGGAGAAGTTTCCATGCAATAAATTGGGACTATGAGTTTTCTTTTGATTGGCAAATTTGAAGACTAAGCTTGTTCTATTTATCCTAATTGAACTTACACCTCCAAATTGAATTTAGATGGTGTGAAAGGGGTAAGGCAAGCAGGAGTCCTTGCTAACCATGCTAACATTCAATTTGGTTAACTTATTAGCTAATAGACTATATTATTGTTATCCTTCGATCAGACAATTGTCTCATCCTAATAAGGTGGAAAATTTTACCAAAAAAGAAGTCCATGAGTGCTAGAAAATTTAACTAGAAAACAAGTCCATGAGTGCATTAAAATAAAATATCTTTGCAAAAAATGCATATCAATCTAGGTTGATCTAATTCATGCTACTGGGCAGAGTTAATAGAAGTAAATCATCACCACAGAGTAGAAGCAAGCTACATGCAAGTGCCCTAGGTAGCTCAAATAGTTTAATTTGTAGTGAATGTAGTATCAATATAAATAGATTTGATTCACCATTGGTCACCATTTACTATACAAGATGGTGTAAATGAATGTTGCTCATTGCTCACAATCACTTGTATTAATGCCCTTGATCACTACCTAGGTTGCGTATATATAGCCTTCAAGTGTAGAATTAGACCAAAGCAACAATGATTTGGAGAACAACAAAATTCTACTTAACAAAGAAAAGCAGTCGCAGAAGATCCTTCAAGGGATAGTGATTTAAAGAACAACAAATGATCGAAGAGCAATATTAAGTGTTTGTTTACTATTTTTCATGTCTAGTTACTTGTCTAGTATATTTTTTAGATATGTAGCAATAGATTTAAACTATGAATATAGGAGGACTCCTACTCATCTGCTCAAGCTTGTGCACTTCACAATGAATTTGCCTATATCCAAGTTCTGATTCACTATTTATTTTTCCTTTTTGCATTAACCACCCAAGCATTTGCTATTGTGGCTACTATGAACCATCTGAAGAGAGATCCACCATGTCACTTGTCAAGGCCCCCGATATTGTTCCTATGAGTGTTACCGCTTCTCTAGGCTCTGGTGTCTTTTTTACTAGCAAGAGCAAGAAAGTGACCAAAACTATTTTATCACTTTCATGTGTGGGACATCTTTTCATATCATTTTCTCTATGATTATCTCTCTATATGGTTTCCAGAGTGCTAGGGTTTAGTTTTGGAGCCCATTGGCTTGTCATTTTTGCCATGATTTATGAGTTTTTTGGGCTCAAGTATTATTCTACTCTCTATAACTTATCAGGCTCTACTAGCCTTCTTGGTACTAAATTTTATTTGTGAGAATTTTTGGATACTTGTATGATTTGGAAGCAAGTAAACAAAATAACAAAAAGAGGGAGTGTGCATGCTACTATGCCTCATAAGAATGACCTCGTTTGCATGGGAGTGACTTGCTTTTGTTTAATGTTTATTATAATGATATTGGTGTCTCTATTTATTTTTAGGTTTCTTGTGTTTAGAACCAAAGATTTTTACAAAGGGGATCTCTATGCCAAATACCAGTCCTATCACCAGAAAGATAAGTCTCAACCAAATTCTTAGTCTAAAGAGACCTCTTCCTAAGTTTAAGGATTATGCTTTTGTAAGCCTGTAACCTTACATATTCACATATAGGTGTGGGTATTTAATTGTTTGACTTCTTATTGGTTTTGTTTAGACTATAATAATAAATCATATATAATGTATTGTCTTTTTTATTAATTATTTACATTTGTGGATGGTAAAAAGTGTTTCCATATGGTTGTAATAGTAGTCTAACTACACATTCCTATTTCACTTTCCATTCATTTTTTCCCTTCTCAAGCATAGCTTTTGCAACTTTTGTGATATTATCTCTTTCCTTAGTGATAATTTTTTTCTTGTCGAAATTAGATATTCTCTTACATAGAAAAGATAACATCAAGAGGAAATGCAACAGTACAAGTTTTAGGCCAACTCACTTCTCATTTGCTCCTCTATCACTTAACAATGTAGATGAGGCTCATCTTTTTCCATAAGTTTATTTAACTTTATATTTAATTTTTACTTTAATGTTTTTCTATTATTTTATCTAATTTTATATTTTAACTTTATCTTAGTATTTGTTTTATTCTATCGTATTTTACATTTTAATTTATTATTGTTAATTTATTTGTTTATTTGTGATTTACATACTTAAATAAAGTAACCAAAAAATTAAAAGAAAAATATTTTATTAAAATACAAAATACCTTTAATTTAACATACAAACTTAAAAGATTCATCAAGGAATACACACAATTATATAGAAAAATAATATTGTAAATCTAATATACTTATTTTTAAATACTACTCTTTATAAATAAAAATACCATCCAACAATTTTTACTATGTAATTTCTATGGGCTTATCCATCGCACCTCCTTCGTATACAAATAGAACCTACAAATCCGATATGTTGTAAATTCGACTTTAAGTTGAAATAAAATCGATAGAAAACCAATAGATTTTATACGTACATGTGTATGGGAGTTGGTATGATAGCTATTACAGAGATGCCGGAAGTCAAATCACGTGGCTTAATATCTTGTCCAACACCAGTCGCTATATTTTATAGCCCCACACAGGCAATTGTTAATAACTCGTTCCTTTTTGTACTCATCCATATTTGAATAGTAGCTGCTTCAATCCTCTGTCCATCATCTTCTACACAAGAATCTTCTAATCATGGACTTTAGTAGCGCGAATGATTAGAATAAAAGAACTGGTGAAATGCAAAGCGCGTGTTTTGAAACTTCAGCCAGATTATGATCACGCTTTCCATTATTTCAACGAAAATTGTGGAGAAAGTCATACAATCTGCAAATGTCATACCATTGAAGTTTTTGTTCAATTCCTTCTTGCCTTGATTGTAATTGAATCGGTTTTATAATTTTCTGCTTTCTTGAAAGGAAGGTTTTCGTCCTTATTTTGGCCTCATTTTTCAAAGCCAATGTTGCGTGCTAGCCAAACAATTAGAATTCATAATCAAAATTTCTCCGACCACGCGGAAAAATGGAAGTCATCTTCAAATGAATTAAAAAATTAGAGGTGTCAAATTTTCAAAAATAATTTTTAGCCTTCAATTTTTTAATAAGCATTTATTATATTTTTATTATGTATGCTATGTTGAATGAGGGTTGAGTGATGTTATGTTCCCATCGAGAATAATATTCTTTGAAGATTATGTCATAAATGTGGGCTGAACTTTTAGGGAGGCCCAATACATAGATTTCTTTGATCTCTATAATTAAAAAAAAGTTTAAATGATCTCCCAAATCAAAAGTTATTGTCTCTAGAAGTTAGGTCTGCCACTTTCAAAATGTAAAAAGTCCAAGGAAGCAAAAATTGTTTGGAAATAAAATTGGCAAACTAAAAGTATAAGATTTTTTCAAAAAATCGTGAAAAAATCAGAAAAAAGTTGGGAAAAAATTGGATCTCCCAAAAACGTAGAAAAATATAAAAAAGGAAAGGAAACCTTGATATTTTTTAAATGATATAAATTTTATAATAGAATGATAAATATTATATTTAATATTATAATATATAGCTATTAATAATATAAAATATATATAATAATATTTATAATATATTATTATATTTATAATAAATATTAATAATATAATATATATAATATTATATTATTATAATATATTAATGTAGAAAAATATATATTAATGATATAAATATTATATTTTAATATTATATACAAATAATATATTATATATTAAAAATATTAATACTATATTTTAATATTATAATATAGAAATATTATAATAAATATTAATAATATAATATATAATATTATATTATTATAATATATTGATGTATATATAGATTAATAACACAAATATTATATTATAATATTATAAATAGAATAATAAATACTAAATTATTAGTCGTAATCTATTACAAAGGCATCTAAATAATTAAATGGCATATGGGGGAAGCAATAGATAAAAGGTATTATTAATTAGTCGATAGGCTTTTATATGTGAGCATTATAGTGCTCGTAAAATTGTCTCACGCCGTTAAAAAATTCAAATTACATACTCGGAATGGTTGGATCCCATTTCTTCCAGCCATTTTTTGGATCCCATTTCTTCCATGCTAAACTCGTAAAAAAAATTCACGCCGGAAGATTCTCTAAACTCGTAAAAAAAAATTCATGCTGGAAGATTTTCTAAACTCGTCAAAACGTTCACACCAAAGATTTTCCAAAAAAATTCATGCCGGAAGATTTTCTAAAGTCATTGGTTGTTCACACGCAGGGAAAATTAACGCAGAAAGCCCTAGATGCCTACTGGAAATGAAATATGAAAACCCTAGAAACGAAATGATGACTGTTCAGCGTGATTTATATAAAAATCTAATTTTTGGGGGTTAAAAATCGCCTAACTGGGCGATTCGTGATTTTTACAAAAAATCACGATTTTTTGGCGATTTACGCTTCTATGGTAAAAACATCTATGACAGATAAAAGAGTTGCAAGAGGGAGTTACACTTATTGACCAACTTATAATGTGTGTTATGACACACCATAAGACATCTTTGAATGGAGATAATGGAGCCAAAATGGAATGCTCAAGTTGGTGAGTGGATTATGACAAGCTTATGGTGGGTGGAAGGAAGATGCTATATTTACCCTATGGACTCATCTTGGGATTTGGGTGTTGGATTTCTAATTAGGGATTTGGGTGCCACATATTGGGTGCTTTTAACTCATGGTTTCCTAATTACCATTTGATTTTTTTGTGTATTTTGTCTCCTATTTATTGGGTGGTTGAGATGAAGCTTTTGATAGTGAGTTTATAGGTATTGTTATGCTACTACAATTACTTCATATCTTTGGTTGCTGATACTCATGTAAAGGCTTAGATTTTGCAAGTGTATTGTAACATTTGATTACTAAATAGTACATTGAGTTGCTTTAAAGTGTGGAGTTCTTCTCCCAAAAGGGTTTTCCCCACAAAAGTCATTCTATTATGGTTTATTACTTTTGTGTTTATTTCCTTGTAAATATGTGATTAGTTTAATTTGTATATATATATATCCTCTCATAGATTAGTGTAGGAGGTATATTCCACACCTCTGCTTCCTTTCAAATTTCTACAACTCCATCAGTGCTCTTCAACTTTATTGTCACACTCACTACTCAATTTTCTTTTATGTAAATGAAATCCCTACTATTAACTCCCATTGCAAATAACTGTTAGTAGAAAGTTCTTCATTATTAGTTCCATTGTTAGACAATAACATACGCATACCCCTATGAATTTCACATAACCTTCTCAACCTCGGAGTTGCTTCCTCTTTACACATCAAAATTTTTCCTAAGACCACCTTCTTATCTATCATATAATCCTCTAGGTACAAATTATTATCACTACTTCCGGTCCTCATATATAGATAAGAGGAAATAGTTTTCCTCTAGGTAATGCTTTGCCTCTATACAAGTATCTAGTTGGAAAGATGATACTCTTAAATTTCATCTTGGTAGAACTTTGGCTTTGGATCTAAAGTTCTCTCTTTCATATTTGTTCTATTGTTGACATGAAGCTAGAAGATAGGCCTTTCCTTGCCATCCTCTAATGATCCCCTCTCTCTATTGCTTGACACTTTTTATATAGATGCTTAGGATTATTTCTTGTTGGGACATTCACTTTGAATTACCTATTTACTTTTGATTATGGTCCACACTTTACTTTTGTATTAATATTTTGTTTTGTCCCTAACACTTATCAACATATCTTTGTCATTTTTTGACTCTCATGAATTATGGGTTATGTTGTATCAATATATTTTTCTTAGTGTGTTAATATGGTTGTATCCATTTTTGCGAGGTTTTTCTACATTCATTCAAATGATATTACAATTTCACATATTCAAGTTGAAATAAAATTACAAAGATTCAACATAGTTTTAACTACAAGAATTATATTGTGCACAACCTATCACTTTTTCAACCCATTCATTATAATCCACTTATATAATTTTGAACATAAACTAAACATGCATTGCAACCCTTATTAGTTCCTCTTAACATACCATATATTTTAACTACTAAATAATTTTTCCTCAAAATTAAATGAAAATTTTATTCTATTAAAAAATCCTTAATCTTATATTTTAAAAGATATTATTTAAATACATTATAGTTAAATGTAAGGATATTTTTATTTTATAACAATATTATATTTAGGACAAATAAAATAAAATAAATTATATTTTTCAAAGACTAATACAACTCAAGGATGGCACAATTGTCTATGATAATTGGTTGGAAAATAAATTCCTAAGGAAAAGAAAAAGCGCCTTTGTAAGAAAGTACACATAATAAAAGTCATTTCAAAACATACATTCCTATACACATTACAACTATTGGCCTTAATTTATTTTTATATTTTATGGACACTACATAAAATTACACATGGACAAACTAAATGTGGAAAAACATATATATTGAAAACATCTACACATTTGAACCCAAATAACTGTTATTCCCTTTCACATCCTTGAAGTTCTCCCTTTAGGTTACTATATTTATATGTTTTTTAACACAAGCTCTATTTGACATTTCTTTCAAGAAACAAAAAGTAATAGGGGTTACATGTAAAATGGACCCTTTTAAAGGTTTGCAATATAATTTTTCTGAAAAAATAATTAAATATTCACAATTTTACCATTCACCAAAAAAGAAAAAAATATTTTTTTTTTGCTATTTTCATTTTTTTTATGTACATATTATTATTTTGGATAAGCTACATCTTACATGTAAGATATTATTGTAAATCTTGCATTCATAAGAATATTCAATGTCAAAATTGTTTATAATAATTTATTTTTTCCTATTAAAAAATTTAATAGATTTTTTAACTATATAATATTTATATAAATATATAATTATCACAATTGTAATATAATATAAAATATATCAATTTAATATTAAGTATTATATTATTTATATTTAAATCTTTAATCTTGTATTATATTTATATACATGCAAGAATAAAGTGATCTTTATGCAATTCATGTTTAATGAACGCTGAAGTTGTAAGCACAAAAATCACGCATAGCCTCCACAAGGACCCCTATGATGAGTTATAATCCTTGTCACATACATGTAAGCATGAAATAACTATTAGAATTTGAAAAGATTAATAACCCAGAAAACTAGTGCAAACGAATAGATATTTAAACTATGAATGCAAATGATACGAAATCAAAATAGCAACATAGAGTTAGTCTCCAAGAGAGTAATGCAAACACTAGAAGCAAAATAGCATTAAAAAGATGCAAAAGTAAAAGATACAAAATACAAGCTAGGTAACATGCTTATATAGATTAGGGAGAGGGAGGAGGTGGCAACACTGACCAATTAGGAGCAACTATCTATCAGACTAAAGATAGCAAAGTATCTTCCCAAGATAGCTAATGGATGCTCACATGTAGGAAGGTGACACCTCGCAACCACTCACCTAATAAGACATGCTTTATTAACCTAAGTGAGATTAATAGAAGTGTAGGAAAAACCTAAGAATATAGGGAAAAAATAAATAACCCACTAGGAAATAAAAACCTACACTAACACTCCCCCCATAAGCGAAGCTTAGGTGGATGTAGAAATGGGTCCCGACAAATCAAGCCTGATGAGGTACCCATGTACATAAAATTCCCCCCCCAAAGAGAGAGAAAAGCCCCCCCCCCCCCCCCCCAAAATAGAGAGAGTAGAGACCCCCCCAAAGTAGAGAGAGTCAGGACTCCGAGTGAGAGGAAGAAGCCCCCTAGAAGATGAAGCATCCCACACCCCCAGCAAAGCTCGCAAATGAAGGAACTTGCTCTCAGTGAAGGGTTTGGTGAAGATATCAGCAACCTGCTCAGAAGTTAGACAGTAGCGAAGGTTGATGACGTGGCCATGGATGAGCTCTTGGATGTAGTGCATGTGGACCTCGATGTGTTTGGTCCGTTGATGATGGACCAGATTCTGTGAGATCTGAATGGCACTCTGGTTGTCACAAAATATGACTAATGGCCATCTGATCTAAATACCAAACTCAGTGAGAAGATTTTGAAGCTAAATGGCCTCAGTGGTGGCATTCACAACCCCCCGATACTCGGCCTCAGTAGAAGATAGAGCAATAGCAGACTGCTTCTTGCTCCACCAACAAACAGGACCTGAACCAAGTGAGAAGCTGTAACCTGAAGTAGACTTGCGATCCTAAGAATCACCCGCCCATTCTGAATCTGTGTAGCCCACCAAGTCAAGCTTAATGTCCGCTGCGTAGTGAATCCCAAAATTGTGAGTACCTTGAATGTAGTGAAGGATCCACTTGGCTGCTTTCCAGTACAGCTCATGAGGCCCCTGCATGAATCGAGAGACCATGCCTACAACATATGAAATGTCAGGTCTCGTATAAGCCAGATAAATGAGACTCCCAACAAGCTATCGGTACAAAGTGCTATCAACAAGTGGAGAAGAACACTGAGCCTCAAGTTTGACTCTAGAAAGAAAGGGAGTCGGAGCAGGATTGCAGTTAGCCATATGAAACCTCGAGAGCAAATCTAGAGCATAGTTGAACTAGTTGATGGTGATCCCAAAAGCAAACTGGTAGATCTCAATCCCAAGAAAGTAATGCAACAAGCCCAAGTCAGTCATCAAAAACCTATCATGAAGGGCAGTTTTGACAGCCCCAATGGTGGATGAAGAACTCCCTATGATCAGCAAGTCATCAATATACAGAACCAAAAATAGGAGTGAATCATCCTGCTGCAGAATGTAGACATTGGGGTCAGAATGGCACCGAGTGAACCCAACTGATAGAAGGAAGGAGTCCATCTTGACATACCAGGCCCGAGGAGCCTGTTTGAGGCCATAGAGAGGCTTTCAAAGATGGCACACAAGTGAAGAATCCTGAAGGAACCCTTGTGGCTACTCCATGTAGATCTCCTCCTGAAGGTCACTGTGAAGAAAAGCACTCTTCACATCTATCTGGTGTACTTCCCAACGATTAGCTGCAGCAATGGCAAGAACAAGTCAGATGGAATTCATTCAGGCAATTGGCGCAAAAGTCTCAGACTAGTCAATCCCAGGAACTTGGGAGAATCCTTTGGCAACCAAGCGAGCCTTATACTTGTCAACCAACCCATCTACTGCAAATTTTGTCTGATAGATCCACTTACATTGAACAAGTTTTCTTCCCTTAGGAAGAGGGACAAGATCCCAAGTGTGGTTCCTCATCAAGGAACTATACTCTTCCTGTATAGTTGTATCCCACTCAGGAATACTAGAAGCCTCATGAAAAGATTATGGATCTGAGGTAGTAGCAATGAAGACATGTGGAGCATCCTGGAACTGTGAATGAGTCCACCTGGTGTCTAATGGATCCCCAACCCAATCACATGCAGATTGCAAGGCCTGTCTAGCCCAAAGTGGACCGGAAGATGGAGAATCTAGAGGAGAATCATCAACCACTGAATGATGACTAGGAGAGGAAGGAGGTGAGTCCTTTGAATCTCTCTCTGCATCAGAAGTGGAGGTAGAAGACTGCTCAGGTGAATTTGACTCATCAGAAGATCTGTCATGTATCCCAAGTGACTCCAATGTCAAGGTAGGAGTTGGAGAAGTGATAGAAAGTGAGCTCGAAGAGCCCTCGTCAAACTGAACACTCCTCTCAATGAACAACTCATGTGAAGTAGGGTGGAGAAATTGATAACCCTTCACACCATCAAGATAACCTACAAATATGCAAGGTTTGCTCTGCAGATCCAAGGCCTTGCGTTTCTCTGTAGGAATGTGGGCCCATGCAGGAGAACCAAATCTTGAAAGTGCTTAACTGATGGTTTCCGACTGCTCCAAGCTTCAAAAGGAGTGACTCCCTTTAAGGCTCAGTGAGGAACACGGTTCTGGATATAACAAGCATAGTTAATGGCCTCTACCCAATACTGTGGTGCAAGAGATCTGGAGTGAATCATGCAGTTCGCCATTTCCTTCAAGGACCTATTCTTCCATTCTGCAACACAATTCTGCTAAGGATTGTATGGAACTAAATGCTGCAAATCAATCCCCTCTGAAGTGCAAAACCTCTCAAACCAATGGTTGACATACTCACCACCATTGTCAGTGTGTAAAACTTTGATGGCTTTCCCAGATTGCTTCTCTACAAAAGTCTTAAAGTCCTAAAAGTGATCAAATACCTCAGACTTCTGTTTGAGAAAGTACACCCAAGTATATCGAGAAAAGTCATTAATGAATGTGAGGACATATCTAGCCCTGCTGAAAGAAGGATGCTAAAATGGACCAGCCAAATCACTATGAACTAACTCCAGTATCTGTGAAGCTCTCCATGCCTTACTTTTGTCAAACTTTTCCTTAGGATGCTTACCAAGAATGCAACCTTGGCAAACACCACCTGAAAACTGAACTAAAAGCAACCCTGTGACCATGCTCTGCTGGTTGAGCTGCTACAAGTAGCGGAAGTTAAGATGGCCAAACCGCTCATGCCAAAATCTACTTACATCATTAGAATGAGTGAGCAAAATAGTCGAAGGAGGATCAGGAACAAAGTGAGAAAATAGATAGAGCCGTGATTGATGATCTGCTCTCCCAACTGCAACTATAGAACCACTGTGCAACTCACAAATCTCCACTGAATCAGGAGTGAACTCAACCCACTTCCCTGAACCTGTGTGAGTGATCTGGTATACTGATAGGAGATTAGTTGATAATGAGGGCACACAAAGAACATCATGGAATATGCCATCCCCTACATCAACAAACCCTCTCCCACACAGCTCAACAGGTGTGTCATCACCCATCAAAATAGAAGCCATAGTACACAGCTCCAAAGATGCAAGTTCTTCCTTAGATGAAGCCATGTCGTGCGAAGCACCCGAATCAAGAACCCAAGTGGATGGTGAAGAAGCAACTACAACAAGGGCCTTGCCCTTTCCTTTCCCCTTGAGCATATTTTCTTTTGCCTTGTTAGACCCCTCATTAAAACTCTGTTTGATAGACTTAGGAACACTGATATTATTCTTCTCAAGAATGTGTGTCAGGTGATCAATTTGTTTCTTTAGACATTTATGTTCATCATGACCGGGTCTTTTACAATAGGCACATTGGACCCTCTCTTTCTTAGGCTTGTCTCCCTTGGAAGATTGGGTCTCATTAGTTGCTTTTGAAGCAACCGGTATCTAATCCTTTTTCTCCTTGCTATTCTTTTGTTTCTTATCCTTACTATTGTTGTTACTACTTTGTCTTTTTTGTTCTTTTGTGCCTTGGTTGGAATCCAAGGCATGTGACTTAGAGGACTTAAGAGTGCCCATCTGGATTAGCTTGTCCTATTCCTGAGTGAGATTGACAACAAAATCATTTAAAGATGGCATGGTGAATTGAGTACCAAGTGCACCCATAGTAGCATAGAAGGTAGAAACAAACACAAAATATTCTAAACTTAGCTTAGAGAGAATACTAAGAATTAGTTGTTCATCTTTCTTTTCATTTCCACATTGTTTTAACTACAGCCTTAGTGATTTCAATTTAGTGAAGAAATCCTAGATTGTGTTGAAAGTGCCTAGATTTAAACTAATTAGTTCATTTTCCAACATATGACCCCTCATTGAATCTTGTGTGCCAAATAGTGTTTCTAGTTTTGTCCAGATTTCATTTGGTGTATTCAAAGACTCAATGTGAAAGAAAAAATCAGGAGAAACAGACAAACACAATGTTCCATATGCCTCATCACATTTGTTAAACCACTTAGGCTTATCTTCATCTTTACCAAGTTTAGTTTCAAGTCCCATAGTTATCCTATTTAATCCAGTTTTCCTTAAGTGAATTGTTATGTGTGATTTCCACTCAAATTAATTATATGGAGTTAGGATGGACAGATTTGTTTGATCCATAATGAAGAAATGCAGAGAAGAAATGTAGAAAAGAAGAGAACACAACCAAGACAACCCCCCCTTTTCACTCAATCAAAGAACCCCCCCAATAAAATATTATTTGGCACTTTATATTAGTGTGTTTACAACTACCACTAGCAAGAAATACTAAGTGGTCTTGATTTCAATGCATTACAAAACCCTCACGAAGAGCATATGCTGAAAATATAACTTTGGCACAATACCCAGAGAAATAAATAGTACCATTGTGATCTACTCAAAAAATCATGCACTTTCAAAAAAAGAATCATCTTGATATGAGGGTATGTGAAAGTTATGATCCTCTGAAGTTCCTAAAACGAGAACTATGTAGTGTCACGACTGAGAATCTGTAATTTATGAAAAATATCTATATCAAAATCAAGAAACATCTATATTAGTGCATAGAGCACAAAAAATAGCCAAAATAAAAAAAAATTCGTAGGAAAAAGAGTCCATATGAGCAAGAATGGAGCATTTGAAAACTGCCTTCAAAATTGCAACTACCAACGAAGAGGGGTCCTGCTGTATCTTTCTAAGCGCATTTATGTAAAATATATAGATTGCATGTAAAAATAGAAAGATACCCAGATGGTTTTTCTGTGCTACGAATAAAACCCAGAAGGTGTTTTTCTTTTTAATGTATAGATGATGTTGATCCAGTGTAAATAGAATGCCTTTAGCTATAAAAAATGACCATAGGAACCAAAAAATGATATGCAAAGGCTGAATCAGATACCTAAGACAAGAAATGGTATGCCGGAACCTGTAATATTGATTAAAAACACCAAATATGCAAGTTGGTTGTCAGATTTAAGCTTGGAACTTCGGTTTCGCAACTGTGTTTGACGATCTCTGATTTCGGTGAAACGAAAGCCAAATCTGACTTTCTCAAGCCTCTGGACGCGTTGGAATAGCTGGAAATGCTGCCAGTATAACCAGAAATGCTGCAATCACTTAGATTTCATAAAACACATGCAAACCCCAAAGATTAAAAAAGTTTTCGTCAAACTTTTCTGATTCTCAAGATCATCCAAAGATGCAAGAGAAGAGCATACTGGGTTTTTCCAAAAATTGTAATAAATTTATTAGCCCCCCCGAATCTCTCAAATATGGAAACTAAAATCTACTCTTGCACATAGAATAGCTCTAATACCATGTTAGAATTTGAAAAGATTAATAACCCAGAAAACTAGTGCAAACAAATAGATATTTAAACTATGAATGCAAATAATATGAAATCAAAATAGCAACACAGAGTTAGTATCCAAGATAGTAATGCAAATGCTAGAAGCAAAATAGCATTAAGAGAATGTAAAAGCAAAAGATACAAAATATAAGCCAGGTAGCATGCTTATATAGACTAGGGAGAGGGAGGAGGTGGCAACATCGACCAATCGGGAGCAACCATCTATTGGACTAAAGATAGCAAAGTATCTTCCCAAGATAGCGAATGGATGCTCACATGTAGGAAGGTGACACCTCGCAACCACTCACCTAATAAGACATGCTTTATTAACCTAAGCGAGATTAATAGAAGTGTAGGAAAAACCTAAGAATATAGGGAAAAAATAAATAACCCACTAGGAAATAAAAACCTACACTAACAATAACATCCTCTCAGCAACAATTCTCTTGGTGATGTGTCTTTTCTTTTGTCTTGTGTTGTTTCCCTTTTGTCATTTTCTCTCTCCTTTCACTTTCGACGCTTGTTGATTCTTGTTTCCTGTGCTTGCGACTTAGTCCCTAAGCCTTGTATTCATCTATTTGTTGTATTTGACCTTTCCCATCCATTCTTTCTTCCTCACCCATCCAACTCACCTTTCGATTGGCCACCAAATTTTTAGGGCTTAAGAGACCGATAAGATACCCTGAGAAAAATGGTCTGAAAGTATGATTTCGTGACACTTTCAAGAAAAAATAATGGAACCATTGTGTAGATCTCAAAAACTATGCACTTTTAAAAAATTGGCACCCAAAAAGGAGTCCATATGTGCCTAAATGAGCTCCCGGAAGTTCTATGACCAATTCAAAAAAATTGTTCCAGGGTTGCCCCTATTAGTTCGGGGTCACCCCCTAGGCGATTTGGATTGATAAAACAGGCAACCACATCATTTGCATCATTTTGACTTGTTTCTGGAGCCTGATGGCTTCCTTAGATCCCTCCAAAATCATTCTCCAACTGTCAATTTTCACCTAGAGCCCTAAGCAACATGATCTCCCCTTGTACAACAGGATCTCCCCCTGGAGACCCTATTGTACCACAAGGTCACCCCCCAGGTGACCCATGGGTGATTCTACTGGTGAAAAGGGTGACCCATGGGCAACCCTATCAAATTTTCAGCCATGGAAAAACTCAAGTTTCTAACTCAAAAAAGCTCTGTTTTCACCCATTTTTCTTCCTGTTTGCATGTATTTTTGAGCCTAATATGAAGTTAACTATTTCATGCACCCACTCATGCATAATTAACTCTATTTCATCTTTAGTTAACAATTCATGCATTCCCATGCATTCTTCTAACTCCATTTCTTCTTCAATGATAAGTTATCATTGCTTCATCATTGCGTAATCAACTGAGTTTACTGACTAATCAATCTAATTCACTTTTCAATCAACCTTGTTAACTTTTCAATCAAATTGAGTTAAATTCTCAATCAATTCCACCTTTCATGGCCTCTTCCAACCTATAAATACCCCTCACCTCTTCGTTATTTTTCAGGTTGAGCAAGTTGGAGAATACTCTTCTCATTTTCACAAGATTTTTCATTATTCTTCACAAGCCTTTGAGCCTCTTTCTTCATTTATTTCTTTATTTCTTCAAAGCTTCAAAGATTTCATTGTTGCATAGCTTCAAGGCATTTTTAGAGGAGGCAAATTCATTATGCACACAACTCTTGCTAAGTTTTTTCTCTCCAATTAGCATTCTCATGCTCACACAGGATGAAGGTGCCTTTTTATTTGTTCATTGTTCATCAAGCTTTTGTTGGCATTACATTGTTAGCATTTGGTATTAGTTTGTTAACTACCACTGATTATTAGTAGTTATCTGGTTATGAGTAGTTATGTTCGGTTACATATAACCGGACTCCCTCATAGTTTATATACATGGTTTTGTATTTGCATATCACCAAATCAATAAATGATAAACTCTTCATTATTTGGTATCAGAGCCTTGTGCAATGTGAGGAAGGCATCAGTTTGCTACGTCCATTTGAGGCATTAAAGTGGACAGTTGGTATGCAGAACATATGGGCATTTACGCTGGGCATTTACACTAGTCAAGTGCGGGTAGTTTTATTTTAATATGGATGAACAATTATTGCTTCTTTCAAAGTTTTAGGGTGCATCTTTATTGTTCATTTTGCTTTACCAAATGCCACATATATCTGTCACTTATGGTTGCTAGGCGCCACAATAGTGGAAGTTGATTATGTCTGGAGTCGTTCCAAATTCACATTTCCATGCTTGTAGATTTACAGAGAGGTGTCTTAGATAATAATAGAGAAGACTCTACACATGCCATGAATATATGAAAAGTCACTCAACACAATTACACTACATAAGAATTTTTGGTGAAAGTCCGTGTGGAGACAAATTGGAAGAACAGCTTCGCACTTGTATGTGAGTCTGGAGAAGTCTGTGTAATTGCTATTTGAAAGAATAGTGCAAAAATATGTTTCATTTTGATGTGGGCACTGAATGCTGGAGGAATTTTCATTTGTGGAAGTAGCCTTAATCTTTGATTCATTTAGGAAAGCCTTAATCTTGTTGCGTACAGAAAGAGGTTTGTAAATAAAACTTAAATTTTGCTCAAGTTTGTGAATAGGCATGTGAATTCTTTTGCTATGCGTAGAACTCTTTTGTTGTTGGCACAAGTATATTAGATGCGGACCATGGACTTGTTATGGCTGTGACCAAGAAGTATGTTAGTGAAGTCCATATGAACAAGGAATGAAATCGTTGAGGAGTAAAGGTTGAATACGATAGGAGAATAAGTTTGCGTAGAGAGAAGATTTGCATGATCTATGAGACATCTCATAGAATATTATCATTACAACATACAGAAGCCATAAGCATATTTCTCTAAATGCAATCTTCATGCCTCCATTGACTAGAAAAGAGCATAGCAAAAGGTATCTTAGAGGAGGTGACTGATCAATACAGTGAAATTAATTAGGGTTTAAGGGAGGTATGCATTTTAGGATGTTGATTTTTAAGCATTGCTATTACTTACATAAACATTAATGTTTATAACTAGCATAGTTGGTTTAAAAGTTCATTATTAAAGAGGAGAGTTATAAGGTTCTTGGTTCAAAACTCACAATGATGTAAGAGCATTATTTTTATGCTAAGAACTATTTGGAATGCTATGATTTTATTTGTAGGAGAGATAAGGGTATGTTTTTGCTTTTGGAGTAATAAGGTGGAAAACATTGGAGTTATAAGGATATATTTGTGTTTACACTATATTGTAAAAGGTGCACTTTTGGTGGAATCCAACACCTTGTTCATTTTATTTTGTCATGGCTACATCAAACATTGCTTGTGCTCTCGGCGCCATTTATACTACAACTGATGAGGCCTCCAAAGACTCATCTGAGACATCAGTTGGTTAAAGTGTAACAATGTCATATTGGAGGCAGGCGGCATCAAAGGATGGAGGATTTTCCATCATCTCAAGTTAGCTTCTCACTTTGAGATGATGCTTTGCATGAGAAGCATTTTTGGTTTTCGTTGTTTTGCTTTTCTTTGTTGATGCTGATGGATTTGAAGAATGTATCTTTTGTGAAGATTTTGTTTTGGAGACAGGTTTGGGATTTGGTGTTGAGCTCAATATGGATTATTGTCTAGCAAGCTTCAAAGAGTATATGATCGAGAATTATACCCTTTCGCAGTCACTAGACAATGGTAGAGATCTGTCGTATCTCTTAGGGTTCATTGTCGAATAATTCAAGACTTTGTGATTTGAGAGCTTGGGACTAAAGAGCTCAAGAACACAGCTCGAAGCTCCACCTTTCCAAGGGTAGACAAGACAGCATGATGGAGCCCCGCTTGGTTCAAGATTTGTTCTTTGGGAGAAGATCTATAAAATATGTATTCATATTGTGTAATCAACTTTGTTGAGTATTTTAGCATTCAGGGGGGGTACCTTGGTACTATTGCAGGAACAATGTAATAAGGGGGGGAATGTTGACATTACATTTTTATTACATTGTTAGCGTTTGGTATTAGTTTGTTAACTACCACTGGTTATTAGTAGTTATCCAGTTATGAGTAGTTATGTTTGGTTACCTATAACCGGACTCCCCTCATAGTTTATATACATGGTTTTGTATCTGCATATCACTGAATCAATAAAATGATAAACTCTTCATTAGCTTTCACATAAAGCTCTTCAAGCATCATTACACTACTTCAATCAAGCCATCATGCTCATCAATGACTCTCATTGAGCTCATTTCGCAAAGCTTCTAAAGTTTCTTTCACTTCTTTGTGTTGTCTTATCACCAAGAGGTCTTCCCGCTGCTTCAAGAGGATACGAGGTTGCCATCAAGGATCTCTGAGGGTAGTGGAGGCTCACATGTCTTCTTTATTTCAAGTTCCTCTATGTTTTTTGTCAATTGGTAGTAATTAGAAAATTGAAATTGCTTTTGGGATTAGTAATTTATTGCTTTTTCCTTGATACAATAGTTAGATCTAACATTCTAGAAGTAACTTGCATTCATAGTATAATTCAATTATTTGCAATTTCCTTTTCTAGATTAAATCATTGCAAAACATTCAAAAACCCCAAAAAGATAGAATTATTGATTAGGTAAAATTCATTCTAGTTGCATTCATATTTCCTTTCTTAGATTAAAAAGCATCTTTTATTTCCAAAAATACCAAAAAAGCACAAAAACAAGTTTTACATGTCATATAGTTGCATTCATCAAATATCAAGAAAAGAACAAAAACATTAGGCACATAGATAACTTGCAAACCCTTGATATCATCACAAGGTCAACCACGGTCAACTATTTGGTCAAACCCTTAATATCATCACAAGGTCAACAAAAGTCAACACACAACTAAACCTTAGGTCAACTAAAACCCTAAGTCAAACCCAAAGTCGAGTCAAGGTTAGTCCACATACACCAATCTCTTGTCTCGACTCACTAATGTACCCAGGATTAAGAGATAAGTGGGTGAGGGCAGTCCTTGGTGAGATTGAGGAGATCCATCCGAGACCACAACAAGATCCATTTGTCTTACAACAACTAGAAGCACTTAGACAACTTCAAATACAATGTGCAATCATCCAACGAATTGAAAGACAAGAAACCATCAACGAAAGTAATAGCTTACCCACATAGAGGTGGAATAGCGGAAACCCTAATAGAAGAAGAGTAACTAGTGACCCTTCGAGTCATACAGTTATCTCCACAACAACAATCATTGAATGAAACATCCACATTAGCACACAACAACAAAGGCCCCAGGACGTGCTGACCCCTCTCTACGAAGTCCAGCTCTCCAGTGAGCTAGACCACCACTGTGTCTCACCTCCTTTCGACTGGCTACTTCCACGAGAGTGAGAGTGGCGTGGTGGTTCACCTTGTGGCAAGGAGGGAAGGGTCTGTGTGTGTGCCGAAATCCAACGCGACAGCCCCAGGCAACTGAAGTCACGATTTGAGTGTACAAAAGTCACATTGTTTCTTTTTAATTTTTAGTTGAATTTGTATAGAAGACCTAAGCAAACACATCACAAAAGGTTGCATAGATAACAAAACACATCGCATGATGTAACTTAGTTAATGACCAAGTTTCAAGGTACAATCCTATCCTTAACAATAAAAACATAGAAACTTTATTGCATCTACTTAATCCTTCTTCCTTATCCAAATTTCAAATTTGGATCTTTTCTCACAAATGCTTTTAGATCTCAATGATTGATTTTTTTACTTAAATATATTCCCATGTTTTTAGATCATAAAAGGTTCCAAGACGAAATATTAATACTATAATGAACCCCATATTATTAGTGTTTAAATTGATAGATGTGTTGAATTGTTCTTGTGAGTTTTACAAGGTTCATAATATAATATACAAACCAATTTGGAAGCATTGGTTAGAATTTGGTAAGACAATCACATTTCCAACTAAAGCTTCACACATCTATTGACTTAATACTATAACAATAATAATTTCAAAAACAAATTCAATTACTACAAAAACTATTTCATATAACCTTTATATATACTCAATACATTAACTAAACACAATAAATTTTATTTAACAATTACAATCATTCCAAAAAGTTATACATGTGAATACATTTATGTAAACTTAATTTAATATTTTTATGGGATTTCTAGGGCACTTCCACTTTAGGAGAGACCTAAGTCATGGTTTCTATATTGTTGTATAATTCAATTGGCACATGTTGTTCCCTGAGTTGCACTTACATGGCAAGTGGGTCCCACTTGTTCCATGGCAAGGTTAAAATCTTTGATCCATTCAAAAATAAAATAGAGTTTAAAAAAAAAATTATATAAACAAGACAACATCTATTTAACATTCTAGATGCACATTTAACCATATTTATTAATTAATTGAAATTTGAAATCACATTAACTGTTGACTTTTTGGACTCATCCCAATGGAATCTTTATTTGAATTCGTTATAATGCATACTTGACTAACTTGGCTGCTTCAATCCTTTGTCCATCCTTCACTAGATTCTAAATGCTTTCTCTCACTCTTCTTTTTGGTGTTACCGTCTGCACCATTTTATTTCATTGCTTGCTATGCGTTGATCCGCAGTACGAGTATTGCAAGAGCAATCAGACATGTGGCAGCAGAAACTTCATCTTCCCTTTCGGCACAGGAAGCCGTAGTTGTGGTCTGCCAAGCTATCAGCTCAACTGTGTGCAGAACGTACGTCCAGTAATTGAAATAGAGAGCCAAAATTACACAATATTACATGTTTTCTATGATAATCGGACGTTTACGATAACAGATGACAAGAATTTCCAAGATTGCACATTTTCTAATCTGATCGATTCAACCTGAGACTCGGGCAATAGCGTTTTTAATATCATCAATGTAAACAACGCAAGTCTAGAAGTATATATGTGTGATGAGAAATGTTTACCTTATGATGGATCATATCCACTAGGGTATCTGAATATGTCATGTTCCCCAAGAATGGTCGCCGTTCCAGTAGGAACAGTGCAATGGTTTCTTACTCAAGAACGAGAGCAGAGTTGTAGAGACTGTGAAAAAAGTAAGGGTTTTTGTGGCTATAGCGTCTCCATTTCAAGGAATTTCTTTTGCTTTTGCGAGGATGGAACTCATTCAAAGCAATGCCCCCAAGGTATCATTTTTCCTTCAAACATACATTTTTCTTTCTCAGCTTATAGTTTATATCTGTAACGATGCGCATGTTTGAATGTGTGGCATTACAGGCTGAACTGGTAAAAGAGGAGTTGTAATAGGTGTTGCCATTGGAACGGTCGGCTTGCTGATAGCTGCAGCAGTGCTCCTAGTTTATTATCAGAATTCAAGGCCTACTTTCGACGTAGACAAAATCATTCATGACTATGTTGATGAAATGCCCCGCAGATATTTATATACTCAACTATTTGCAGTGGTTAGCTGGGCCTTTTTGCAGCACTCCTCCAGAGGAGGATTTTCCTCTTTCTGGTGTCACCTTCATGAAGCAGGACCTTCTAAAAAATCCACAATTAACTAGCCTCATTGTTGTCCACCTTCCAACTCTTCTGAGCCATTCTTCACTGTATGTTTCCTTCTCCAACCTTAAAATGAAAATAAGAATTCAAATAGCCACAACACTAGCCCAAATGTAGTGAAATGAAGCTTCAATGCCTCGGACATATTCAAAATCTAAATAATTAGAACAACAGTGTTAAATGTTGATTTTTTTCTACAATTATTGTTGTTTTATTTTATTTTCCAGACATTTTAATCTTATCTTATTTTTTATTTATAGTTATATGTTTTTTTTAAAAATGCTATCATTTTTGTTTCTTGTGTTAAATGAGGGACAACTGATTCTATAATTATTTTTCACATATATTTGTATTTATTGGTATAAATTATGAATTTGTATTTTTATTTCATAATTTATGGTGGTGTTTATTTGTCAAGCAAATTTTATTAAGATGATTAAATATTTTTTATATTCTAAATGAAAGAGAGATGTACAAGGTTTTTAATTTTTTAGTAGAATATGGATTTTTTTACGGTTAATATAGAATCTTTAGTGCAATATTAAGATGGCTTTAGGCTTTTCATGTTTAAAAATCAAATAGAGGTGTATAGGAACTTTATTTTTGTTTTAATTTTTTTTTGTAAGCAGTATATGGATTTTTAGGGTTCTTTTAAAATTTGTGCTACAAAATAAGTTTATCAACAAGAGAACGCTGAAAAACTCTTCACATTCTTGAATAGATGTTTGGGAAGAATAAAAGTCACGTTAGATTGGGATACACCTTTTTCTAAATTTATACATGATCCACAAACACCAAGAAAACATATCCAATCAAGCATAATGGAAGGGCAATTTTACAAGCACCCAAAACTAAAATATTCCCAATGTAAAGGATTTGTTGAAATAATTAAATAGATCCTTTGACAATAGTCTCAAACCATGAAACCTGCACTTTCTATGTAATGAATACACATCCTAATCTCCACATGCAATAAGGTTATTTATGTAGATTTCCAAAACATATAGTAAAGAATTGAGAACCATAATAAACTAGTCAAGATAGTACTAGAATTAAGTGCCCATATGAAGTACTTCTTGTATCTTGGTAAGGATTAACGTGCACACCTAGGAGATTGGTCAACTTTGTAGCCATTACTCATTCTTGTGTGCATAAGCGCAGAGATTCAATGTTGTATCTACATCCAGGACATCATATTCTATTTTTTTTCTACAGAGCCTTCTCTTTTAGATCCTACATTCAAAGCAAAATAGAAAATGCAAATACATACAAAGTAATTCCTCTATCCCACTATCTCTCTTTTTCTAAAATTAGTCTCCTTAATCTTAGAAACTAAAAAGAAATAAAGATTTCCATGATTCCCTAAATAAACTACCACTCCATTGTATGCAGCCAAAATAGAATCCATTAACTCAAAAAAATATTAATAAAGCATTTAAATAATCTTTCTAAGCATATTAAAATATCTTAAATTAATAATTTGAAATGATGCAATAAATATATATTCATTGCGAGTAAATATTAGTCTAATCTATTATGCAAAAATATTAATTTTGCAAACATACTCAAAAATGCAAAATTTTAATCTAAATGAAATTTTTATGTGGTGTGTGAAAAGATCCCTTCAACACATTTCACCTTCAGTCAGCTAAACGCCCTCTGCCTCGATGATACTCTCCCTCCTTTGAGAGAGTATTCTTGTCACAAACATAGTTTAAATTAGTCGACATTTGATTAAATAATATTAATAATAATATTTATTTCCATAATTAAATATCATAAAATAAGGGTTATGACATCAATATCTTCATTTCTCAAAGGTATTTTAGGCAAATTTTGACATGTTTCACATAGTCCTTTTATGCTTTTTATTGGACCATCTACATCATCATCAAATTTATCACATAAGATGGATGTTATGAATTGACTTAACCATTTAGGAGGTGCATTTTTTACACCATCACTTTCTTCTCTAATCTTTCAAAACACCTAATAGTAAAGATCAAATTCAATATAGTAATGACAAAAACAAGTTTCAAAAACTTTGTTTGCCTTCACATACTATGGCCTTAACATTTGAAACATTGTTCTCCCAATCTTTATATGAGGATTTGCATCACAAAATGTCACATACATCTCATGTAGTGTTATGTCTAACCAATGTTTGTATATAGTTCATAATCATTTGGCTTGATCTTATGTTTGAGAACATCTCTACTATTTGATGAAGGACGGGTATGATCATGCCAAAAATTTGAGATCAACTTCCTAACACCATCTTCAATATTGTCAAAATGAAGAATCCTACACATCAATGCCCAATTTCCTTCTCCAGTACTATCATCCAAAACCTTTCTCCTTTCCACATATCTTGTTAGTGTATTTCTACTTAATACTTGAAAGTGAAGAGATCTGACGTTTTCTTGGCATTTGTAGACTTACAATAGATGTCAACATCACTCTTCTTGAAATGCTCTTATCAACTGATTGATACTTTTTGCCAATTTGAAACTCAAACCTTTTGTAACATTTTGAACAATATCTTTTTCTAGGTGTGTTTTCCTCTTTTTTTTTTGTGAAATCTACACCCAACAACTTTAATGTCTCTTTTAACTCGTCATGAAGAAGTATACTTGATAATAATTGGGCTTGACCAAGTGTATCATGATGTTTGAAATGCTTCTCAAGTATTTCCTTTGAAGTTGTATTCAACGACCTCTTAGTAATATGAGCAAGTTGTTTAACATAAAATTGCAATCTCTATATCCATTTCAAGTAAATGATCTATATTTCTATAATAAATTTTTCTCTTAACCTCTTTAATTGGATTTATATGGATATTTGTAGAAGGAAACGATTTCGACCCCTCTCCAAATCAAAGTTTGGTTGGGCCTCCTCCTTAACATCAACTGTGTGTGGTTGGGCCTCCTCCTTGACATCAACTATGTGTGGTTGGGCCTCATTTGCTCCAGTATCTAAATTAGGCTCAAGTTCTACTCTAGTTTCTATATGTTGAGCCCCTACACATATCATATAAAAGAGAGAAAATTTAAATAGAATATATTTAAGGGTGGATATATAAACTCATTTTCAAAAAACTATGTAAGCTTTCACATTTTAATATTTTATCATTCTCTATATTATATAATATTAAATATAAGATAAAAAATTTATAGCATTGTGTTTCCATTTATTCTCAAATCACTATAAAATTAAACATGATATATATATACACACACACAATTATGTCTATAAAGAGAATTTTGGAGACTCTTGTATCAGTAGATCTTGAAGAAGATAAGAAAGATGAATTTGTTGATCTAAGACTAATTTTCATGTGAAGAATGGTTTTCTCTTCGAGTTGGGTTTGTTGTGCATTATAAAAGAGGAGATTAGTCTTATTGAGGTGCATGTACCCCTAAGGTGGATGGGAACTTTGGGGACACTAAACTATATCTAATTTATAGTATTACATTAATTAGACCCGATGATGCTAATTATGTTTAACATTGTACTTGAGGAGACATGTTATTAAGGTAAGTGATAGGAAACTAGGACTATATCAACCACTTCAAATTATGCAAACACTATCATGTGAAAATATAGTGATAGATTTTGTAGGTGATTTACCTATGACAAGAAAAATGTGCATGGATATCTCTTTGTGGTGGTTGATAGGTTTGGAAATTTAGATGAATGCAAAACATGTAGGGATCTAATTTGTATTAAAATTAAATTTAAAATTATAAACTATACTCAAACCCTACTGTTGAGGAAGTAGTGGAAAGAGATACAAACCCTAGAGAGAAACTAGGGAATCTAGTGAATTTAACCTAGACAATTTAGATGAATGTAGAACACATGTAGGAATCTAATTCTAGTTTAATATTAAATCCAAAGCTAGAAACTATATTGAAACCCTAGAGTTGAGGAAGGAGGGGAAAGAGATACAAACCCTCTAGGAGAGGAACTAGTGAGTTTAATAGGTATATAATTTATTTGGAATCTGTATAGAATTTCAAGGTCTTCAGATCTCCAGCTATGGTAGGTATATTGAAGTAAAATCACAATACTATGGATCCTCAATCCAAACCTTGCATCTTTGTAGGTTATCCAAATGGTGTAAAAGGTTATTTCCTACTCCACCCGACCACACATGAGTTGTTCATTGAGAGGAGTGTTAAGTTTCAAGAGAGTCCTACCAACTCTATACAATTTAACATTTCTTCTTCTATTGTGGACTCACTTGACTTAGATGATTCTTCTGATGATTCAAACCATCCATAGTAGATTTCGGAGGCAGAGTCTTCTTCTTCTTCCAGTTCTGGTAGTGAGGATAGTGATGGGGAGTCATCCTCATCCACTCCTGGACTTGTTTTGGAGGTTGATATTTCAACACCTGACTCCCCCACATCTCATCCTCTTTGGGCTAGACAAACACTTCAGAGTGTAGACACTTGGGTAGGGAATCCAATTGATGGAAGATGTACATGGTTAGATTATCAGAGTGGGTCACATGTTTTTTATGTTGAAATCTCTGATCAAAACACATTCAAGAGGCATTGATCAGGCATACCTAGAAGTGGGATAATGTTACATGCATGAGGAATATGATTGCTTAATCAAAAATCACACTTGAGACTTGAATTCACTTCATAAGGGAAGGAAGATGGTTTGATGAAGGTGGATATATTGGACCAAGTTTGCTACAAATGGGTTGGTTGATAAGTACAAGGCACATTTGGTTGCAAAGGGTTTTTCACAAGTTGCTGGCATTGACTACACAAAAACCTTTGCACCCATGGCCAAAATGACTTCCATTCAACTTACTCTTTTCATTGTCATTACACATGGTTGGGATGTGCACCAGATAGATGTGAAGAGTGCATTTCTTTATGGAGACCTTGAGGAGGAGATCTACATGGAACAACCACCAGGGTTTTTTTCAGGATTCATCCTTAGTTTATAGAATTAAGAAATCCCTCTATGGCTTCAAATAGGCCCCTCGATCTTGGTACGCCAAGATGGATTCCTTCCTCCTAGCTTCATGTTTCACTTGGTGTCATTCAGATCCTAATGTATATTTCTTGCGGTAGGATGATCCTGTTGATAACTGAGAGGGGGGGGTGAATCAGTTATCCTAATTATTTCCCTTATTGAACTTTCCTTTTAATTGATGCAGCATAAAATCAAACACAAAAACATTAACCATGAAATAAGAAACACATGACACAGTATTTTTGACGTGGAAACCCTGTTAAGGGAGAAAACCACGGGGTGATTAACCCAAGAATTATTCTCTGTTAGAAGAATAGAAATTACAAAAATGGCACTTGCCAATTAGGGCTCACTGCCCGAGCACACTGCTCACAAGAGGCCCACTGCCTACAAGAAGACACACTGTCTACAAAGTGATGAGAATCACAGTCTTGAACTGATTGGAAGCATCTGCATATGCTGGAGTTCAGTTCCGGTTAGGCTCAGTATACTGATCTGCTGCACTTCATCTTTCCTCTGTACTTTATTCTGCTATCTTTCACATACCGGATCCTTTTTGCTACCTCTGCTCTTTCTCTGGACTTATTCGCATATCTCTCCACATCGTCACACCCTTCACAACTAAATCCATCCTCTATATATATCCGCACAAGTAATTTCATCACCTTTCTAGTCGGCATCCGGAACAGTCTAGTTTCTTATAAACTCTCATTCTGTCGGCTGAATCCTTCCTCACCAAGCAATGCGGATCAAGCATATACTTGTAGATATCATTAATCATGTCGGCCAAACATGATTCATGCCCTCACAACCTTTGTCATCAACAGTAACACATCCGGAAAGCAGTCTGATACTCTGCCAGTCAGTTCTTCCTCTGTTTTCACTGTCTCTCAGGAATCCGGTACTCAACCATTCATATCTTTTTCCTTGTCCATCACCGGAGGCTAAATCCTTGGAATATACCACTCAAGGTAGTCCTCTTGACTTCCCCAAATCCGCACTGCACCAAGACACTTCCTCTGAGAGATCCGGACCAATCTGTCGGACCTTGCCACATGCTCTGTTCTTCTTCACCGGACCACAACATTCTTTATTCTGACTTCCGGTAGAGACACATTATGACTTGCGGATATGTGGGATGACCTTAGTTGCCATCAATGACAACAACCATGAATCCATATAGTGTCTCTTGCCAACAGATCCATTGTTGATACCAGTACTTTATGTTGATGATCTTTTGATCATCAGGAGCTCTTCATCCACTATTGTAGTAGTGAAGTTAGCTTTGCAGGATAGATTTGACATGACTGACTTGGGTCTATTGCATTACTTAGTATTGATATTTCATAGTCTAAGTCAAGGATCACTCTTGCACAACCCAAGTACGCTCTTGATTTACTTGCTCAATTTCACATGACTGATTGTAAGCCATCTCTGACTCCCTTTCTATCTGGATTTAATCTTGAGGTTTATTGTACTACACCACTGGTTGATGCAACCTTGTATCAATAACTTGTTGGTAGTCTCATCTATTTGACCCATACCAAGCTTGATATTTCATATGCTATTAGCATAGTTTTGAGATTCACGTAGGAGGGTGCTGCCACAATAATGGGTTACACTTTCTGGGGCATCCTGATTTTTATTGAAATCACATATTTTTAGAAAATATAATGATTTAAGCCTTGAAAGGTTCCATTTAAAGAATTTTAATTGAAGAGGGTTTGATCAAACCCCCTTGGATTCAAACCCCCTTTGGATAGAACCCCGTTAGTTTTAGACCATACCTATAATGGAGTCTCCTCTACACCTATCAAAATGCTGATAAAAAACCACTTTTGATTTACCTTTTGGGGGATCAAATGAATTCATTTAGAATTTATGTTTTGTAAATATGTAGTCTTTATTATAATCTTCCCAAAAAGTATAATTTTAAATATATTTAAAATTTGATTATTATATTTATTTTTTATTTATTATGAATGCAAGTTTTTCACCGAACATCAAGTTCTCTATTCTACACACATGGAAAATTAGTAAATTAGTGAAAAAAATCTAAAAATATATATGCCCTAGGTATTGATGTCCTTATTTCAACAAAAAAAATTTGAATTTCGATACATATAGAAAAAGTTATGTTTTACAGAATACGCCTATGTCTAAATTATAATTGGTTTGACTTTAAAACTTAATTAAAAAATATATATTCAACAAAATATTATAAAACTAAATGCATGCCCTATATATCGGTGTTACCAATCTAAATTCAAAAGAATCAGAGTTTTATCCTTTGTAGGAAAAAAGTTATGTGCTACAAAATACACATCACTTTAAAAAAATGTTGTTTACTATTAAAAACTAGTTATCAAAGGAGATGTAAAAAAAATTACAATTTAACTCCAAATTTTTTTAAAAAATATATTTAGAATCTACAAACAAAATCTTACAAATCACTAGTTTGCATCATCTTCAAATTCCTAATGGTTTAGTGGTTGTAGGTGTCAAAAAGTGAAGATTTAGTTCAAAATGTTGATTTCAATGTCAAGTTTGGCCAAAAAGTGTAAACCATTATTGTGGGATGACCCAGGAGCCTCAGGCGCTGCATTGGAAAGCAGCTAAGAGGATCCTTCACTACCTTCAAGGTACTCTTAGATTCAAGATTCATTATGGAGCTAGCACAGAGGTTGACTTGGTTGGCTACATAGATTCATATTGGGCAGGTGATACTCAGAATCGCAAGTCCACTTCAGGTTATAGTTTCTCACTAGGTTCTAGTCTTATTAGTTGGTCTAGAAAAAAGTAAAATTCTATTGCTTTATCATCCACAAAGGTAGAGTATAAGGGAGTTGTCAATGCAACTATTGAGGCTATTTGGCTCCATGGAATTCTCACTGAGTTTGGCATTCCATTCAGGCAACCCATAGTCATCTATTATGACAACCAGAGCACTATCTAGATATGCAAGAATCCAGTCTAGCACTAGCAAACCAAACACATAGAGATTCACATGCATTTTATTCAAGAGCTTATTCATGGTCAGATCATTGACTTAGTTTTTTGTTAGTCTTTAGAGTAGGTTGTTGATATCTTCACCAAACCTTTTACTGAGAGCAAGTTCATTCATCTACAAGCTCTTCTTGGGATGCGATATACTTTAGCAACATCATCATCTTCGGGGGGGCCTTATAGTCCCCTTCATATTTTTTACTCTCTTTTGGGGGGACTTTTTTTCCACTGGGTTTTCTCCCTTTCTCTTATGAGAGATTGCATTGTACTTGGTACCTCATCAGGCCTAGTTGCTGGGACCCACTTTTTTCTTTGTACCCACCTAAGCTATGCTTAAGGGGAGTGTTAGTGTATATATTATCTCATACATTATTTTCATGCACATGGATAATTCCACATTCCTACTTAGGTGTTTTAGCTAGTGAGAGTTAGCTCGCCACCTCTTGCGAGTCTTGAGGAAGTTAACTCGCCACTAGTTCTAGTTAGTGGGAGTCAACTGCCCAATCTTCTCCACTAATTCTGCATGGCAGTTTCTTCCCTCTCTCCTATACATGTACATAGTGATTTCATGGTTAATGCATAGTGGTTGATCCAATTCTATGTGTCTTCTTTTCTTGCTTTGCATTTCTTTGTTTTCTAACTTTGCAAGAGCATGTGATAGCTTGTCTTTTGTGGCTTGATCTGATACCAGCATTCTACCAAAAGATCTCAACACTGTGACAAGATCTAATGGTGTCTACCACTTTTCAAAGTCTTTGAGAGAGTGTTAGCCCTCAATTAGCACAACTGGTTCATTTTGATGACAAGGTAGATCATCTAGCATTATGGTGAATCCCACAAGTTAATATTTATTTGGACCCACATGTTACTATCAATCAAACTTAGAGGTTAAAATTAGAGATTTTCCTTAGATAAAATACGAGGCCTACACAAAGTGCTTTGATGGCTTGGCATTGGTTTGGAAATGAGCATATAGCCCTCAAGATGCAACTAAGATTGATCCTTTATGACCAATTGTTCACATAGCATTTCAAAGAGTTATCATAGGTATTAGAGGTAAGTAGGAGCCATTAGTTGGGAGAGATGGCTTAATAGGGGCCCACAACATATAAGTCTTAAATGGTATTCACCATATATGTAATTTGATACCCATGTTATTAAAGCAAACACCTATAGAAGTCTTAGAAGGCTCGGTGTTAACAACAAAGGATATATACCCTTTAGATATATATTAACCTTTGGCTTGATAATAAAAACAAAATGAATGTGTTTGGAATCTTGTTGATCTTTTGTAGACCTATAATTATGTAAATATTATTTTCTTGTCTTCTATATTACTGTAATTGTGTCTATTCCATTTTTATTGCCTATTGAATTATGTGCTTGCATTTTTTAATAAGTGAAATGCTCTTCTATTCTAGTGCGTTACCTTTTATTGTTTTTAATCTTTGTGTTATCCTTCCATTTTTCTCTATCAAATTAAGTTCGCTACTAGAATAGATAAGGAACCAACATTTCAATTCCAGAAGTTGTTTTATAATCAATTCCCTTTTTGTAAAACTTCAGATGCTAATATTCTATGCAAAACACTAATATATTTAAAATATATTTGAGCATCAACAATAATATTGTCACAAATATCTCATCCAATCAAAAGAAGTCATCATTCCAAACCAATTCAACTCATCAACCACCAAGAATCCAGAAAAATAAAACTTAAAAAAATTTAAATAAAGACCTCTAAGTCAAATATACCTAACACATCATCTAAGAATTTAATACTTATTAGTAATAATTATTTAAATAAATAAATCTAAGTCAGATATACCTAAAACATCATCTAAAAATTAAATACTTGTTAGTAATAATTATTTAAATAAATAAATAAAATAAACTCACCATTCTAGAAGAACAACATATTAATAATCTAAGGTAATAGGTAAGAGCTTTATGTCAACTATAAGATTTATAATAAAAGGAAAAAACAATAGTTCATTTATATTATTTATTTAAAAAGGTTTTTGTTTTTTTATGGAGACCATCCACAAGATCATTTTTGCTACTCGATACGGGAGTTCAAGCCTTAGGCTGAACCTCTTCGACTGAAAAGCCGAGGACTGAGGGGTATCCATTCCTCCAAATTTGCCCAGGGTACAATCTCGGTCTCATCCCTTATGGTATCAAGGCCTTGCACTCAATAAGACTTGATCCTTAGTGGGCTCAATCAAAACCTTTCAACTTCACCAACATAAAAGTTTTGACCATATTAAATAGAATATTAGGATTGATCCAATTTTCCCCTTCTCCTCTTTGGGAAAGCTACCTTCAAAGAACGATTCGCGGATTTCAAATCTATTTTATTGATCGATGGAAGCTAAGCCCAAATTATTGAAATAAACATGTTGGTTGTTACATACCAGGTCCGAGGTCAAATCTGGTGGCTTAATATTTTGTCCAACGCCACTCGGTATAGCTTAGCCCGATATAAAGCGATTGTTGGCTCGTTCCTTTTGGACTCATCCCAATGGAATCTTTATTTGAATTCGTTATAATGCATACTTGACTAACTTAGCTGCTTCAATCCTTTGTCTATCCCTCACTAGATTCTAAATGCTTCCTCTCACTCTTCTTTTTGGCGTTACTGTCTGCGCCATTTTACTTCGTTGCTCACTATGTGTCGATCCGCAGTACGAAATTTGCAAAAGTAATCAAACATGTGGCAGCGGAAACTTCACGTTTCCTTTCGGCGTAGGCAGCCGTAGTTGTGGTCTGCCAAGCTTTCAGATCGACTGTGTGCAGAACGAACGTCCAGTAATTGGAATAGGGAGCCACAACTACACAATATTACAGCTTTTCTACGATAATCAGACGTTTACGCTAACAGGTGACGAGAATTTCCAAGATTGCTCATTTTCTAATCTGATCGATTCAACCTGGGACTCGGGCAATAGAATTTTTAATAACATCAATATACAGAACGCAAGTCTAAAAGTATATATGTGTGATGACAAATGTTTACCTTATGGATCATATCCACCTGGGTATCTGAACATGTCGTGTTCCCAGAGAATGGTGACCATTTCAGAAGGAACAGTGCAATGGAGCTTTCCTGAAGAACGAGAGCAGACTTGTAGAGATTGTGAAAAAAGTAAGGGCTTTTGTGGCTATAGCAGTCCCAATTCAGGGGACTTCATTTGCTTTTGCCAGGATGGACCTCAATCAAAGGAATGCCCCCAAGGTATTATTTTTCATTCAAATATCTAGTAATAACGTTTCTTTTTTCTTTCTCAGCCGATAGTTTATATCTGTACCAATGCGCATGTTTGAATGCGTGCAGGCCGAGCGAGTAAAAGAGGAGTTGTAATGGGTGTTGCCATTGGAACGGCTGGCTTGCTGATAGCTGCAACGGGGCTTGTAGTTTATTATCGGAATTCAAGATCTACTTCCGACGTGGAGCAATTCCTTCATGATTATGTTGATGAAATGCCCAACAGATATTCATATTCTCAACTGAAGAAGATCACCGACAACTTTGCAGATAAATTGGGGGAAGGCGCTTTCGGTGTGGTCTATAAAGGAAGGCTCTCCAGCGGTAATATGGTGGCTGTTAAAATTCTTGATCAGTCGAGACACGGTGAGAAGCAGTTCAAGAATGAAGTCGCCACCATCGGAAGGATCCATCACGTTAATTTGGTTCGACTGATGGGTTACTGTTTCCAAGGACTTCGAAGCGCACTTGTCTATGAGTACATGTTAAATGGGTCTCTGGAGAAATTTATATTTGCAGGAAAAGGAAAAGAACAGATGCTCAATTGGGATCAACTGTATTCAATTGCTTTGGGCGCAGCTCGTGGGATTGCGTATTTACACCAAGATTGCGACAAACGCATCATCCATTTCGATATAAAGCCTCACAATATATTATTGGACGCCGACTTTACACCTAAAGTGGCTGATTTTGGTCTGGCTAAACTGTTTGGAAAGGGAGACGATCATATATCAATTACAACAATGGGGGGAACGCCAGGATACGCTGCACCAGAGCTTTGGTACAGAAATTTGGGTCCTGTATCGGACAAGTCAGATGTTTACAGTTTTGGAATGTTGTTGTTAGAGATTGTTGGAGGAAGGAAGAATCTTGATGTGCGGGTAAGCCGGTCTAGTCAATTTTATTTTCCAGAGTGGGCATTCAAATTGATAGCAAATGGGGAGTTAGAGAAAAGGCTAACAGAGAAAGGGTGCGAAGATGATGAGAAGGCAATGCGGCTAACAAAAGTGGGACTGTGGTGCATCCAACATAATTCTACAAATCGGCCAGCAATGAGCAATGTGGTTCAAATGTTGGAAGGAAATGGTGATGATGTGGCTGCTCCTCCCTTTCCTTTCGACTCCTCATCTTCACCACAAGCGCCGTTTCTGTCATCTGAAACTTTGGCTATAGAGTCTAGCAGCACAAGTCATTAGAGTAAAAGAGTTTGTCAAATGTAAAATACGTTGTTTGAAACTTGAGGTGGATTATGATTGCGCTTTCTATTATATCAACGAAAATATTTAAGTCAAAAGTTTGTTGGAGAAAGGCATACCTAGGCGTCACCAGCACCATCCAAGTTTTTGTCAATTCCTAGTTTTCTGCTTGCTTGAAAGAAGGTTTTAGTCGTAATAAATTGCCTTATTTTCAAAGACTAGCTAAAAAAATACAACTTGAATCAAAATTTCTCCGATCCAGCGGAAAAATGACGCTCATTATTACAAAAGTCTTCAAATGAATTAAAATATTAAAGGTGTCAAATTTTAAAGAATATTTTTTAACCTTGAATTATGTTTCAATGTACGCTATGTCGTTTGAGGGTTGACTTATCTTATGGTCGCATCAAGAATATAATATTCTTTGCCAAACTCAATCATATGTATTTTATTAAGATCAACCAAATTTTCTATCTTTTCACATTTTATTAAAATTATTACTTGATAAGTAGGAGGTATTTTCCACAATGTGTCAAATTATGGTATTTTATATTAGGATTCAATAACGTAGTTTTTTGAGTCAAACACATGAACCATGTTTCATAAGTAGTGATTTACATGAACCCCTCTCTCATGACCATAAATAGTCCAATGAACCATATTTCATAAGTAGTGGTTTACATGAACCCCTCCCTCGTGAGCATGAATGGTCCACTTAGCACTCATTGCATCTAGGCAATGTTCACAAGGGTGAAGCATTGGGACTTCTCGAGAGGTCAATCATCTTAGTACTACTCTAACTCCAGTGCACTTAACCATGGAGTTTCCCCCAAGATCAAGCCCTCTTAGCTTGCTACCCCATTTGCAGAACCTTCAACAAGTGTTGTGTCTTATGAACTATTCATTATAGAGTCCCTTTAGCTCATCAATTGATAAGTAGGAGGTATTTTTTGTAGTGTGTCAAATTATGATAATTTATATCAAGATTCAACTAAGTGGTTTTTTAGTCAAACACATGAACCATATTTCATGAGTAGTGATTCACATGAACTCATCTCTCATGAGCATGAATGGTTCACTTAGCACTCATCGCATTTAGGTGATGCTTATAGGCATGAAGCATTGGGACTTCCCTAATGGTCAAGTTCCTAGTTTGGTCTTTCAACCTCCATAGGAAGTCACTCGAATGAGGTAATGAAATCATGTGTGCTCTTAAATCCTATGTGTATCTAGAACTTAAGAATAGTAGAATAAATGTAGTTTGTAGACATTAAAATCTTAGGTCTACAAAGATATTCAACATCCTATTATGTGTGTATGAAATGATGAAGGGAGATGAAATCCCCAAGGGTACCAATGATATTCAAGATGAACTAGCAAGTGCAAGAGTGATCAACAATCTCACAAGAAAATGGAAGCTATGAGAGTAACAACAAGAGTATGGCAATATCCAAGTACTTTATAAATAATAATATGATGAAAGATTAGAAAAACTTGAGAAGATGAATGAATAGCAACAATATCACCTAGATAAAAGAGAATAGAAGCTATAATGGATGTGAATGAAGTTTTTTCAATGCATGCACTCAAAACTGAACTAGGAAATGAATATGCTCAAGAATGACAATATCCAAGCTCACTACCAAAGAGTGTTTGCAAGATTTCTTTATTGAAGAAGGTTCAAAAGAGTGTTGTAGAATACTTGTGAATTTAAATTTACATGCAAAAGTGAATCTAGTTGTTGGAGGGATGGAATTTCAAAGGTCATTCGATACACTAGAGTCTTTCAAATGGCTTTGGATGACAGTTATGCAAAAACTTATGGTAGTTGGAAGGTTGCTAAGTTGATAGGAAATGGTTTTCGTATAACTGGAATTGTTGGAGGATGGAAGCATGCTTGTGTAGATGTCTACACATCCACACTTCCATCCTAGTACAATGTGACCAGAAATGGTACATAATGGAAAAATAACATGAGATAAACATGGAGGACATATATAAATACTCAAAAAAACATGAACATATAGAAATGCAAAACCATGTTTGCACCAAGGACATGGTAATGGCTAAAGTAGGGCTAAATGATCCCTAAAAGCATGCTAAGGGAAATGGATGCTTAAATGAGATTAAAGTGTGATGACAAAATTATAGAGATTAACTTGTAATGTCAAATTTTAGAATATTCAATTTTTAACCTTATAGGTAGAAGAAGAATGTATTTTGGAGGAATGCTAACCATTGCATTCTAGTTTCGATGAACTCATGTTGTTAGATTCACATAAAGAATTAGAATATCAAAATTAAACCAAGGCAGTGTATGTAAGAAAATTCAAAATGTCATTATTACCAAGTGTCAAAAAAAAGTATTGCTTGAAGGAGATGCATGGCATTGGCCAAGCTAAAAGGTAAGAAACACATTATGTTGGATAACATGCAAAAATTTGGGAATCAATAGTATGTGAGAATTTAAGTGCTATCAAAATTATGTGTTAGTCTAGGGTAACATGAGCCATTCGATCATGAACTTGGACATGCACACCATTCAATTTACAAAGGGGGAAAGGGAGTGAGGTTCAAAATAGGGTTTCCCTTAGGAAATTATGTGGGTCGACCATAACATCATCAATACTACATGGCATCATCACCAATATTGCATATGAAAAGAAACCCATTAGTTCACAAAATCTCACTATTGGTCCACATCATGGGGCAAAATTTATGGAAAATAAATCCACTATGAAAAGTAAACAATGCTAGCCATTAATCTAGTCAATCTAACACTCGCTAATTCTTTCACGAATGACTTTTCTAAAAAGTATCAAGCAGTGGAAATTGTTGATCAAAATAATCCTATAATCCTCATTACTTTATGTGTTGGCAAGTCTAAATTAAATCTTCAAGTAATGACAACTGCCAATTGAAATTGGATCAACAATGCATGTTTGTATCTCAGTGTAATCTAGGAAAATAGGATCGATGGGATTGATGGATGATTTAGTTAGAACCTCCTTTCACCACTTACATTCAAGGACATTTAACCGAGTTGAATCATAACTTTTGCAAGAAGGCTCAACTAGAGGTTGGTTGTCACTTGGAATGATAGGGAAATTTTGAAATGATTGTTAATGTATTGATTTTAGTCTGATTTAGCTTAAAACCCTAATTATGCAAAATCGTAAACAAACAGACAAAACTTGATAAATCCTTCTATAGAAATAGACTAAATATGGATCAGATACATACCACATTTTGAGTTCTAGAGTATGGAAAAGTCAGGGGCTAAAGAGTGGGTGTCCAATCCCAAGGTACTATTTTTTCTGAGGGCTTCGAGATCTTTTCCATCACTGACTGCAACCACTTCAGAGATTCTCTATGACATGAAATTAAGGGGAAAAAGCGCAGGTGCCCAAGCCCTTCCCGAGATATTTCTCGCCTTCTTCTTCAGATCCTAATTCCTTATGCTCTAAAGCAGTCCTCTGCAACTCCACTCTTTGAGATCTGACACCTGTCACCTACAATCACAAGAAGAGGGGTTGGGGGTTGTGGTGTTTAGGAGCTTGCTTTGATCAAGCCCCAGAATGGCATTCAATCCTTCCAACACCGTTGTTAGATAGAGAGTGTGTATCCTTGCAGGATAGAGGCAAAAACAAATTGATAAATACTTGATTGAAGCACAAATAGATATCACCTCGGAGGTGTAGCTCTCAAGTAGATGAAGATCTTTCACAACATGAAAAAATGAAGCCAAATCTGCAATAACAAACACAACAACACAAGTCTGCTCTGTAACACAATGAATGCCTTGAATTCTCTAAAATCATAAGTTTTCCAAAATCTCATAATCATCTTCTAGTTTGTAAATGAAGTCCTAAACATGCTTATATATGCATTCCCACTTTAATTTCATAATTCAAACTCAAGATGTTGGTAAGGAACACCTTTAATGGTAACTTTACCGACCTTAAAATTTGGGACCCTGCCAAAATAAGGCAGGGCAAGGGCAAGGGCGCCCTTGTCCTAGGACCTATTTTGGGATAGGGTTAAGCTCTACAATGTCCCCTATGTCCCATTTATCATGGTTTTCAGGGCATTTTGTATCAAGATTCATTTCTAACATCCATGATGAAAATTAAGGGACCCGAGAGCTAAACTTAGGAGGTAAAAGTTCTAGGGGGACATTTTACGACATAACATTTAGCCCCCATTTTAATGTATGTATGACCTTACGACCCATACATGCATTAAAGTATGGTAAAAAATACAGCAAACATGCCAGCTACTTGAAGCTAATGCATACACAAAGATTGAGGAACTATTTCTAGCCCCCAGTCTCAGGTAAACATTAGAGAAAACACATCGCAAACATGCCAAACAATAAAGACAGTAACAGGTACACAAAACATGGAGAAGACAGTAACAAGCACACAAGACATGGAGAAGACAGTATTGAAGACACGTAAAACATGATGAACACAATGATATATAATTTTCATTTTCATATATATAAATGCATGGAAATAGAAATTGCAACACACAACCCCAAGAATGTAGGGGAGACTCATTGCCACACCCTTTACACTACACCAAGGGGAGAAAACATGCCAAACAAAACCCAACATGCTAGACAAAACCCAATCGTAGGGGAGACTCGTCACCACACCCTTTATACTACACAAGCCTGATAAAACATGCCATACAAAACCCAAGCGTAGGGGAGACTCATCGCCACACCCTTTACACTACATGAGGGGGAAGACATGCCATACAAAACCCTAGCATAGGAGAGACTCATCACCACACCCTTTACAATACGTGAGGGGTAAAACACACGGAAGACACGAGCATCATATAACATGCCAGATTCATACTATACATCTTAAACATGGAAAACAAGGTGATGGAAAGAGCTTATTTCTAAGTTCCCACCATCTCAAGCATACTATAGGCACACCTAATGGTTGGGCTTATGTCACAACAACCACCAAAGACATGCTTAAGGGAGGATAGTCTCAGATCCAACCCCACCTCCATAGAGGACTTTTGAAATAAAAGGATGTGCACTAGCTCAAGAGATACACCATCCCACCTTTGCAGAGGGCTTTTGAATAAAAGGATATACACTAGCTCAAGAGATACGTTATCCCACCTCCGTAGAGGGCTTTCTTTGATTGCAATATAGATAAAGATCTGTACTCACGCTGGAGATACAACATCTTGCCTCTGTAGAGGGCTTACAAACATGCTTCATTAGTACCAAAATCATCAGATAGCTTACCTTATATATGCGCCCACCTTAAGGTGGTTAATATCATGTATCGATATCAAGCATGTTAAGGTAGAGAGAAAGCACACAAGGGAATAAGAGTTTTGACAAAGCCATGCCCCCAAAGGTGTCATGTGCTTACTATTGCTAAATGTTCCCACAAACGCATCTTAATCTGAGCAAAACATGAAACTATGCATGAGAACAAAGAAGCCAAGGGTACACATACGGGTTCAAATCCGAGTATAGCCATTGGGCTTATACTGCAGGCATCTCAGAACTGAGTGTAACAACAAGGCCAGATACAAAACAATCAAAGTGCATGGAGTAGATGTATTGTTTTGATTTATTAGAAAAGATAAGACAACATCAAATATTACACGGATTGATTCTACTAGCCAAGCGTTGGATATATAAATCAACCCCATCTTCATATATGGACTAGGTCCATTTTTTGTTTCTTTCTGAAGGGACACGTGGTCTGTATGAGTTAGTTGTTTGTTTTTCATCATCTATCAACTAGATAGAATCACTAGAAGAAGGTAAACAACAAAATGAGAGAGAGGAGAACAAGTGCCTTAGGAACAATCGCGTAGGAGGATACCCCCATGTCATCAACTGCAATGCTATACCCCTAAGGCATGACACACAACAATAAATAAAGGACAATAATTATAGAAGAATGATGATACAAATAGAAGAATGGTCATAACAAAGACAATCTCCTGATATCCTTGACCTTACAAGAGTATCAAGGGTCATCCAAGGAGGCCTAAAAAACACATAACACATCACGGGGGAACACAACACAAGAGGGGAGGCCACATAAATGAGAAAATAATGATATGACATAGGTGACCACCAGGGTTAGAAATACTTACCTGTTATCCTTGATTTTGACATTTACCTTGATGGTTAATGGTTTATCTCTTCTTCTTTCTTCCACATTTTCTTGACCTTGCGAAGGTGTAATCATAGGAGTTATCAATGGAAAGTTGTCTAAATTAATGATGTTATGGGAGGAATGTCATAGGTTTCTATGTCAATCAAACGAGGTGATGTAGGAGCTAGAAAGATACCCATTTTAGTCAAGTGAGGTAATGAAGGAGCCAGAAAAATGCCCATTTCAACTAGTTTGTAGGATGTTGGAGTATGTTGTTTTATGTTTTTCAAATTATCTACAGTTTCCAAGGTATGTAGGTCTTCAAGCAAGGGTGTGAGATCTATTTCTTTGTTTAAAATGTAATTCAAAAGTGTTTGAAGATCAGTTGGTGAATTTTCAATGTCAATAGGTTGAAGGAGTTGTTCACAAAGAGAGTCTACATCATCCAATGCTTCATCCTGGCCAAGGAGAGCATTAAGAGATGGAAGATTAGTGTTAAGGAATGCCTCAATGATTTCTTCTTCTTGTTCCAAAATATTCTCATTTGGTGAGGTTATGTTGGGAGAATACTTCAAATTATTAGATGAATCACCTCGGGCTATGTCTGTCTCATAAGTCTCAGAAATGATGTCCATTATGTCATCATGAGATGTAGTGAGAGAAGAAGAGATGTCCTGATCATTGCCCCCTTCATTATCTTTCATGGAGATGAAATTAGTGTGAATTTCCAATATTAAAGGGTAGATTCCCATGAGAGTGGTGAAGCTTTCAAAATCAGCTATGTAACATAGAATTCATATGTAGAAGTCAAAGAAATGTCAATGTCAAAGATGTGTGCTATTTGTTGTAGGACTTGAGGATACTTATTAGTGAATTTAATATAGAAATTGTCAACATCTATGATGTATACAAATAAAGCTTCCAAAGATGAATAACAAGATGCATCTATGACATTGTTTTCATGATGAGAGGCCATGTATGTGAGATTATTTCACCCTTTAAACACTTATTTGAGGGAAGTGGGAAATAAAAGACACACAGGGTCCATAGAAAACCAAATGAGTAGAATGAAATAATGCAACACACCAAGGCAATATGAGTGGTTTGTAAGTTTGTTTAAAGAAAGTGTATACAACCTTTAGCATTGAAATACACAATGTGTAATTAAAAAACATGCAAGTTTTCAAGCAAGAGTGTGAAATGATGTCAAATTTTTGAATGAGAAATGTATGAATGTTTTCAAATTAATGCAAGATCATATTTCAAAATATTTTCAACACCTATGCAAGGAAGTAGATGCAAAACTATGCTTGTTTATGACCAAAAATGCTAAAAAAAAAATTTGCTTTCTTCAATGTAAATGTTCTAAAATGCAAAAGTAAGATGCAAATACATACAATGCAGCAACACTACAGTCTAAAATTAGATTTTAAAGAGTGTTTAAAAGAGTAGTAAAATTTGAAACAAGATTTTAACCACAAACCCTAGCTATTGCAAAGACTAGGTTATATGAAAAATGCACAATTTCAAGCAAATTCTAACAAATAAAGCATGAAAATGCAAGGTGAATGAATATGTAATAATGTACTGCTGTAATTTATATCAGATCTGATGTAAATATTAGATATATAAATGATTTATATGAAATGCAATGCAAATAGTGCAAACTATGTCAAAATGCAAGCCTAGGATGCTTGATTTTTTTAAAATTTTCAATTTTTTTGTAGATTTTCAAATGCAACATGATGAAAATGAAATGAATGAATGCAAATCTAATTTAAACACATAGCGAGGTGCAAAATTTAAATAACATGGGTTCACCAAAATGTAATGTAGGAAAAGAGGTTGATGGGATTAATGGATGATTTAGTTAGATCCTCCTTTCACCACTTACATTCAAGGACATTTAACCGAGTTGAATCACAAATTCTGCAAGAAGGCTCAACTACAGGTTGGTTGTCACTTGGAATGACATGGAAATTTGGAATTGATTGATTACTGTATTGATTTTAGTCTGATTTGGCTTAAAACCCTAATTATGCAAAATCATAAACAAACAGACGAAACTTGATAAATCGTTCTACAAAAATAGACTAAATATGGATTAGATACATACAAGATTTCAAGTTCCTGAGTATGAAAAAGTCAAGGGATAAAGAGTGGGCACCCAAGCCCAAGGGACTATTTTTTCTGAGGACTTCGAGATCTTTTCTGTCACTGACTACAACCACTTTAGATATTGTCCATGACATGAAATTAAGGGACAAAAGAGTGGGTGTCCAAGCCCTTCTTGAGCTATTTCCTACCTTTTTCTTCAGATCCTTATTCTTTATACTTATAATAGTCCTCTGCAACTCCACTCTTTGAGATCTGACACATGTCACCTACAATCATAAGAAGAGGGGTTGGGGGTTGTAATGTTTAGGAGCTTGCCTCGATCAATCCCTGGAATGGCATTCAAGCCTTCCAACACCATTGTTAGATAGAGAGTGTGTATCCTTATAGGACAAAGGAAAAAACAAATCGATAAATACTTGATTGAAGCACAAATAGATATATCACCTTGGAGATGTAGCTCTCGAGTAGATGAAGATCTTTCACAACATGAGAAGATGAAGTCAAATCTGCAATAACGAACACAACAACAACACAAATTTACTCTGTAACACAATGAATGCCTTTAATGCTCTAAAATCATAAGTTTGCCAAAATCTCATAATCATATTCTAGTTTGCAAATTATGTCCTAAACATGCTTATATATGCATTCTCACTTGAATTTTATAATTCAAACACAAGATGTTGGTAAGGAACACCTTTAACGGTAACTTTACCAACATTAAAATTTGGGACCCCACCAAAATAGGGCAGGGCAAGGGCGTGAGCACCCTTGTCTTGGGACCTATTTTGGGATAGGGTTAAGCTTTACAATGTCCCCTATGTCCCATTTATCATGGGTTTTAGGGAACTTTGTCTCAGGATTGATTTCTAACATGCATGATGAAAATTAAGGGACCTGAGAGGTAAACTTAGGAGGTAAAAGTCCTAGGAACTAACCACAAGTCACATTAGTGTAATTTCCTACTACAAGATAAAGATTAATTGGCACAAATCCACAATTTCTAAGAACTTTTAAAGAATTTTAGCATGGCGTCTGGTAGAATTAACCATGGATGTTGATTACTAAAGAGAGGATCTAGTGGTTCTTATGTGAGCAAGACACAAATTATCAAAAGTTTGTAGCATCACCTACACTCATGACCATTTGTAACCTCAAATGGGTGATACAAAATCTCACCCATTAATAGAGTTTGATGCTCATCATTTGAATGAATTGTTTTTTATGAACACAAATGCATGAGAAATATAATTTGTAGCTAAGCTGGACATTTTGAACTACAAATTAAGAACTTAGTTGTTATATGTGAACATGGACCTGAATAGTAATATAATGAATAATTTGCCAATTAATTTTTTATGATCTAAAATCATAACACAAAATTGAAATGAGAAATAAAGGAAGAACTAAACATAAAGGAATTAATTTGTAAGAGATGAAAACCAATCTTTTCAACTAAGTCAAAGAGAAGTAATTAATGCAACATGTTTAAGATATTTTTCCTTTTATATGATTATAGATGAATTGCATTTGGGTATGCATATGTTGGATTTGGTTAAAATGCCTTCTACAAGGGCTATGAGGAACAAAATCAAATATGTTTAAACATTTATTTTGAATTTGATACTTGTTCCCTAGTTGTAGGATCTTTGAATTGGATTTTGTCTAGTTTGCACTATGTTTCGTTTTCCCTTGGCTATGGCATGTATCTCACATGAAGATTAGTCATTAATCCTTGAATTTAGGACTTGTACTTGAAGATGATGATCAAAAAAATCCTCTTGAAGAAAGGATTAGATTCAATATAATACAATCACCTTGTTGGTAAGGGCCTTTATAAATATGCTTGAGGGTGTTATGGTAACATGATAAAATATCTTGTTGAGGGAGGTGAAATTTGAATGCCATGTTTCTCCTTAAGGATGAGGTAGCTAAGGAAGTTAATAAGGATTAGGTAGTGCCCATGTTGTTTATAGAAAATAAAGAAGGAAACCAACTCTTTAGATCATGGGCAACCTTCCAATCATAAATGAATTTAATAAATCAAGGGATTTAGGTCTTTGTAGGAACATGCATGCAAGTTTGAGGAAGATTTTCCCTTGTCTACAAAAAATCTAATATGATCCAATGATTTAATATTATAAGTATATGCATCATGATAATCTAGGACCTCCAAGCATTAAAATTCCATGATGAGATTGATTAGGTGTGTGACATGTTCTGCAATGAATTGAATGCTTAAGTGTAATGATATAAAATGGAGCCTAAGTTGAATGCATGCACATCATCAAGAAGATATTAGATTAGATTTAATCTAGAGATTCATGACTAAATTAAATTCTTTGTAGATTGAGAACCTAGGATATTTATTATTATAGCCAATTAGGGAATAAAGAGTTTAGTAAGGAGACTTGTTATGTTCTTTGATAGAGGGTCTATATATACCTAATCAATGGCTATTGTAAAGGGTTGGAAAACCATTTTCCTTTATATTAGACTCATTTATTTAAACTTTATCATAGTTTGTCTCATTTTCATGCTTTTTCTAAACTACCTTGATATATTTGAGATCTATATCTATAGTTTACAAGTATGATGAATCCAAATTTGAGAGATTCATAATATATCTTTAGCACTTGGGTTGAAGCACAATAGTGTGTCCCAATCTTGGGCTAACCCTATTTTTTGCCTAAAATAATATTTATTGAAAAATGCATGGGGGTTTCAATCTAAGGGGGTTAGATTAAACCCCAAGCTAGACAGTTGGATCAAATCCTCTTAGATTGTGCCTAATGGTAAATATATTTGTCACTATGATGTTCATTGAGATCAACATGACTTGCCCAATAGGCAATGGAAAGTATTTGCAACAATTGGAGAAATTGTCATTGAGTGGGCGATTTTCCCCTATGATTGAGAGGGGAAGCTCCCTCATATAATGGGGGTACTTGGATTTTTTGTGTACTTTTAACTAGAAAGTACAATGGAAAAGAAAGGAAAATAAAATGAAAGGAGAAGAGTGGAGAAAATCTAGATAGATCAAACATAGACAACTATCTTAGATTATTCAACATGAATGAGGAAGGAAGGAAAGGGAAAGAGTATGTAGACTTGAATAGATTGCAAATTTGATTTCCACAAACAACATTAACAAAGAGGGGAGAGGGTATGTAAATTTATCAAATAAAATATAGAGTTTAACAAATCTGCACAATAATATGAATAAAATTGAATGAAACTTAAAAATTGCAAAGAAGGATCTCAAGAAATAATAGCAACATAATCTAACATAAGAAAAGATGATGCTTCAATAACAGATTGAAAATCAAAGTTTTGTCCAAAGTATTATTCCTCAAAAATTCATAAAAGCATTAAAGTCTTTTGTCTTTGTGTATATTCTTTTGTATATTTTACCCAAAGGTGGTAACTAGTAACAAGCTTTCGTGACCCCTTAAAATGAGAACTAGCTAGAATAAATAGATGGAGAGGATTATATTTTCCTACATAACTATTTCCCACCCCTCTTTTGGATTTTATAAAATATTTAAACCAAATTACAAAGCCCCAAAATGAGCATATATTTTATAGCTCATTATAATAAATGTGTTGTAAACATTAATAAAACTAATTTTATAATAAAATATTAAGCCTTTGTGTAAACATGATAGGTGTTTGATTGTCCAAGAATTATGTCAATCATTTGGTGTCCATTGACTATAGTTGATCATTCTTGAAGCATTTTGACAAATATTTCAAGGTCAAAATCTATACATAAATGCTCGTTTTTGAAGCAATTTATCTCTTCTTTTCAATTACAGTCATGGTCTAAAAGAACAAGGATATGTTTGATAACCTCCAAACATGAACTAGTGTATCCTCACTCACATATTTCTAACATATAATCCTTTAAAAAATTGCTCTTGCACTTAAATTTCTTTTGTTTGATGATAATATGTTTCTGAAGCTAATACAAAGGAACTTTTGAATGCATAATATTATTCTCCAAGTCATCATCTCCATTGGATTTATTCAAGAGACCCAATAGGTTTATTTCTTACATTTTGTATAGAAATATGTCTCTAGTAATATTTATTTTCTTCTACATGATCTTCTTCTTGAACTCATAAGCCCTATTCTTTCTTAAAGGTAATTTGATTCCATCCTCAATTCTATTATTCCAACCTCTCTATTATCATTCCTATTCCAATCAAACTCATGTATGCAATTTCTTCTCATCACATATTCAAGACACTCTTTCCTATCAGATCTGCTTTTGTTGTCCAGATTAGGCTACCACATTTACATACATTTCTACCAAGGAAATTGCAACCAAAATAAAAGATCAAAAATATCCTTTCTTATATGTTTTGATGGGTGCCCATCTCTTATTCTTGAAATGCCCATTTTGGCATAGGTAGGGAAGATGTTTTTGTCTATGCTTCCACATTTGCAAATATTTTAGGCCTAGGAGATGCAACTACAACATATAACAAAAATCCATTAGGGGGAAAGCCTTTGGAGGATGCTAATAAGGGTCATGCAGCTTGGATTTACATCTTCTAACTGCTTAGAATTTTCCAAAACCTTTTTGAGAATCAATTTTCTGTGTAACCTGCATTCATTATATTCTATGAGATGGCTTCTCTTTGGGGCATTTTTCCAATAGCTCTCATACCTATCTCTACTTCCAAATTGTACAAACCTACTAGCCAGGGCATTGCAACTACAACATCTAAAAAATAAGGTTCCTTCTATTAAGCTTTTACAACTATACATGTTTGTTTATGTAGCATCATAAATTGTGTGTGCTCACAATTTCATGCCGTGTTTGGCACTTGCTTTAGTGTCCATATGTTGTTATATGGAGCTTAATCAGACTCACAGGTTAAATTTTCCCTACTTTTATCAATGTGGTTTCCCCCCAAATTATTTAATGAGGTCAAGGGGCAGCGCCCCTTGTGGGATTTTGGGGGTAGTGCCCCTTTCGGGGTCTAGGGGCAACACCTTGGCATGCTCCCTGTCGTGATACAGGGTGGGGTCGAGGGGCAACGCCCCTGCGAGGGCTCGGGGGTTGCACCCCCAAAACCTCAAATGAATTTTATTATTTTATAAAGGCACCGAGAGTTATTTTTTCTATTGGCCGACATAAAAAAACCCTATTTTGTAACCGACATAAGTCTTGATAAAAATGGCTACGGGTCAGGGTTTCCGTTGATATTGTATTGTAGCATTTGCAGCGGTATTGAGTTGCAGGGATTGCTCATTGTAATTGGTTTGATTTACTGGATAATAATATTGGACTCTCTATTGGTGGATGTAGCCTGAGTTTGGGTGAACCATGTTAAAAATTGTCTCTTGTTGTTATTATTTCTATGTATTTTCATTCCTATGTTTAATCTTTATTTGCATTTAATTGATATCTTCTGCCATCTAACCCTAACAACATACCCTTAGTGTGTTTTAGGATCATTTCCAACCTTGGCCTTATTCTTGACCCACGAGATGTGCGTTTATGCTGCTTTGACCTTTTCTACTTATAATATCCAAAAACTATAAAAGTGCATTAATCCTGGTTCTATCCCAAGTTGATTAGACCTTTCCAGAATTGAGATTGCCAAGACTCTAGTGCTTATTGTGGAGGTTTGTGCCATGTGAAAATGTCTCAAAATCCTCTGTTAGTCTTGCAATCATTTTTGGAAGTTGTCTTTTTACTTACGTGATTTGTCAAGATTTTCTTGATGCTTATCCACATCCAAACTGTTCCTTTCCATGATTTGTCACCTTTACCTTCTCTATTTAAGCAAGTAGTTTTTTCATTGGAAAGGGTTGATTTCCTTTCATAGTAAAGCTCTATCAAAACTGAGAGCCACAATTGCTACAATTTGTTTTCTCAAAGATCAGTCACTCTTGCTAACTCCATTGCTACTCTCTTGTGTTCATTGTTTGATTGTAATCATTGCATGTCATTTCATTGAATAGATTAAATCATATTTATAATTTTACATATCTTGTCTAATCTTGCTTGTCACTGCTCAAATAATTCTAGATGTTCATAAAATTAGAGCACACACTTTTTATATCAATCTATATCTCTGGCTGTTGTTGAGGTGGAAACACTGAAAACAAGGTTTGACTGAGGAAAACTCCTATATAGCCCAACCCTTCTTCTGTGTCCATGCATTTGTAGGTTCCCTCAAGAAGCATAGAAGTGGGAGGAAAGACTATAAGACTAGAACAAGGGATGAGATCGCAAATCCGTATAGTACCTCTGCCATACAAACTATAGTGTGAAGCGTAGACATCCATGAGATGCGCTATCATCCTAAATAATGAGGTTGTCTGCCTAATGCTAGGTTCTTTATCATATTGTCTTTTTATTTATGTACTTCATTTCTCAAAATTCTATTTACTACTATTCATTTATGTTAATACATAAAGTGGTTCTATAGACATAGATTTTGTGTAAAATAATAGCTAACAGAACCCTAATTTAATGTTAGTGGAAAGCTCCCTTGATTGGTATGTGCAGTTGAGTAGTTTTTCCTACATTACAGTTTAAACATTGCCATTTTCACACAAGCATAAGAGAATAATGGTGAAGGCATTTGTGATTTATCCTATTCCATCATAGGCAAAGAAGACACTAGAAAAAACTCTCATAGGTCACATAGATGTTGGGAAACATTTTTGTGACTTAATCTTTATGCATGCCAATTGTATTTGCATGAAGGTTTCTAAAGTCTTATTAACAATCATATTTGTGTAAACACTATAACCATGGTGCACAAATCTACAACAATGTCATGTCATTTTGGAATGGGTAGGAAATACTTGTAGTGGCCCAGCTAAAATAGTTCATATGTTTTAAAACCCTTTTAACAAACTCCATTTAAAAGTATTTTAAAATCTTAGCATGAGATCAACCTAAGGAATTTATCAAATAATTTGAGGATGAGTGGAACTCTTAGGGTAATTTACAACTTTGGGGATGCATGCACATGAAGTGCAAGTCCATGCATTTTAATTAATATGCCTTATGTGGAATTTTAGGAGGTGAGAGCAACTTAAATTTTGTAAAATTTCTTAAGTGTGTGCATGAGTGATAAGATTTGGCACCTCTCTTCTTTACCTTTTATTGCCTTTTTAATATGTATACTTGTAAAACTACCATATGTGTGGGGAAATGATGCAAGAGTGCAAGTTGGCCTTTCAAGTTTAGCATGGTTTCATGTTGAGCCTGCCCTTCCATGTTTTACCTTTTAACAAATACACCTTGCAGGATTTCAAAAAGAAAGAGCACAACCACAACTTGCAAGTTTAATTGGCTTGCTTGCATGTCAAGTCCACCCTTCCAAAATTTATTGTTTATCATGGGACTTCAAGGTGTGGAAGCAAGTAAGCACTTAATAACTTTTACATGCTTTCACTCCAACTCTGCATTTCCACTTTTTGAATTTTATTAGCATATTTTTACTTTTAAAATGCATTTTTTTACATTGTTGGATGATAATGGAGTCTTGCACACAATATGAAAATTTTGTAATTTGATTTTTAAACACTAAAACTTCAATATTTTAGAATTAAACTAGTGTCTGATTAAAATCACAAACTTTGTAACTCCAAAACCATGAAAACACTAGTAGGAATCTCATCCGGAGGAATAGGAAGCATTCTAGATAACATGTGTTCAACCTCCAAGATCTTCCTTGAGTAGTTAAGCTTTTTCCAAAGGACTTGGCTCTGATACTAGAATTGATGAACACCCAGAATACTGAGAGGCGGGTGAATCAGTATTCTATAAAACCATTTAACATATTCAACTGCAGTGAAGTAAGTTATGCATGAAAACATAAAGGAATAAACCATAACACATGAACACCAGGATTTTTACATGGAAAACCCAAAAAGGGAAAAACCACGATGAATGTTAGCTCACAATAATTATAATATCAATACCGGATTACAAAAGGCTCATTGCAATAGGGCTCACTACCCAGAGGGTTAACCACCCAAAGGGTTCACTACCCAAGGACTCACTATCCAAGTGCACTCACTACCCACTAAGACAGAAAGAGAGAAAAGAAATGGCTCACTACCAAAGATGAACTATTATAATTGCATCTACACATGCATGAATCACAATTCCAATGAAGCACAAACAAAATTCTCTTTCACTATTCTGAAACATGGTTCTAGTCTCCTCTCCAATTATACAATCTACTCTTTTTATTTCTCAATTCTTATATTCAAACATTAGACAATCGCATCACCTCACACACCATGTCATATTGCTCGCACACCCTCAGATCAATCACATCAAAAACCAAATCTCCACTTATATATCTACTTCATCTTCAACACCAACTAGGTCATATCAAAAACATGCCTCGAACTTAACCACAAAATCTGTGCCAAGATTCAAACTAAAAGATAGGTCGAGGTAGACCTAAAATAGATCTCACTTAACTCAACACGGCATTTTTACCTTTCCTTTAGGACCTCTTAACTTATAACACCAAATAGGTTGGCCTGTTTAAGTGTAGCATGTAGAGTAGCATGAGTCACCCTCAAACTCCAATGCAAACTGAACCAAAACATAAAACATATTCTCCTAGGTCAGATTGACCTATAAAATCACCTTAGATAACAACGCAACCTTTGGACTGGACTACACCAATTAAACTTTATCAGGTCAGCTTCAGGGGCAGAGCAATTTAGATGTATGCTAACTATCAAATCACAAAGTCTCAACAGTCTAAACTCTAAATCACCTCAAACTTGGAACTAGTACACTTTAGACATCTAAAAATATATCCCCATATCCATAGATCAATATGCCTTCATGTAGTGAAATGTGGAGCACTAGAAGATAGTCAGTGTCACAGTCATTCATAGTCTATTCAAGTAGCAATCCTCAAACCATTTAAACTTACACTCTGGAGACCTTCAAACATTGAAACTTTGGATTTAAATACTTATAACATATGTCATCAAACCCTTAGAACTACAAGAAGAAATATGATATAGCGGTGAGATGAGAACCAAAACAAACAGGTAAACTGCACTACCTGAGACTGCAGACTGTTATGCCGAACTTCTACACTAAGTAGCCATCCTTTTAGAGCACATAGGAAGGTGAAATCTTGTAAATAGATGCATCTAATAGTCCTCTTCAACATATCAAAATTGCATACCTAACTCTTCAAACTTTGAGAAATGCAGACCAGAACATTGTACCTCTGTGCACTTGGAAGATAGTCTTACACAGCCAATTTTCACTAAGTTAATATTTTGGATTAGAACTTCCTTTATTGACATCTAATCCTTTCTATTCTAAACATTGTTTCCATTAATGACAACACTTCTTAACCTCTTATGATAACACTTTCCTTTGGTAACCAGTAGTGTCTCTAGCAAAGATATGTCCAACAATTCTAATTATTGTTTTATATTTTGATGATATTCTTATCATTGGAGACACTAAATCATTAATTCATGAGCTTAAAACTTAGTTATCTAGTAAGTTTGATATGATAACTTAGGAGATGCTAGATACATTCTCAAAATGGCAATATGCAAGGATAGAAGTAAAATAAAACTATGGCTAAACCAAAGCAAGTATCTTGAGACAATCTTGTAGAGGTTTGGAAGGCAAGATAGTAAATCAGCAAGTTCACCTCTACTTGTTGGCACAAAGCTGGGTATGGAATAATGTCCTAAATCTATGGAGGATTTGGAGTAAATGAGCAATATTCCTTAGCAAGTTATGTAGGAAGTCTCATGTATGCAATGATCTACGCGAGTCTACACATTGACCAAATAGTGGGATTTCTAAGTAAGTTCATCGTGCAACCAAGTAAAGAACATTGGATCATGTGAAAAGGGTGTTTAGGTACTTGAACGAAACTTTGGATAATTAATTAGATTCTCTTGGTACTAATGATATGGGTAGAGTTTTGAGTGTACAAGGATTTATTGATTTAGATTGTGATATAGATCTTGACAGCCATAGGTCTATAAGTAGATATGTGTTTATTTTGTTTGGGGGAGCAATGAGTTGGATGAGAAAGAGGTAGTAGATAGTTGCCTTGTCAACTACTAAAGTAAAATATATAGCTACAATACATTCTCATAAGGGAACAATGTGGTTGAAGGGGTTAAGTAATAGTATTGGTTGTAACTGTCAAATAGTGTTGAAATGTGATTCATAGAGTGTAATTTGTTTGGTTAAGAATCCTATTTATCACACAAGGATAAAACACATTGATGTGCAATATAATTTTATGAGGGAGATGGTTGAGAATAGGAATGTCTAAATGGAGAAAATTAATAATCAAGTAAAAAAAATGATACTTCTAGGTAAACACTATAGATTCTTTGACAATACCTAAGTACTACAAAGTTCACGTAGTATAGAGATGAGATGGGGTTATCTCATTCCTAAGCACAAGGTTAACTTCTTGGGTTGAAATACCACACTATCTCATATGATAAAAATCAAGTGGAAGAATAGTGGGACTTCAATGATATTCACTTACAAAGAGTCATTGTAGTAAGAGTTTATTTACAGTCTTCATTATAGTGAAATATAGTGAAATATGGTGGAATGCAATGATTTTTTAGGTATTGCAATATAGAAGACATAGTGATTTAAATATGATAATAATGTTGTGGGTCTTGCAATGCAACATATACATTGGTTCACATGAAGTGGTTCTATGATAGAAACCACAAGTCATCTAGATGAAGAACACACATCTGCATATGCGTTTAGTGTTTGTTGGAGCATGATCAATGATGCAAGAGAACTTGTAGCAGAATTGATGAACATGCAACATGATATGAGGGTTGGATAATGTCTTAGAAGATGACATTATTGATAACTGAGAGGGGGGGTGAATCAGTTACCCTAATTATTTCTGCTTTCTAAACTTTATTAATAATCAATGTAATATTAATTCAAATGAGCAAACATAACCATGAAATGGAAATACACATGACACAATATTTTTGACGTGGAAACCCTGTTAAGGGAGAAAACCACGGGGTTATTAACCCAAGATTGTATTCTCTGTTAGAAGAATGGAAATACAAAATGGCACTTGCCAATTAGGGCTCACTGCCCGAGCACACTGCTCACAAGAAGGCACACTGCCTACAAGAGACACACTATCTACAAAAAGAGTGTTATACAATACTTGAACTGATTGGTAGCATCCACATATGCTGGAGTTCAGTTCCAGTTAGGCTCAGTACACTGATCTGCTGCACTTCATCTTTCCTCTTCTCTTATGATGCTTTCCCTTTCACATACCGGACCTTCCTTACTGCTTCTGCTCTGCTCTACTGCTTTTATTCGCACATTAATAACAATCACAACATTTCTCTCAACTAAATCCATCGTGTATATATATCCACACAAGTGATTTCATCACCTTTCTAGTCGGCACCCGGAGGAGTCAATCTTTTCACAAGCTCTGATCTGTCGGCTGAATCCTTGCTTACCAAGTAATGCGGATCAAGCATATACTTGTAGAAGTCATCAATCATGTCAGCCAAACATAACTTATGCCTTAATAACCTTTTCCATCATCAGTAACACATCCAAAATAATGTCTGATGTTCTGCCAGTTAGTTCTTCCTCTGTCCCACTGTCACTTGGGAACTTGACACTCAAGAATTTATATCTCTTTATCCTTTCCACATCAGAGGCTCAAACCTTGGAATCTATCAGTCAAGATACTCCTCTTGACTTCCCCAAATCTGCACTTCACCAAGATACTTCCTCTGAGAGATTCGGACCTGTCTGTTAGACCTTACTGACTGCTCTGTTCTTGCTTACCGGACCTCAACACTTCTTCAATCTAACTTCCCGTGAGGACTTGTCATGCATTGCGAATGTGTGGGATAAACTTTGTTGCCATCAATGACAACATTCATGAATCCATATAGTGTCTCTTGCCAACAATCTCCCCCTTTGGCATTGATGGCAACACTTAGTGAAAAATGACTAAGTGTTTACACTATGCTCCCCCTTGGCTGATGCTCTATTTTTATATACATTTTCCGGAGCTCCCCCTTAGTTGGATTCCTCATTTTTCATTGCTCTTCACTCCCCCTTTGACATCAATGGCAAAGGGTAGGGTCCGCATATCAAACTTTCAAAAATTCAACTATACTTAGCCTAATAAGTATATACATATGGCATACTTACATATACTTAAGTATGTCTGCAAAAGTTGTCTTCAATTGAACAAATTCTATAGCCCAACTTTGCTTCATTCTGTCCAAAATTGATATATGACCGCTCAATAGGAATGCAAACGCATCTGCCCTTTTTAGGTCTGTTGGATCATTGGTCTAGGCTGTGTTTTGAGCTTCACTTATGGCCTCATGCATGGCCTTTAATTTAGGGATAATGATCCTTCTAAGTTCACCAATCCAGCTAATTATGTTCTTCCTTTCCTTCTCAAAATTCTTTATTGCATTTGTGATTGCAATAGTCTGACACTCTTGATTTACTATGGAGGATGAGAGAGGATCAAAATTTTGAGACAGACTTAATAGTTTATCCTCTTGTTCTTTTACTTTCTTCTCAATATATTTGGTCACTGTGGGCCAAGATAAGCAAAATTTGTACATATTTCTACCATCCTTAAGAGCATTTTCCAAGCTCTTTATCCCAATATCCATAACTTTCCTATCATTTATTATCAGACCCTGTACTTCGGAGAATCTCTTATCCAAAAACTCCTTCCAGACCTTTTCTTCAGCTAACCTCTCTAGAGAATCAAAATGTGTGCTAACACTGTTGACTAGAGTTTTGAGATTACCGGAAGTGGAGGCTATGGGATCCTTCTGAAATGATGGCATAATCTTTTCAAGCATTCCGGAAGCAGCTTCTATCAACTTACAGTCTTCCATGTGAGACTTCAGGAGTTTTTCTTTAACCTTTGCATTAGCAAATGAAGCAATCTTCATTGTTTGTACTGGAGAAAGAGAATCAAAATTAAATGGTCCTTGTAGAAGCTCCAGTTCATCAATCTCCATTGTCTCTTTGTTCAAGAATTCTTGGACAGTTTTTGCAGTGTCTCTTGCCGGAGACAGATGTTTCTTCTCTTCTGCATTCTTAGAGCTGTCTCTTGAAGCTTTCTTTCCTTCTACATTCTTACCACTAGCAATTGTGGTCTTCTCTGTTGAAATCTTCTCTCCTTTTGTAGCCTTGGTACTGTCAACCTCTTTTTCCTTCACCTCTGCTTCTTTCTCCTATATTCTTTCTTCTCCTTTAGATCTAGAGACTATAGGTGAAACCGGAGGAGAAATGTTAGTCTGTTCAGGGCCCACCTCTTCTGTCATTTTCTCAGTAGATTCTTCTGCAACACTAGTGGTCGAGGGGTCAGTACCCAAGTCCTCTATAATAGGAAGATTAAATCTTTTGAAGGCCTTTTGGAGGATCTCTTTTGTGTCCTTGGCTACCTTGTTAGTCTCACCAAGCATCAGTTGATTCATCCTTGCTTTGCTTTTGAATTCATCCTTACAATCTTTGAATACCATATTCATTGTCTTGGGGATGATTGAAGGATATAGCTGAATTGCTATCTGTTCCCAGATTTCTAGGTCTTTTGCTTGGGCATTGTTCTTTCTTGATTCTAGTTCCTTCTCCAAGCTTTTAGGGATTAGAGATATAATTTCAATAAATGCTTTGTTGTAGATATTTAGGTACCTAACTATGGCATCTTGCAATATTTTCTGATCTGCTTCACCATAATCATCATAGAACTCAACCATTGGTTGAAGTTTTCCATCCACTGTGACTGATTTGATTATGTCATCAATGTTAAGAGTGGGTTTTTCAACATATTCCTCTGTCTTTTCTTCTTCCTTCTGTCCGGTAGAGGGTTGGCCGGATGTTTTCTTCTTTTTCTTCATTTTCCTGATGTCTTCATCAGATTCAGTCTCCTCTTCATCCCTTTGACTGGCATAAGCTCTTGTAGCTTTTGTCTTTGTTCTTTTCTCTCCTTTGTTGGATGATTGTGCTTTCGGTTCTGATGTCCTTGAGCCTTTGGCAGTGGTAGGTGCATATCTCTTTGATGATCTGGTTCGGGTGGAAGGTTTTGCTAGAGCACTTTCCTCATTTTTCTTTTCTACCTTCTTCTTCTCTTCCTTAGCCCTTTCTGTCTTTTTCCTGTGGGCATCAAGTGCCTCCTTTGAGATGCCAAGGCCTTTGGCAACATTTTCTACTTCTTTTCTTACCTTCCTCTTGATCTCTGGTTCTTTGAGTTCCACATGAATTTTTACACTCAGCTCCTCAAAGGTTCCAAACCTTTCTACCTTTAGATCCTTTGGCTGCCTTAGCATGTGTTGAACATGCAGCTCCACAATTTGTTCGTCAACTTCATACCCCATGGGCATGATCCATATAGTTCTTGGTTCTACTGCTTCCATTAGGCACTGATCAGTCTCTAACATAAAACATATTGTGTCTTTGTATTTCTCAACAAGAGACTAGGGAATCCTTTCTCTTGCATGCATCATGTTTTGGAAATTCTTGAAGTATCCCCACAGGGCTATATTTTGTGCTTTGTCATTACCAAGTCCATGCAGATAATCTCTGATTTGGATAGCTACTGGTCTATCATTCTCCCATACCCAGCCACTAGATCCGAGAAGCTCATTCATAAAGTAGAAGAATAAGCACAATATTAATCCACCATACTTGAATGAATTATTTTTATCTTTCTTCATTTTCTACAGATTTTCCAAGAGTTGGTTCAAGAGAAGCTGACAAAGATCGTAGTCTACATCCTTTCTTAGCATTTCATAAGCGGTGTAGATGGCCGTTCCAGGTACTGAATTTTCCTTGCTAGAATGATATATTTTATATCCAATGATCATGGAGGCAAACTTGACATCCGGATCAGAGATGTCATCTACTGTCATTGCTCTTTTGTCAAACTTGGATCCGGTAGCCTCACTCACAGTTTGATTCTTCACAAATTTAAGAACAGGAATCCCATCGGATGAGTGTAATCCAGTAACTGCCCTGATGGCATCTTTTGTGATTTTGAATGGTGCATTTAACCACATGAAGTTGTCATGTATTCTGCTCAATATATACCTAACCCATTCATCCTCAGTAAAACAGGGGAAATGTATGTATTGTGCAAAGTGCTTATTCCGGAGGCCCTTGTATTGGGGTTTGAGCTCAAATGAATCATCTAACAGTTGTTTGTGATAGATATCTCTTAGTTTGAATTCCCCAAACTCTTCAACATTTGCGTGTATGTAAACCCTAATATCTTTGGTGTGTAAAACACCATGCGGAACACTAGAGAAGGCTCCTAGGGGATATACCTCCAAGGATTTGTATGGATGCTTCTTAAATATGGGGTGAGGTCTATCAGAAATCTTTACAATATTCAGAGTAGCCATCATCAAGGAATCTTACTGAGAGATATTAAGAACGAAGAATACCTTTTACGCTATTTAGGGCACACACGATGAAATCCAGATTGAGCTGTATCAAGAATCATCTTGATCTTTGGGAGAGGTAGTTGCAGAGCTCCTTTTCTTCTTTTCTTCGAATGTGAATGTACAAATGATGAGCGAATGAACTCTTTTATTTCTGAGAAGCCCTAATTTTCATTCTGCAATAAATGTGCAACCTAATTCATTCTGGTTTGCCTTGTTTGTCTTGTTTAGAGACAAAACCTTTCCAGATCATTGAGATAGATTTCAAAGTTATTCTAGGAGAGTAGTGATAATCTATCTTCCTTTCATTAGTCATTTGATCTATTTGCAGATCAAGACACCATAGTTTGAATCATACTAGACCAAACTTGTAAGGAATCTATTTTTACTGGAAGATTATTTTACCGGATCAATTCTGGTAGGATTAGATTCTTCAAATCTTCTTGCGAATCTCTCAAATCTTTACCATACCCCTTTTAGATGTTTCTTGTATGATCCCTTTTAATCCACAGCTCTCCTTGTGCCAGTTCCAGCACCAATTGACTAGCTGGGGGAACAAGGTTTTCTTTGTCTCCCCCTGAGCCAGAGCTCACTTTTTAATTTTTGGAAGGAATATCAGCACCAGACTCTAGTGCTTATCCATCCCCTACATTCTCTGTACTCTTCTTCACCCAAATCTTGTTCATCTCATTTTGAACTTCATTCACATTGACCTTTTGTTTCCCCTTATCTTGATTCTGATTATAATATACCGGACCTCTTTTATCCTAATTCTTGCTTCTATAGAATTTTGCTATATGACCAGATCTATTGCAAATTTGGCAAACAACATTTCTTTGCATATTTGATTGATATCCTCTTGATCTGTATTGATTAGCCATATGACTCATTCTATTGCATGAAAAGGATCTACCATTGAATGAATTGTTTATTTGCATATTTCTGCATTCATGAGATTTGTGACCGTACCTTTTGCAGTTGAAGCACTGTCCGGAGAAGGATGTACTAGTTTGATTCATTCTCCTTCTGCACTAATTAGCTTTATGACCAAAGTTATTGCAGTTGTGGCAGTATCCATTGAAGGATGGATATCTTTGAGCATTAGGCTGCCTTACTAGAGGTCTTCTAGGCCTGTTCCTTGGATTTTCTGATCCAAAATTCTTCTGACTAGATCCGGAGCTTTCTCCTTTCTCATAACCCAAACCACACTTGTCATCTATCCTCTTTTGACTTCCAAGAAGAACTTCAAGTTGAGCAGAACTTATCTTGAATTTCTCTTTATACTCATTTGTTGTTTGAAGATCTCTTTTGAGAGAGACAATTTGATCCTCAAGTTTTTCTTCATTATCTTTAGCATCTTCAAGATCAGATTCAAGATGTTTGATAATTCTATCCATCTTGTGGCAATCTTCTGATTTCTCTTTGAGAGATTGTCTTAGATTATCTTCAATTTTTCTTTTCTCTTCAACTTCTTGGGTAAACTTCATAACTCCTGATTCCATTTCATGTCTTACCATAATGATTTCTTTTGATAGCTTTTCACACAACTCAGTTTTCTCCTTCAGCTCTTCATTTGCATCATTTGCTTCACCTTATCTTGCCAATTATTGAAGCAGCTCCTTTCTCTTTTTCATAGAGAGACTTAATTTGTCTTTTAGTTCTCTCATGAAATCATCAGCCTATTTGAGTCTTTCCTTTAATTCATTGACTTCAGAGTTTGACTGTTCAAGATCATCAAGGGTAGTCTTGAGTTGCTCCTTAAACCATATGCATCCATTTGAATTCCCAGATCTTCCTCAAGCTGTTAGACTCTGTTAGGAGGAACTTGGCTCTGATACCAATTGTTGATAACTGAGAGGAGGGGTGAATCAGTTATCCTAATTATTTCTGCTTTCTAAACTTTATTAATAATCAATGTAATATTAATTCAAATGAGCAAACATAACCATGAAATGGAAATACACATGACACAATATTTTTGATGTGGAAACCCTGTTAAGGGAGAAAACCACGGGGTGATTAACCCAAGAGTGTATTCTCTATTAGAAGAATGGAAATACAAAATGGCACTTGCCAATTAGGGCTCACTGCCCGAGCACACTGCTCACGAGAAGGCACACTGCCTACAAGAGACACACTGTCTACAAAAAGAGTGTTATACAATACTTGAACTGATTGGTAGCATCCACATATGCTAGAGTTCAGTTCCGGTTAGGCTCAGTACACTGATCTGCTGCACTTCATCTTTCCTCTTCTCTTATGCTACTTTCCCTTTCACATACCGGACCTTCCTTACTGCTTCTGCTCTACTCTACTACTTTTATTCTCACATTAATAACAATCACAACATTTCTCTCAACTGAATCCATCATGTATATATATATCCGCACAAGTGATTTCATCACCTTTCTAGTCGGCACCCGGAGTAGTCAATCTTTTCACAAGCTCTGATCTGTCAGCTGAATCCTTGCTTACCAAGTAATGCAGATCAAGCATATACTTGTAAAAGTCATCAATCATGTCGGCCAAACATAACTTATGCCTTAAGAACCTTTTCCATCATCAGTAACACATCCAGAATAATGTCTGATGTTCTGCCAGTTAGTTCTTCCTCTGTCCACACTGTCACTTGGGAACTCGACACTCAAGCATTTATATCTCTTTATCCTTTCCACACCAGAGGCTCAAACCTTGGAATCTATCAATCAAGATACTCCTCTTGACTTCCCCAAATCTGCACTTCACCAAGATACTTCCTCTGAGAGATCCGGACCTGTCTATCAGACCTTACTGACTGCTCTGTTCTTGCTTACCGGACCTAACACTTCTTCAATCTGACTTCCAGTGAGGACTTGTTATGCATTGCAGATGTGTGGGATAACCTTTGTTGCCATCAATGACAACATTCATGAATCCATATAGTGTCTCTTGCCAACAGACACAAGGTATCACAAGCAATAAAAAATGAAGTTATATTTGTACGTGCTATTGTTTGAGCAAGAAGCTAGTAGTGGTGGCTATACTAAAAATATAATAATACAAAGAGTATAAAGTATATAATTATTTCTCATAATGTATAGCAGTGACAAAGTTTACAAGGTGATTATTCATGTGGAGGCATCATACTTGGAGATAAGTACAGTATGTTGACATCATGTATGATTAAAATATAGTTGCATGACTTGATATTCCATGAGTTGGTTTGCCCATGAATACATCTATATATAATATCAATTTATGTGAATTTTCTAAGATTACAAACTCCTTGTATAGACACTAAAGACATTTGTACATTGTTGGTGTGTAAACACTAGAGTGATTACAGAAGAAGGGTATGTTGTAGATTGAGACTCTAGAAAAGGTTTCCAAATACCTTATTGTATTGAATTGGTGTTGATTCTGAATAATATAATTGTGAACATATTTTGGTGGTGGGTTTTCTCCCACAAGGGCTTCCCATACAATAATATTTTTGTCTTGTGTAATCTTGTGGATGCATATTGTTCCATTTACTTTCATATGTGTTGATATATAGATTTGGTACATGTTGTTGACTATTAACTGAACACATAATCTTAAGTATTCTTTATTCTAGTCTATTGATCTTCTACAACAAGGGTTAGAATCCCCAACAATATTGCCATCTCTGATTAAATAATTTCCATCCTTAGATTTGCTACGATAAACTCAAAAATTCTTTGTCCAATGGTGATGAAGGAGGAGAGGAGAATAATAAATTTATACCCCTAAACTCATCAGTAGAAATATTTTCTTCTATTCTTAGAAAAGGGGAGTGAATAGCATCTTCTCCATAAATAAAGTTGTCATCCAATGCTTCAAGACACTAAGTCAAAATAAAGAAATCATTGGACTAAAAAAATTGTTGAACTTCATTTGACTATTCACTCTTCATTTGTTTCTCTTTTAACCATTCCAACTCAAATCTCTTTTGTATAGTCTCAACAAGATGCACTAAATGACTGTTGAATCTAGAGTTATCTATCCATTGACTACTTCCTACAATTTTGATGTATATTTTGAACATAGAGTAGCAATTTCTTCATCCTAAATAAATATTATAAAAATGTTTTGATTAGTAGAGAAAGTGAAGATAGAACTCTTGACCTATCATTGACCCATAAAATATCTATAATTCTTGATGTACCTTCTTCACAAATAATATTTTGAACCTCTTTATTACTATTGTCATCATGAATATGGTGTATTTCAATACCACCTTTAACCCTTTGTTCAACCATGTGTATATTTGATTTTTCATTTCTTTTTATAACCTTATAACTAGGACAACTATCAAGAGTGTGCATATGTTTCCCTTCTTTAATATGTGTGTCACTCAATAAATCAACATGAAGAGAAATAGAGTGTTGCAATGAAACCACTAGAGTTTACATAAAGGTATCTTCAAAACAAAAAAGATTCAAAAATAGGGTCATTTCTAACCTTTCTTTCTAGAGATGCACCTACATCATCCTCTTCAAGGAACTTGAATGTTATTAACTCAAGCTACTTGTCTATTGGAAGAACAATGCTCTCTAATATTTTTTCATATTTTTCATCTATCTAAGGATGTAGATACAAGAAATCAACTATAAATTAATCTTCAGCCCTTCTTTTCACATCATTCACTAAGTGTTCAACATTTTCAAAAGTGAAGAATTCCATTTTAGGAGGAGAAGAGAATGTAAGTGAAGAATCATTCTTACTTTTCTCTTTGAAGTTCATGCTATTAAAAGATTGTACAAAGGCCACAATTGTTGTAGTGGAACATGCTTTCATATTTTCAAATTGTGTGTAATGGTGATCATTGTTTGAATAAGAAGTTGGAGTGATATCTTCTTCATTATTGGAAGAAATTTTGAATTTTTCATTGCTATCGTCACAATGAAAAAGATATATTTTATCTTTTTGATGCAGGAGCATCATTTAATTTTTGTTATATGTTTGCATTAAATGTTGTATTAGGTGTTAAATTACATGTTAGGAGGTATCGAGTTAGGTTTGAATAAATAAGAAATCATAAATGTCAAATTTTGGTGTGTAACCCAGCCCCAAGCACCTAATCAAGGGTTTTAATGCATAGTTAGTGAACTATGGTTTGTAAGGGAATGGGGTAGGTAGTAAGGGATGTTATATCACTTTAAAAATATTGGAAAAAGTTAGTTTTATCATCTTTTGGGAAGATAAATTCAAGTTTTTGTTGCAAGTATGCTGGCAGGGCATGACCAGGGGTTTTAGACCTCCATTTTTGCAAAATAAATGAGATTTGAAGCATTGTTGTCTAATTTTCTTGTGTGTGGATAATTATTATATAGTTTTTCATCTTTATCTAGGTGAAATGGTTTAATTTAAATCATTAAATCATAGGATTTTTAGTCATTCCTTCAAAACAGGGTTGTACAAGTGCATTTTTTGGTACTTTTTGACTAATAAACTATGAAGTTTAGGCATTGTACAGAATTTAAGGACTCCAATTGGTACCTAGAGATGTCAAGGATCAATAAAGACCTAATTCACTTGGTTAGAGGTCTTGAAACTATAAATTAACTCATAATTCAATTTTTTACCTTCGCTGCCCTATCAAAACCCTACCTAGGGTTTAAGGAAGAATTTGAAGATTTGGGGGTTAAACACCTCCCTAAATGATGAAATTGGGTCTGTAGGTCTATCTCAACCTACTCCACTTTTTCAAGCATTTTTTTTTACCATTTTGGCATGTGTAAGGGTGTTATCTCTCAAAAACTCAATTTTGGAGACCTAGAGGGCTAATTAGTACTGGTAATTGTCCATTTTGAAGGGTTTACATTTAAAATTAGAGGTTGTCATTTTATGAGGAGTTGTATCTCCATAAATGGTATCTAAATTTTTTAGATTCCCAAGAATCTCCATAAAAATTATTGTCCCATCAGATTTGTCATAAAATAGGTCTGCTAGAAAGAGACAATTTGTCAAACAAGTCACTGCTCATTGTATGTTTGTTGAAAATTCCTTTCCCTCTGTATCAATTTTGTATTAGAGTAGGTTTGGTACCTAAAAGAGACAAGGACTTGATTGTGTGTTGGTAAGTTTCATTGAGAAGTCAAAATGTCACCTAGAAGAGGAATGAGAAGATGTGGAAGAGGAGGTGTCCAAATGAGGGATGCCATTCAAGAGGAGATAAGGAATCTAAGAATGAGTTTTGATGCCAGACTCACTAGAGTAAAACTAGAGAAGAGAAGTCATCATAGGGGATGTGATTGAAAAATAGGAAGAACCACAAGCACCTGAAGAAGAAGAAGAAGAGGTTGAAGAGCCCGAGGATGGAGGAATAGATAGATTGCTCAGGGTAATCATGGGACAAGGGTCCAAACCAAAGGTGTAGATCCCTATCTATTTGGGTAGTTTAGATGGAGAAACACTTATTTATGTTGATAACTGAGAGGGGGGGGGTGAATCAGTTATCCTAATTATTTCCCTTTCTGAACTTTCCTATTAATTAATGCAGCATTGAATCAAACACAAAAACATTACCATGAAATAAGAAACACATGACTCAGTAATTTTTGACGTGGAAACCCTGTTAAGGGAGAAAACCACGGGGTGATTAACCCAAAAAAAATTATTCTCTGTTAGAAGAATAGGAGATTACAAAAATGGCACTTGCCAATTAGGGCTCACTGCCCGAGCACACTGCTCACAAGAGGCCCACTGCCTACAAGAAGACACACTGTCTACAAAGTGATAAGAATCACAGTCTTGAACTGATTGGAAGCATCTGCATATGCTGGAGTTCAGTTCCGGTTAGGTTCAGTACACTGATCTGCTGCACTTCATCTTTCCTCTATTCTTTATTCTGCTATCTTTCACATACCGGATCCTTTTTGCTACCTCTGCTCTGTTCTAGACTTATTCGCATATATCTTCACACCATCACATCCTTCACAACTAAATCCATCCTCTATATATATCCGCACAAGTAATTTCATCACCTTTCTAGTCGGCATCCGGAACAGTCTAGTTTCTTACAAACTTTTGTTCTGTCGGCTGAATCCTTCCTCACCAAGCAATGCGGATCAAGCATATACTTGTAGATATCATTAATCATGTCGGCCAAACATGATTCATGCCTTCACAACCTCTATCATCAATAGTAACACATCCGGAAAGTAGTCTGATACTCTGTCAGTCAGTTCTTCCTCTGTTTTCACTGTCTCTCAGGAATCCGGTACTCAACTATTCATATCTTTCTCCTTGTCCATCACCGGAGGCTAAATCCTTGGAATATACCACTCAAGGTAGTCCTCTTGACTTCCCCAAATCCGCACTGTACCAAGACACTTCCTCTGAGAGATCCGGATCAATCTGTCGGACCTTGCCACATGCTCTGTTCTTGTTCACCGGACCACAACAATCTTTATTCTGACTTCCAGTAGAGACACATTATGACTTGCGGATATGTGGGATGACCTTTGTTGCCATCAATGACAACAACCATGAATCCATATAGTGTCTCTTGCCAACAATCTCCCCCTTTGGCATTGATGGCAACACTTAGTGAAAAATGACTAAGTGTTTTCACTATGCTCCCCCTTTGCCGATGCTCTGTCTTTATATACAATTTCCGGAACTCCCCCTTAGTTGGATTCCTTATTTTTCACTGCTCCTCACTCCCCCTTTGACATCAATGGCAAAGAGTAGGGTCCGCACACCAAAATTTTCAAAAATTTTCTATACATAGCCGCATATTTACATACTCACATATACTGAAGAATGTCTGCAAAGGATGTCTGCAATTGGATCATTTATGTAGCCCAACTTTGCTTCATTCTATCCAAAATTGAAATGTGACCACTCAACAAAAATGCAAAAGCTTCTGCCCGCTTGAGATCTGTCGGATCTTTTGTTTGGGCGGTGGTCTGAGCATCACTGATGGCCTCATGCATAGTTTCCAACTTAGGGATTATAATCCTTCTAAGTTCTCCCATCCGGTTAGTGATATTCTTCCTTTCCTTCTCAAGATTCTTTATTTCATTCAAGACTGCAATAATCTGACATTCTTGATTTATTATGGAGGAAGAGAGAGGATCAAAACTTTGAGATAAGCTTTGTAGCTTGTCCTGTTCCTCTTTTATTTTCTTATCAATTGCTGCTGTTGCCTTTGGCCAGGATATACAAAATTTGTAGATGTCACCGCCATCCTTAAGAGCATTCTCTAAGCTCTTTATTCCAATGCTCACAATCTTCCTATCTTTAGAGATTAATTCTAATACCTCTGAAAATCTTTTATCCAAAAATTCCTTCCGGACCTTTTCTTCAGCTGATTTTTCTAGAGAATCAAAATGTGTATCAACACTGCTGACTAAGGTTTTTAGATTACCGGAAGAGGAGGCTGTCAGATCTATCTGGATTGATGGCATAATCTTTACAAGTACTCCGGAAGCAGCCTCTATCAACTCACAGTCTTCCATATGAGACTTCAGGAGTTTTTCATTTGCCTTGGCATTTGCAAATGAAGCTATCTTCATTGTTTGTACCAGAGAGAGAGAGTCAAAGTCGAATGGGCCTTTTAGAAGCTCCGATTCATCAATCTCTAAAGTTTCTTTGCTCAAAAATTGTTGAACAGTTTGTGCAGTGTCTCTTGCCGGAGACAAATGTTTCTTTTCTTCTGCAGTCTTGGAACTGTCAACCTCTTTGTCTTTCACCACTGCTTCCTTCTCCTTTGATTGCTCTTCTTCTTTGGATCCAGAGACTGTAGGGGAAACCGGAGGAGAGATGCTTGTATGTTCAGGGCCCACTTCTTCTGGAGCAGAGGGTTCCAAGTCCTCAGCTGTTTCTGTACCTAAGTCCTCTACAACAGGAAGATTGAACCTTTTGAAGGCCTTCCGGAGGATCTCTTCTGTCTCTTGGGCCACTTTGTCAGTCTCACCAAGCATGAGTTGATTCATCCTGGCTTTACTTCTGAACTCATCTTTGCAGTCCTTGAAGATTATGTTCATTGTCTTGGGATCAATTTGAGGATATAGCTGAATAGCTATCTGCTCCCGGATCTCAAGATCTTTTGCATGAGCATTGTTCTTTCTTACTTCCAATTCCTTTTCTAGGCTTTTAGGAATAAGAGATATGATCTCAATGAAAGCCTTATTGTATATGTTCAGATATTTGACTGTGGCTTCCTGAAGAGTCTTTTGGTCAGCCTCACTGAAGTCATCATAAGATTCAGTCATTGGTTGAAGGTTTCCATCCACCGTGACCGACTTGATTACATTCTCTAGAGACAGAGTGGGCTTTTCAACAGATACCTCCGCCATTTCATCCTTGTCTTGGCCTGTGGAGGGTTTACCGGATCCTTTCTTCTTCTATTTCTTTATTTCTTTTACTCCCTCATCTGACTTTGTTTCCTCTTCATCCTTTTGGCTTCCATAAGCCCTTGTGGCTTTTGTCTTGGATCTCTTACCGGATGCCTGGACTTCCGGTTTTGAACTTTTGGTTGAGGGAGGTGCAGATCTTTTTGATGATCTGGTCCGGGTGGGAGCTTCAACCGGAGCACTTTCTTTACTTTTCTCTTCTTCCTCAGCCTTCCTCCTCTTTTCCTGGCTGGCATCAAGTGCCTCTTTTGAGATGCCTAGGCCTTGAGCAATGTGCTCTACTTCTTTTCTCACCTTTCTTTTAATCTCAGGTTCCCTGAGTTCTACATGTATTTTTACACTCAGCTCCTCAAAGGTTCCAAACCTTTCTGCCTTAGGATCTTTGAGCTGACTTAGCATGTGTTGAACATGCAGCTCCACTATCTGTTCATCCACTTCATACCCCATGGGCATGATCCAGACAGTCCTTGGCTCCACTGCCTCCATTAGGCACTGATCAGTGTCAACCATAAAGCACACTGAGTCTTTGTATTTTTCAACAAGAGACTGGGGAATTCTCTCTCTTGCTTGCATCATGCTCTGAAAGTTTTTGAAGTATCCCCATAGAGCTGTATTTCTCGCTTTTGCATCCCCAAGTCCATGCAAATAGTCTCTTATCTGGACTGCAACAGGTTTGTCATTCTTCCATACCCATCCACTTGATCCGGGTAGCTCATTCATGAAGTAGAAGAATAGACATACAATAAGAGTACCATACTTAAAGGAATTCTTCTTATCCTTCTTGATTTTCTGTATATTTTCCATTAATTGGCTTAGCAGTAGTTCGCAGAGATCATATTCTGCATTCTTTCTTAGCATTTCATAGGCAGTGTATACTGCAGTTCCGGATACAGAATTCTCCCTGCTGGAGTGATAGATCTTGTATCCTATTATCATGGATGCATATTTGATATCCGGATCCGAAATATCTTCAATGGTCATTGCCCTTTTATCAAATTTTGATCCGGTGGCCTCAGTTACAATGTTGTTCTTGACAGATTTGAGGATAGGTATCCCTCCGGAAGAGTATAGACCAGTTACTGCTCTAATTGCCTCTTTTGTGATCTTGCAGGGTCTATCCAGCCATAGAAAGTTGTCATGCATCCTTCTCAGTACATACCGGACCCATTCATCTTCTTTAAAGCAGGGGAAATGAATAAATTGCTCAAATTGTTTCTTCTAGATATCCTTATACTCTGGTTTAAGCTCAAAAGCATTGTCTATCAGTTGCTTGTGATAGAGGTCTCTTAATTTGAATTCCCCAAATTCCTCAATGCTTGCATGTATGTAAACCCTAATGTCTTCAGTATGTAAAACTCCGTGAGGAACACTAGAGAAGGCTCCTAGTGGATCTACCTCCAATGATTTGTAAGGATGTTTCTTGAATGTGGGGTGAGGTCTATCAGAGATCTTAACTATATTTGGAGTAGCCATTCTTCAAAGATTTGTAGTGAGATAATGAAAAATGGAGAATACCTTATGCGCCTTCGGTTTGCACGGAGTGGTTGGATTGATTTCTTTATGCAATAACTTCGGCAGGAGATCCTTGGTGTGCTTGATGAACCTTGTTGCAGAGCTCCACTTTTCGCTTCTTCTTGAGTGCAGAATGAGCAAATGACTTTTGAGAAATCCCTTAAATTGCTCCGCGAACCCTAATATCTGTCTGCAATAAATGCTTCACCTACATCATTCCGGTTTGCCTTGTCTGGATAGCTTGGAGTATCCCGGATTAGTCCTGATCTGTGGATATCATCCGGATCTTTCAATCATGAATAAATCGAAGTAACATATTACAAGAACATCCCAAACACTCTGTCCAATCCGCAAAACAAGATAGTGCACTTCCGGATCTCTCCGGACCTTTTTGTAATCCTTTATCATACCGGAGCATCTCCCTGAACAGGTCTTACTTGATCGATCACAGCTTCTTCATAACTCCATGCGGACCTCTGAAAACTTGACTGAAGCATCTCAAGACTCATATCTGCAAACCCTTTAATCCGCATCTTGTGCCACATTCGGCACCACTTGTTTGGCTGGGGGAACAGGATTTTCTTTGAGTCTCCCCCTGAGCCTGAGCTCACTTTTTAATTTCTGGAAGAAATATCAGCACCAGAGTCTAGTGCGGATCCAACCTCTACATTCTCTAAACTTTTCTTCACCCAAATCTTGCTCATCTGATTCCTAACTTCATCCGCATTCATCTTTTGTTTACCCTTGTCTTGATTCTGATTATACACCGGACCTCTTTTGTCCTGATACTTGTTTCTGCAGACTTTAGCATTATGACCGGACCTATTGCAGATTTGGCAAATAACATTTCTTTGCATATTTGACTGATACCCTCTTGATCTGCATTGATTAGCCATATGACCTACTCTATTGCATGTGAAGCATCTACCTTTGAATGATTTGTTTACTTGCATAATTCTGCATTCATGGGATTTGTGTCCATACCTTTTGCAGTTGAAGCACTGTCCGGAGAAGGATGAATTAATCTGATTCATTCTCATTCTGCACTGATTAGCTTTGTGACCAAAGTGGTTGCAGCTGTGGCAGTATCCATGGAAGGATGGATATCTTTGAGCATTTGGCTGTCTTACCGGAGGTCTTCTAGGCCTGCTCCTTGGATTTTCTGATCCAAGATTCTTCTGACCGGATCCGGAGCTTTCTCCTTTCTCATATCCCAAACCATACTTGTCATCTGTCCTCTTTTGACTTCCAAGAAGAACTTCAAGTTGAGCAGAACTTATCTTGAATTTCTCTTTATATTCATTTGCTGTTTGAAGGTCTCTTTTGAGAGAGGCAATTTGATCCTCAAGTTTTTCTTCATTATCTTTGGCATCTTCAAGATCAGATTCAAGATGTCTGATAATCCTGTCCATCTGGTGGCATTCTTCTGATTTTTCTTTAAGAGATTGTCTTAGATTGTCTTCAGCCTTTCTTTTTTCTTCAATCTCTTGAGTAAACTTTATAGTTCCTGATTCCATTTCATGTCTTAACATAATGACTTCTTTTGATAACTTTTCACATAACTTGGTTTGCTCAGTCAATTCTTCATTTGTATTGCTTTCTTCACTTTGTCTTGCCAACTGTTGGAGCAGCTCCTTTCTCTTTTTCATAGAGAGACTTAATTTGTCTTTTAATTCTCTCATGAATTCATCAGCTTGTTTGAGTCTTTCCTTTAATTCACTGACTTCAGAATTTGACTGTTCAAGATCCTCAAGAGCAGTCTTGAGTTGCTCCCTTAAACCATATGCATCCATTTGAACTCCCAGATCTTCCTCAAGCTGTTAGGCTCTATTAGGAGGAACTTGGCTCTGATACCAATTGTTGATAACTGAGAGGGGGGGGGGGTGAATCAGTTATCCTAATTATTTCCCTTTCTGAACTTTCCTATTAATTAATGCAGCATTGAATCAAACACAAAAACATTACCATGAAATAAGAAACACATGACTCAGTAATTTTTGACGTGGAAACCCTGTTAAGGGAGAAAACCACGGGGTGATTAACCCAAAAAAAATTATTCTCTGTTAGAAGAATAGGAGATTACAAAAATGGCACTTGCCAATTAGGGCTCACTGCCCGAGCACACTGCTCACAAGAGGCCCACTACCTACAAGAAGACACACTATCTACAAAGTGATAAGAATCACAGTCTTGAACTGATTGGAAGCATCTGCATATGCTGGAGTTCAGTTCTGGTTAGGTTCAGTACACTGATCTGCTGCACTTCATCTTTCCTCTATTCTTTATTCTGCTATCTTTCACATACCGGATCCTTTTTGCTACCTCTGCTCTGTTCTGGACTTATTCGCATATATCTTCACACCATCACATCCTTCACAACGAAATCCATCCTCTATATATATCCGCACAAGTAATTTCATCACCTTTCTAGTCGGCATCCGGAACAGTCTAGTTTCTTACAAACTTTTGTTCTGTCGGCTGAATCCTTCCTCACCAAGCAATACGGATCAAGCATATACTTGTAGATATCATTAATCATGTCGGCCAAACATGATTCATGCCTTCACAACCTCTATCATCAATAGTAACACATCCGGAAAGTAGTCTGATACTCTGTCAGTCAGTTCTTCCTCTGTTTTCACTGTCTCTCAGGAATCCGGTACTCAACTATTCATATCTTTCTCCTTGTCCATCACCGGAGGCTAAATCCTTGGAATATACCACTCAAGGTAGTCCTCTTGACTTCCCCAAATCCGCACTGTACCAAGACACTTCCTCTGAGAGATCCGGATCAATCTGTCGGACCTTGCCACATGCTCTGTTCTTGTTCACCGGACCACAACAATCTTTATTCTGACTTCCAGTAGAGACACATTATGACTTGCGGATATGTGGGATGACCTTTGTTGCCATCAATGACAACAACCATGAATCCATATAGTGTCTCTTGCCAACAATTTATGGGGTTACATAATTGGACAATTACTTTGACTATGAGAATGTTCCTAATGAAAACAAGGTGATGTTTTCTTGTACCAGACTAAAAGGTCATGCAGCTCTTTGGTGGCATTTCATAAAAGATGAGAGGAGGAAGAAAGGTAAGCATAAAATAAAATCTTGGGATAGGATGGTAGCAAAACTCAAGGCATAATTCCTTCCTAGTGACTGTGAGGCCCACCCTTGTGTGACAGGTTTAGTTTCATTACTAGATCTAATTTTATTGATACACCCAACCTAGGATAGGGTATTTGGTATGGTGAACATGTTTGATAGACAATATTGTATTGTTGTGGATATAATTATGAAGTAGTGGTGTATGATTCGAGTATGTGTAGGATATGTACACCTTATTTCATATTGATTAAATATCACTCAAGTGTGCTTGGAAATGATCCTTAGAGAATTGTTGAGAGGCTACCTTCGTTAGACTTCTTGATCCAACTTGAAAGACTTATTATCCTTGGATTTCTATGTTTGACAATGGATATTATTGGTGACTTTTGATCCCATCCATTAGACTTTTGATGGCATTATTTTTTGATTGGAGTAGATAGATGTGTTGTTATATTATTGATGATGTATCTATACACCCTTAGGTTATATTCTTCCTTTCGATGATAATGAATGTCTTGAATTACATGATGCAATTAAATTTAAAAAATGATCTATATTGAGTAAATGGATTAGCATATTGAATTACGATTTGCATGATTAGGACTATGTTGATTTGAAAGAGAATTGATTTGAAAATATATTAAATTATAGGTCATGTCTCATGGAATTGATCTAATTGAAATATATGTACTTGTGCGACTTCGTGTGTGTAATTTGAGTTTCTTTGGATATGTTATACATTGGACATATTGATGTGTGTGTGTGTAAATGTGTAGGTAAATTCCATGGCCAATGGAAATCAAAGGTCTCACAAGTAACCCTAGTTAATAATCTTCGTGATGTGGTGCAGGAGCACCTGGTTGAGTTCATGCCTCCATGAGGCAACTTTGGCTTTTTTATTTAAGTTTGATGTTTTATTCTTGTAATAAGGTCTTTAGACCATTTTGAACTTGTTTGAGTCTAGTTTAAGTCCTAGGAGTTCATTTTGGAATCATATTGCAAATATTGTAAAAGTTGTTATGTTGTAAAATGCAAAAAAAGTGCAAAAAATGGGAATATGAAGAGTCATAGGTGGATTACAAGGCAATTGAATGGTTGGAAAATAAAAAGGTCAGTTGGGAATGGTTGTACATAGTGAGAAAATGATTTGTAAAGTTGAAAAAGTGTGTGGAAAGTTGATTTTTGGTGAAAAAGACAATTAAAAATACCATGTTCTGCACTTTCTCTATGTTTTTTCATTGTTCCATCTAGTTGTACGACCTTGTACAACATTTTCACGACCCAAAATCAATTGTATGTGGTATAGCAGAGAATCTACTTTCATTTGGTCTTTGTTGCATCAAATTTCATCAGGTTTGAAGTATTTTAGAGTTGTTTTTTTTCTGAAAATAGTTAGAAATCCTAATTGTGAGGGTTTGATTGAAAGAAAATGACTTGTTGACCTATTCCACCCATAAAAAGGTCTGATAATTGGTGGAATGGTGTTTTGTGTTTGTGAAGTTTGTAGGAGCAGGGAATGAGGATTTGGGCAATTTGGTTGATGCCCTAGTTGATTAGACTCATGTTTATAGGCAAATATGATGCATAGGTGTTAGGATTTGATAAAACACTCTTGGGAATTGGTTTGTAGTGGTTGGAAAAGAGTGGGAAGACCTTATTTGACATGACTGAGCCATTGTCATGAAGATTTGAGACCTAGGTTTTGAAATCCCTATTGTGAGCCATTAAGCAAGCCTAATTTGGCCTTTGTCAAAACGGGACAGTCAAATTTAGGACCTTGTGTTACAAAACAACCCCATCTACATGTGAGATATGTTGTGTAAGAGGGAAAAGGGTGTCCATAACTATAATTATATTTTGGGTATGATCCTCGGTTTACAAATTATGTCAAAAAAAACCTCTTTTGTTGTCCTAATTAGCCTAATTTGTAGAAGAACAATCAATTTTTGGAAGGTTCCGTACAAAGCGACCCCACCACATTTCTTAGTATGTTATGTAAGGCCATAAGGGGTATCAGAAACAAGTCTTACTTTTTGGAAGTCAGACCTACAATAAAAGTTATATCAAAAAATGTCTCTTCAAAAGGCTACAAGGAAAAGGGGTTAGTTATGAAGGAATGCCCTATGGATAGAAGTCTAGGGTTTTGGTGAGTGTTTATTTGGTGTTGTTTTGATGTCCTTGTCCCTGCTCTGCATTAATTGCTATCAAAGATAGAAGACCCTAAGAGGGAGTTGTGAGAGAAAGTTTGTTGCAGGTATATCCTCCAATAGTGATGAAGTTGGGTAGAAGGTGTGCACATTTCTTCCATTGAGAGGAAGTGCGTAGAAGAGGTCTTGGAGAGTGCATCTTCTAGAATCCTATTGGGTAGAGGATAGTTGTATGTGTGAAGGTATTGGAATACCGAAAGAATGGATGTGTGGAAGAGAATAGTTTCTAGATACTTACAGAGTGAGGGTTTACCAAATAAGAAACAAGAGAGAAAAAGAGAGGAAAGAGAGAGAAGGAAGAACAATGAGAAGGAAAAACAAATAGATGTTGAAAAGAAATAAGAGAGTTAAGGTAGGCTTTGGATCTAATGAAATAAATCCAAGAAAAGATGCAACAGAGGATGGACTTGAGATACAACAATGCATTGAGAAGGCAGAACAAGCGGGTGGTTGGCACTTTCCAATAAGAAAGAGGCTCAAATGGCCTATCAAGAAGATTATTTTGAAGAGGAGAAGGCAAGAGGAGACAATATAACCTTTGTTGATGGAGGAAAATAATGAACAAATCAAGCAAGCTAATGTGATGATGGTTGGTAGGGAAGAGTTCATCAAAGTAGAAGAAGAAAAGCACATGGAGGTTGCAACCATTTCAGAACTTGAAGGTACCAAGACAACAAACCTAAAGAATTATCTAATTTTGGAGGGAAATGATATTGAGTTGGTGTCAAGATTTGATTTATTGCAGGTCAAGGATGAATTGACTCAAAGTTGGCTTCAAATGTATGTTGGTATGTTGATGGAAGGGATGTTTTCTTCGTTGTTTTCAGAGGAAGATAGTGGTCATTCAATTTATGTCACATCAGACATTAGTGAACTTGATAAAGCAGTAGACATAAGGGCAAAGTATCAGATGGGAGAGGTGAAAAATAGAGGTGAAGAGATTGCAGTTACACTACAAAGGAAAAAGAATAAGGAAGGAATAAACAAATTTTTTGGTGAGATTGCAAGGAAGGATAGACCTAAGTTCAAGATGAAGTAGGCTATGGAAGGAGAAGAAGGTGTTGTGGTAGAGTATGTAGTCCATCAGGGCAAAAAGGATCAGTTACAAGGTAGCAAGATAGATGGGAAACAAGTTTGCACTAACAAGATGAAACACCTTTGCCAAGTGTTCAAGAAACCTAAGGTGAAAATGAAGACAACATGGAATTCTTCCAAGGAAGAAAAAGTGTAGAGGCTAGAAGGCATTAAGCAGAAGAGTTCAAAGGTGGATCCTTGTCACTACCCTCAATTCAAGAGGAGCTTGAATTTTTCTTTCTCCGGGAGTATGGTGCAAGAGCACCTGGTTGAGTTCATGCCTCCATGAGGCAACTTTGGCTTTTTTATTTAAGTTTGAATTTTTTTTCTTGTAATAAAGTCTTTAGACCATTTTGAACTTGTTTGAGTCTAGTTTAAGTCCTAGGAGTTTATTTTGGAATCATATTAAAAATATTGTAAAAGTTGTTATGTTGTAAAATGCAAAAAAAGTACAAAAAATGGGGATATGAAGAGTCATCGGTGGATTAGAAGGCATTTGAATGGTTAGAAAATAAAAATTCAGTTGGGAATGGTTGTAAATAGTGAGAAAATGCTTTGTAAAGTTGAAGAAGTGTGTGGAAAGTTGATTTTTGGTGAAAAAGACAATAAAAAATAACATGTTCTACACTTTCTCTATGTTTTTTCGTTGTTCCAGCTAGTTGTACGGCCCTGTACGACATTTTCACGACCCAAAATCAATTGCATGTGTTAGAGAAGAGAATCTACTTTCATTTGGTCTTTGTTGCATTGAATTTCATCAGGTTTGAAGTATTTTAGAGCTATTTTTTTTCGAAAACTATCAGAAATCCTAGTTGTGAGGGTTTGATTGAAAGAAAATGAATTGTTGACCTATTCCACCCATAAAAAGGTTTGATAATTGGTGGAATGGGCATAGATAGGATGTGTTTTGTGTTTGTGAAGTTTGTAGGAGCAGGGAATGAGGATTTGGGCAATTTGGTTGATGCTCTAGTTGATTAAACTCGTGTTTTTAGGCAAATATGATGCATAGGTGTTAGGGTTTGATAAAAAAAACTCTTGAGAATTCATTTGTAGTGGTTGGAAATGAGTGTGTAGACCTTATTTGACATGACTAAGCCATTTCCATGAATATTTGAGACCTGGGTTTTGAAATCCCTGTTGTGAGCCATCAAGCAAGCCTAATTTGGCCTTTGTCAAAACAGGACAGTCAAATTTAGGACCTTGTGTTACAAAACAACCCCATCTGCATGTGATATATGTTGTTTAAGAGGGGAAAGCGTATCCATAACTGCAATTACATTTTGAGTATGAGCCCCGGTTTGGAAATTATGTCAAAAAACCCTCTTTTGTTGTCCTAATTGGCCTAATTTGCAGAAAAATAGTCAATTTTTGGAAGGTTTCGTACAAAGTGACCCCACCTAATTTATTAGTATGTTATGTAAGGCCATAAAGGGTATCTAAAACAAGTCTTACTTTTTGGAATTCAGGCCTACAATAAAAGTTATATCAAAAATGTCTCTGCAAAAGGCTATAAGGAAAAGGGGTTAGTTATGAAGGAATGCCCTATGGATAGAAGTCTAGGGTTTTGGTGAGTGTTTATTTGGTGTTGTTTTGATGTCCTTGTCCCTGCTCTACATCAATCGGTATCAGAGCTAGAAGACCCTAAGAGGGAGTTCTGAGAGAAAGTTTGTTGCATGTATATCCTCCAATAGTGATGAAGCTGGGTAGAAGGTGTGCAGATTTCTTCCATGGAGAGGAAGTGGGTAGAAGAGGTCTTGGAGAGTGCATCTTCTAGAATCCTATTGGGTAGAGGCTAGTTGTATGTGTGAAGGTATTGGAATACCAAAAGAATGGATGTGTGGAAGAGAATAGTTTCTAGATACTTATAGAGTGAGGGTTTACCAAATAAGAAACAAGAGAGGAAAGAGAGAGAGAAGGAAGAACAATGAGAAGGCAAAAGAAATAGATGTTGAACAAGAAATAAGAGAGTTAAGGCAGGCTTTGGAGCTAATGAAATAAATCCAAGAAAAGATGCAAGAGAGGATGGAGCTTGAGATACAACAGTGCATTGAGAAGGCAGAACAAGTAGGTGGTTGGCACTTTCCAATAAGAAAGAGGCTCAAATGACCTATCAAGCAGATTATTTTGAAGAGGAGAAGGCAAGAGGAGACAATAGAACCTTTGTTGATGGAGGAAAATAATGAACAAATCAAGCAAGCTAATGTGATGATGGTTGGTAGGGAAGAGTTCATCAAAGTAGAAGAAGAAAAGCACATGGAGGTTGCAGCCATTTTAGAACTTGAAGGTACCAAGACAGAAAACTTGAAGAATGATCTGATTTTGGAGGGAAATGACATTGAGTTGGTGTCAAGATTTGATTTATTGTAGATCAAGGATGAATTGACTCAAGGTTGGCTTCAAAGGTATGTTGGTATGGTGATGGAAGGGATGTTTTCTTCATTGTTTTTAGAGGAGGATAGTGGCCATTCATTTTTTATCACATTAGAAGTTAGTGAACTTGATAAATCAGCAACCATAGGGGTAGAGCATCAGATGGGAGAGGTGAAAAACAGAGGTGAAGAGATCACAGTTACACTACAAAGGAAAAAGAATAAGGAAGGAATATACAAATTTCTTGGTGATATTGCAAGGAGGCATAGACCTAAGTTCAAGATGAAGTAGGATATGGAAGGAGAACAAGGTGTTGTGGTAGAGTATGTAGTCCATCAGGGCAAAAAGGATCAGTTACAAGTAGCAAGATGAATGGGAAACAAGTTTGCATTGACAACATGAAACACCTTTGCCAAGTGTTCAAGAAACCCAAGGTGAAAATGAAGACAACATGGAATTGTTCCAAGGAAGACAAAGTGCAGAGGCTAGAAGGCATTAAGTAGAAGAGTTCAAAGGTGGATCATGATGCCTTCCTAGTCCCTAAGGTGGACTAAGGTTTTATGCTGTTTGAGATTGAATGTAATTGTGTTAATGATTTGTTTTATTTTATTTGAGTCTACTAAGGTTGAATTAGGGTGAGGTGGATGATGAGTATCATCCATGTGTCCATTTTCGTTCATGGGTTTTAGCAACTACTTAAACATTGATTTTTGAGATTTATTATATTTATTTCATCTGTTTTATGGCCCTAGGTCAAGTACCTATGGGTTAGGTACCATTTAGACCCCAAATCATGAGTTTTAACTCATATTTTACCACTCTATTTGACCATGGGAGTTAAGTGACGAATTAGGGTTATTGGATGAGGGATGGGTGACTTGTCACATCCCAATCCACTACCCTAGGTTCATGTATGGGCTTTTGAGGAATCTAAAAGGCCTCACATGTTTGTGTTGGCAACATATTTAAGAGACACTGCTGATAGAATGTTGTCATTGATGGCAACAAGGTTTGGTAAATGGGATTTCAGTCCGGAAGACTAACTAGCCAAAATAACTAAGTATGGATAGTACATAGAGTGATTGATAGCAATAGGAATGGTACGCCTCCGTAGTTGAAGATCAAGGTATGTGGTTTTGGTATGTTTTATACAACCCTTTGGTGATGTTATGTTCCAGTGTCCAAGTTCTGACTTACTCTGGAATTCATATGATGAATTGTCTAAGTCCGGATGAATAGAGTTAAGCCTAAAACAGTGTAAAGCACCTAAGTATTTTGGTCTGCATTCCTCCACTGTTGAGTATTTTGATTTGTAGTTCGAATGCAATATAGAAACATGTCATAAGCATCTAAATCCATATTTGGAGCACTTGAAGTTCACCAGATCATATTTGACAAGTTCTCCAGTATCAACTTCTAGTCTGACAGTATTAGTCTATGACAGAATAATAGTTCTGAGATCCGTATTTCTCTATGAAAGAATATAATGCTCTGTAGTTTTGAAGGTACACCAAGAGGTCCATAATGAATGTTGACTATGAATCTCATACTCTCATATGGTTTGCACAGGAAGTTATGGTTTAACAGTCAAGCTAGTTGCGTGTGCACTTAAGGGTTAAGCTGACAGTCATGATAGACTGATATGCGGTGAAGGTATATGATTGGAATCATTAATCTAAGTGGTTCTATAATAGGTCTAGACTCATATGAAGAGTCTTGCATGATTGATTGGGTCCGCATTGTTGTTTGAACATAATAACAGACAGACAAGGTATAACTTGAATGTACAAGCTTCATCTTTTGTATGCTGACCTAGATTGAGAAAATTCTTGATGTGGATATATATATTTGATAGATTTTGGCTTTGGAAGTATGAATGTGTGTGAACATAGTGTGAATTAAATAGGTGTGCGATCTAAGGTAGTTTTGTGATCAGATCAGTGCGAAGAAGAACATAATTTTGCAGAAGAGCAGAGCTTATGTGAAGAAGAGTAGAAAAAGTAGAGCATACATTATGAAGACATTTGAGTCCGTATACTGAGATATAAATGGAACTACACCTCAGCATTTTGTAGATGCACTTGTAGCAATTTTCTTTTGGCAGTGAGCCAATCCTTCTTCTATCTTCTCTTATTTTGGCAGTGAGCACTTCTTAAGATAGTGAGTCCTTGGGCAGTGAGCCCTAAGGCAGTGATCCTTCATGTAATTTGTTATTGTTATCATAATATATTGTGAGCTAACACTCACCGTGGTTTTTCCCTTTTTGGGTTTTCCACGTAAAAATCCTAGTGTTTATGTGTTATGTCTTTATGGTTGTTGTTCTTATGTTTGTTTTACTGTCAAGTTATTGAATGTGGTAAATGGATTAATAAATGTGTGAAAGAGAAGTTTTATAGAATACTGATTCAACCCCCCCCTCTTAGTATTCTTTGTGATCAACAATTGGTATTAGAGAAAGGTTCCTTGGAAGAAGTCTAACAGCTTGAGGAAGATCTAGGAAAGAATACTCATGGAAGCCAGAAGGTATCCTGCTCTAGGTAGTGTCACAATTGATCAAGAATTAAAAATAACTCTTGAAGATCTTGATAAGTATGAAGCAGAGATCTGGGATTTGAAGGAAAATGTCAAAGAAGCAAATGAATGCATCCTAAAGCTAAGAGATCAAGTTAATAGATCAAAGGATAAGAATAAAGAGCTAAGTGAATAGTTAATTGAAGCAAATGAAACTCTAAATAATTTATCAAGGTTGGTTGAAGAGAAAGAAAAAGTTTAGGAACACTTGAATCAAATGTTGAAAGATAAGTCTGAGGAATGTGAAAATTTGGGAAAAGATGTGTTACTTCTAAAATATGATCTGGAAGCAGCTAATAGCTATAAATAAAAATTCAAAATAAGCTTTGCAAATCTTGAGGAGTTGATTGAAAGTCAGAAGAGTTCATATGACAAGCAAGGCTTGGGATTTGAGAAAGGAGAAAGTTCTAAATTAGGTCAAGAAAACATTGAGATGAGAAAAAACAAAGGCAATTAGTTCTAGAATCACAGAAGAAGACCTAGAAGACCTTTGGTCAAGCAGCCAAATGCTCAAAGGTACCCATCTTTCAATGGCCATTGTTTTAACTGTAATAAATTTGGTCATAAGGCAACTCATTGTAGGAGTAAAATGAATCAGAATGTTCCATCATTCTCTTATCAATGTTTCAATTGCAAGAAAATTGGTCATAGATCAAATGAATGCAGAAGTCTGATAAGGAATGGTTTTAACAATGCAAGGAACACTCAATCCTTCAATGGAAAGTTCTTTGCATGCAATAGATTTGGGCATATGGCTAACCAATGCAAATCAAGAATGAATCCAATCAATAAAAGGAATCGAGGACAGAGGAATGTGGTATGCTACAATTGTAATAAGTTTGGACATGTTGCAAGATTCTGTAGATGCAAGAATGAGAAAAGAGACTATCCTACAAAGAAGAGGAAAATAGAGCAGAGAGAAGATAAAGGTAAGAACAAGATTGATCCAGTGGAAATCAAGAAAGAAATGAGCAAGGTCTAGATTAAGAAAGATATTAATGAGGTCAGGGATAGATCTGCACCAGCCTCTAGTGCAGATACTTCCTCTAAGAAGTAAATTGGGAGCTCTGGCTCATGGGAGCTGTATTAAAAATCCAAATCTGCTAGTTAGATAGTCAGTGTTGGGATCCGGCATGAAAACATGATGAAAATATTTATATGATAGATCTTTCAGAAGACATCCTAGTAGAAAAAGTTCAAATGCAGAGCATTGTGGAGCAATCCTAATTGATTGTATTCTACAGAAAATACTTTGACAACTTTTTGTGAATAAGAATTTATGATGACTTAGGTTTTCATAACAAGGGTTAAAAAGGAGCTCATTTGACATACAATTCACTTTGCATTCAAGCCATCAAGTGTTTAAGAGAAACTAAAGTTGAATTCTGAATGATCTCAACAATCTCTAGAGATTCAAAGTGACACAGAATGATTCAAGTAAAGAAAACCCTAGCTCGACAGAAAAAGTATTTCTAGTTGAAACCCTATTGTGAATTTGTTTAAATCTTTGCAAAAATGGTAGATGGCATTGAGAAGGTAGTCAAAGAAACTGAGGAAATCCATCTCCAAACCATATATGATAATGAAGAAACAAATGTTGGAGATGACACATCTATTTCGGATGTCAGCATGGACCAAGGGCTAGAGAAAAATGATGAAGAGATGAAAGAAAAGGAAGATCAAGACCCTACTACTGGTGACCTAAACACTGTTGAAAAGGACCAAACTGAAGCAAGTCCTCCTCCAGATCGACAAACTAATGATCAAGAGCACAAGGAGAAGATTGATGAGCATATCAAAGTTGATGATCAAGAAATTGATCAAGCTGAGATGAGCCCTACACTGGAGCAAAATATTCATCAATAAGAAAATATGGACATGGAACCTCCAGAACAAAATCAAGGAGAAGAAGTGTCTGAAGAAATGACAAGAGACACTACTGCTGCCCCAAGTGATTCTATCAGGGAATCTTTGGAGAGTCAACATGATTTGGATGAGTCTGGGCTCCTACAAGGACCAATCAATTTGGCCTCAATGTCTCCTTTGCAAAAATTTAAACTAGTGTCAATTGTTCAAGCAAAGGCACAGGAAGAGATGCTAAAGTCACACATGCAAGATAGAGAACTCATTGGTGAGGCATCCGGCATCCTAGAAAATTTGATGCCTTCATGCCAAAAAGACACATCACTGCCACCAATGGATCAGCTCAAAGACCTAATCAAATCTGTAAGTTCTCATTTTGAGTCATTTGAAAAGTCTGCAGAAATAAAAGTTAGAAAAGAATATAATGAGAAAAGGTTAGCTGAGTTAAAGACCATGATGGATAATGATAAAATTGTGCTAGACAATAGTATCAAAGGTATATAGAAGGCCATTAAGGAATCATATGATATATATAAATTTTACTTATCATGGCTGGATGTTACTAAGGAGTTAGAAGAAAAAATTAAGGATCTGGAATTCGAATTGTCAAATATCTCTAAGTCATATGTTCTAGTAGTTGAATCAATAAATAGTAAAGAGATATAAGTTATTAATATCCACAATGACTTAAGGAATCTGATGAAAAAGAAGGAAGAAGTTAAAAATAGGTTGTGCTAGCTAAGAGGGCTGATAAGTCCTAAAATAGATTCAATGACTAGTCTTGCAGAAGAAGCTTTGAAGGCAAAAACAATAATTGATACACCCTCAGATGTGCAGAAGGTAGAAAAAATAGTCTTTTTGATAAATAGTCACATTCAAATTTTGGAAAGTGCAAAGAATAGATGGGATGGAGAGTTAGCTCTGATAAAGACCATTTATAATGATATTCTACCTCCTACAACTAACTAATCAAGATAAAGATTGTACCTGTACATATGTGGAAGAGTATGATAGTTTTGGAGTTTTGACATAATTTTTCTACTTGTACATACACCTTTGCCATTGATGTCAAAGGGGGAGAAGAAGATCTAGTGAAAAATGGCCAAACATATCAAGGGAAGAAGAAAAATAGGGTGTATATAGTAAAGGGGAGCAGACAAGCATTTTTCACTAAGTGTTGCCATCAATGCCAAAGGTGGAGATTGTTGGCAACATAGTCAAGAGACACTGTTGATAGAATGTTGTCATTGATGGCAACAAGATTTGGTAAAGGGGATTCCAGTTTGGAAGACTAATTAGCCAGAATAACTAAGTATGGATAGTACACAAAGTGATTGACATCAATAGGAATGGTATGCCTTTGTAGTTGAAGATTAAGGTATATGGTTCTGGTATGTTGTAAACAACCCTTTGGTGATGTTATGTTCCAGTGTCCAAGTTCTGACTTCCTTTGGAAGTCATATGATGAATTGTCTAAGTTTGGATGAACAGAGTTAAGACTAAAACAATGTAAAGCACCTGAGTATTTTGGTCTGCATTCCTCTATTGTTGAGTATTTTTATTTGCAGTTCTAAGGATATATAGACACATGTCATAAGCATCTAAATCCAGATTTGTAGTGCTTGTAGTTCACTAGATCATATTTGACAAGTTCTCCAGTATCAACTTCTAGTTTGACAGTATTTCTCTGTGACAGAACAACAATTCTGAGATCCACATTTCTCTATGAAAGAATATTATGCTCAACAGTTATGAAGGTATGCCAAGAGGTCTATAATGAATGTTGGCTATGAATCTCATAGTCTCATATGGTTTGCACTCAAATTTATGGTATAACAATCAAGCTAGTTGCGTGTGTACTTAAGGGTTAAGCAGACAGTCATGATAGACTAATATGCGGTGAAGCTATATGATTGGAATAATTAATCTAAGTGGTTCTATAATAGGTCTAGACTCATATGAAGAGTCTTGCATGATTGATTGGGTCCACATTGTTGTTTGGACACAATAATAGGCCGACAAGGTATAACTTGAATGTACAAGCTTCATCTTTTGTATGCTGACCTATATTGAGAAAATTCTTGATTTGGATATATATATTTGATAGATTTCGGCTTTGGAAGTATGAATGTGTACAAACATAGTGTGAATTAAATAGGTGTGTGATCTAAGGCAATTTTGTGATCAGATCAGTGCAGAGAAGAATAGAATTTTGCAGAAGAGCAAAGCTTATGTGAAGCAGAGTAGAAAAAGTAGAGAAAACATTATGAAGACATTTGAGTCTATATATTGAGATATAAATGGAACTACACCTCAGTATTCTATAGATGCACTTGTAGTAGTTTTCTTCTGGCAATGAGCCAATCCTTCGTCTATCTTCTCTTCTCTTATTTTGGCAATGAGCCTATTGTTGTGAGCACTTCTTAGGATAGTGAGTCCTTGGGCAGTGATCCCAGTTAGCCTTCATGTAATTCAGTATTGTTATCATAATATATTGTGAGCTAACACTCACCCTAGTTTTTCCCTTTTTAGGTTTTCCACATAAAAATCCTGGTGTTTATGTGTTATGTCTTTATGGTTGTTGTTCTTATGTTTGTTTTACTTTCAAGTTTTTGAATGAGTTAAAGGGATTAATAAATGTGTGAAAGAGAAGTTTTACAGAATACTGATTCACCCCCCCATCCTCTCAGTATTCTTTGTGATCACACATTGTAAGAGCCTTTGGGAAGAGAACCCCAAGTACTCCCCTTTCCCCAATGTGTCACACATGTGTGAGGATATTTGTAGGGAGGTGTGCTCTTGAGGAGGAATGAGAGGATGACAAGTGTCACCTTCCTACTCCTCAATTTCTCACACATGTGTGAGCACATGTGGGGAGATGTGCTTGAGAGAGTGAATGAGAAGGTGACAAGTGTCACCTCCTCATTCATTGGGATGTTTTTTGAGATCTATTTATCTCCCTTTTGTTGAGGTGATAAAGGCTCTTCTTTTTGTTTTTATTTGATTTGTCTTTGGATGGATTTGAGCTTGGAGAGAAGGTTTGACAAAGGATATCTTGGAGTGAGCTCTTGTGAGGCTAATTCAACCATCTTCAACATTTGAAGCTTGAGAGGTAGGATCTCAAGACTTCAAGGCTCTTTGATGGTTTGTATTGCTTATTTTCATATATGTTTAAGTATGGACATATTGTGTTATTATTTTTTTTGTATTTGGGTATGGCTTGTTTGGCATAAGCTCTCCATGTGTGGGAGTTTTCCTTATATGGGGTTTGAGAGAGGAGTGAACCTCCTCAGGGAAAGGCCACTCCTTTTTAGGAGTTGGAAGGCATTAGCCTTGTTCTTGGTGGTTTTGGTGTAAGTTTTGGGTAGGCAAGAGTGCCTTGTTACTTTGATATTTTGATTATCATTTGGTAGGAAAGAGTGCCTTGTATACATTTCAGTTATAAGTGGTTTGAAATAGCAAGAGGCTATGTAGTTCTTGAGTTGTGATATTGGGTATTATCATTTTATCATTGTGGTTTCCCCTTGAGTGAGGAATGTCCACTCTCTCCCCCTTTTTGAATCCAAGGAATGGATTTAGTTTGTTAAGTCTCCATGGGATGGGAGTTGGAGTGCTTGATGTGTGTTCTATGTTTCCCCTTTGTGTAGAGTTTGAACCTGGTTTACTTGTAGGCCTCCTAGCTCGAGGGTGGCTTGCAAGTAAGCCTAAGGTTGGGAGGTAAGCCCTCCTTTGGTCTTGGAAGTGTTTATCATTTTTATAGGATTGATGGCAAATGAAAGGAAAATAGGAGAATAGTCTCCTTGTGAAATTTGTTGTTTTGGGATAAGTTTGAATGTGTTGTAAAGGCTATGTACAAAGCCTAAGCTATTGAGCTTTGTAAATGGGATGGGAAGTGTTAATGGGATGGTTCAAACCTCCCTTCTATGTGTTTCATTGTATGTGTATTTACCCTTGTATAAGTTGTATTACTCAAAGAAATAAATATATGAAAGTATGGGATTCTTCTTTATTCCCTATTGTCATTATTGAGTCACATTATGTAAGAACATGAAAGCAAGCGTTAGTCCTAGTATTCATGAAAAGAAATATACTTGTAAATTACTTAGCCCTTCCTCTCTTCATTACTTTTCATTGAGAAAGAAAAATATATATATTAATATGTTGATGTGAGAAAATAAAAGAAAAGAAAATATGCTTCTTTAAGTGCTTATAAAAATATTCCTTCCTTTTTGTTTCATATATATATATATATATATATATATATATATATATATCCTTTCTTTTCTGTATAAGAATAGAGGCAAATAAATCAAAACAAAATGCTAACCCCATTTTTTTTTTAAATAAAATAATACACACATTTTTTTTTTGTTTAAAACAAAACATTAGTACAATCATTGAACATTTAAGGAAGTGAGAGTATTCTTTATATATATATATATAGATATATTTCAAGAAAGGAATACTCTCACTTCCTTAAATGTTCAATGATTGTACTAATGTTTTGTTTTAAACAAAAAAAAATGTGTGTGTATTATTTTATTTAAAAAAAAAATGGGGTTAGCATTTTGTTTTGATTTATTTGCCTCTATTCTTATACAGAAAAGAAAGGAAATATATATATATATATATATATATATATATATATTAGGGTTTCAAAAAATAAAATAAAAATTTATTTGCAAGCTTTGAAATATATATATTTTTTAAGTTTAGTAGAAAAAAATATTAAAAAATTTGTAGTTGGGCATCCCCGCCCCCACGCCTTGCAGGGGGCAGCGAGAGGGAGGGCTATGGGGATGAAACCTCATGGCCACATCATTTGTGGGCATTGTGTCCATGGGGGCTCCTCCCACAAAGTCTAGGAACGGCCTGTGCAGGACATGACCATCCCAAAAGGGGGCCACGACCTGCACAGGTCATCAAGCCCCTGCCACCTTAAAGCCCTGCATGTTTACATATTCGGCTCTTGTTAATTTTATTTATTTATTTTAAATCTGCATTGTGTATCTAATGAAATAAACATCGAACCTATTCAAATTTGTGATATTTATTATATCTTTTATATATATACACACACCACTATGTATATACATAGTTCTATGTATATACACAATAAGGTGTATTTTCTTTGTTGTATATTTTGTTTTATTTATTTATATATATAAATATAATATCTCACTTACATGTTGGATATATTCAAAAATGTGTGTGTGTGTGTGTGTGTATGTATGTATATATATATATAGATATACATATATACATATATATATACACCTATGTATATATATAGAGAGATTTATATATATACATATATACATAGGTGTGTGTATATATATATACACTAAAAGAAGAAATTGTATGCTTTGGATAAATCTATTTAATTTAGTTTCCAATAAACCATTTGAGAACACTATAGATAATATATGATAAAACAATAAAATTGTTAGTAAAACTATTTAAGGAAAGAAGAAAAAAATTCATAGAAACCTATTTTAAAAAAAACTATGAGAAAAACATATTAAACAAAAAAAATAGGGGAAATAATCATTCCTAGGGAAAGAGATTTCCTTCCATGGCCTCCTTCAAAACCAAACCTACAAAACCAAAACACACATTTGTGAGAAGAAACAAGGAAATGATTTTCTTTTATAAACTTAAGCTAGGGTTGAGAGGGTTTCCCTAATGTTTAGGGACCCTAAACCCGTTTTCCAACTATTGAACTCACTTAGGGAAATATTTAGCAATTTTGTAAGGTTCTATAGTAGGAAATTTAATTTACTGAGATATTTACCTAATTTGACCCTATAGAGGAAAATTGTAAGGTTTAATGCCAAATTTTCTAGAGACTATTTAATTAAATTTGAGGTTTTATTTTAAAAGCAAAGTATGAATGTTTATTTAATGTTGGATTAGATTCTTATCATATTTATTTTAGGTGCTTTAATCAACGTTCTAGGACCATTTTGAAGGTCATTTATTAAATAAATTATGTTAGGCTTTTGCCTTTACATTAAGTTGTTTCATATTAATTGGATTATAGTTGTATATAGTAACCAAGTGGATGTTAGATTAAATTTAATATTTCTACTTTCGCATTATAATTCATTTAGATTATTTTAGCTAGGTTTGGATTTCGACCTTAGGGTGAGACCACCTAACCTCTTGGTCTAGAAACCCTAGGGACTGTCCCTTGAAAGAGTATTTCCCTCATGGAGACGCATGTCGTGATGTCTATGTAAACACTTAAAAATGTCCCGAGCCTGTGAACGCCAATTCGACACCTGATTCATCCCATTCTACTATTAATTAAATAATTTTTAATTATTTAATTAATTCACTTTTCTCTTATGCTTTTAATTAAATAAATTTTATTTATTTAATTACTCAACAATTTTCTTCTGATTTATAATTAAATAAATAATTATTTATTTAATTATTCACTATCCCAATATCCACTTTACCCTATTAATTTAAATAAATACATATTTATTTAAATTATAGGACTTGCCCTAATTAAATAGGTTCTACCTATTTAATTAAATCACATTACATAATCCCCTTTCACAAATAAATTAAATAAATGAACACAATATATTTAATTTAAAAATCATGTTACACCTCACCATTTCTTCAAATAAAAAATTATCCTTTGTCCTCTAGTGACTAGGAACCCTAATCAATCTACACCCTTCATCATATCAAAAGTCAAACTCTCAATCTCAGCCCTCCATTCAAATTCTCTCTTCTATAAAAGCACTCTATCACCCTCATTTCTCACTACACACTTGCATAATTTGAGCATCCTCTCTTTGATTTTTCCATAGCCATACTCTTGAGCTTCTCATTGTGTTTGCATGTCTACAAATCTGAGAGCAAATTACTGCAAAATTTGGGAGAAACAATGGAGAATTCACACTAGTAGTCTAGGGTTTCATGTTTTATGCTTGCATTTGTTTGATCTTAGGTTATTTAGTACTACATTGGGTTGTTAGGGCTTGCATTGTACTGTTTGTAGGTTTTAGAATATCTTCCTTGACATCATTTGGTGAACTTGATGTGACTCATTCGTACATTCCACAAATTTCGTGATGTAGGGTTTGCAGGAATAGTGTGATGCATGTGCAGGTCCGTGCAGTGCTTCCACTTCTTCATGAGATGCATGAGATGTAAGGAGTGACGCATCCTCTGGAGTTTGCAATGCATCAGAAGGGTTATGTGATGCATGCGACTGTGTTTAGGGCAAAATATCATCATTTCATTTTATTAGCCTAACCCATTTGGTCTTGCAGGGTTTCAATCATATGGCCTGATGCTTTATTTGTTTTGCTAACCCTCTATTCTAATGTTTATCTCATTAGGGTTTCTTTAGAAGCATTGGGGTTTATTATTTCAAAGGTTTATCTAGGGTTTACATAAACATGTTTAATCATTTGAATGTGCCCTATGAATGTCTAAAAGTTTCTCATCTTTCTAGCATTAGGAAAGCAATTCTACAATCCTAGGATTTTCATTTTACCACTAGGGTACCTTTTTTCATCTGCTATTAGGGTTTTTCTATTGCTTTTTTGACTTGCAGGCACAGAGTGATGCTTCTGCTGCTTCATGCGATGCAGTCGCCATTCCTTGTGATGCAGTTACCATTTAGTGTGACACCCTCAAAGCTTTCTACAATGCATCTGCATAATAGTAAACCACATCAGCTTCTCTATGCGACATAGTCACAATTCCTTGTAATGCATCAGACTGGTAAAAACAAAAATTTTTAGGGTTGCTTCCATATTTGATATTTTAGTTTTGCATAGTAGGGTTAGGGGTTTTTTTCTATTACTGATCTTTGGTCTGCAGCTGTGTGGCATCCATTGGAGGAGAACCTTTGCTAAAATCACTAACTTACTTGTTTCAAGGTTTTCTTTCATTTTCATGTGTGTGTGGTTAGGTTAGGAACACTTTGATTTGGGTTTTGAAAAACTACAATTTGTTTGCAACCACACTCATTTGGCTTAAAAAGAACCACACTCATTTGGGCTAAAAAGAACCACAACTTGCATTTCACATTCATTGGTTAAAAAGAACAACAACTTGCATACTTTCACACATTGGGTTAAAAAGAACAACAATCTATATATTTCACTCATTTGGCTTAAAAAGAACTTGCATTTCACATTCATTGGGCTAAAATGAATGACAAAGTGCATCATTGTTTTCTTTGCTTGGTGATTTTGTTTATGTTGTGAAGAAGTGTATGCTCTTCCTTCGCGCTTTAAGCGATCTTGGGAATCAAAATCTCTTTCCAATATTTGCATAAATCACACCACACATTTAAATTCTAAGGGTCAATAAACTTTGTCTAGTGTGGCCAAGTCCAAATGTGTATGCTCTCTCCTCGTATTAGTGTATGAACTTAGAGATCAAAAGAATTTTCACTTGCGCCACATTTTTTACCCTTTTAGAGAGGCTTGTCTTGGTGGGAAAAGAGGTACTCACCCCAATGGAACAACCTCAAGTAGTACTTTCGTTCAGTTTTCTATATAAAAAAGGATAAGGCGAAAGCCAAGTCTCAACCAGTATTAGCACTTGCCATAGAGTTCTAGTTTGAAAGGAGGCATACCTTGTGTATATGAGACTCCTAGTAGGACTAGTTAAAGCTTTAAGTAGCTTGATGGACGCTCATAATGTGCCAGTCCCCCGAACAATTAATAAACACCTTTAGATTAGAGGCCACCCCTTTGACCTTGTGGTGGTTTGTGAAAGGCAAGAGGACACATAATCCTCTCTAGATTCTCACCATATGGCTCCCTAGATATGAGATGGGAATCCTCAACTTAGCATCAGCTATATGTATCTTTCCAAGGAAAGGGTTATTGCATCATCATTCCAGTGCAGGAGGCCCCTATCCATCCTCTCTCACAAAGACAATATAATGGACACACTGATAAATCAGTGTGTTTGCATTTGAGTCAAAGATTCCAAGTTGTGGGCTTGATCAAACTGCCATCAACCTTTGACTTTAGGGATAGGAATTGTTTTATGTGTGTGAATTATTCTTGAATTGTGATAAGACCCATTGAAATTTGGGGTTGAAACGCCCCCGAACATACACACTACACTACCCAAGTCAAGAGTCACAGCCAAACTACATGCTAAGTGTATTTTATGTGTGAAGTGTTTTTGTATTTTCAACAAAACTGCCAAACAAAACATAGAAAATTGATTTTTAGGCTCCCTTAGACAATGAAATGCATTTGGAGCTTTCTAAAATGCATATGCAGAATTGTGACACAGCTGCATATTTTTGTGATGCAGTCACCATTTTGTGTGACACGGTCGTAGTCCTATGTGATGCATCTACCTATAGTAAAAACTATTTAGGAGATCCTTTGAAATTTGCTCTCCTAATCAAATCTAACTACAACTGTGTCAAAAACATTTCAGACCTGCTAGTTTTATACATCTATTTGCTTCATCCCTTTAGGATAAATTTTCACCCCTTTAGATTTAGTTGTCCAAATTCATCTCTTTTGGATCAATTTACGTACTCACCTCATCCTTTTAGGATTAGATTGCATACTCAACTTCATCAAATTACATTTTCAACATTGTCCAAACCATTTAGCCCATCATTAGAACATTAGAATCCAACCCTTAGAGAGGTTCCTAAAAACATTAGTCTTCCTAAAGTTGAAACATAAGGAGAAACTATCGAAGCTTGACTACATCATAAGTACAAAATTGGACCAAGAGACCTTGATATCTCTTCTAAATCAATCACCATTTGGGTTTATTACTCACAAGTCTAGTATAAGTCCGTCCATTCAAAGTGAAGCCTCAACCCACGAGCTCACTTCAATCAATCATTATTTTCACTACATCAACACTTTAAGGTCTTGACAAATCCAACTTGTGCTTTGAAAGGGTCATTAGTATATAATAGTATCCTCTTGGAGTTAAACTTTTTGACTAATAATCATTCACCTCTACCATAGTCTTAGTCTCATTTCCTTAGTTGCATTGACATATCATCCACCCATTTAGTCATTTGCATAAGTACAACCTTAGTACCATTTCCATTATCTTCCAAGAAAATACCAAAAATATCCTTACATTTTCATCCTTAGTGTCACTAGGCATACTTATATTCCAAAAAGACCAAAAACATTGCATAGTGCATTCTCACCTTCCATTACCATCCCTATCTTATCCAAAAATACCAAAAACATAGCATAGAAACATTGCATTTTCATCCTTAGGATAAACTCATTTTCCCACAAACTAGTAGGTCTTATATTATCGAGACACGATTGCAAAAGAAAAGAAAGGGAGAAACCTTAGAACATATCAGAAACACCATGAGATTTGGAACCTCATCCAGCATGGGTAATCTGTAGTGCCTCCATAGTCCTGGCCCGTTCGAGGTGACATCGAGGTACAAGTTTCAGTTTATATGATGTTGAGTTTCTAACATTTTATTTATGTGGTGATCTGATGATTAGAGCTATTGTGATTTGATTATGGGGTACTAACCGATTTGCTATGTTTACATTGTATATTGAGAATTGGGTGTACACGTGGATTCTAGAAGGGTTTTCTATCTCTAAGTGGATGTATTTACATGAGTCACTAATAGTTTCTTATATGAATTCTCATCAAATCAATTCTCATTATTAATAATAGAGGATGCATTTCTGCATATACAAAAGTACATTTATAAAAGAAGGGAACACATGCACAAAATGAATCTTGAAAATATATGGATACTTGAATTAATCATAATTTATAACAAGATTTGTTAATTTGATAAATAGTTAATATTCTTATACAATATTTAAGTAACAATATATGTTGATTTATACAATTGGGTCAATTCATGTGGAACACCTCCATATTAATTGGCATACTACAATTCCACCACCTTGAATAATTTGCACATAATATTCAATTGCTTCAACACATTAAAGAATCAAGAATTGGAATCATCATCTTTACTTAAAGCATGTAATCATGTTCTTACTTTTTGGCTATTGGTATTGAATGAAACCTACCAAATTAACTTTTCACCATTGTATTTTACCCACCTTGCCATACAATCAATTTTACTATAGTTTAATAATTTTATATTTAGGAAATTAGATTATGAGGAAAATTGAACATGCAATTAGTATTCATATATAAATATAATGATAATGTTGATACTATTTACACAAAAACCAAAAAAACAAACAAAAAAAAAACTATGTTGACAAGCTAATGGATTAAATTAATATTTGTAAGAAAAGTGTTTGGTCTTGCCCATGTTTGATGGTGCTATGAGAGGTAATCTAGGTCTTATAAAAGCAAGAGTAATTGTTGAGATCAAATAGTGGTTGCTTTGTTAAAGTCGGTTCCTTGTATTTTGTGTCAAATGTAATTGTGCTCCTTGGAGGTATCAAGTTGGTGAAATATATAAATTGTAAAACATTGGAGGTTGAAGGAAGTCCATTATTGTCATCTACAATTGCGGAGAGAATAAGATTAAGGACTGGAACTTTAAGAATATTATATAAGAGAAATTTGTTACTATATTATACACATTTTATGTGTAATCTTTATGTACCATAATCCACTATGGAATACCAAGTTTGATAATGTAGACAACAACTAAACTACTAAGGTTCCTGAGATTTATATCATTTGTTTAAACGCACAGTCCCATCATTCCTTGGGACCTTTATCAAACACCCTCTAGGTTGTCCTAAAAGAGAATGTTCCCCTATCATTCTAACATATTTTCCATCTTAAGTCGATATCCTAAGTGTTTCATAGGGCATTACATTGGAGAGATAAGATCAACCAACAACATGGTCTTTAGTTTAAAAGGATAGTCTAATAATTGATCGACTAATGTCGATATTGGTTTATAGACATGTCCTAGGTTATATAAACTTCAAATATAATACAACAACATAATAGCCACATGGAAGAATGCTCATATTTGCATTCAACATAAAATTCATGAAAGGATGCACCAATATTAAATCAAGCCTATTAATGTCACTATTGTAATCTCTCAAACTAGACATAGAACATTAGATAATAATAGTCATTGTAAGAATTTCTTACAATTGGTTTATATATTAAACCATGAGCCATTCTACTTAGGTACAATATAAACTCACTAATAATTATCTACATTCATATATGAAGAAAGTAAGAATAATTTCACAAGGGTGCCTCATTAGACCCATCTTAATCATTAAGATAAACTCATCTCTATAAGAGACTGTCACAATACAAATACTCACAATACTGACGATTGAGTTAAAATGGTGAGCATTAACTTAACTTTCATGGTTTTACACAACAATGAAGACGTATAAATCTAACTCTTATTGGTACCATGAGCAAGTGTCCATGCGCATATAAATAGTCACATTTCTAGTAGAGTAAGAAGCTGTAATATCACTTGTATAATTAGCCGATATGCTTTTATATGTGAGCATTATAATGCTCGGAATTGTCTCACACCAGAAAATTTTGTAAACTCGTTGGTTGTTCCTATCGGCATATTCCTTGAACCTCTATGGGTGCAAGTGCTAGTGATACCAAACAATGACGAGTCAGAGCTGTCCAAATTGTGAATGGGGCTGATGGCACGACCACCCAAAGATCACTTTTAGTTTTGGTTCTCTATTTTTCTTTTGCCATATGAATGAATTTTATGCCTTCCATGCTAGAAAACCAAGGAGATGATGCAAGAATTCACGTCCTCTCCACTAATATAATTGTCTTAACTATATTATAAAACCCTAACCCTATTCGGGAAAAAAAAAGGGGAGGCGGGTAGAGGAGAACGGTAGGGAAGCGATGGAGGAAATGGGAGAAGCGGTAGGGGAGTGCGAAGGGCAAACAAAAGAGTCACCCTCTGAGGTATCGATCCAAGACCGTGGAGGAAATCGTGTTTTCTCTTTTTTTTAAAAGGTATTTGCATCAGATCTTTTCTCTTTCAAGCATTGGTGTTTAGGGAAAGAAAAGGAAACTAAAGGAAAGAAAAAAAAATGGTTGTTGCAATCCCACAAAAAACTGAAACCTATTATCGCTTTTTCTATGAATATGCCAAAGTTTATTTCAATGCAAGATATTTTCATTGCCTCTTTCCTTCGGGTATTTTTTTTTACATGCAGAGCTATTTCCTTAATTCTTTAGATAAAAGGTTTTTCATAGAGAGATCATGTGGTTACTAATTTAAAAATTTTCTTTGTAAAAATGAGGGTTCGCTCTTATAAAGAATGTTGTGGAGTCTGGTTTTATAGCTCCCAGTTGCATTTCTTGATAATTCTAAAGCCTTTTTAACCGATCCAATTTGTGTATATCCTGCAATCATTGCAAACCACGAGATGACATCTCTTTGAGGCATTCTGTCAAACAGTTCATGTGCTTTATCTATACTACCACTTGCTATAGATTCCTACAGTTTGAGTCTCGACGTCCCCCTGATGTGAGTTATTTATAGCATATCGCAACACCATATATCCATGAATTCCTATCCTAAGATCTATAAATTTTCTAGGGAGAAATTGATCATGCTCATCAAAAGGAACCTCAACACTAACCAATAGCACTATGCACATCAACTGGTTGATGGCCATCATCAACATCCTACACAAAGGAACCTTCTAGATTCCTAGGCTCACTATCCAAATGGTGGTGCACATAGTAGTTCAACACACATACTTTCCAATTGTAAGTTGGACAATACTTAGAAAATTAAACCCATCCAAACCATTTGTGCACACGACAAAACCACCCACAAACTTGACTCACAAGACTATCTTTTCGTAGTGTTGAAGTCAAATATTTGAATATGTCACTCTTTGTATTCCTCTCAACTACACACCCTCTTTCATATCTTACACATTGAATTTTATAACACTGACATTGCACAAAATGAGAAATAAACAACACCTTTCATGAGTGACCCACGCAAAGCATGGTGTCCACAACAAGTTGTGCAAGAAGTTAACCTATTATTACGTAGGCACATATTTATGAAAGGAAATACTCTATAGATCTACATTGCAATATGTAATATCAATATCCACATTCTAAGCTTATAGCTCTGATCGAGGCTACAAGCACATGGAGTCTCCATAGTTTCACACTAATGGCTAAGATCTTAGTTTGACTACACTAGACTTGTGTCATTCTAAACAATAGCCACATTAGAGTGCTTCTAAATAGTGCTTAGTTCAAGCCTGCACAACACACTTTAGGATTCTATGTCAATGAGCCACTTTCCCATTTGGAAATGTTCTTTTGGATCAGGAGTGTTTTTTTTTACTATACACTTCTATATGTTCCATCTCCTACTTATAGCTTGACAAGCATCCCTTGACAAGGAAACATGGTTTCAATGACACCCTCTCCTTTTAGCATGAGAGTATATTGACAAGATTCCCTCAACATCCACAAGCATGTTTAGTTAGGACTAATTTAGACTACAACAATACAAGCACACTCTAGATGTTCACAAGCTCTTGGGTAGAAGTATGACTACTTGAAATATTCACCAAGTAGTCTGAGATCTATAAAAGCTTTATGGATTGACATTTACAAGTCATTAATTCATGCACATTATAAAGTTGTACCCAACATGAAAATCATCCAAATTTTTATTTTGGCACCCTTAAGTTCTTTCCTAGCCTAATGAGGACATTGATTTACAAGAAATGACATTATTCAGCTTATGAGTACAGTGTATACCTTCAATTATCTGCGTGTATTCTTGATGGGACCATCCTAGTAACATTGTAAAGTGCAATTGTATGATACTCCAGTTGGAGAACATTGTAATCATCATATGTAATGTAATCTTATTGGCTGTAATTTATTTGAACTCATAGGATTCATTGGATGTTAATAACTCTTATCTCCTTTGATGTTTATAGGAAAATATATTGTTGGTTGAAACTTGATCTCTGAAACTCTCTTGATGTTTCTTATGTTATAATGAACGAAATTGTCTTACATCTGCTTATGAATATTGTATCGTATCTAGAGTTTTTACTTTGTTTGTGATACTTCTTCTATATCGATGTTTGTGTTAGATACTTATGTTGTTTTTCCTTGTTTTGGTTCACCTGACAAGGTGTCATGGATATCATAACCCGCACCTTGTATTCCTTCCCCGCCTTGTGCGACGGGGTTTTAGGGACAAGTGGAAATTTTTTTTTTTGGTTGTTCATGTCATGACCACATGGAAAATATGGACATGACATGGTTTTTTTTTGTGTCATGTCCACATGGCAAAAGTGGGAATGACATAATCCCTTTGAGAACATCCTCTTACAAGAAGAAGACCAAGGAATTTCACAAGAAGAAATTGAAGAAGCCTCCCAAGACCCTAGGTTGTTGTGAATTTTAGATGAGATGATTGCTGCAAATCCACAAAGCTACCTTATGAGACTTTTACAAAATGGTACCAAACTTCCCTCGGGAGTCAACATTAACATGATTGTAGGATCACCATCCAACAATACCACACAAAGCCAAGTACAAATAACACCTTATTCTAGCCACACAAGTCCAACACAAGAGCTTGTCACCATTCCCGTAGGGCAAACATCACAAGATTCCATGATATCCCATGCGACATTTGAAACTAACAACATGAATGTTGTGTCCCAACCATTGAACTTCGCAAATCCTTTCGCCTCAATGAACATGAATCAAAACAAAAGGACACAAAAAATTCACATAGTGACTTCTAGGGGACAAAACACCACATCAAATGCAAACTTGAACCTTGGACCTGAAAATAATCTAGGCAATCCAAGCATAGATCCCCTTGGTCAAAACAAAAATGTGAACATGAATGCCTTGAACCATCAATATGTGGACCCAAATGGTCAAAACAACAATGTCATACCAAATGTGAACTTTGGGTCTACACACAACAACGTCTTGAACCATCAATATATAGATCCAAAAATCAAAACAATAATGTCATACCCAACACTTTCACGAACATCAATGCCACTCATAACAATGCCTTGAATCAATAATATGTGGATCCAAATTGTCAAAATAGCAATGTCATACCTAACACTTATATGAACATTGGTACCTATCAAAGCCACACCATTCCCCAAAACCCTCTAAACATCAATCGAAATGCTAGTGCCTAACATCAAAGCACTCATTTAAATCCTCATCATGTCCAAAACCAAAACCCTCTTTTCCAAACAAATCCTCACAACATCCAAAATCTACATACCACAAATGCTTCATCCTATTATCAATACATTAATCCTAATGCGACATATATACCCAACAACCAAAACTTAAATGCATCTTCATCACACATTCCTTTCAACACAAACACCAACCCACTTGTTAGAAACTTGGGACTGCAAAACACATCAGCACTAAGCATAGGTAACTCGCATCAACACATACCCATAAACGCCTTGAACACATTGTTAAACTCCTTTGAGGCTATGGCATGCAAAATACAAACACTAGAACAATGCTTCTCAAACATGCGAATCTCTACCACCAAGAAGGGATATTCCATGGAAGACTTATGTCCTTATCCCTTCAATAAAAGCATTTGCATGCTACCTTTCCCACCAAACTACAATGTACCCAACTTTAACAAATATAGGGGGAAAGGAAGTCCCATAGACCATGGGTGGGAATTTCACACATGTCTTGAGATTGCATATGAACATACCTATTTGATGAGATTATTCCCAAGGAGTCTTGCAGGCCAAGCGCTTGAATGGTTCGCACACCTTCCCACAAGGATTATGACATGGACCAAACTCGCAGATAAATTCATATCCCACTTCTCTTATAACATCGAGAGGGATGTGAATGTTGCCACCTTATGTCATACTAGACAAGAAGACAGGGAAACCTTCATCTCCTTCTTCCAAAGGTGGAGGAGCCTTGCTAGAAACTATCCATGTTAAATTCTCGAAGACCAATTGGTACCAATTTTTGTGGAAAACTTGAACAAAGAACTCATGCACCAAATGCAAATTCATTTCTGCACCTCCTTCGAAGAAGTCATTGAAAAGGGAACGACTATTGCAAAAGCCCTCATAGCTAAGGGCAGGATCAAAATTTTCAACAAGAACCAAAACAACCAAAACCTACCTTATGAAAAGAATAAGTTTTGCTCGCAAAATAAGAATGTCACCAATGATGGGGTCATAGATGCCAAAGCAATCAATAGGTCCAGCCCCATTCTTACACTTAAAGCAGCCCCAGTACAAAATAATTGTATACTAAAAATTTAGATTAGTTGAAATGATTAAACGAATACATGCATTACCCAAACCCAAATCTTCAATATATCTCGAATGATATGCGCAAGATGACAGCTTGATTGATACCTGTAAGACGATGGATGCAATATGATGAAAGATGCAAGATGGAGATAGAAATGGATGCAAGGGAGAGATTGATGGATATGATTGAATGTTGGTTGCTCAAGATTTTGGCAGCATAACAGTATGCAATTAGATTGCGTCCCCCCCAAATGGCTTAGAGGATGCTAGGTTTATAGAAAAGGCTTGATTCAAATCAACGATTGTGATTACAAGTTATGTTGAAAGATATGGACGGTCAAGATCGATTAGGGTTGGATTAGGGTTTCCCACTCAAAGAGGGATTGTAGTCACATGACAAGTGTGCGATGGAGAATAAAGGGAATCTAATTCAAATATTATATTTGAATTAGATTGACATGTGAAGGCATATTAAGTGGAAGATGGACACATGTGACATGTGTCGCAATGTGATGAGAGGCGAGGGGTTTATTCAAATTTTTAATTTGAATTATGTGAGACATGTGAAGGGGTATTATTAACTAAACAAATGGGACTTATTTAGTTAATTGGAATGTGATTAAGTGGGATTAATTAAATAAAGTGGGTTTATTTAATTAATTAAGGATGGGATTAAGTTGGAAAGGGAATATTAATCAAATAAATATTTTATATTTATTTAATTACTATGGGTGTCGTTAGAAAGGGATAAATATTGAATTAATTAAATTAATTCAATATAGGTGGCTAGGGGATTTAATTAATTAAATAAAATTTAATTAATTAATTTGGTATAAATTAGTGAAATGGCTAAGGTCAGGTGACAATTAGATGGTTAGGACATTTTAGGGTGTCTACATTTGCCCCTCTTTGACATGGCATCATGACCTAGCAGGGAGTGGCATCAGGTCAAAGAAAAAATTTGCCCCAACTACAAGGAGGAATAAAATGGATAAGGGATGCCCCCTCGAGAGATTAGGCAAAAAATATTTTTTTTTGGGTGAACTCTCGAAAGATAAGAAATGGATGGTGAAAATGAGAAGAGGATGGAAAAACAAGTCAGTAGGAAGAAGAACAGTCAAAAAAGGAGGTAATATGCTCCTTCGGGGAGAAAAAAAAGAAAAAGGATGTTAGGGTAGGATGGGGGGGGTAAAGGTAGAAAAGACATGTTAAATGAAGAATAAATTAGATGGATGAAAAGGTTGGATGGGGGGGGAATGAGCTAGGATTGGTACTTATATTATTGATATTGAGAGTATTTCTAGGTTTATTATAGCAAAATAGGATAGAGTGCACAAAGGTATGAAAGGACCAGAGTGCTGATTATTATCCCGTTTTGCATGGGCCGAACTCACAAGCAAAGGGATAAGCACCTACACCCATAAGATAGCACAACCTTGCCTGGATGATGGAAGGGGACTCATAGCATAACCTCTTGAAAACATAAAAGGCGAGATCTTTGCTCAGATGCCCCAAGAGAGTAGTATGCTAGAACTGACACATCATCATCAAGATATGAATGCCACTCTTAGAGGTAAGGATACCATCCCACAAAAACAACAGCCAAAACAATGACTATGCTCCAGTCTAGGTATCCTCATCCACATACCAAGATATGATGAGATCAAGGCAGCTTTCGAATATCCCTAGAATGAGGCAAAAGATAAAAATCAAGAATCAACAAGATCAATCACAAGCAAGACAACAGCCATGTATTTCTTAAGAGATGTTTTGATAGGATAAAGATGACTTACTTAAGATAGACTAATGATCTCAAGCAAGTTTGGATAATGGTTGATGATGATAAGGATAAAGAGATTCGACCTATTGTAGGAACGATATATCCATTAAGGCAAGAACCTGTTGATGATGTTGTTGGATGAAATGCTTGAAAAGGATAAGCAAGCAGATAGCTAGCTATTTGTGATGATGTGGTTTGATTTGTTGATTGAGGATTTTTGCGTTTTTAGGATGATGTTTTGATAATGATTATTAGTTTGTTTTGTAAATGAGTTCGATCAATAAGGACCATCCAACTGGGTTGAATGAGTGCATCTTATGGACCTACGTACTGGATACTTCCTTCATGTTGACACTCATTTTGACCAGGGGTTGATTTGTCATGATCAGGAGGTTTCTTCATTTGAAGCCTTTATATTCTTGCCCATTTTTTCTAAGTGTTGGACCTCCTCAGCATTTTTCAACTGCAGCATCATGTTTTCCTGAGGAGGAGGTCATCATCATCATCTTGTCTTCGATGATGATCTGCATCATCATGTTCCTCGTCGACTTGTTTTTCAACGTCATCATCATATTTCAACTGTCGGGTGATGTTTGGTTTTTATCATGATGATGCTGCCGAGCTACAGTGCGCCCTGATCTGCTTGCGAGGGTGATGTTTCAAAGTCTCCGGTGATCTTCCATTTATCACCTTGCGCGAGCATGATGATGATGTTGCTTATTCTTTGAATTGCTCGACCTAACTTGTTTTTTACCTAAGGGTCGTGTTCATCATCATCATATTTCCAGTTATCATCCTGCTGCTTGCGGAGGTCATCATATTTTCTACCTTCATGATATTTCGCCGGGGTGATATTTTTATCATCGGATGATCTTGGTTAACATCATCCTGATGATGTTGTTGAAGAGTTGTAATTGCGACCCGATATTCACTAGGGTCATCATATTTTGGAACGTCAGGATGATCTTAGTCAATATCATCCTGATGATGTTGTATCACTTCTTGTTCTTTGTTTCTCATCCTGATGATGCTGACGTCATCCGTATATCAGGGTGATATTTTTCTTTCTGCCTATCTGCATCATGATATTCGCGAAGGAGGGGGTGATATTTTCATATCACCCGGATATATGTTTGTTCGAATATCATGATGATGTTGATATCAAGGAGATATCCGCCTGCTGGTTTCGCGTGTTATCTATTGAGGGTGATCTTTTCAAGCAGCATCATCATGTTCAGTTTTCACCCCGATCTTACAGAGGAACTACAGTGCAACCTGATATTTGAACATCAGGAGGATATTTCCAAATATCCGGTTGTCTTCCGAATATCATGATGATGTTAATATGATGATGACGTCATCAAGGTCCGCGGGGGTCATATTTCTAACACTGATCATCTTGAAGAGACCTCCTGATATTTGCAAACATGATGATGACGTCATCCGGATGTGAGGAGGTGCGCAGTAGGCGGATATGATGATGACGTCAGCAGGATATGATGATGACGTCATCAGGATGTTCATCGGCCAGACTTTTGTTATAAGCTCAGCAGGAGGATGTTCCTCCGAAGGATCAGGTTGTGCCGATTATCATGAAGGTTATATTTCAAATATCATGATGACGTCAGGGTGATATTTCGAACAACAGGATATCATGCTGCTGGAAGATGATGATGATGAAATCTATACTAGTGTCGTCAGGAGCAAAAGCACCGACATGATATATGCTCATGACCTAGTATATAAGGTGTTATTGAGGTCATTGCGGGGTGCATGTGGGATATTGTTATCCTGCATTTTCAAGTATCATGATGATGAGTCTCGGCGGGAAAAGCTTGCGATGGTCTGTATGATGATGTTCTTCCCGAGGCCGCGGGTTGGTGCGCCATTAATGGCGAGGGTTGCAGAGGTATGGGCGATGGCGTGGGTCGATCTTGTACCCGACTGGAGGTGTCAATCAGCGGGCAGGAGCGCAGGGCTCGAGAAACCTTCCTGTCTCCTCCCCTACCTGCTGCATTCAAGTTTGGGCGCCAATCCGGTTGTGTTTGAGCGCCATTTTCATGATACTGTGTATCTGGCGAAATTTTGGTCAACAATGTAATTAATTGCTGAGCACCTACCTGGCTGTTATAAGCAGGTTGTGTTGTTCATTTGTGGTTGTTGAAAGTTGATGATTTTGGCTCTGTAATGCATGACAAGCTGATCTGGTTGCTCTGTACAGCTTACCTGTGAGTTTATGTATCTCTTGTTGTTTGTTTTTGGCATGAACCCACTGATTTCATGATTAAACTTATATGAGAAATGCTGTTTGGCATGTGTTGTGTTAATTCTGTCTCCAGTATTGCATGTATCCTTCTTCTGAATCTGGATGTTTGGTAATGTTTAGATTCTAGAGCATAGAATTCCTGTGTTGAATGTCTGATCTTTTAACTTCTATTCAAGGGGTAGATTAAACTGTTTTCAGGTTGAACATTGGGAGGGATATACTGCAGTAGGGATACCATAAGTAGAGATAACCTAACACTTTGTATTGGGAGATGCCTGTAAGGCAGGTATCACATAGATCCCCTTGAAATCCAGTTTTAGTTGTTTATGCTGATCATTCACAGGTGTATGTCTATTGACTCTAGGCCCTGGATAGGCACCAATCATGCTTTGTTTTGTGTTATAACCATATCCAGCTTTGCATCCACACTTAAACTCCAAAGCAAAATCTAAAACCAACATTAGGACATTAGAGTTAGTTTAGGATCCTCAGTCCTCTGTCTACAACTGCAAATAGGCCCAAAGCTAGCCCCTTTGCCCTTATCTTTCAGTTTTGGTCTACATACAGGAGGACTCATCTGCTTTCTGTCAACATCCCAGCCTTGCATGCATATCCTTATGGATGTTGAATAGGGAATACCCCCCTAGGTCTTGCAGAGCCTGAAGAAGAAGAGGAGATAAAATACAGAGTCTATCTCCTACACTGTTGACCCCCTGGCCCAGAGATCCTGTTGATCACTGATGGCTACCTTGTAGGGACTCCGGGAATAAGCATCCAGTCTGGGAAAAAGTCAACACTTCATATTCTAGACTACCTACATACCCATATCCACAGGATCAAGATCCTTAAAAGATGCAGGCGAGATGAATATGTAGTTCTAGTTTTGTGGTTTATTGATGGGATGATATGGATTGGATTGATGGATTTTACGGATTGATTGGGATTGATTGAATGATGTTATCTGATTTGCTTTTGATTGGATTTTGATGATGTTTTGATTGGATTGGATTGATTTGATTGATTGATTTGATGGAATTGATTTGATTTGATTTGATGATTAGATTTTGATTTGGATTGATGAATGATTTTGATGATTGATTGATCTTATTGCTTGGATTGTTTTTGTTTGTTGGATATTTGATTTTTTTGTATTTCTGGGAATATTTGATTTTTTTGGATTTTTTGATATGTTTTGATTTTTTTTAAAAAAATTTGGATTGTTTTGATTTTTTTGGATTTGTTTTTGGAATATTTTGATTTTTTTGTGTTTTTTTGAAATATTTTGAGAAGGCATTGGATTTATAATTTGGGTAGCCTTTGTGCTAGATACCAATGACAAGGGGAAAAACCAAGTCTAGGTACAAGGGAAGGAATGGGATTGGACAAAAGGATGGACGATAGTGGATGGATGAAAGGATCATGATAAATGGATAGGATAAAAGGATAGGCTATGGAATGGAATGGATACTAAGAGAGCAAGGATGTGATCTCCAAGGACTATGTTGCATAGGAATAACATGCCCCAGTCTAGGTAGTAGACTTAGGATTTTTCAGAACAATGCTTAAAGCAATAGGATGATAGGGTTCATTTGGAAAGGATGGAGAAATGGGTAATGGAAAGAGGATAATGATAGGATAGGTTGGATGGGATAAGCTACATCAAGAGATATCGAAAACATGTTTAACATTGCTGCCCCCATATCTTTATCAAGATCAAAAGAGGAAGGGTGAATGGATGGACTCAATATGATAGGTATATGTAGGCAGGTGTAATGGATAAGGATGGTAGGATAAGATAGTATAGGACATGATAGGATGGAAAATGATATAATAGGATATATAGTTTGGATGAGACAAGGTGCCCCCAAGTGTAAGTGACATAGAAGATCGACCTACACATGACATCTGTTTACTAGGTTTTCATCATGGTACTTATCCAAGGTGCCTATTTACCAGGTTTTCACTATTGGATGAAGGGATTTCTCTTTACTTTTTTGATTTTTTTTTTGAATGGGAAAGGGGGGATATGGATGGGTGGGACTCAAGTGTCTAGTTCCATGTAATGTTATAGTCCCATTAGAGAAGGATGTCATCACAAATGGACCATGTCAAGTCATTATGCTCAAGATGTTGGTAGAGCTAATGGAGTAAGGAGATAGTGGATTATGATGTGGATTATGTATGGGTGAAAGTGGATTACTATGTGGATTATAATGGACTTATGTAAAAGCATGGACCATAGGAAGGTGATGGGGGAGATATGTAGGATAATGAATGAATGATAGAGTGATGGAGGTATGGAAAGGAATCATGACCAATGGTTGCACACACCGTGTTAAACATGGAAGCTTTTGATTGGATGGTGGTGTAGGAAGCAATGGTGATGTTTGCTTAGGAGATGGATGATTTAGGACTTTTGGAACCCACATGGACTTAGTATTTTTCTGATTTTTGCTTTTCATGCAAGATGTTTGAAATGTTTGAATGGAATGGCATTTTTGAATGGAGGGAAATGGTTGGGATTTTTGAGAGGTGGATGCCTCATTTGACTTGATTGATTTTTGTTTAGGGACCCATATAATTTTAGTTTTTGACTTTTCTTTTGGAGGTATGGGTTTGGATGGATTATTGAATGTACCTTGCTTTGAATTTTTGGATTGATTTCCTAAGGCATTAGGACCCTTAGAATTTGTGGCTTTTTGAATGAAGGCATCCAAATGTTTATTTTTGAATCCCATGTGGTGGATGAAATGAGTGGAATCTCCGTGTTTATACAATGTGTGCATTTGTTGGTCATGATTAAGATATTTAGGGTATTTATGAATGATTAGGTAAGGGGGTATTGGTAGCAATGGTGGCAAAGTGAATGGAGCGATATTAGGAGTTGGAAGGAGTGAAGGTAAAGTGGATGGTGGAAGGTGAATGGTCACATGCTTTTGACACTTGTAGGATGAGGGAGGTGGAATGGCAATGTATGTTTTAGGAATATGATGGGTTTTATGATGGAAGAAAGTGGATTTAGGAAGTGTGGAGAAAGTACCAACATCGTTAGATTGTTGACCTTGGGGTGTGTATCCAAGGCCAAATGAGCGAGGAGGGACCTTGACATGGATTGGCTCCAAAATGCCTTGTTCATGTAGGCCTAAACCTTTGCCTTGGTAGTTCATGTTTTGGAGTATGTGATTGACTATAGGACTAGGTGTAGTTTGGACACTAGACTTGAGTTGATTATTGGATGGAGAAGGTAAAGTGGATAATGGTGGTTTGTGTTCTAAGGAAGAACACTCGTGAATGAAAGTGGATAGACCAAGTGGATATGATGGTGGATTTGAAATGGGATCAATAGTGGATGTGGATGAAGGATCATTAGGATCGTGATTATGTTCATTGTGCTCACTAAGATCCAAGTTATTTGTTTGATCTTCTATGCTTATGTGTTCTTGGGAGGCAATTGTCTCATCATGACAAGTGGATGGTTTCTCATTATGGATAGGGCTAGATGGAGGATGACTAGAAGAAATGTGGATATCTTGCTCATGGATGGATATAGGATTATGGATAGGATCAAGGTGCTCATGGATAGCTTATTCATAGGTATCATCTTAATCATAAAGAAGGTACATGTTATGGATATATAGGATGGGGATGATTTGATCTTGATTAGATTTAGGGGCTATTGTTTCTGCATGCTTAGGATCATGCTCTTGACATAACTCTTGGTTTTCTTGAATGGAAGTGGAAGGCTCTTTAATAAGCTTGATAGCTTGTAGATCACATGATGGGGTTAGAAGACTAGACAAAGTGTTTAAGGACTCATGGGGAGGCTCAAGAATAGGTGTTTGATGACATGGCAATGTTTTATTCCTTGCTAGTAGCTAATGGATCACATCATTTGCAAGGGTATGGGTGAATGGGCAATATAGTGGATGGATGATAATAGTGGAAGTTGAAGGCTTAGGATTAGGATTGGTTGGATGGATAATGGGATTAGAATTTGGGCTAGATAGAAAGATAATGGAATTAGAGGGATTGGTTCTATCCAAGACAATCTTAACACAATCTTCTAGGTTCTTGACCAATCTTTGAAATCAGACAAAAGTGGATATGGTATGGCCCCTATACCTATGGTATGCACAATATTCATCATCTTTATACCAACGAGGTTTAAACATAGATGGAGACTATGCTTTGAGTGGGTATAGCTCAATCAAATGTGCTTGGACCAATTTCTCTAAAAGTATCTCCATGGAATCTTTTAATGAAGGATTAGGGGAACATGGGGATGAAGGTGATGAAGGGCTTGATAAAGGTGTTGGAATAGGACTAGTTGGCATATGATTGGATGGTGAAGGTGACTCCCACTTGCTAGGTTGGTTTCTCCCTTGTCAAAGGATTTTAGGTCTTGCATAAGATAACTTGGACTTTCTTAATTTATGTACATAGGGCTATTTGGACTTGCATGTTGTTCTTATAAGTACATTTGATTGTCATGTGGATAGGTTTGGTGATGAGGTGGCATGATAGGATTTGTAGGTGAGAGGTTTTGTGAGGTGGATTGTTGTGGACGTTGGTTGATGTTGGAAGTTTGTTGAGAAAGTAATTGTGATATGAAGGCAATGGAGTTAGGATTATTGGATGGTATGCTTAGGGAAGCATTTGTGTTTGTAGTGTTGTTAGGAATAGTGAGGGTGATTTGTGGTATGGATGTGGAGACATTAGTGTTTGGATTATGTGCTTGTTGGGCTTGTGATGGAATGCGGGATCATTGATATTGGCCTAGGACTTGATGTTGTGGGAATTGTTGATGTTGTGGTGACATAGGGTCTTCTTCCTGTCTATACAACCACATAAGTTGACTAAGTTGATTAAGCATTCTTTTGGTGCCATAAGGATCATTCTCATAGGTTTTCTTTAGGAATGCCATGTCTATGTTTACAAGTGGTAGATGTGGAGTGATTTGGATGAAGATTTGATGATTGGATGATGTGTAATGCTTAGGATGATGTTGATGTGATGGGATGATGACTTGGATATGATTAGGGTTTTGTTGAGGATGGAGGTGACTTAAAATGAATTGATGAATTGGATGATTAGGATTAGATGATGTGGATGAGGTGGTCTAAGGTATGTGTTATGACAAGTTGGTTGAAGATGATGATGTGGCAATTGTTTATTTGAAGCTTGCTTTAGGGAAATATCAAACACAAGATTTCACAAGCAAATGCATGAACACACACACCAAACAAGATGATGAATTTTCCTTTCAAGGTTTAAATGTTATGATTAAGCACACACTTGAAGACACAACAACAAGCCTAATGTCTAGTTTGAAATAGGGTATGGCCAATTAGGTTTTGGGCAATGTTTACACGAGGTTGACTAGGAACTTGAAAGTGAAATCCTGCCACATAGCTGGGAGAAAGGGGTAACCCACCCTTCACCTTCACTTCCCAAAGGTATAAAGATCTTTGGGGCTTACCCAAGAGTGACAAGATTCTAACTCTCAATGAGGGTGTCTTTCAATTCAACCTTGATTGAGGTTGTCCCTTGGAGTGGTGTGTCTCTAAGCAGGCCTCCTAAGAAGGGTAAACAAAATTGAACCAAGTGAGGTGTTTTTGATTTCCAAGATCACCTTGTGGTGCGAGGAGAGAGCATACACATGCACACTTGATTCACACTTGCAGTGGTTAATTAACCCTTAGAAAATGAAATGTGTGATCAAACAGTTCAAGCACTGGTTCTTTTTAGATCCCAAGTCCAAATGTGTGATGGAAGACACTTGTTCATTTTATGCCCAATTTCGATGTGTGAATGCAAGAAAATTGTTTGTTTTAAGCCCAAAGTCCAAATGTGTGGTCAAATAATGATTAAGAGATGAGAGATGAGAATGAATGCACCTAATTATTTCATTGTCCTAGTTTGTTATAGGTGATGATGCCAACGTTGCTCCAGCTCCTTTGATGCCCCTACAAGCCACCAAATTGAAAAAGAAACAAGTAAAAGTGCATAGGAGACCGTTATGTGAAAAAGTGAAATCTGATAAAAAAAATCTAATGAAAATGAATAGATACACAAAAATTTATTGCATAAACAGATTCTAGACAAAATTCTATGCAATTTAAAAAAGAAATTCGCGAAAAAAGGATAAAAAATGCAAAAGTTATAAGCGTTTGAAGTTCATGTGCAAGTTTAACTTTGACTGATAAAAAACCATGAAAACTAATACAGTCACTTGATAAAAGTTGCACCATTGCAAAGTTCATCCTCCCAACTTTCCAACGAGTCCTCGTTTGTGCGATTCTGACACTGTATGTGAAAGTTATGAAAATTTGAAAAAAAATAGCCTCCTTTGGCATGTAGAAGGCACAAAGGCAAGTCTGACTGTTTGATGTTAATTGCTGGTGGTTATCCTCCTGGTGGTCACATGTACAACTGTTTGCAAACCAGTGGTTAAGGTAATGCTGGCAGTCTAAGTCTTAAGGAAGGCCCTTGGTCATTGATATGACCAAGGGCTCAGTCGATAAAAAAGAAAAAAAAAGGCCAAAGTGGGGGGGTTAGCTCCCACTTTCACCATTGGTCATTGATATGATCACCCACTGAGTGCACAGCTAATGGTTAAGCATGGTTATCTGCTAGAAACAAACCCCTAAGTAGCTAAAAGTCACCAAAAGGCCAAAGGTCAAATTTTATGCATCTCAGTCGAGGTCTAAACTCCCGGGTCGAATTCTAAATGGTCTTGGACGCAGGCAGAGGTCTTAACAAGGCTTTGACTCTAAGATCTAAAGGTGTCGACAGCCTTAAGGGTAGGCGTTAGGGTTGTTCAGGAAGTGGCTACCGTGATCCAAACCAGTGACGATAGGCAAATGCAGGTGGCGACTATTGGTTATTGGAGGTTGCAATTTAGTGGCTGCCAATGGAGGTGACGGTGTATGGGAGTTCGCAGTGGTGGTGACAAATTTTGTGAGGGAGGCAACAAGCCTAAAAAATGGCGGTGACCAATGGATGCTCAGCGGAGACAAGGCCACGACCCGGTGGACCTATGGGAAAATGAAGATAGGTTTAGGTGGTGACGAGTGCAAATGTGGAGGCGATGGGATGATGTCTTGAGTGAGAGGCAACTAAGAACATAGTGGATGAATTAGGGTTTGGTCGGTCACACAGAGACAAACATACTACAACTTAGGGTTTTATCAACAAAGATTTCAAAAACCTGCAAACATAGACATTTAAACCTCAAACGAATATCAACCCAAAATATCAACCTTACCACATTTAACCCTGCAACAAAACAATGCTATCTATCAAAACGAACGAAGCAGACAAAGACCCCGCACAGTGCTGTACGGATCCGTACGGTACAGCCCTGTAACAGGAGCTGAAACTAAAAAAAAATTCTGCTAGCAAAATATAGGGTATTATATGTTGTTTTTCATCTCTCAGGCCTTCTAGATGCAACCGTGAGGTCTGTTTCAAGCCTGGGAGTAACCTGCAACAGTCACTCCAAAAACTCAAGCAAAAAATGTTAAAATCTTGCAAATTTGATCACAAAAAACCTGCAAAAATGAGGGTTACAATAGTGGGCGTGCCAAAATGTAAACTAAAAATTTGGATTAGCTGAAATGAAGAAACAAATACATGCATTACCCAAACCCAAATCCTTAATATACCTCGAATGATATGCGCAAGATGATGGCTTGATTGGTACCTGTAAGATGATGGATGCAATATGATGAAAGATGCAAGATGGAGATGGAAATGGATGCAAGGGAGAGATTGATGGATATGATTGAATGTTGGTTGCTCAAGATTTTGGTAGCATAACAGTATGAAATTAGATTGCATACCCCCAAATGGCTTAGAGGAGGCTAGGTTTATAGAAAAAGCTTGATTCAAATCAACAGTTGTGATTACAAATTATGTTGAAAGATATGGACGGTCAAGATCGATTAGGGTTGGATTAGGGTTTCCCACTCAAAGAGGGATTGTAGTCACATGACAAGTGTGCAATGGAGACTAAAGGGAATCTAATTCAAATATTATATTTGAATTAGATTGACATGTGAAGACATATTAAGTGGAAGATGGAGACATATGACGTGTTGCAATGTGATGAGAGGTGAGGGGTTTATTCAAATTTTTAATTTGAATTATGTGAGACATGTGAAGGGGTATCATTAACTAAACAAATGGGACTTATTTAGTTAATTGGAATGTGATTAAGTGGTCTTAATTAAGTAAAGTGGGTTTATTTAATTAATTAAGGATGAGATTAAGTTGGAAAGGGAATATTAATCAAATAAATATTTTATATTTATTTAATTAATATGGGTAACGTTAGAAAGGGATAAATATTGAATTAATTCAATTAATTCAATATAGGTGGCTAAGGGATTTAATTAATTAAATAAAATTAATTAATAAATTGGGATAAATTAGTGAAATGGCTAAGATCAGGTGACAATTAGATGGTCAGGACATTTTAGGGTGTCTACAATAATCAACCAATTGTTCAACAACAATCACAATAGCAACAACAAATGGCCAATGCAATTCAAAATAATCAAAGAAACCACCTCTAAGGAATAACAACCCTTGGTGAAAATTTACACCCTTAACAGAACCTGTTGAGACAATCCTCAAGAAGTTGTTACAATCATACCTCATTCAATTACTAGAGTTCAAGCCATACGACCCCACTTTTAAACCACCTTCTTGAAATGACAATGAGTTTTGTGATTATCACATAATTAAAGGTCACAAAACATCCAACTATTACAAACTGAAGAACATCATACAAGATTTCATTGACTGAGGAGATGTCACTGTAGATAATCCACAAGGTTCCTCCACTACCGATCACACTATCTTTCAGGATCCTTCAAAAAATCACGGATTGGTAACAACCTCCACCTCAGGAACCAAGCCACATGATCATGTTAATTACAGAAATGTCACATACAAGTATACCATTAATAGCATCCATGCCTTTGATAATAATGTTTCCATGATCACCATCAAATCCCATCCTGAGTGTGTCGTCACCACTCGTAGGGCTAAGGTAGCAATGTTGGACACCCCATCTAATTCATCCAATCCGTCCAATGCACAACCAAAGACACAATACAATCTCTTAGACCACCTAAAACTGACCCTGGCCCAAATATCCATCTTCAAACTCCTTTGACTATCCCTAGAGCACAAGTCCATTCTTGACAAAGCTTTGTTGTAATCTTCCATTCCCATGGATCTGAAGCCATGGTGGGAAACTTAGCCACCGCTAACCACATCACCTTCACCGAACGTGATGTACCTGTTGCAAGTATGTGCCTAATCGGTGTTGTCATTGATGTCAACATATCCTTGTTCTCATTGGTGTCAACTATATCTCATTCTATTACTTGTTTAAAAAACTTGTATGTTGAGGATATTGAGAAAATTAGCCTCTCCGGAAGAAACAAGTGAGGTATAGAGAAGTGCATTATAGACAGTGAGTTGTATGTTGAAGAAAAGTCTGGTACAATGCTCTACATTTACTTATGCTTGAAGATCATGGTCTAAGGATTGGAAGTAAGTTATAGGTATTCCTAAGGATGCTACATTATGGGTTTGAGCCCTCCGCATGAAGATCTGAGTGAGTTGTGTTCACTAGAGTGAAACCTATTTTTCTATAAGTTCAGTTGTGACAAGGAGAAAGTATTATGCTCCGCATTCCTCCGCAATACAATATTTTTCTCTGCAGTTCTAGAAGGAAGTCTGGGATGATGATAAGTGCCTACAGTTGCAATGGTTCGTGGTTTGGTGGTCCGCAAGCTATCTTTCCTTTATGATAGTTGAAGATAGTAAAGTTCATATGTTCCAGTATGAAGATTCTTATGGGTAAAGTGGTTAAAGGTTGTGCGGTTGCTCCTGATGATTATAATGTGCTTATGGATGTCTCCTCATGATCCTATTTGGACTTTGGTCTGCATTAAGAAATTGAGATTGTGTTTGAAAATTGTTCCCAGATATTGTAGTGTGTAACCAGTCTTAGCCGACCTGGTTAATCCTAGTGATTGCGGAGATCTCTTGAACATTGTGGAAGTGTGTTAAAGCATGGAAGATCGTGTTTGAGTCCTAGCTAAGGCATGGCATGGTCCACGTATAATTTTACTTCATCCCCCTTGCATAATGTTGTAATAGGCCAAGACCTATTTTGCAAATGTTTGTAATATCGACCTTGGAGATTGTTCCAATGGTTGATAATTGTGATGCTGACCTTGATGATCTTTCCAAGGTTGTTGTAGTGTATAAATACTTATAGTTGAGTTGTGAAAAGTTGTCCTTGAGTGGAAATGATAAGATATTAAGAAAGGACCAAAAGGCAGAGTAGAGAAGAGGCAGAGGAAGAGTAGAGTAGAGGAATCATTGTACTTTAGTCACAAATATAGAAAGGTGTTGATCATGGCAATAAGCCTAGAAGTGAGCCACCAGTAGGGTTTAACAGCCCTCAGGGTTTAACAACCCTTATTATAATTTTGCTAGGTTTAGGGTTGCGGTAGTGAACTTGTTAGACCTAGTTGTTTTTCATGGAAGTGAGCCAATACGTTTAGGCCCACGGAGTGACCAAGCCTGAACATCATTATTTCAAGACTATAATATATTTTGAGAGCTAATCCTCTCAGTGGCTTTTCCCCATCTTGGGGTTTTCCACGTAAAATCTAGTGTCTCTTGTGTTTGATGTTGTATCTGTGGTTAAGTTTTTGATTTCATGCACTCATTGTTAAATCATAGTAATTGTGGATAAGTGATGAATGTTTAATTACAGAAAGTGTTTTAGTTTTTGGACAACTAATTCACCCCCCTCCTCTCAGTTGTTCAACACATACCAACAATTGGTATCAGAGCCATGTTCCTCTGAAGAAAGTTTAACAGCTTGAGGAAGATCCAAAATATCTTATAAGAAGGAAACATTATATTTTGATGGAATGAACTATGTTCTCTGGAAGGCTTAGATGAAAAGCCATCTTCTTTGTCTTGGTTACAAAGTATGGAAAGCTGTAGAAACAAAATACACCATACCCCAAAATGGTTTGACGACTGAAGATGAAATCAAAGAATATGAGATAGATGTCAAGGCAAAGGATGCTCTGCTAAGCTCATTAACTGACTCAATATTAACGAAAGTTGTGAATCTTGAAACTATAAATAAGGTATGGGAAAAGTTGAAAAATCTGTATGAAGGAGTTGATTCTATGAAGGAAGACAAGTTACAAAGTCTAAAAGTGAAATATGAAAGTTTGAAGATGAATAATGATGAAAACATATCAGCCTTTATGTAAAGAGTTGATGAACTTGTTATAGGGATAAAATCCATAGGTAGAACTCTCGACGAAAAGGAAGTTGTCATGAAAATTCTCAGATCTTTGCCCAAATCCTATAGTCACAAGGTAGCTGCAATTGAAGAATTCATGCAAGTAAAACTAGTTGATAGGGATCAGTTGCTTGGTAAGATTATTTCTTTTGAAATGAGAGAGTTTGGTGATGCTTTGCCAAAAGTTGAGACGGCCTTCAAGGCCAGTACTCCTGGAAGTACTTCCAGATCAGAAAAATACAAGGTAGAACCCGATGATGAGTTTGATGAAGTTGAAGCCAACTTCGTGGATAGATTGCAAAGAGTATCCAATAAGTATAAAGGCAAATTACCTTTCAAATGTTTTTCCTATGGTAAAGTAGGTCATTTTGCTTCTAGATGTCCTCAAAGAATTGAAAGAAATAGAAGAAGATATGAGAACAGGCCTAGGACCCAAAAGAAGTGTTATTATGATGAAGATTTTGATGATGATGAAAGAGTATCAGATAATGGTGAACCAGATAATGCTAGTTCCTCTATAAATGAATGCTTGTTTATTGCTATTAAGGAAGATCCCATGTCTACTAATTCTACTAGTTGTGTGAAGGAAGAAAAACCAATGGAAAGTGCTTTGGTTGCTCAGGTCATTAAGGACAAGGATGAATTGGTTATTGATAGTGGCTGCTCTCACCATATGACTGGTGACAAAAGTAATTTTGTGAGTTTGGAAAGATATGATGGTGGACTGGTTAGGTTTGGAGATGATACAACTGGTAAAATTTGTGGGAAAGGATCTATTTCTTTTGATGGCAAGCATAATACTGAAGATGTCTTGTATGTGAAAGGATTAAAGCACAATCTTTTGAGTGTGGGTTAGATGTGTGACAAGGGCTATGATTTAAGCTTCAAGGATAATGGATGCATGATTAGGGAAAGCTCTGGAATAGTCATGTAACTAGTAAGAAGACTAGAGGTAATATCTATCACTTGAAAGGAACTGATAACTATTGCTTGTTGACTCAGATTGATGAGAGTTGGTTATGGCATAGGAGGTTGTGTCACATAAATTTGGATAATATTATGAAGATAAGTACTGCATAGGTTGTTAGAGATTTGCCTAAGCTTGTAAATCCTACTAATCATATTTGCAAGGAGTGTCAATTTGGGAAACAGACAAGAACAAGTTTCAAAAGCAAGGACCAATCAGTTGGAGGACTATTGGGCTAGTGCATACAGATTTGTGTGCACCTACCAGAGTAAGAAGCTTGCAAGGAGATAGGTATTTCATGTTTCATATTGATGATTATTCTAGAATGACTTGGGCCACCTTTTTGAAAGAGAAAGCTGAAGCTCTAGATAAATTCAAGGCATTTATGGCAATGGGTGAAAATGAGATGGATTTGAAAATCAAATGCTTGAGGTCTGATAGAGAAGGAGAGTTCGCATCAAATGAATTCAATTTATTTTGTAAAGAATATGGAATAAATAGAGCTATATGCGCCCAGAACTCCACAACAAAATGGATTTGTTGAAAGGAAAAATAGAACAGTTCAAGAAGCTGCAAGAACCATGATGAAGGAAGCTCATCTTCTGGAAGCATATTGGAGAGAGGCAATTCACACCGTTGTATATATCCTAAATAGGGTTCAAGTAAAAGGTAACAGTTCAAAGACTCCTTATGAATTGTGGCATGCTAGAGTTCCTACTATGAAATATTTCAAAGTTTTTGGTAGCAAATGTTATATCAAAAGATAAGAAGATTTAGGCAAGTTTGATGCTAGATGTGATGAAGGAATCTTCCTTGGTTACTCCACCAAGAGCAAGGCCTATCGGTACTATAATAAGAGGCTAAATAAGATCATTGAATGTGCAAATGTTAAATTTGATGAATGTAAGGAAAGGTCTTCAGAATCAAGTGAATATGAGTTAGATGATCCAGATGTTTCAGAAGTGATGCAACATGAAGACAGTCCAGATGAAGAAGAACAAGCTCTGGTAAGTGCTACCAAAACTCCAAGATATGTAAGAATTAGTCATTCTAAAGATCAAATCATAGGAGATAAGAGCAAAGGGATCCTAACTAGAAGAAAATCTGCAGAGTAACAAGTAAACTTCTATCTGATTTCCAAGATTAAACCCAAAACTGTGGATGAGGCTTGCAAAGATGAGAATTGGACAAAGGCTATGGAAGAGGAATTGATGCAGATAGAGAAGAATCAGACTTAGGATATTGATCCCAGACCAGCAGACAAAAATGTAATTGGTACAAAGTGGGTCTTCAGAAACAAGATGAATGAGAATGGTGAAGAGGTAAGAAACAAAGCAAGGTTGGTATGCAAAGGATACACTCAAGTTGAAGGAATAGACTTTGAAGAAACTTTTTCTCTAGTGGCAATGATTGAAGCAATAAGGATGTTTTTGGCTTTTGTAGCATACGAAGATTTCAAGGTTTATCAAATGGATGTGAAGTTTGCTTTCTTAAATGGAGAATTGGAAGAGGAAGTCTATATCGAACAACCGGAAGGGTTTCAGTCATTAGATCAAGGTGACATGGTATGCAGATTGAAGAAAGCTTTGTATGGATTAAAACAAGCCCCTAGGGCATGGTATGTATGGTTGGACATGTATCTGATGCAAATAGGGTTCAGTAAAGGTACTATAGACAACAATCTTTACTTCAAGATCAATGATGAATAAACCCTGATTGTTGTAGTTTTTGGAGATGATATTATTTTTAGAGGCAACGAAGGTATGTGCTCAATTTTTTCTAGAGAAATGCAAAGTTAATTTGAAATGTCTAATTTTGGAGAGATGAACTTCTTTTTAGGTCTGCAAATAAGTTAATCAGATAAAGGTATCTTCATTTCTCAGTCTAAATATGTGAAAGAGTCGTTAAAGAAATTTGGGATGGAAGACACCAAACCAGTTTGCACACCTATGATAACTGGTTGTAAGTTGAGTAAAGATGACAACTCACCCTTGGCAGACTAGAAAAGGTATAGATCTATGATTGGAGGATTACTTTATCTGACTCAAACTAGACCTGACATACTGCATGCAGTATGTCTTGTGGCAAGATTTCAGGTAGAACCCAAGGAATCACATGTGATGGCAGTCAAGAGAATTATGAGATATTTAAAAGGTACAATGGATTATGGTTTGTGGTACCCTAAGGACTGTGACTTTACTCTCAGTGCATATACTGATGTAGATTGGGTCAAAGATGAGGATGACAGAAAGAGTACAAGTGGAGGTACATTTTTCTTGGGAAAAAGATTAGTATGTTGGTTGAGCAAGAAACAAGATTCAATATCCCTGTCTACTACAGAAGCAGAATACATTGCAGTAGCATGCAGTTGCACTCAAGTGTTATGGATAAAGTAGACATTGAAGGACATAAGAATTGTGTATGAAGATCCCATTGCAATCTTTTGTGACAACACAAGTGCCATAAACATATCAAAGAATCCAGTAATACATTCAAGGACTTGAAGCACATATCCATTAGGTATCATTTTCTGAGAGAAAAGGTGACAGAGAATGAAGTCAAGTTGGAGTATGTTTCTACCAAGGATCAAATTGCAGACATTTTTACCAAGCCTCTGCCTAAGGATACTTCTGAGTATCTCAGAGAAAATTTAAGGGTTATCACCCTTCTTTCTCTAAACTAAGATGCACAATAGTGCATCAATTCGGAGCTAATCAGAGGTCTAGATTGATGCCTTTTAGGGCTACTTCTCAGGTGGAGTAGTCAGAAAGTTCAGAAGAGAGATTAGATCATAGCAGAAGAGTGCAAGTATGTGCCCTTTGCCATTGATGTCAAAGGGTGAGAGAAGTCATGTGAAAAACTTAGAAGTATAGATGTGCAAGAGAAAGGGGGAGAATTTTGGAGAAAGAAATAGTACAGGTATGTAAAGAGAAAGGGGGAGAATCTTGTCTTGATGGCTGTTACAATTTTTCATATCATATGTTTCCATCAATGACAAAGGGGGAGATTGTTGCAAGTATGTGCCTAATCGATGTTGTCATTGATGTCAACATATCCTTGTTATCATTGGTGTCAACTATATCTCATTCTATTACTTGTTTAGAAGACTTGTATGTTGAGGATATTGAGAAAATTAGCCTCTCTGGAAGAAACAAGTGAGTTACAGAGAAGTGCAGTACAAACAGTGAGTTGTATGTTGAAGAACAGTTGAGTAAAATGCTTCATATTTACTTATGCTTGAAGATCATGGTCTATGGATTGGAAGTAAGTTAGAGGTATGCCTAAGGATGCTACATTCTAGTTTTGAGCCCTCCACATGAAGATCTGAGTGATTTGTGTTCACTGGAGTGAAACCTATTTTTTCTGTAAGTTTAGTTGGGACAAGGAGAAAGTATTTTGCTCCGCATTCCTTCGCAATATAGTATTTTGCTCTTTGATTCTAGAAGGAAGTCTGGGATGATGATAAGTGCCTACAGTTGCAATGGTTCATGGTTTGGTGATCTACAAGCTATCTTTCCTTTATGACAGTTGAAGACAGTAAAGTTCATATGTTCTAGTAGGAAGTTTCTTATGGGTAAAGTGGTTAAAGGTTGTGCAGTTGCTCCTGATGATTATAATGTGCTTGTGGATGTCTCCTAATCATGATCCTAACTAGACTTTGATCCACATTAATAAATTGAGATTGTGTTTGAAGATTGTTCCCAGATATTGTAGTGTGTAACCAGTCTTAGTCGACCTGGTTAATCCCAGTGATTGCTGAGATCTCTTGAAGATTGTGGAAGCATGTTGAAGTGTGGAAGATTGTGTTTGAGTCCCAGCTAAGGCATAGCATGGTTCATGTATAATTTTACTTCATCCCCTTTGCATAATGTTGTAATAAGCCAAGACCTATTTTGCAAATGTTTGTAATGTCAACCTTGGAGATTGTTCTAATGGTTGATGATTGTGATGCCGACCTTGATGATCTTTCCAAGGTTGTTCTAGTGTATAAATACTTATAGTTGAGTTGTGAAAAGTTGTCCTTGAGTGGAAATGATAAGATATTAAGAAAGGACCAAAAGGTAGAGTAGAGAAGAGGCAAACGAAAGAAGAGGAAGAATAGAGCAAAGGAAGAGCAGAGCAGAGGAATCATTGTACTTCAGTCACAAATATAGAAAGGTGTTGATCATGGTAGTAATCTTGGTAATGAGCTGCCATTAGGGTTTAATAGCCCTAGGGGTTTAACAGCCCTTATTGTAATCTTGCTAGGTTTAGGGTTGAGGTAGTGAGCCTGCTAAACCTAGTTGTTCTTCATGGCAGTGAGCCAGTATGTTTAGGCTCGTGGAGTGACCAAGCCTGAACATCATTATTTCAAGATTGAAATATATTTTGAGAGCTAATCCTCCCCATGGTTTTTCCCCACCTTGGGGTTTTCCACGTAAAATCTGGTGTCTCTTGTGTTCGATGTTGTATCTGTGGTTAAGTTTCTGATTTCATGCACTCATTGTTAAATCATAGTAATTGTGGATAAGTGATGAATGTTTAATTACAGAAAGTGTTTTAGTTTTTGGGACAACTGATTCACCCTACCCCCTCTCATTTGTCTAGTGCATATCAACAGTACCCTCACAACGACCCAATCACACTGACCCACTTCACCTTGAAGTCTTCATTAACAAACACAAGATTAGATGAGTCTTGGTAGATGGTGGAGCCAGATTGAATATATGTCTTCTAAAGTTAATGATGATATTAGGTTACTCTAAATAATATGTGGCCCCACCAAGAGAATCATCATTAAAGCTTACGATGATGTAGAACATTCCTCCAAGGGAGTGATCACACTCCCTATAAGAGTTGGTCCTGCCACTCTCAATACTACATTTCATGTCTTGGATGTTGAACTCCCCTACAATCTCATCCTTAGCTGACTATGGATCCATGCCATGAAGGTCGTTACATCCACCTACCACCAATGCATTAAATTCCCTTACAATGACAATGAAATCACTATACCCGGTGACCCTGATGCTTTCCAATACTGCAGCCACCTAAGAGAAGTCCCACAACATTAGGTACCTATAAATAGGGGAATTTTACCCTCCACCTCATCACACTATGTTGACCCATCTACATTAGCCAAATCCACCACACCATTCACCCCACCACACAACCCTGAAGTTCAAATCCAAGACAAAGGGATGTGGGGAATATAATATAGAAAGGTCATATTGCATTGACAAACTCCCAATGTCACCAAGGTCTCTCAGCAAACCTAGCCCAATCAAACCTAAGGAGACCATCATTGCTGCCCCCATCACCTTCACCAAATGGCGAGAATTAAGCAAGGATGATGTAGACGATGATGTCGCTAAGTGGCTCTACAAGGAAGAAGAAGAAGAGGTCAAGCATGTACAATTGCCCATGGAATGATATCGCAAAGGCTATGAATTTGTAAAATAGCAAGGATATGACGGGCATATCGGATTGGGGCCTAACAAAAGTGGAATAATGGAACCCATCAAACTAACCATGTGACCTCGCAACAAGGGCCTAGGGTATACATCACAAATAGAGAGCACTCCTAGTACTAAATGAATTTTGGGTAGGGATGCAAGAACTTCCAAGGACCCACCCGAACTTGAGCCTGAATCTTCCACACCTGACCTACCTGAGAGTGTTGCATGGATCAACATCTTTTGGGATCCAGCCAATACGTCCATCTACACTTTAACTCCCATCACCATAAGATACCTAAACACTGATGATGTCTTGCCCTCAGTCTACCCTGAGCTCATAAATTGGGATCAACAAAATCCACGTAGATTGGATTTATTTAAGAACAACAAAGCCATTGCCAATTTCATGGGACTTCATGAAGGTATACCTTTGGGGGATCACAAAGTTGGTTACATCATGGATCTCGATGACTCATCTTATTTTGGAGAATCCACTCCACCCTCTAGTCGCAAAAGTGAAAACAACAAAGAAAAAAGGTCTCTAGGTGAAAATCAAAAGGTGCCTATTGAACATGAAAAAGTAAAAATAAAGGATGTATCTAAGGGTGAAAACCTCTCCGAGGTCCCCAAGGATGGAGGTTTGGAAGTGTTTCCTATTACATAGGAGAAATCACCATTATTAGTAGAAACAACTATTCAAACCAACGTTGGCATAGAAGAAGAGCCCAAGATTATTCATTTTGCTGAGTCGTTAACAAAATAGGAATAGCCTGAATTCAAAGATTTATTCTTAGCAAAGCAAGTCAATTTTTCCTGTTTGTATGTGGATATGCATGGCCTTGATCCACAATTCGTCTTACATCACCTACCACTACTACCAAATGCCAAACTAGTGAATCAGAAATTAAGAAAAATGCATCCACAAATCGCACTTTTGGTAAAAGTAGAGTTGAAAAAGATACTCAATGTGGACTTCATCAAATTGATAGACTATCCAAAGTGGGTATCTAACCTTGTACTAGTCACAAAACCCAACAACTAGATCCAAATTTGTGAAGATTTCATGGATTTAAACAAAGCATGTCTGGAAGATGATTTTCCATTACCAAACATAGACATTATCATTGACCTTACAAGTGGATTTGAAATGCTCTCACTAATGGATGGTTTCTTAGGATATAATCAAATAAGGATAGCACCTAAAGATCAACATAAAATAGCTTTCACATGTCCGTGGGGCACATATTGTTGGATCGTCATGCCCTTTGGCCTCAAAAATGCATGAGTTACATACCAGAGAGCAATGCCAACAATATTTCACGACTATATGCACACATGTATGGAAGATTGTGTCAATGACTTAGTATCCAAATCAGTCACAAGAAACACTCATCTCAAGGTATTGGTTAAGATCTTCAATCAGCTCAAAGAATACAAAGTTAGATTAAATCCTAAGAAATGTGTGTCCGGGGTCACATCAGGCAAACTACTGGGCTATATTGTTTCGCATCAAGGTATAGAACTTGATCCCACTAAAGTGAAAGCAATAATGGAAATGCCTCCACCAACAAATCTCAAATAACTACGTAGTCTACAAGGAAAATTGCAATCAATCAGGAGATTTATCGTGCAACTCGCTGACAAATGCCACCCTTTTAAGCACTTGCTTTGTAAAGGGGTACCCTTTGTATGGATAGAACATTGTCAGGAAGCTTTTTGGAAGATCAAGGACTATTTTCTATCACCACCAGTTCTCATGCCTCTGACACCAGGAAAGCCCCTTTTATTATATATATATCAACAACACCTTTAGCACTGGGGGCATTATTAGCACAAAATGATGAGGAAGGAAAGGAAAGGGCAATCTACTATATCACTAGAACATTAGTGGGATACGAGTTGAACTACAGTCCTATTGAGCGTGCCTACCTAGCCATAGTTTTTGCCACACAAAAGCTGAGACATTATATGTTGAATCATAAGACAAAGCTAATTGCAAAAATTGACCCAGTGAAATACTTACTCAATAAGGCAGCCTTGACAAGATGACTAGCTAAATGGGTAATGGTATTGAGTGAATTTGATATAGAATATGTTGACTAAATAGCAATAAAAGGACAAGTGATCACTGACCAACTGGCAGAAGCACCTACAACAGCAGATCATCATGTGGTCATAGATTTTCCTGATGAATCAATCTTCATAGTAGACATTCCCAAAACATGGACATTATTCTTTGATGGCTTGTGCATGAATCACGTTTTAGGCACCAATATTTTGTTCATCACTTCTTAAGGCGATGCCATCCCTAAAGCATTTTGGATAGACTTTCCTTGTACAAATAACATAGTGGAATATGAAACATTGCTCACGGGATTATGAATGGCTATCAACTAGAAAATTAAAATGTTACAAGTTTTCGATGATTCACAACTCGTCATCAAGTAGGTCAACAATGAATATGAAACAAAAGATGAAAAACTCATGCCATACAAGAGAATGGTTGATAGTTTCTAGCTATATTTTGATGAAGTGGTCTTTGATCAAATTCCTCGAGTTCAGAAAAAAGCAATAGACGCAATGGCATTAATTGGGTCTCTCCTTGATATCCCAAGAAACACACCTCAATTCAAGTTCTTGGTGGAACAACTATTAGTCCCATCCTTTGATGTCCCCAAATCTAAGCTAGTGTGTGAGATAGTCGGTCCCAATCTCCCTGGTATCATGATATCCATACATACCTCCACGACCAAATTCTACCACATGACCTATCTGCTAACCAACATAAATCCTTTATATGCCAATCTGCCAAATATGTCATCATTGGTGACACCCTCTATCGCCGCGGATTTAACAATACCCTCCTACGATGTCTCAACACTTAGGAAGCACAAACGACCCTACACAAAGTACACAAGGGTATATGCAGATCTCATTCTAGTGGTCCTACTCTAGCCAAGAAGATTCTTAGAGCTGGATACTATTGGCCCACCATGGAAAAGGATGCCTATCATTTTACCAAAAAATGTAGATAATGTCAGATACACGGAGATCTTGTGCATGCACCTACCCAAGACTTGCAACCACTCATGTCTCTGTGGCCATTCTCTCAATAGGGACTTCACCTCATGGGAAAAATCCATCCCACCTCCGCCAATGGCCACAAGTTCATTATCACTACCACAGAGTATTTCACAAAGTGGATTGAGGCCATCCCCATGACATACATCACCAGCAAACAAATAGACAAATTTATTCTCATCTACATCATATGCCGATATGGTGTACCTCAGTCTATTGTCATGGACAATGGTCATCCTTTTAAAAATCAAGACATCCGTGAGATATGTGAAAGATTCCACATTCAACACCATTTTGCCACTCCATACTATCCCCAAGGCAACGGTCAAGCCAAGGCATCAAATAAAACCATTTTAAAATCCTTAAAAAGACTGTCAATGATGTTGGTCGTGACTGGCATGTACAACTCAATCCCACCTTGTGGGCTTACCGCACTAGCATCCACACCCCCACCGGAGCCACCCCATATTCCCTTGTCTATGGTTCTGAAGCCATCCTACCCATCGAGGTTGAGTTACCCTCCCTGTAAGTATCGCTAATGCAATTTGTGGACAACAAAGACTACATAGTATCTAGGCTAAATGAGCTCGAACTACTAGATGAGAGAAGCTAGAATTCTCTGGTACACCTACAAGCATATCAGAACCGTCTCTGGTGCAGCTATAATAAAAGGGTCAGATTTCGACAGTTCAACATTAGAGACTTGGTCCTGAAAGAAAACCCTAAAAATCAAATGCAAAGGGAGAAGCAGGGAAAGTTTGAACCAAACTAGTTGGGTCCCTATATCATCATTGCGGCATATGGATCAGGAGCATATCGACTTGCTACCCCCAAAGGTGAACCGCTACCAAAGCCAATCAACAACATGCACCTTCAAAGATATTATACCTAAATAAAATAAAATAAAAAGTAAAGAGAAATAATTCATCCAAAAGTGAAAACCACTTTGGTGGCACTTTGGATAAGGACCATGGTGAAAACCTGGAAAACAGGTGCCATGTGTAGTTGATCTTGGCTTCCTTATCTACCATCATTCCATCTGATCTCCCACTTTCTGCAAATAAATCCCACGTGATCCGTAACCCATGTCATAATCCATAATCACCCACATTGTCTTTTTCATGGCTTGAAAATAAGTTGGCATTTCACATCTCCCCACTTTTCCCATAGCATTTCATCATCATCCCCATCTCATCTTGTCATGATCATGACTTTACCCCATACCTGACTAGGGGTGGTCCTTGATCCTAAAAATTGGTACTAGAGAGCACCTTTCGCATATTCCAAAAATGTAAAAAAAATTAAAAACATTTTTAAAAAAATCCTAAAAAATCAAATATTCCAAAAATCAAAAAACATCCAAATATCTTTAAAAATCCAAAAACATCCAAATATCTTCAAAAATCTAAAAACAACCTGATATATTCAAAAATCCAAAAACATCCAAATATCTTCAAAAATCTAAAAACATCCAAATATCTTCAAAAATCCAAAAACATCACATATTTTCAAAAATCCCAAAAACATCGAATATCATCAAAAATAACAAAAAAAATCAAATAACCAAATCCCAAGCAATAAACTATGTCAAAACCTTGTTGAACTACGACACCTCTGAGCTTTCACGTAGGGAAGGCCATCTTCGATGAGCCCTCGAGGCATTCCCCTTAGGTCTTAGGTCACCCAAAGTCCACCTGGTTGAACTACGGTGCCTTTGAGCTTTGACGTAGGCAAGGCCATCTTCGATGAGCCCCCAAGACATTCCCCCTTAAGTCTTAGGTTACCCAAAGTCCACCTGGTCGAACTATGATGCCTCTAAGATTTCACGTAGGCAAGGCCATCTTCGATGAGCCCCCGAGGCATTAGGGTAGTCTCTTAGGGCATGCCAAGTCAACTGTCATAATAAGTCATCCCTTAATGAGATGGACACTTTGATTTGACTAAAGAAATCAGTCTTTCATAAGGAAAACAACCTCATGGGTCAACAAGACAACTCATAAAGGTACAACCAAGCAATCATTTCTCACCATTCACATAGTGATAATCGCACATCACTAAGGACAACCTTCCTGGACAACCACATGGAGCATAGTCAAAACCAGGCTTTATGCCTTAGACGACATGCTCCATCCTTTAAATATTCACAATCATCACATACCAAGCATCCTTCACAACTTGTGGCATTCCCAAAACTAAGCCACATGTCTTATACAGGATATGACAATACTATCACTTGCCTTAGATATGTAGGGGCATTGTCAAAACTAGACCAGGCATCTTATACGACATACCTTTCATCCTGAAACCAGGCATCATTCAACCTATCACAACCAATCACAACAAACACATGTACACTCAGCAAATGATCTACATTGCTATTGACTCTGGGTCATACCTATCTTATTTGCTTTGTAATCTTGTTCTTATGCTTCTCAAGGCAGTCCCTAATTGATGAAGAGAAGCAAGGATAGAGCGAGACCTTTTCTTTGATTGTTGTTTGCAGTTTGTCTTGACAAGATGACTGGGAAGCTAGGCTTCTTGTGTGTGATTGGGATTCCATTAGTTGTGAATCAAATACATCCTATGCATTGGAAGGTATACATGCTTCCTTGCATTAGGATTTGCACACCCCATGGGTATCTCATCACATGTACCAACAAGATACCAAAGTTACTTAGTCTAAGTCAGGCATTCCTTGTCTATCTTGTGCCTATTTCACAAGGGACCAAACTTTATGCCTTGGCCTTTGACATGCCATGGTGATTTTCATCCTTTGACATAATAAGCTCTATGATGATAAGCAGCAACGGCAAGAAAGAAGCTCAAAAATCTCTCGAGGCAAAATCTAGATCCATTCTTCTAACCAATCTTTGTCCTTTTCACATTTCCCATCTCCATTTCTTCTGATCATCTTTCATCCTACTGTGACACACAAAAAAGAATGCATTAGATCTTGTAGGCTTGTATGCATACACATGTTAGTCCATCATATACATCACATCATAAGCATAATACCATATCCATCATAGATATCATCATCATATTACTACATTATAACACTTAAAATCATCATCTACTTACATCTATCATAAGAATATTTAACACATACATATCTGCATCCATGTAGTACACATATAACCATCACATAAAAATTATCATCGCATACACATACAATGGCATCTCAACATAGGCATCCATAGGTCACATCATACATCACATCATAAACATCATATAATTACATCATCTCATCATAAATCATAAATCACGAAGCATAACCATAGAACCATAACATAAAAAAGCATAATCATAAGCATCCATCACATCATACGCATATAGAAATAACAAAATTATCATCATAAGTAAACCGCTACACATCTATATATATCTCAAAAATATGTGTCACGGTACAATAATCAGAATCCATGTGTCAAAAATGGAGCTCGCATGCTCAATAAAAAACTAGAGCACACAGGCTCAATCATAATATACATCATACACATCAAAATGGCCTAATGACTACTATCATGGCCTCTAGACCCTATCAGCCCTATAGGAGGACCCCTCTGCTCTATCCCTACCCTAGAACTAGATGGTTGATCATAAGGCGAAACCCTCCTCTGTGAGTGAGAAACTCCCACATTGTTGTGAGACCTCTGAGAGTGAGACCTGTTGGCACTCTTGCTCTAGAAGCTTAGCGCCCTCTGATCCGCTGGCACCAACCCCTCATATAGGCCTCTATAATACTAAGCCTCCTGTACAGTTCAATACAAAGTTTGTGCAAACTCCATGGCTATCCCGCCAATATTATTCATGAAATCAATGCTCCTCTACTCAGCTCTTTGTGCCCTAATGACAGCCATATCCCTCTCTATTGTCCTCTACATCACATGCCCCTCAAATTCCTAAATGTCATAGATGCATCCCCTGCATCTGAATCTAGAGTGCCTCTATCTGAGTAACCAAATCCCCTCCTTGCTCTCCAGCATCCTCTACCTCCTCATCATCCCTGATCTCCACAATGGGCACCTCCTAAAGTGCCTCCTCCCTGATCCACTCCTCCTCCTCACCCTCCTCCATCTCCTCTCCATCAATGTCTCCTCCGTCGACATCCTCCATCACCACATCCTCCTCGCCCCTTCACCTACATATCCCCCACTGCAACTGCTACCTGTCCCACAGTCCCCTCTCCCTCCTCTTGAATCAAAGCAAGTTGAGTACCTCCCCCTTGTTCATCTCATCCTCTACCCCAGCCTCCTCACCCTTTGCCTCCTCTGCCACCACCTGCACCACCATCATCATCTCCTCTACCACCATCTCCCCTACCACCATCCCCTCAGCCTCTGCCTCTTCCTCGGCCCTATCCTCTGAACCTGCCTCTCGGCCCCCTCCCCAATCTCTCTACTGGAGTTGGCTCATCAGGATGAAGAAACAGAACAGGCCTATGATCGGCCCACCAAGCGTCATACGTACGTGTGGTACCCACATCCTCCACATCATCTGCTCCCCACTGTATAGGTTGTAACCTGGCAATCTCATCAATCATCGTCTATACTGCAATCATCGGCCCCCAAAACAAAATCTCCCAAGTGACTCAGGCAAACTCTACAATGCTAGTAGTAATATCTTGCCGCTCTCCAAACTATCTCAACACACACTCTGGAAAATGTCGCTCTATGATATCTAGCTCTGAACCATCCATCTAATAAGATATCATGTGTGTCTGCAAAAAGGTAGCTGCTCTGCATCCTATGTCCACCTAGAACAAGATCTATACGGCCTCCATACAAATGTATCCATATGATCAATGGCATGCCTACAATATCTAACATCGCCCATCTGCACCTGTAAAATTGCCCCAGTATAGTAGAAAACATATGGCAACTCCTCCAGAATCTCCCACTCCATTGGCGGTCTGCATATGGGAATGTGCTCCCAAGCCCATATCATCAATAAAGTGACACTGCAGCTAATGGACTGCTCACCACAATAAGCTACCTCATGCAACTAGTAATATAACTGAGCTAGGAGGCAGGGTCCCCAAGTGTATACTGTAGTATCTACCATCATGCCCTCCAACATCTCCCCCCAGCCTACTAGAAATCTATGTCTAAGTCGATCTAGACACACAACACCACCAATGCAAGTACATAGGACTGAAATCAGTCGATCATACTGATCTGTTAGTGTGTCCCAGTGGATCTTGTGATCCTCAACTCTTAAGGCAGTGTCATCATCAGTCTCAAATAGTTGCCGAAGTGCAGGCAATCCCCTCTCTACACTATAGATAACTCACTCTCCACAAATCGGTAGTTGTAGAATCCTCCAGACATCCAGCAAGATAACGATAGCCTCTCCTATTGGTAGATGGAATGAACTCATCTCTGAGTGCCACCGCTCGGCTAGTGCAGTCAGTAGGCCTCAGTTAGCCGTAATCATGGGCATAAAAGCAACTCCATATAATCTTAGGGCATCAAGAGTATCCTGCTCTGCCACTGACAGATGGTCTCGCAATTGGTACCTCGTAGGATGGCTCTCACGTGTGTAAAGCGGAAGCAATCTCACATGTATTCACAAAGCTAGGACACTACATCAATCCAAAAACCCTAAGTAAAGCATTCATAGAAAAACAAGGGCAAAAATCAGGGCAAAATACATTTCTAAACTGCTAAACACATGCATGTATCACACTGTCATTTCTATGCGTCACAGTTAAGTGCATGCATCATATGCCTTGTGCATGCGTCGCACTTTGGCGAGTGCATCACACTATCTATTGCAAGCATCACACTTTTGTGCATGTGTCGCTCTGCTTTGCCCATGCATTGCATTTTGCATGTGTGATGCCTAAATTAGAGGCGTCACACCCCTTGTGCATGTGATTTCATAAATCCCATGCGTCGCACAAACTCGCATGCATCACATGATTTTGTACAGGGGTCACACGCAATAGCACATGCGGCACACAAAAGTGCACCGCACGCGTGCCCTATTTTTGGGCCCCTAAATCTACCTAAAAATGTCAAAATTGAAAAACTAGGGTTAGGTACATACCGTCGTGCCTGTCCCGGGGAGCCGACTATGGGTTTTGACCCTCATACCGCGATGCAGGTGAACTAGAACTAGAGACATTTTGATAGCTACTCTATAGGAAATCTCAAAATCACTGCTCAACACTCTCTAAGATCTCTACAAGCTAAGTGCACAAATGAGCTTTATGGACCTCTCCAAGAGCTATTTATAGACCCTTTTGACCTAAGTGGGCCCCCCTTTTGTAAATTTTATCAACCTATGACTTAGTTTTACATGCCAAACACTTTTCGAGATCAGTTTTCCACTCCTAAATCACCTTTTGGCATCTTGTACACCTTTTTGAAAAAAATTTCAAATTTTTTAAAATGTTTTTAGAAAATTTGAAAAATTTCCTAAGGGGGCATAAGGCCATCAAGCCTCATCTGGGGCACACTAGGGCATGTTCAGAGCATATTTCTCAATTTTTCTTTGACACAATGCCAAAATTGACATTGTATCAAAGAGGGGCAAAATGTAGACACTTAAAAATGTCTCGAGCCTGTGAATGCCATTTCGACACTTGATTCATACCATTCTACTATTAATTAAATAATTTTTAATTATTTAATTAATTCGCTTTCCACTTATGCTTTTAATTAAATAAATTTTATTTATTTAATTACTCAGCAATTTTATTCTGATTTCTCATATAATTAAATAATTAATTAATTAATTATTCACTATCCCAATATCCACTTTACCCTATTAATTTAAATAAATACATTTATTTAAATTATAGGTCTTGCCCTAATTAAATAGGTTCTACCTATTTAATTAAATCACATTACATAATCCCCTTTCATAAATAAATTAAATAAATGAACACAATTTATTTAATTTAAAAATCATGTTAGACCTCACCATTTCTTCAAATAAAAAAAATATCCTTTGTCCTCTAGTGACTAGGAACCCTAATCAATCTACACCCTTCATCATATCAAAAGTCAAACTCTCAATCTCAACCCTCCATTCAAATTCTTTCTTCTATAAAAGCAATCTCTCACCCTCATTTCTCACTACACACTTGCATAATTTGAGCATCCTCTCTCTGATTTTGCCATAGCCACACTCTTGAGCTTCTCATTGTGTTTGCAAGTCTGCAAATCTGAGAGTAAAGTGCTGTAAAATTTGGGAGAAACAATGGATAATTCACACTGGTAGTCTAGGGTTTCATGTTTTATGCTTGCATTTGTTTGATCTGAGGTTATTTAGTACTCTATTGGGTTGTTAGGGCATGCATTGTACTATTTGTAGGTTTTACAATGTTTTTCCCTGACATCAGTCTAAACCTTTTAAGTTAACCCCCATAAGAAAGGGATGTGAAAGGAATTTCACACTTCCCGTATCTCATGTTAATTTGCCTCTCTTAATTGTGGCATGCTTAACGTTGGTTGCACATGCAACAATGTTGAGTGCGCACAACATTAAGTGTGCATGTAGTGCATGAGTGGGTTTTAGCATCGGGTTATAGAAATTTTTTGTTAGTTTGGTTTTCATGTCCACATTTAAAATTGTGGGCATGCCATTTGGTATCAGAGCGCAAGTTTCAAACATTGGGAACTATGGGTGTGTACAAGTGTTATGTTGGGCCACTAGTTGGTTGTGTGTATGTAAGTCGTATGTCTAACTCTAGCTTGGATAGTGATGACTTCGTAAGACACCTTCCATGGGAACGACTAGCTTCCCTTGAATTTTCTTTCTGCTAACCCCCATGTATGACCTAGTGTCATAGGTATTTGGGGAGTGCAATCACAATGAATAAAGTGATTAAGGGACCTTGCAAGTCTTGATTTTGTGAGTTTAGACAACTTTTTGTTAATGTTATCCTAGAAAGAGATCTTTTGAATAAGAATTGTTGGGTGATATATTTTAGCAAAGCCTTTCCCCCTTCCCTAGATGAAAGATTGATATTTGATCTTGCAATAGAGGTCATTGACAACCTTATGTATCGTACCCCTGTAAAAGGGTTATTGTGGCAAAGATTATCTTATAGCAACCTTGAAGGATTGCCTTCATGAATGTTTGAGTGGCATGTTGCAAGTGCAAATGCTTTCACGTTTTGTAAGACTCACTTGATTGAGAATGTTAAATTGTGTAGGTCCTACCATGTAGGAGGAAGAATTGCATTAAAGCACTACACCAACCTTGAACGAAGATTTATGTACCTTATCCTCCACCTAGTTATCGATTAGATAACCTAGGCATTAAGGGGGTAACTTATATCTAATTTAATGGACTCCTGGTTGAGGTGCTAAGATGTGGTAAAACTATAGGTCACCTTTAACTTATGTTATAGGGTTAAGTTACCCTGATGGACTATTGTCACTTGATGGGTGAAAAGAAGAAAATGTTGAGCTATTCCCTTGTTGAATATGATTTTATTTCCTTGGTCTTGAGTACATTTTAGTAGATGTTATAAGAGTATGTTGTGTAAATCCTTTTATGGCTAAGATTCTTGTGTACCCTTCTAGATGAGGGGGAATGGTGTTAGTGGATTTGTGTCTACTTCCATCCTTGGTAACTTGGTAACACTTGTTGTGCCACTTCAAGATAGTTCCCTGATAACAATTTTGTGTCGTAGTGTTTTGGAAGGAGAAATACTCATATGCCTTATTTTGCAATGTGTTATGTTCGCTTAAAGAAAGACTCCTCACTGGGTTGATAGTAAAAGGTGGTACTTTGCATGGTATTTGAACCATGCTAGGATTTTCAAGGAATAAAATTGAGTTGTGTGTAATACTCTAGTTATTTATTAAATAAGAATAGAAGAGCAACTCAACCTTGGATTTCCACCCTTGTTTCATTGGTATATACACATAATTGGTGTATGTCCTATTAGGATAATGAATCACACTTTGGAACAAATTGTGTCTTTATGTACAGAAGGCTTTAGTGAAGCTATGTGATGGAGAGTTAGGCTATAGAAAAGAAAGTTAAGTGTGGGTAGATGCTTAGTCATATTGGATTGTTGTGAAAACGCTCTAGTAGAACCTCTTTGACTTTTAGTATGGAAGGAGGCATGGTGATGCTTAAGGTGAATAAGTAGTGGATGTGATAAGATAGTTATTTGTTGACCCTTCTATCTTGAACCATAGTTGTGATGGCTTATTGAAAGGTCTAGGGATAAGTCCCTTGTGCAATTGGTTGCATGATTCCATGATTTTGGACATAATGAAATTGAAATATTTTGTTATAGAATGCAATAGATCTAGGTGTTGAATTGCATAGGGATTCACACACTTTGCTCTAGGGTAAAGAATGTGAGTAGCCCCCTGAGTGGTAATCTTAGAAATGGTTGCGTTTGTAAGTATGTGTAGGGATGTAGAGTTCAACTTGTGAGTAATTATAAAATTTGTGTTCAAACCTTTAGGCATCTAGTGAAGAAGTGTTGTGGATGACTCATGAGATCCTCCCAGGTGTTCACATTGGAATGTTTATTTGGCTATGCTATTGAAGGAAAACGTATGAGAACTATATCTACATGTCTTTGAATTCTTTTTGTGTACCTGAGTCTCCCTAGGTGCTAGGCTTGTACTTCTACCTTTTTTAGATCCTTAGCCTCACACGAGGTTATAGACATTAGTATGACAATGGTCTTAAGGCTTGAGTTTAATTGTGAACACTTCGGTTGGATGCTTTCCAATCTTGTCACATGGAAATTATGCTAGAACAGTTGACGTGGTGCTAAGTCACGACTAGGGTTGGTATGGATTGGCCCCTAAGCTAGTAGCTTGGTAGCTTGAGTAAGATTAGTTGATATGTTGGTGAACCGCATTTGTCTCTTCACGAGTTATAGTGGTGATTTGAGTTTATGAGATGGTGTTGGAAGAATCCACGAAGAAATTGGTTTATTATCCTATCTAGATGGAACAAAAAGTGCCAGTATGAATTTGATACTCTGGAATACGTGACTCTTGTTAATCATTTCAAGGCATGTCCTGGGTTGTAAAGGACTTATGGGTGTCTATTATGATGAGATGTTTCATGGTCTTAGTATAGAATGTGACCACTATTCTTCTTTTTCCATTTTGTAACTATGTTAATACGTGTAGTGTTGTAATGTGAAAAATTTTGTGAAATTTTTGAAAAATTTATTTATTTATTCATTGGTGATTTTTTTTTATTTTAATTGCAAAGCCAACAGTATTGAAATTCTTTTCCTTGGGCTTCTTACTTGATTTACTTTTAATAGTCCTCTTACCTCAAGGACTTGTTTAACTGTAATTTGATTCACATTTTGAATATTGAATTTTGGCAACACTTTTGAATTTGAGTTAACTTTTGCATTTTATTCTTTTGAAGTTTATTTGATGAATTTGATTTAAAAGATTATTTCTTTCAAGCTTGCTTATTTTTGAGGATTTTATCATTATTTCTACTGTTGGTACATGTGTAGTGATGTGACTTATGTGATCTACCCTACCCAAAAGAGATACTTGGTAGGAGGAAAAAGGGAGTAGGTGGTTTGGGATTATGGTATTGTAAGGTTGAGAATCGTAGATAAGGTCGGCAAAGGTTAGTCAGTTACCCTCTTGTCCTTGAGTCTAGTTGAGTGTTCTTGAACCCTTCCTTTTGGGGGCTAAATCTTTTAATCTAACAAGAGAAGAGTGCTAGAAAAGTTCAAAGGGGTGGTCATGATGGGAAACCCTAAGATAAACCTATTATTGTGTAGACCCACTATCCTTGTGATATTGTCTTCCTTGTGTCAAATGGTTTATGAATTCTTCTTTTGGTTAGAAGCTAACTCTTGATTCTGTAGTGACATGGGTGCTTAGTTTTTGTTCTTAACTCTAGGAATGCTTGATCATGTTTTGGCTCTTAGCAATTTCTACAAGTTCCATCTAGTCAATCTAGTGAAGACCAATTGATTGAGAAGGCAGTCAAGACATGTGAGTCTTGTGCATAGTGCATGTAACCTAAGTATTTTAACTTAGTATTGGTGGTATGTTGAGTTAAATGTGTGTCTGGGGTTGGGACCAGTTTTGCTATTTGACAACTAGTTGGGTTGTCCAAACTTCCTTTTGGCTATTTATACTTTAGTCTAAGATAACTTCATATGGCTAAGAGAGGTTAGGAACCTGGTAAATTTAATAAGTGATAACAAGAGGTCATTTGTGTTTCTAACCTTCTTTGGTGCAAATTCATCTTTTATGACCTTGTATTACTTGATGATCTATCTTATGGCACTAATGCCCCTTATGTTTTTAAACACTAGTAAAGTTAATTGGTGAGAGTGTTGTTCTAATATACTTGGTGTCTCTTATCTTGGAGGAGGGTATCCTCAAAATTAATTATTACAGGACTACTTTATTCAAGTGCCTAATTGCTTTTCTTATTGTTTGATTAAGAGATTCCTTCGAGTTCATTGCCATGTTGGCATGGCTTGGAGGTGGGTTGCTCTACCTTACCTCCATGTTAACTTCCAGGAGGAACTTTAGCTCTATGAGGTAGGATGTGAGGCCCATCCTTGTGTGATAGGTTTAGTTTCACTACTAGACCTAATTTTATTGATATACCCAACCTAGGATAGGGTATCTGGTATGGAGACCATGTTTGATAGATGATATTGTATTGTTGTGGATCTAATTATGAGGTAGTGGTGTATGATTCAAGTATGTGTAGGATATGTATGCCTTATTTTAGATTTATTGAATATCACTCAAGTGTTACTCGAAATGATCCTTAGAGAATTATTGAGAGGTTGCCTTCATTAGACTTCTTGATCTGACTTGAAAAACTTATTATGCTTGGATTTCTATGTTTGACAAGGGATATTATTGGGGACTATTGATCCCATCCATTAGACTTTTGATGGCATTATTTTGTGATTGGAGTAGATAGATGTGTTGTTATATTATTAATGATGTATCTATACATGCTTAGGTTATATTCTAGTTTTCTATGATAATGAATGTCTTGAATTACATGATGCAATTGAATTAAAAAAATGATCTATATTGATGAAATGGATTAGTATATTGAATTACGATTTGCATGATCAGGACTATGTTGATTTGTAAGAGAATTGATTTGAAAATATAGTAAATTATACCATATCTCATGGGGGTAAATGCAAAGAGATGGGGGACCAAAAAGTCACCACCATGTCCAAAAGTAAAGCAAAACGTGAGCGTGTTATAACGTGCTTGCTCGTGTTTTGCTACGCATAAAAGCAAAAACAAACTCATTTCTCCTCACAGTCGCGACCATTGCAAGCTTAGAAGCAAAAAAAACTTAGGTGAAAGTGCAATCGTGTTGAACAAAAGCCTATCCAATCAAGTGTAAGAGAGAAAATGAAAAATTCATAATGCCACCTCATCGCCAAAGACGTCATGCAAATTTGGAGGCTCTAACATAGGAAGAAGGTAGGGTTTGACTGATTTTGTTAGTTTGAGAACAATTTTTGAGTTTTGCAATGTTTGATTTGTTTTTATATTGCATTTATAGTTATTGGGGAAAGAGAAAACCTAAATCCAACTGAGGAGGGTGAAAACAACCTCCAAAACCCTCCAAACCCTCAAAACCCACCTTCACCTCCTTTTAATGTAAGGGATAGTCAAGAGAACTACATATCGATAATAGAAGAAAATAAGAAACATCTTCAAACTATTATTCAAACCCTAAACAATCCAAGTGGAACCACTAATCGTAGGAGGGAACTTGCCAAATCATTAGAAGAGATTGTTTCCCACACGGATTCAGTGACAAAACAAATCACCGAATTCTAAGACTATAGGGAGAGGTGTCGGCAATATTATGCCAACAAGTTGTCAAATGAACAAGTCAAGAATGAAAAAATTACAAAATCTCAATTATGTGCACAATTTATTAATCCCAAAACTGACCAAATATTAGAAGAAAGTTGCAAACGGTTTCCTATACATTGGTGTAGGAATGAAGAAATATCCCAAAACTTTTGGGATATATGGTACATGGTCTTTGATGAGTGCCTATGCAATAATGATGAGGTACCACAATATTTCTTGAGGAAACTCCATTGCGAGTTCGTCCTCAATAAGATTCTGAATTATTTTGATATTCGTGAGTTCCAGGGTAGAGGTGGTGGCTCTGCCCAAGATAGAGCTGGGGATCAGTGAGATGAAAACCATGTGCCTGTACCTCAGGTGAGGCCAAAATGTAGGTCACTCCCTTTGGCTTTGAAGGAGAGTGTTGAGGTGGAGACATTACATTCATTGACTATTCTCACCCAAACTCTGTCACAGCATGCCAATGATCTTACCCAGGCTAATGAGGGTGAGACTAGTAGGCGTCATGTGTCCCCACATTTGTGTAGTTCATGTGGGAACCTATGTGATTATGGAACACAGGACGCACGACAGGACTCTCGGCAGGATGTTGCGACGTAGGGGTAGGATCCATTAATGGAGGCATCCATATTGGATGAACTTGTTCTCAGTGATGATCTCTTACAGCATACATTTGGTATTGACTCTCAGGTAATTTGTTACAAGTTTCATCTTGATTTAGTATATTGTTATTTGAAATTTGTAATTAATTTTATATGATTATCTATATTGTAAGTCAAAAATAATGTATGTAATTATCTACACAATGAAATTCCAGGGTCAGAGTCTTCATCCTACCTCCATTAGCCGTCCATTGGCGGGTTATGAGAGGAGGTCAAGTGAGCAGGTATGTAATTTATCACATAATCGTAATTATTGTAGATATGTCAATGGTAATATTATTTTGTGACAATTTGATGATTTCAATAGTCACCGGCACCTCCACGGTTTCCTTGGTCCCTTGAACACCAACCCACCACTTTTACAGACGTAAATTTAACCATTTCTAATCATTATGCATTTTTAAAATAATGTTATGTATTTATTTTGGTCGAATAATCTTGAACTTGATTTTCAGATGCTGAATGTGGAGACTCCTCCTCATCTTCGTGAGTTAGCATAGATAGGCATTGTTGTAGCCAGATGTCTTCAAATCCTTTGATCGAGGTATGAGCCAATAACATGAAAAAGTCATAATTTTGTATTTATTGTTTTATCTCATGTCATTTGATGTAAATAAATGATATTTATGTTTAGTAAATTTTGCTTCTTGATGCTTTTCACAGGAGGTCACAACTCCAGTCCGTCAAAGTACGGACGTAGAGAGAGACAAGATGATGGAGAGTGATCATCAGGTGGTAGTAAGTAATCGATTACATATGTGATGTTATATATTTCATACATTTTCTATATTAATGTGAATATATTGTTTGATTGTATTAACAGGTGGAGTTGGATCGACTTCTATCGAAGAGGTCTACTCGATGATAGAGAGAAGATGAGTCATTTCAATTGGCTCTACATCTTCACGGTCAAAAAAGTGCCACCGATTATTTCATAAAAGTCCATAGAAAACTAATTTGTGGGACATTTTTTGTTTGCCTAGATGGCTTTGTATGCATACTTTTGTATGAACTACCGATGTATATTTTTGAATATATGTCTGTATGGCTTTGTTTGGACATGCCTATATGGCTTTGTATATAAACTAGATGTTATGTTCATGACATTATGTATATAACATCATATATTAAATATTTAATATGATGATCAATTATGATTACAAGAATTTGGTTTTACACGTGCCAATTGCATTTTCTTGAAAGTTTATAAATCATTTTAAAAATAATCCATTTTGTGCATATCTTGCAATCATTGCATTATGTGGGACTGTGCATTTCTTTGAGGCATCATTTCAAATAGTTCATGTGCCTTGTCTATGCCTCCACACTTTCCATATAGTTCATGTGCCTTCATGAGGGGACATTTCTTTGGGGCATCATGCCAAATAGTTCACGTGCCTTGTCTATGCTTCCACACTTTGCATACATGTCTACAAGGGTAGATGCAATTATAGTATGTGATAAATTTCCTATATCATTTATGCTTTGATGGTTGTCCATACGCTATCCCAAACATTCTATTTTGGTGTATAGATAGGGAGGATATTGGCAAACGTTGTCGAATTTGTGTTTACACGTGCCAATTGATTTTACTTGTTCAAAAGTTTCTAAAGTCTTTTCAACAAATCCATTTCCTGCATATCTTGCAATCATTGCATTCCATGAGACAACTTTTCTTTGAGGCATCGTGTCAAACAGTTTGAACGTTCATTGTATATGCTTCCACACTTTGCATACATGTCTTGCAGGGTACTTACAACTACAACATTTTACAAAATTCCTTTATCCTTTATGCTTTGATGCAAGATAACTCCATAGTGAAGAGTGGTTGATTTGATTTGGTGGGGGTGAGGGTGTAGGGGTGGGGTAGGGTGTTGCAAGACACAACATCACTAGGAAAAGGGTCTTTGTTAACCATAGAATTGGTGACAATAACATACCAATTAAACTTTTGTCTAAGAAGTGGAAATTATGTCAACCTATATTGTGAAAGAAGAAAGTCATGAAATGGCTCCCATACGGAATAGCATTAGGTCTTTAATTGTCCATTTAGTCATGTACATAATGTCAAAAGTCATATTTCAAAGTTCATAATTAGTGGAATTAGTTTTAAGTGACGGGAGTGGGCTGTTGTGAGAAATAAGACAATATGGACTAGGTTGATAGTTGGTATGCATGTGACTTGTATGCATTTTAAATAGAACTCAATGAAAGATTTTAACCCTTTTTCATAAAGGCATAGCTTGTATTGTAGACAGTCATGATTAACTTGATTCAAATAGTGCCACGTTGCAACGTCATAGTGTTGCTTGATATTGACAAAGATGTTACTTATTACCTACCCAAACATGTTTTGTATTTGCCTTTCCTTTTCTCTTAGCATTTGTAATGGCACCATTAAATTGAGTCCTTCAACAATTACTTGGGAAGGATCTATGAAACTTTCTTATTATATGACTGGTTTTCTTTCGAGGAATGAATTTTCTTTTTTCACTTGGCTCAATAAAGTTAGAAGTGTGCCTATTCATCTAAATGTGCATTGAGATGTGCTTTCTAGGTCTTTTGAATTTTTAGACCAAGGAGATGGTATTTGTTGAAGAATAGATGTTCTTTCTAGGTCTTTTGAATTTTTGGACTAAGGAGATGGTATTTGTTGAAGAATAGTATGATTTTTCTTTATGTGGTCACATTCAATGCTCATTCACTAGCATGTTGGCAATTGGATTTTAGTACTTTCTTTGGTGTATGATTTGAATGTTCTTGTAGTCTTATAGCAATTGGGATGAGTAGGAAAGAGTTAATTTCAATCTTTGTTGGCACCTAAATTGTTCCTAGGATTTGTTGGCACAATATGTCTGATATTTGGATGTATTAGATTGTGGACAACATAAACAAGGAAGATTTGATGTGTTAGAGCCTAGTTTTTGTTTGTTTTTCATGAGCAATGATAGGTAGATGGAGAGAGAGGTCCTAAAGACCATGAACCATAGGTCTTGACCATCTTTGAAGGGTTGACACAAGTTAAGGCATGACTATCCCAAGAGGTCTGATTTCATAGTCTTAGGGTGTAAGAGTTGAAAGCCCAAGAATTGATGCATTGTTGATTCATCACATAGGAGTTGTTATGATCATTTAAACACCAAGTCAATCCTGCCCCATGACAAGTACATTGTCCTAAGGTCTATTGGTTCAAGAGTCTAAAAAGAGTTCAATGTTACAGTCCTATAGAGGTACACCTAGGAGCATAAATGAAGATGGTGTAAGAACACTTTGTCATTTTGTGTTGTTGTCCTAAAGAAGGTCCTTCCTCTACATCAAGATCCCGCTTTGGTACAGGTAGAGAGGATGCATTGTGGAATTTGGCTTTACACCCACTGATTTCTTTTTCTTGAAAGTTTCTAAAGCCTTATCAACAAAACCATTTTGTGCATATCCTACAATCATGGCATTCCATGAGATTCCATTTCTTTAAGGCATCATGTCAAACTATCCACTGGCCTTCTCTATGCTTCCACATTTTGAATACATGTCTCGTATGACAGTTGAAACTACAACATCTTACAAAATTCCCATATCCTTTATGATTTGATGGATGTCCATGTAGTGTGTTCCAAAGATCTTAGTTTGGCACTAGCAGAGAGGATGTAGTCAAAGGTTGTGGATTTTAGCTTTACACCCACCAATTGGTTTTGTTTGAAAGTTTCTAAAGAATTATTTGCATATCATGCAACCATACCATTCCATGAGACCACATTTCTTTGAGGCATCATGTCAAGTAGCTCACTCACCTTGTTTATGCTTCTCCATTTTGCATACATGTCTTTTAGGGCAATTGGAACTACAACATTTTTCAAAATTCCAATAGACCACTTTTTTTGAGGCATCATTCAATGCAACTACAACATTTGATAAAATTCCCATATGCATTTTTTAAGAATACATGAGATACTATATATTTCTATATGATTACCCTAATTAGTAAGAATTAATAAGAAAGAAGCATAATGGTAATAATTAGCATTCAAGGATTTCTAATGAAGACCCAGGGTTTGGGTGCCAATGGAAACTCACCAAACCCTCGGATCAATCTTTATTTGAAGAGATTTTATGATTTAGACTAATACATATGCTTGGGTATCTCATGATCATAATGAGATCTAATCATTGCTTTGTTTCTTGTAGGGTTTGTTTCCATGCTTCTAATAATAATAATCAAGGTTATGGGATAGCAAGGTTATGGAATAGCTCTTGTCATGTCATCTGAGGAGATCATGGCCACAATACCATCAAGATGTTGTGAATTTCAAGATCAAATTTCCATCTGTCCAAACCCTACCATCGTACACTCAAGAAGGCTTCAGTTTCATGCAGTAGAAAGGTGCTAGGAGTGACATTTTGTATTCCATAGCTCGTGGGGTCAAACAAACTATGCTAACACGTCAGGGTGGGTGGGTAAATGCTAGGGGAGGTCTCGTTTCATGTGCCAAGTACCCCAATCATTCAAGACCATAGGCTACCGGTAAAGTCCCTTAAGATCCCTAAGATGAAAAAACTACCAAACTTTGATAGAGTAGTTCTCAGAATTCATGGTAGCTGGGAATGTTTCGTTTGGACTTACAAGTGCATGTGGGGTCCATCTACAATAACCTCTCTCAGTTTCATTCAACTCTTTTCTGTTTTGTTAGGGTTAGTTGGCAGAAATATCAATTAAATGCAAGCAAAGTTTAAACAGAGGAATGAAAAATACATAGAAATAATAATAGCAAGAGACAAGTTTTAACGTGGTTCACCCAAACTCAGGCTACATCCACCAATAGAGAGTCCAATATTATTATCTAGTAAATCAAAACCGATTACAACTGGCAATCCTTGCAACTCAATACCATTGTAAATGCTACAATACAATATCAATGGAAACTCTAACCCTTAGCCATTTTTATCAAGACTTATGTCAGTTACAAAATAGGATTTTTTATGTTGGCCAATAGAAAAATAACTCCCGATGCCTTTATAAAATAATAACAAACGATTTGAAGTTTTGGGGGTGCTTCTCCTCGATCCCACCTTGTATTGCAACAGGGAGCGTGCCAGGGGCGCTGCCCCTTGACCCCGTCTTGGGGGAGCTACCCCCAAACCCCTGCAAGGGGTGCTACTCCTTGACCCCGTTAAATAATTTGGGGGGAAACTGCACCGATAAAAGTGGGAAAAAATTTAACCTCCGAGTCTGATTAGGCTCCATATAACAACAATCTTCCACTTGGAGACTGATCAGACTCCACACCATATCATCTCCCACTTGGAGACTGATCATAACACCGCTGACTCTGTATCTCCCATTGGAAATAAGGACCCTAGACCCTATTGTTCTGATTTTATTGTTTTCAGTCTTGAAGACCAACCAAAGCTGAAGAGGAGCCCAACTTCTCTCTTGTCACTGCCTTTGTAAACATATCCACTGGATTTTCATCTGTAAGTATCTTTTCTAGCCTTAATTGCCCATCATCCAACACTGACTAGATGAAGTGATACCTTAGCTATATGTGTTTGGTCTTTGAATGCAAGGCATAATTCTTTGCAAGATGTTTGGCACTCTGACTATCTGTAAACAAATAACTGTTAGCTTGTTGTTTGCTTAATTCTTCCATGAAATATTGTAGCCATATCATCTCCTTGCTTGCCTTTGTTGCAGCTACATATTCTTCCTCCGTGGTGGATAAAGAAACCACTTTTTGCAGCTTGGAGATCCAACTCACCATTGTCCCACCTATAGTAAAGACATAACTTGCAGTACTCCACCTGGTATCAATATCCCCTACCAAATCTGAGTCCACATAGCCTACTAAATTAGTATTAGAGCCCCCAAAACATAAATGTTTATTGGATGTACCTCTCAAATATCTAAGAATATATTTTACTGCATTCTAATGCTCCAATCTAGGATTACTCATATACCTACTTACGACTCCTACAGCATGTGCAATATCCAGTCTCGTGCATACCATGGCGTACATTAAACTTCCTACAGTTGAAGCATATGGTACCTTGGACATTTTTTCTTCCCCCTCTTGTGTCTTAGGACACATCTCCTTAGTCAATTTCAAATGACTAGGCAAAGGTGTGCAGTTAGCTTTTGCATTCTCCATATGGAATCTTTGCAATACCTTTTCAACATAATCAACCTCAGGTAAAGTCAATTTTTTGTTCTTCCTATCTCTGTAATATTTCATACTAGTGGTGCCCACCTGGAGTTACAGTTTTGAGCATTTGCATCTGCAGGCCTTTTCAGAGAAACCCAAAAAAATTCTAAGTCCCTCGGCCTCCAGTTGTATGCATGTATCTTTGTATGTACACGGTCATTTGTATCTATGTGCAGGTGCAAGTGTACAATGGAGGACCCGAAAAGAATTTCAATCAGCTTCTGAAAAATGGAAATATGAGTTGTATGCATCTTTGTATGCATATCAGGTTTGTATGTGTCATTCAGATACAATTCTGGGTGTGAAAATGAGGATGTACATTGAAGATTCCATCGCAGATTCCTGGTATATTCCGCATTTGTATCAAAAGGTTGCATGAATATGTTGTATATTTGATATACAATGGGTAAGATACAATGGTGGACGTCAAAAAGTTTCAAATCGGGTTGAATAATGGTCGGGCCCACAGGTATGCAGCAGAAGGATTGTATGTATATAGCATATACAATTTGATATACAATGCAAAACATACAATCCTGAATTCCAAAAGTAATCAAATCGGGCCTGGCGGGCGGTGGTACAAAAGGCAAAGTTGAAAAGTCAAAGGCATTTCCTTGTATCATGTGTTGTATATATCTCTGATATACAATTGCATATACAATGGAACATACAAAGGGCCAGAATCAAAATTGCTTCAAATTTGTTGTATGTGCAGGTTGGTATCCGCCATTGTATATTGTACATACAACTGCACATACAATGTGAAATATACAAGCGGACAAGTGTAAAATTGGATGCGGCCGAAGTATTAACTACATTTATGAGATGGGTGGGGTCCGCAGTTGTATATTGGGGTTGTATGTACCCAATATACAATCGGACATACAATGGAGGATACAATGAAATATGCAAAGTGGGAACAGTCAAAGTCAATGGTCTTCAAGAACGTGGTGGGGCCTGCACAGTTGTATGTCCCACGATTGTATGTATGTGCATATACAATGCAAGATACAAAGGGCACACATACAATCCCGGATGCGAAGGAAAATGTGTTCTGGCGGATTTCACACTGAGGTTTGCAGATGTATATTGCACATTATATGTATGTGTGATATACAATGAAAGGTACAATGAGGCCAATACAACGCCGAATTTCAATATTATTCCAATCTGCCTCATAAGTGTGATGAAATCTGCAGTTGTATGTATGTGCAATATACAAGGAGATATACAAAGAATGAAGATACAAAGCCTGGACCCGATTGCAGTTTCAGATTGTTTCATAAGGATTTGGGGTCCGTGCTTGTATACATTGTGATTGTATGTATATACAATTGCATATACAACTGTAGATACAAAAGTTGATGCAATGGTCTGATGGCAAATAGGATGCAGTGGTGGGTCCCGATAACTTAGAGATGCAATTTTTCAGCGATGGTGATCCAATGAGATGCTGACACATGTCTAAAAGCAGTTGTATGTATATGCAGTTGCATATACAAAAATTTGAGTGTGTAAAAGGGTGAAGATAGTAAAATGTGTTTATGCTGCAAAAAGTCAAAAAGGAAAAGGCTACCTGCGTGGCACGTTTTAATTGGTCAATGACTTGTCAGCATGATTTGAGGCTGTTGATCTTGGCGATGAGGAGGAAATCGACGGCCGTGTTTCAAAATTTCATAGGAAGGATTTCCTATGCATTCGCAGCTACATTCCAGGCAAGAAAAATTCCTGAGCACGCAAACTGTTGCGTTTCCAGAAGCAGCGGGTAGGTTGGCCATTAATGGTAGATGAATGACAGGCTACCTACCATTTTTAATAAGAAAATCTCCAGTCGGCTGCGTGTTTCCCAAGTTCACCTATTTTTCCTCCTCTTTCTGTCTGGAGCATTGAATATTTTAGGCACCATTTAGATGGTGCACTGTATTTGGCAGAATTTTTGAAATGACATTGTACTTTGTGCTGGATGCACATTCTAGTATATCAAAACTGTGTCACTCATTTTTTAGGGTGGAAGACTTGGGCAAATTTTTTGGGAGGAATAATGAAAATAGACCTTTTCTGGGCTGTTCTATCTCTTTTGTGAGTTTATGAGTTGCATTTGAATGCATGTTGCATACATGTTCAGTTTCATGTCATTTTTATATGAAAAATGCTTCATGGCATGTGTTTAGCTATTTGTCTCCATAGATGTATGCATCCCTTCTTTTGAATCTGGTTGCTAAGGGTTACTAAGATTCTAGGATATAGATTTATATATTGCATGCTTGATCTCTAACTTCCATTCAAGGAGTGGATTAAACTATTTTAGGTTAAGTATGAGGAAGAATGTATGGCAGCAGGGATGTTTGTAAGTAGAGATAGCTAAATACTCATTCTTGGGTGGTGTTTGTAAGGCAAATACCTATCTGGCCCCTTGAAACTTGAATGCCAGTGCAAATCATTCACTTGTATACGTCTAGTTGACTCCTTGCCCTGAGATAGGCACCAGTTTGCCCTTGTGTATTAGTTATGATCCAAAACCCCCTATCTTGCATCCAAAACATAAACACAAATCATTTCATAATTCCAACATGTTAGTTTGTAGGAGTAGAAATACGACCCCTGTATACTCTCATTCCTAACCAGTTAGATATGTCCAAGAACACTGCCAACCTTGTGATTTATCACACAAATCTTGGTCCTAAAATAAGAGTATATTGCATGTGACTAAAAGGCTAAATCTTTCTGTTGGGTGAGTCAAAGTTAAATCTTTAGCTATAGGGATACCACCCTTAGTGCGGTAGAACTAGAAGTGAAGGGGAGGCAGCTCACGCAACCTCCTGTATTTGTTGGCCGAATCTGCCTGTGCATTGGAACTGGCAAACCCTTTGCTGATTCGGAGAAAGCAACCAACACATACCAAGGATTTGTTTTGTTGCCCCCAAATCCTTCATAGCAAATGATTTTGCTAACTGTTGTTTTACCTCTCTTATGTGATCCATGTTAGACCTGGCTACAAGCATGCCATCAACATATAAACATAAAATAATGTATATGTCATTATCCAACCTCTTAAAATAAACACAATGGTCAGAATTACACTGGTTGTAGGCTTGTTCAGCCATAAAACTATCAAATTTCAAATACCATTGCCGAGGTGCTTGTTTTAAGCCATATAAACTCTTTTTCAATTTGCACACTAATTTCTCCTTACCTTTGACCTCAAATCCCTGTGGTTGTTCCATATTGTAACGTCGGGAAATGTCCCCTTGGGGGCTTTTCCCTCATAAGGTTTAGCTCCCGGGTCTTTAGAGTGCATTTAGGACATTTTAGTTCATATTTTAGCATCTTGATGTAATGAGACCTAGGTTCCATGACAAATAGGAGCTAGGTGGACCCCTTGAGCTATATCCTACCCAAAATAAGGGGGAGGACTTGGGCACTCGCGCCCTAGTCCTGCCCTATTTTGGGGTAGCCCCAATTTTTGGGTGTCAGTTTATGGCCATTAGGAGGTTATTTTACCGACACGGTAAAGTTTGATTTTTAATATCTTGGCAAGAATGCTTGTAGGTGCATATATAAGAAAGCTTAGGCATTCATTTGTAAACTAGATTACAATTAGATAGCAAATTTGATGTTCAAGTGTTCTCAAGGTGATTCAAGGCTTCTATTGTGTTGCAAGAGTAGACTTTTGTGTTGATATTTGTAGATTTCAGCTTCAATCTCCTCATGGCATGAAGAGCATCTTCCTCCATGAGAGCTTCACTACAAGGTGACTTATCATTATTTTTTATCATTGATTCCTTTGGTTTTTGGTCTCTACCTCACAAGGGCACACCCTCTTTATCTGACAAAAGTGTTTGGAGACTTAAGTGTCCTCTGTGGTTTGACTAAGGCAAACCTCTAAACACCACAACCCCCAAACCAAGTCTTACGATTGTAGGTTACATGTGTCACATTTGGGAAAAGTGGCATTGCAGGAAGGAGTGGAAGGCATCAAGGATTCAGGATATGAAAAAAAGTCGCACAAAGGAGCACTTTCAGGACTAGGGTGCCCATAAAAGTGTCCTCCGTAAATAGATCTCAGGAAACGAAAGTTACAGGGTTGATCAGTGTCGAAAGGAGGTCCAGACTCCCTAAAAAAGTAGGTACCTTAGACTTGGGCGCCCGCACCAGTGTCCTTGACTATTCTGCCTTGGAACCCCGAAAACAAGTATTCTATAATTTGTTATTTTACTCCTATTTGTAAGAGCTTTTTCAGTTATTCGTCAATTTGTTGTTGTATTTGTGTAATTAAGATTTTAATGATTAATTGGACATAAGAGAAGAAAAAAATGATAATTAATTCCCTAATCCAAGTTTCCATTCATTTGCAAGTGACCTAGGGTATGATAGTGCTTGCCACTCGACCCTAGATCCTTCAATGTTAGGGTGAAAAGAGGATTCAAACATCTAAAAAATAAAAGATTAACAAGATCCAATATTACCCTAAACATTTTGGTGAAACCATGTTTTTAGACTAAAATTGCAACTTTCTGAGTGTTTGTCTTTAGATTTGGATTTCATTCATTCATTCATTTGGTCATTTATTTTATTGCATTGAGAAAAATTCAAAAAAATTGAAAATTTAGAAAAATACAAAAGAAAATTGCATTGTTTGGCTTACTAAATTGCATCAATTCTTTCTAAATTTTACTAATTCATGATTTTTGCATTAAATCTGATATAAACTACATAAAAATACAAAAAAACAGAAATTTACCTTGCATTTTCATCATTTAATTGCTAGGGTTTTGTGGAAATTTTGACAAATTTATATAACCTAGTAATTCCAAAATCTAGGGTTTGTAGGCAAAATATTTTATCAGATTTTCCTACTAATTTTAGAGGCTCATTCAAACTTGCATCTGGATGTAGTCTTGCATTTTAGTGTGAATTTACATTGAGATTTAAACTATTTTCATTTTTACATAGAAAATTTCAACAAAAACTAGCAATTTTGGTGCATTTTTATTAAATTTGCATGGACATTTTGCATGTTAAGGCTTAAAAATCATTTTCAGATCTGAGAGTAAGTCAATTTCATCATAAATCAGACTTCAAATCATTTGCATAGTATTTTGTGTCAAGATTTCAAACCTAGGGCTTCAAAAACAACAATTTTCACTAAAATCGGCCTTAGAGACTCTCTAAACTTGCACTATAGGTGTGTTGTGAAAGTTATTTTTGCATTAATTTTCTATTATGATGGTAATCATTTGTTTTCCCTCATAAAAAGTTTCACAACACCCTTTTAACAGGCTCTTGTAGTGAAAATTTGGCAAAAAACTACACATTTTGACCATTTTTGCCCTAAAGTTTGACCTAGTTTGCACTCCAAGCGTGTTGTGATCAATTTTGTGGATTGAGGTGACTGATATTATTGATATTATTTTCTATACCTCCTAAAATTCCTTACAACACCTCCTTTACTAGGTCTTGGAATTGAAAAATCGTGAAAAATAACTTATTTTTGCTATATTTTCACTAGGGTTTGACCTTAAGTGGCGCTAAAAGTGTGTTTTGTTGGGTATTTTTGCATTGAGTGGATGTTATTGCTGATATTATTTTCTGTCCATCATCATTTTCCTCACAACACCCTTTGTTATGCTCTTTTGCATTGAATTTTGGTGAAAAAGGTGCTCATTTTGACATATGTTCACTATATTTTGACTTGGCATTATCTTGGATTTGCATCAAGAGTGTGTTGAGAGTGATTAGATTGTTGTTTTGGACTAATATCAGACATATAACTTTTTCTCCTTGATCAAAATCCTTACAACATCCTTTGTTTCATTCATTAGCATTGAAAAAGTATCGAGAAATCAAGCACTTTTGCATATATTTCGCATTTATGGATTCTCCTAAGGATACATCTTTAGAAGACTTATATGAGTACATTGTCAACTATGATAATTTTTTCAAGTTCACTGACAAATATCCTCAAGTCTTGCATCAAATCACATACATCTATGGCATTGACATAACCAATAGTGCTACATGTGATATTCTTCGATCAATAGCCTACTTTGATAACTTTCGTGATACTGTGGATGTTTTTCCTTCAATCATGGAGAATCTCAAAAAGTTTTATAGCTAAAAACAATCATGGGGAAAGTAGTGGTGACAACTTTACTCCCACTCTCCCTTTATTTCATAATGATATAATGCAAATTCTTTCTGAGACCTATGAGAATGAAATAGCAATGGGTGATCTATCAAACAAAGAGACTTGTCCCACAATAACCCCACTTGGTGAGGATATATTGGCACAAGAAAAAGATATCATTGGTACATTTCTCCACACTACTTTTCCATCGCTTCCTGCTCTCCCTAATCAGGATGAAGCTTTGGATGATGCAAATTCTCTTTGTGACTATTTGCTTGAATCTAATGATAATTTACCACCTGATGTTCAAGAAATTCTCAATCACATTCTAAACAAGAAAACAGATCATGAACCATCACATACTTTGGAAAGCAATGAAATCTTACATGTTGTGGAAGAACAAGCTATCCATTTGACACAAGCCATTCCAACACCCTATATAGGGACTAAAATGGGTATCTTTCATATACCTCCACAAGCTCATTTAAATAGCATTTCAAATGCTCCTATAGTTGACACAGACAATGGTAACATCCCCTCTCAACCATCATTAAGAGAAACCTTTCCTACACAATTACCCTACACTCCTGAACATATGGAAGAGAGAAGAAGTGGTAACACCTTAACCATTAAGATAAAGATCAAGATTTGCAACAACTAGCTCGAAAGGGGCCCTACAGGTAAGTATCTCTAACCCTTTATCTCTCTTGTGATGTGCTTCCCCCATGATGTGATATATGTTGTGTATGCCTCCTGGAATGACCTCAGATTCTCCCGTAAGGTTCGGGATACTAGGAGAGCACCTCTGTTGTGACCTTTTTCTATTTGTATCATCATTCTTCTATATTGCTCTCTCTAATTTCATTGTTGTGTGTTGTGTCTTACTGACGTAGCATTGTGGTTGGTGACTTGGGGCACCCTCCTACGTGACTATCCCTAAGACACTTGTTTCTCCTCTCTTATTTATTGTTTCCCTTCCTCTAATGTTTCCACCTAGTAGGCAGATGATGACAAACATTTATATTGATGCGGACCTAGTGTCCCTTTCAAGAGAAATCAAAAAATGGACTTAGTTCCTAATATGACGATGGGGTTGTCTATCTTATCTGACGCTTGGCTAGTGGAAGCACTCGTGCTTTTCACGTAGTGAATTTCATGATGTTTCTATCGCATTTACAAACCTTAATAATACTTCTGCTCCGTGCACCTTTGTTTTCCTTTGAATCTAGCCTTGGCGGTACTTGATTCAGAGAGCTTCATGATATAGCCCCTAGTTATCCTTGAACTCTAAATTCGTTGTATAACCTTGGCTCTATGTGTAATTAATCATATGCATTGATGTTGTTGTTTATCATGATTTTGTAGACACTAACATGTTTCTTGCAGGGATGTGTTTGTGGGAACATTTGGCGATCGTAAAGTACATGTCACCTCTGGGGGGCATGGGCTTTGCGAAATTTGGTGTTCCCTTATGTGTTTTCTTCCTAACTTAACGTGCTTGATATCGATAACTGATATCCACCACTTTAAGGTGGGGGCATATAAGGTAAGTTGTCTATTATAAATGTTAGCAATGTGTTTGACCTCAGATGCAAAGACTTGCACCCCAGAGTAATGCATCGTGCATCCTGAGCTTGTTTGCAATCAATCAATCAATCATGTAAGCCCTCTACGGAGGTGGGATATTGAGCATATCCTTTTTCTTAAGCCCTCTGCGGAGGCAGGGATGATGTATTTCTCGGAGCAAATTACATCATCCTGTCAGTTTCAAAAGTCCTTTGCAGAGGCAGGGAGTGGTTCTGTGACTAACTCAACCCTTAAGCGTGTCTTCAATGATTGTTGTGGTGAAGCCCAATCATCGGTGTGTGCTTGTAATGTGCCTAAGATGGTGTTGGACCTAGAAATAGGTACACTCCATCACCTCTCTGCCATGTTTTCTCTGTGTCTTCAAGTGTGTGTTTTGGTGTGCTTGTTTTGTATGGCATGTTTGTTTCCCCATATGCAGATACCAGTGCCTTTGAGTAGTGCTTCACGCATTTTGGGAGGTTTTGCGTGTATTGCGTGTGTGTTGCCCCACATATACTGAGACCTACGCCTTAAGGTAGTGCATCTGGTATTATGGGACGTTTGTTTACTTTTCAGTACTTGCATTTGCATTTCATATATATGAGAAAAAGAAAAGAAAAGATATCATTTCTATCTTCCATGCATTAATGTGTCTTCTATGCATTGACTATCTACTCTATGTTCTGCGTGACTGTTACTGTCTTCTCCATGTTTTGCGTGTCTATTACTATCTTTTATGTGGTTGGTGTGTCTTCTCCGTGCTTGGTGTGTTTATTGTGTTTGTGACCATACTTTAATGCATGTTTAGGCCTTGCGTTCATACATACATTAAAGTGGGGGCTAAATGTAATGCCAAAAAATATCCCCTTGGGGGCTTTCCCTCATAAGGTTTAGCTCTCGGGTCTTTAGAGTGCATTTAGGACATTTTAGTTTATATTTTAGCATCCCGATGGAATGAAACCTAGGTTCCATGACAAATAGGACCTAGGAGGACCCCTTTAGCTATACCCTGCCCAAAAAAGGGGGAGGGACCTAGGCGCCCGCGCCCTAGTCCTGCCCTATTTTGGGGCAGCCCTAATTTTTGGGTGTCGATTTATGACCGTTAGGAGGTTATTTTGCTGACACAGTAAAGTTTGATTTTTAATATCTTGGTGGGAATGCTTGTAGGTGCATATATAAGAAAGCTTAGGCATTCATTTGTAAACTAGATTGCAATTAGATAGAAAGTGTGATGTTTAAGTATTCTCAAGGTGATTCAAGGCTTCTATTGTGTTGCAAGAGCATACTTGTGTGTTTTGTGTATTAATATTTGTAGATTTGAGCTTCAATCTCCTCATGGCATGAAGAGCATCTTCCTCCATGAGAGCTTCACTACAAGGTGACTTATCATTGTGTTTTTACCATTAATTCCTTTGGTTTTTGGCCTCTGCCTCACAAGGGCATGCCCTCTTTATCTGACAACAATGTTTGGAGACTTAAGTGTCCTCTAAGGTTTGACTGAGGCAAACCTCTAAACACCACAACCCCCAGACCAAGTCTTGTGATTGCAGGTTACAGGTGTCGCATTTGGGAAAAGTGGAGTTGCAAGAAGGAGTGGCAGGCATCAAGGATTTGGGATCTAAAGAAAATTTAGACAAAGGAGCACTTTCAGGACTAGGGCACCTATAAAAGTGTCCTCTGCAAACAGATCTCAGGAAATAGAAGTTACAGGGCTGATCAGTGTTAAAAGGAGGTCCAGATTCCCAGAAAAAGAAGGTACCTTGGACTTAGGCACCCACACCAGTGTCTCCGACTATTCCACCTTAGAACCCCCAAAATAGGTATTCTATAATTTGTAATTTTACTCCCATTTGTAAGAGCTTTTTCTATTATTTATCAATTTGTTGTTGTATTTGTGTAATTAAGGTTTTAATGATTATTGGACATAGGAGAAGAAAAATTTGATAATTAATTCCCTAATCCAAGTTTCCCTTCATTTGCAAGTGACCTAGGGTATGATAGTGCTCGCCACTCGACCCTAGATCTTTCAATGTTAGGGTGAAAGGAGGATTCAAACATCTAAAAAGAAAAATATTAACAAGATCTAATTTTACCCTAAAAACATATATATCTCCTCCAAATCACCATAGAGAAAGGCAATTTTCACATATAGTTGTTTCAAATGCAAATCTTCAGCAACCATAATACTTAAAACAGTACGAATAGAAGTCATCTTAACAACTGGAGAAAAAATCTCATCAAAATTAATACCTTTTTTCTGTGCAAATCCTTTTACAACTAACCTGGCTTTAAATCTTTTCTTACCTCCATCTTCCTCTTTTAACTTATAAACCCATTTGTTTGGTAAAGCTTTTTTACCTGCAAACAACTTACATAATTCCCAAGTCTGATTTTTCAGCAAGGAGTCTATTTCTTCTTTCATTGCAAGCTCCCACTGAACCTATGTATCCACCTGCACAGCTTCATCATACCCTTCCGGTTCACCAGCATCTATTAACAAAATAGAATACAAAGAGGGAGAAAACCTTTCAGGGGGTCTACTTAGCCTTGTTGACCATCTAACATTCACTGGAGTTTGTGATATTTCTTGTTGTTGTTGCGAAGCATGAGGAACCACTGGAACATCACTATTTGGAGTATCATCCAGCACCACATAATCCTTTTCTTTCTTCTCATGTTGTTGCAACTGATCTTTGTACAATACTTTCTTATTAAATACAACATCCTTGCTTCTCACAATTTTTTGATTTTCAAAATCCCAAAGCCTATAACCAAATTCATCAATGCCATATCTAATGAAGGTACATTTTTTAATTTGCATCTAGCTTGGTTCTATTTTTAGAATTTACATGTGCAAATGCTTCACATCCGAAGGTTTTGAGAAAAGAATAACTCACCTTCTTACCTGTCCATGCTTCCTCTGGAATACCATAGCCCAAAGGAACTAAAGGACCTCTATTAATTAAATATACAGCTGTATTGACAGCCTCTACCCAAATGTTTAAAGGCAGCCCAACATGTAATCTCATGCTCCTTGCATGCTCCATTATTGTCATATTCATGCGCTCAGTCACTCCATTTTCTTGTGGAGTCCCTGGAACCATTTTCTGCCTACGTATTCTATTAAAGAAACAATATTCCTCAAATTATTTGCTGCAATACTCACCACCATTATCAGATCTGAGACATTTTAATCTTTTACCTGTCTCATTCTCAACCAAGCTTCTCCATTTCTTAAATGTTTCAAATACATCAGATTTTTGCGTAAGGAAATAAATCCAAACCTTCTTAGTTGCATCATCTATGAATGTAACATAATATTGAGAGCCACCGAGAGAAGATACCTGAGCTGGTCCCCATACATCTATATGCACAAGCTCCAACTTTTCATCTTTCTTTTACTTCCCATCCTTGAGAAAACTAACTCTCTTTTGTTTTCCATACACACAACTTTCACAAAAATCCATATTAATACATTTCAGACCTAGTAAAACTTTCTTAGAATGAAGTACCTTCATACCTTTTTTGCTCATATGCCCAAGTCTATTATGCCACAGTGTTGTCTCAGAACTTGCAATAAATGTTTTTGTCTCTTCCTGTGAACCTGCATCAACTATTCTTGAACATGTTTATTTTTTCTCCGCAACAACTAAAGTAGAAGGAATAGTATGACCTATACAAAGATATAAGGTGCCTACTTTCACACCTTTTTCTACTATTAAGGCACCTCTTGAAACCTTCCAATTTTTATCATTAAAAGTAACTGTGCAACCTTCATCACCTAGCTACCCTACTAAAATTAAATTCCTACTCAACCTTGGAATGTGCCTTACCTCTTGTAGTAGCCAATGACTCCCATTCTGTAAGTTAATCTTGATTCTTCCCTTTCCAACAATCTGGCAGGGTTTGTTATATCCCAAATAAACCAGCCCAAAATCCCTTTGGACATAATCAAGAAAATAACTTCTGTAGGGCGTAGCATGAAATGAGGCCCTTGAATCTAAAACCCATGAATAATCAGCATTATCTAGGGAAAGAATCAAAACATCATCTTCAGAGTTATTACTTACCACATTTGCCTCCTTATTGCCTTCTTGTATGTCTCCTTCTTTATTCTTCTGAGACCATCAATCTTTCTTCAGATGATTTGGTTTCCCACAATACCAGCAATCCTTTTGTCCTTTGGATTGGGACCTCTTGTCCTTTGATTTTCCCCGTGACTTCTCGTGACCTCTAGAACCTTTTCTTCTCTCCTTTGATCTGCCTCTGCTTTCTGCATTCAAAACACTACCTGATGTGGACCTTCCTGAGCTTTTCCATCACATTTCCTTGCTAAAGATAACGCCAACAACATCATCAAATTTCAAAGTATTTGAGCCAAAGATAGAGTTACTTACAGCCATTACCAAGCTATTCCAGCTTTCTGGCAAAGAACATAAAACCAAGAGAGCCCTCACCTCTTCATCAAATTTCACTTTTACAGAAGTTAGCTAACTGGTAATCGTATTAAACTCATTTAAATAATCTGTCATAGATCCACCTTCAATCATTTTTAGATTAAACAAAAGCTTCATGAGAAATACCTTATTTGAGGCTGAAGTTTTTTCATACAATTTAGCCAAAGCTTTCATCAGTTCATTTGTTGTCTCCACTTCTGCTATATTGAATGACACAAATGGTGCCAGGCACAACCGAATGGTTCCCAGTGCCTTTCTATCTAGAAGTTCCCAATCCTCATCAGTCATTGTTGTTAGTTTCTTCGCTATTCCTTTCAACAACCTCTGTAAATCATTCTAATAGAGATAATCCTCCATCTACATCTTCCATAACTAATAATTCTACCCATTGAATTCTACCTTCAATTTACCCTCGTCCGCCATTGCTCCCACTTAACTATGAGACTCCCACTCAACTATGAGACCTCCATGCAAATGATAATCAAACACAACCCGCTCTGATACCACTTGTTAAGGTTAGCTGGCAAAAGATATCAATTAAATACAAATAAAGTTTAAACAGAGGAATGAAAAATACACAAAAATAATAACAGTTGGAGACAAGTTTTAACATGGTTCACCCAAGCTCGGGCTACATCCACCAATAGAGAGTCCAATATTATTATCTAGTAAATCAAAACCGATTACAACTAGCAACCCCTACAACTCAATACTGCTGCAAATGCTACAATACAATATCAATGGAAACCCTAACCCTTATGTCAGTTACTAAATATGATTTTTTATGTTGGCCAATAGAAAAATAACTCCTAACACCTTTATAAAATAATAAAAAAACTATTTGAAGTTTTGGGGGCGTTACCCCTCGATCCCACCCTGTATCACAAGGAGTACACCAAGGGCGCTGCCCCTGGACCTTGCAAGGGGCGCTACCCCTTGACCCCATCTTGGGGGTACTGCCCCAAACCCTCGCAAGGGGCACTACCCCTTGACCCCATTAAATAATTTGGGGGAAAACCGCACTAATAAAAGTGGGGAAAATTTAACCTCTGAGTCTGATTAGGCTCCATATAACAACATGTTTGACCATGTCGGAATTAAACACATTCTTCCAAAATGCTTCAGTTCCATGCAGTGGAAAGGATGCTATGTGCCATATTTTTTGTTTTGCTCATTGTGGGGCCAAACTAACTATGCCAACATGTCTGGGTGGGCAAGTAAATGCAAGGGGATGTCTCATTTCATGTGCCAAGAGTCTCAGTCATTCCAAGTTGCAAGCTATTGACAAACACGAAACATGCTAGGTGTCGGTAGCTTGCAGGCTAGAATGATTGGGACACTTGGCACACAAAATGAGACCTTCCCTACCATTTACCCGCCCACCTAGATGTGTTGGCACAGTCGTTTTGCCCCCATGACCTGTGGAATGCAAAATTTTAGTGTTTGCAACTCTCTATTTTGTCGATAGCTTACAACCTGAAATGATTGGGATGCTTGACACATGAAATGAGACCTTCCCTACCATTTAATCACCCACCCTGACATGTTGGCATAGTCAGTTCAGCCCCATGATGAGCAGAACAAAAAATATGGCACCTGACAACCTTTGCACTACATAAAATTTAAGCATTTTGTAAGAATGTGTTTGATTTCAATATGGTCAAATAGACAGGACTTGACTAAAACTGAGAGAGGTTATTGTATAGACAGATTCCACATGTAGTTGTAGGTCAAAACGAAATGTTCCTAGCTACCACAAATTCTGAGAACTACTCCGTCAAAGTTTGGCAATTTTTTCATCTTAGGTATCTTAAGGGACTCTGACGGTAGCATGTTGCCTCGAATGATTGGGGCACTTGGCACATGAAATGAGACCTCCCCTGGCATTTACCCACCCACCTCGATGTGTTGGCATAGTATGTTCGGCCCCACGCGCTATGGAATGTAAAATGTCACTCCTAGCATCTTTCTACTGCATGAAACTGAAGCAATTTGCAAGAATGCATTTGATTTTAACACAATCAAATGGACTAGATTTGACCAAAACTGAGAGAGGTTATTGTGGATGGACCCCATGTGCACTTGTAGGTCTAAATAAAATGTTCCCAACTACCACAAATTTTGACAACTGCTCTATCAAAGTTTGGTAATTTTTGCATCTTAGGGATCTTAAGGGACTTTACCAGTAGCCTATTGCCCCGAATGATTGGGGCACTTGGCACATGAAACGAGACATCCCCTAGCATTTACCCGCCACCTCGATATGTTGGTGTAGTTCGTTTAGCCCCACGAGCTATGGAATGCAAAATGTCACTCCTAGCACCTTTCTACTGCATGAAACTGAAGCATTTTGTAAGAATGCATTTGATTTCAGCATGGTCAAACAGACCGGAGTTGACCAAGACCAAGAGAGGTTATTGTGGACAGACCCCATGTGCACCTGTAGGTCCAAACGAAATGTTCCAAGCTACCACAAATTCCAAGAACTACTCCATCAAAGTTTGGTAGTTTTTGCATCTTAGGGATCTTAAGGGACTTTGCTGGTAGCATGCTGCCCTGAATGACTGTGGTGCTTGGCACACGAAATGAGACCTTCCCTGTCATTTACCCGCCCACCCCGATGCAATGAGAATGAAGGTGAGGATGACTATTGCATAAAGATATCCTAGACAAGTTCATCACATGGAGACATGATTGTCATATTCAGATGCAAATAAGACTGTCACAGCTATGAGGGAAATCATAACAGCCATAACAATCCTAACTTTATTCATAAGGTTCTAAGAGGATTATTTTAGAGATTTTTTAATACAGACAAAAGGTGAAAGTTTGAAGAAGATCAAGACCAAGTGCTCATAAAGGATTGTCATGCCATAACTAGTTTATTCAAAAGGATAGTCATATTCATGAAATTTGGATTGAGTTTGATTTCATTTGAGGTGGTGTGATGGAGTTTAATTATGTTCAATAAGTTTCACATATGACTGTCCTAACATTGCAAACCATTGAAACACACATGAAGGAAATCTAAATTGTTGAAATAATTGATAGAGTAGTCCTAGGGATAGCCATCTAGGGTTATTGTGATTAGATAATTATGGAATGATGAATCCACTATGACATGATGAATTATACAAATCATGAAGACAATGATGGAGATCTATGGAGAAAACCAAGGAGGACGAGATAAGACACAAAATTTGTGAAGTTGTCAATGGCAACAAATTTACCACCTAGATGTCCTTAACTAATCCATGATTGTAAATGGATGTATTTTGGCTTCTATTGACTAAAAGTGACTTATTTATGATGAATATAATTCTTAAAATTATTTCTTGCAGGTCTAAGAAGTTACAAAAACAAGTGGACATTAGCTAGAGCTATCTTGGAAACATGAATATTTGGAGACATACATAGACTGTCATAAAAATCATTAAACTAATCTTTTTGATTTAGGGTATTGGAAGGTATATAGTCGATCAAGGTAACCACCATCATGTGCTAACAAAGGACAATTAGGAAATTTTGAAATATTGTTGTGTCACATGTGCATACAAATCATCATAAATAGGTGCATAAGGAATGTCCTAGCCCAAGACACTAAAGAGGTCTCCACATCCTCCAACCTTCTCCAAGAGAATTCATACTATGAAACATGCATGGAGAAGTTATCAAAAGGACACCTAACAATTATGTCTACATGATCAATAGAGACAAGTAGGATTGTCATAATAGGGGGCATAGGATAGTCTAAGATTCAAGCCATTGCATGGTTCTATTGAATGAATTGAATTATGCATATTAAGGAATAAATCCTTCTATATCTTCCTAGGGAAAAAATTAAGAGTCTTCCAAAATCAATTTTGGCTCCATTGATCATGAATATGAGTATGACAAATAATTGTTCACTAAAATTATTTTATGAAGTATTTGATAATGTTTTTCTCTTGTATACCTTAAAATAGGTGAAATGAAGACATGAAGGGCCAAAACAAGGTGGAAACATGAGGAATTTGGAGTCTCTTTAACTGAACTAACTGATATACCTAGACACATATATATCTTAGAACATAAAGAACATAAAGACATAAAGAACATAAGAACATATATATGTGAATTAAAATGGACATAAGTTGAACATACCTTACAATTTGATATTGCAGTTGACCAATTCTCCAAAATATGGCTTCAAAATCCTCAAATTCTTCTTTTTCTCAAGTTTGATTATGAATTCTATATAATTCTAGAATAGAATTAGTGAAATTTATGGAGAAAACAAACATATATTATCAAATTCAATCTATATATCAATGATAATTATCTTTGAAACAATATCACACATGAAACATGAAACTTTTAGTTTAAATAATCAAATTTTCTCCAAAAACATGCAAAATCAGTTCTTCTACGTTGAAAAAACAAAAAAGGTGGTGGATTGATATAAAAATGATTCTCAATAATTCAAACAACATGAAAAGCATTTTCTTGTCCGATATACTACATCAAAAGCAAGAATAACAGTCATGTGGGGTCTGAAACACAGATCCCACATGCTTTTTTATCATTTTTCATGCTTCCTAAAATGCCCTCATGTTATAACGTGCTCGTGTTATAACGCAAGTGCGTTCTAGGAAGCATGAAAACATAAAGGTTCATGCATGCAAAAATCATAACCTTCTCAATGTTGGTGCCAAAATCATGGTCTAGGATGTCATGCTCTCACATAAAATATATTGTAACTATGTATGTAGTGCATCAAATAGGTAATCAAGTGACATTCCAAGTCCCTAGACTCAAATATCCATGTGGTTCATGAAATAGAACTTTTTAATACTAGGAGGGACAAATGTAACCTTGTATCTACATGGGAGAGTCTCTCTCTCTCTTCATTTCTCTATCTTATATATAGAGAGGGATCAGGAGACATGGAGAGATAGAGAGGGACATGGACATAGATAGGGAGAGAGCCCAGGGACATCCAGAAAGAGATGGAGAGATAGAGATAGAGTTAGAGAAAGGAAAAAATATAGAAAGAGGGGCAAATAGAGAGATAGAGAGGGATAGGTGGAGATAGAGACGAGGAGAGGTGTTGTGCCTCACACACACACCCCATTTTGCAAAATAGGGACCCCCTCTTTCAAATTTGACCTTGAATGTCAAATGAGTCTTTCATCTCCTAAGTGATTAAGGGGTCAACAAGTACACTTTTTCCATATTAGAAGGGTGATGTTGAAAATCATTTCAAAAGTTTGCTAAGTCAGAGCCTTTGTATTTCTTCCAATGGCTCTAAATAGACCTTTGTACTAAATCTGGTGCTGACCAACCTTTGCACTAAATTGCTGCCTAACTGACCTTTGCACTATAAACCTTCGCCACCGACTCTGGCACTGTTTTCCTCTTGACAGACTTTAGCACTAAAATCTATCGTCTTCAACTTGTGTTGCATTGTTCGATCACTGACTAAGTCAGAGGCTGCAGAAATCCCCGCCAGCCTGAGGAGCCTTAAAACCCTGCAGAGTACATATAGCCAAGCCTGTTGTCACGGTGCTAAAAGAGTCGTCCTCCGACCAAGTCCAATGCACCTTGAATTCCCGCCAAGTCGAAGCCCATCAAAAGTCATGCAACCCTAATCAGCTGACTGACATTGCGTACGTCTTGTATTTATGATGATTAAACAAGGGAATAAAAGGAATATTTCTCATCATTTTGACTCATTCTCTACATTTGAACAAATATCTTTGGAGCTCCAGTCGATTTGTCAAACATCCCCGTTGCATCACGTACGGATTCAATCGAGTAGCTTCCCTCCTCGCCTACAACTTCCAACTGGCTCAACACACCAGGTAGGAGCTAAACCTATATCTAGGGTTTTCCTTTCATGTTTAGGGTTTCATGTCATTTTAGCTTGAGCATAAGTAGATCCAAATGTAGCTAGGGTTTCATATCTAAAAATTGTTTATTTGTCTCAAACCCTAGTTTCTAAACTTCAAAGAAATGTAATGTTGATCCCTGTAAGCAAAATAGAGAAACTCAACCAAACTTAGCCAAATTTTGAACCTATTCCCATACTGGTTAAACAACTAGGTTTTGCACTGAAATTGAGTCCGACTGACCTGTAACACTTTGATTCATCTAGTCAGTCGGCAGCCGTGAAAACCCACACCAAAGCCTTAAACCAATTTTAGCGCTAAAATATCAACCTCTGACCTCCATAGTATTTGTCGCGTTAACTGACTACGTCGGTGAGGTCCAAAAGTCCCACAAAATCCTAGAGTTAATTTTGCATTGAAATCACCTTACATCAACTTTGTGCTAAAAGATCCCATCTCTGACTTGGTCGGACGACTAAGAAATCTCCGCTAGTCGGCAACTACCAAAACTCCCGCTGAAAACAAAGAAAGTGACTTTGCGCTAAAACTAAGGTCCGCTGACTTTGAGCTAAAACATGCCACCATTCACCCAGTCGGTACCCTCCAATTCCTACATAGGTCTAACAAGGCCAAATCCCATGCAAATATAATGAAATCTATCTCAATTGTCTTGCACTAAAAATCCAACCGACCGACTAAATGACTAACTCAAGTCGATACCCTCGGAAGTCTGTACAGGTCGATTGACCTTGAAACCTACACAAAATGTCGAAGCACATAAACATTGAAAGAACAAGTGATCGGGTGGACCTATTTTCTCTGCTGAGGTCGGTAGATCTCAAAAGTCGCACTTTTCTGTTTACAGGTCGGTTGACCCTAAAATTAGCGCAAATGATGAAAAATGACTATTTTTAAGGAATCTTCAAAAGGAGAAATGTCTGATGGGATGTGATAATGACTGCAAATGATGAATGATGATGTTTTACATGATTTAAATGAGATCTTACAATTTTGAAATGTTTATTGCATGCATTTATGCTAAATTGAAATAAAGATAGGTTATAAAATGGAAGTAATTATGGTAAATATCAAATTCTTGTCTTTCAAAAAGCATGTCCAATAACTTAGCAGATGCATTATAAAGTTATCAGATTGTGATACGGTTGAAAATCTTGTGATCATCTTGATAATAAGGAACTTCAGATTAGGAGTTAGTGAAAATCTCTCAAGGTATCAAGCTTATAAGGTCTAGTCCTGCAGGTTAGATTACTGCACGAGCCCAAATCATGAGGTAGGAATTCAAAGGCATCCCCTCGGAGACAAAGATCCATACTAGATGGAGTGATGTAGGAGACACTGACCTGGGTCACATAGACCTAGATGACTTCAGACAAAGAACCTTTGGTCCAAATCCAACACCCAAGGAAAAGAAAGTAAAAGACAGTGGGATTGCACAAGCTGTTGCCTTCCCTACATTTGTACAATGTACAGAACTTATAGTGCCATGTGCAAACAAATATGATGTCATGACTAGAACAAACCAAACTACCAATGGAGACATCTTAGCTGATTTGAGTCCACCTTCCTTGGCTGAAACTTTTGACATCCCATGGCACACAGTAATGACCATTCCATACAAGGCAGCATCAAAGGCCACATATAAGAAGGATGAAGTAGGATGCAAGAAGCACATGAATGAAAATTGGGCAAAAGGTAAAAGGTTTGCCCTGACCAAATTCCCTCAAATACTGTATAGAAGTGACTTCCATGATGAAATAAGGGATTTGGTAACCTTCCTCAGTAGAATTTATGGATTACCTACAGCATCTACTTTTGAAGGGTGGATGTTTGTCATAGTTGAAGAAATACTGAAAGGGACTAAGTTCTACTAGTCCCAAATTCTTAGTGATAACATTCATGAGGCCTTTAGCAACTTCAAAGAGAAAAGATTCTTTAGATGGACATCCTATGTTGTCTATGCACTAGCAAGAAGACATCATTATGTTGGGTTGTCCAAAATAGGAGAAGTTGCAAATAATGAGCAGACCCAAGTCAAAGTATATGAGTGTTATCCTCAGCTTACCTCATCTCAATTTCTGATGCATTTCAAAAGGGTGAATGATGCTTTCACAATGTATAATATAGCAAGATTACTGTAAGGTAACACAGCCTTGAGGATTTCCACAAAAGCCATGAATGAAGTAACTAAATATGGAAGGTGGTATATCCAATTCAAAAAGTTCACATATCTAAGGGTGCAAGGTCTCATTGGGATTGCTTACAGACTCCCTAGATATCCTGATGATAAAATAGTGCTCCTGGAATTAACTAGGCAATTGATCCCTTGTACTGAGAAACTCAAGCATTTGCATAGAACCAATGTATAGTTTCCCTTCAGATTTGGCAAAGGGAATTATGCATGTCCTTCATTGGCATCAGCTAAACATTCTAACAAGGAACTTCAACTTCTCAATCTCCACTACTATATTACAAGGGATCACTTTGATCCAAATAAAGTGATGGAGAAGTTTGTAAGCAAAAAGTTGCTTCATAAAATGCATATAGAGGACTTTTGGGCCAATTGCATGGATGATTACAAAGTAATGAAGAAGGCTCATTCCAAATTATTGCTAGCCTTCATAAGGAAGTTCCACATCATAACAATACCTGACCAGTTGGAAGATGACAAGAATGTCATGGTTAGAGGAGCTTGGGAAGCTCAATACCACCAGCCAATCCCTCTACCTAATTGGACCAATGCCGAAGAGAGTTCTCTTGATATCATAATAAAAGAGCCTATCAGACTAAGCAAGGCATGGGTCAGAGGTCGGATAGCTACTTTGGATGGACAAGGAGTACAACTTACATACACAACACTAGAATCAAATAGAGAATCTGGAAAAGAAGAGGATAAACCAATAAACATAACTGATGAGGCAGAACCTTCCCATAAGTAGAAATCTGATAGTGAAGAGAATACACCATTGGCAGAAAAGGCTAAGAAAGTCAAGAAACCTTCTGCAAAGCCTCCTAACAAAGACCACCCTCCTTCTGCTAGAACAAGAGCCTCCAAGAAAAGAGATATGCCAAGTGGTCTTGGAGAAGGCTCCAAAACTAAGAAGGTCAAAGTAAAGAAGTTCAGTGAAGATGTTGCTACAACTCATGAGGACACCAGTTTGATAGCCTCCCCATCTCTTGCTGCTCCAAGTGTAAACACAGCTGCCCCCACTTCTATAGCTACTATTGCTACTTCTACTTCCATTGCTTCTACTGCTGCTGCACCTGCTTCACCTATGACATCAAGTACCATTGTTCAAGAAGCTATCCCTACTGCTACTTCACCTACCACTAATGTTTCAACTATTTCTTACTCATTGGTAGTATCCTCTAATACCCCTAGAAGTCCTAATTCTTCCATTGCTGCCACCTCATGTTCTTCTACTACTACCACACCTTTACCTTACATCTCTTCCACCCAATTATGTATTACCGCAGCACTACCTCCCATTTCTACAATTCTTTCACCTTCTCTTCCTTTACCCTCCCTGACTATCTCTTCACTAATCATAATTTCCACCATTTTGCAAACTTCTCCCATCTCACCAACATTAGGATCTACTATGCTAGCTAATTTAACACAAACAAACTTGCCTGTACTGTCCATATCCTCTGCCATTCCCATCTCCCAAATATGCACAGATTCAACCTCCTTAGCCATGCCTTTGCTACATGGAATTGATAAGGTATGTGCAGAATGAGGTTTACAAGAGCCAGAAATAGAGGCATTGCTTGAATCAGAGAAAGACACATTTGTTGAGGCAAGTGATGAAATCCCAAATGAACCTTTAGCTGAAGCAGTTAACGTTGAAGTCATTGATATATCTGACAGTCCTCCGAAAAAGGGCCAAGCAGAAGACATTTTCAAGTCAGCTCAAGAAAATGTGATGATAAACTAGAGAAATCTGGCCGATGAACGAGACAAGGAAATGAATAAAGATAAAGAGTCAAAACAAGAGCAGGGATCACTTGAAGAGCCCACCAAAACTGATGGTGAGAAAGCCATCGAATTAAGTAAGTCCTCAGCACCTAAGTGGTTACAAAATAGAGTGGCATACCCCGAGCCACAAGTGGAAATAATGCAATTAGATTTATGCACCATCTTGTAACAGGCTCAAAGGCCAAAGAAATAGAAGAAAGAAAAAGTACAATCAAGAATTTATAAAGATGAGACAAGATCCAGAATTGCAGAAATAGTTGTCCCATCGGCTAATACAAATAGAGAGCAAGTCAGAGCTGAGGACTATGTCATCTCAATGGTTGATCTAGGACCAACCACCCATGCTCAGAGAGTTGATGAGTTTAAGGGATCAGTCACTTCTATCTTTGAGCAATTGGATAAAGATGAGCTATTAAAGAAAGAATTGAAACAGCAAAATGAAGAGCTCCGGACCTGCCTCCAATTCCTAATCAAACCAGTTGATGCAGGAGGAGATATAAGGACAGTGCCTACTTTCTTATCTATAGATGAAATGGAAAAACTTGGTGAGGTAAGGACCAAGTCACAAGGGACTAAAAATTGGTTAATCAGAGTATTTGAGAAGGGATGTGAGACTATTGATGCTTCTGCCTAGACACATAAGAAGTTGGTTCAGTTTCATGAGAAATGGAAGGATCTGCGCAAAGAATGTGATTCTTTCAATGAATATTACTCCCACATGTTTCCTCAAATAAAGAGCATTAGAGATTTGTCAGCGCAGACCTTAGTGGTTGAAAATATTCTGACTGGAGACAAATTGTCAAAGGCTATCGAGTGGTATCAATAGCTGCATTTGAGAAAAGAAACTTTTGAAAACATAAAAGAGGGCCTATAAGCCAGCGGATGAGGAACTTTGGTCACTCATATATGATATTAATGATTCTTTTAAGGATTGCCTAGAAGAGGCTTATAATGACTATGCACCTTATGATGTTGAAAAATGTAAAGGCAAATTACACAAGGTCATTTTTGAGAGTACTGAGCTAGCTATGGAGGACAGATTGGACAAGGTTAGTGACCTCAGAGCTAAATTTAAGGCATTCTACAAGGCTGGGGCAGAAATAGAAAAGATATACAGCAGATTCAATCAGGAGCTAGAGATGTTCAAGTATCGGGTCAATCATCTGAAGAATCTAGATCCCTTGCAGATCAATCCCGCACTCGAGGCATGGCTTAACTACCATAACAAGCTAGCTGAAGAAGACAAAATTAATTTGGATGAAGAGTCGTGATATTGTTTGAATAGTCTAGAGTGTAATCCCGTCATTATTGTAAATTGTTATATTTGGGATAGCATGTGACTCTATTTTGTCTCTTTTATGCTTTAAAAATGATCTGTTCTATTAATATATTGAGTTGGGTAGTCGAAATGACTAGATTTAATGTATCTAGGGGTTGTTTTTCTTCTTTTTCATAAAAGACAAAATGTAATCCAAGATTTGATATGAGTTGTTTTAAATTCTTTTATTGATGTAATCTGGACCGTCGGTGTTGAGTTAATCTCCACTGTTCATTGAAAAACTTGGTATGCTACTTTCCTATATAAAGGGCTACCATTTCCACTATTTGTAAGAGAGAATTTGATGTCAAATTGTTGACATTCTACCATTTGTAGTAATGCAAAGCAAGTTTCTGTAGTGTTTCTAGGAATTTGTGTATTGTATTCCTTATTTGGTTTTCATGGTTCGCTTCTTGCTCTCCCGTAATTAGTTAGTTGTGCTTTTATAATGTTCATGGTTTGCTGAAGTATCTAATGAATACTCTAAGTCCATACTTTTAGTTATTTGCTGATGGTAGATAGCTGTGCAAAGTTAGTGTTGGCTGATTATTATGCTAAGTTCAATTGCATTTCACAAGTTAAATTGTGCCGTTTATTGGGTATTTAACAAATGAATGTAATCTAAAAATTTGTCGATTTCCACTGAAGACAACATCATTTTCTGCAGTGCTATAACATCCATTTTCAGTTTGGTAACTCAGAAAATTGGTTAAATTTTAGAGTATTTGTCTACTTAAGGTAACCCATTTATTGTGAATGTCACTTAAGATTTCTCTAAAACCCTAACCTCTTTTGCATTTTCTTTGAAAACCATTGTTAGATAGAAATTTCAGTAGCATTTTACATTGTCTTATCAGCTGAAATTCATAAAGGGTTTATGTGTATTCGTTGTCCCAACTCAAGAATCTATAGATTGCATGTAAGACCCCTTGTAGGTACAGCTAGAACATACCAACTAAGAGATTCCAAACAAGCTAAGACCTAGTTGTATTATCCTTGGAGTAGTCTTACCTAGGGTAGGATACTTTTCAAGAGAGGTGTGAAACCAGCAATCACACCTGCGTTGTTGTGTGCTAAAACACTCATCAACAGAATTGGTGCTAGAAGGAGGGCTGAGAAAGAGCTATTTCCTTCTTTTAAAAATTAGCAAGATTGGGGACTAGAAAAAGACATACTAGATCTAGCTCAACTAGAGAAGAGCTACTTTCTTTGACATAATTCAGGCATACAAGAAGGGATCAAGGGATACCAAGGGCACTAAGAGCTCAATCAGCCCCAAGGAACATTGTTGCACCACCAACCATGGCCTTTTTCATAGCAAACAACCAATCCCCATTCCAGTTCAATGATTATCATGACATGCCAAAGAACCTAGACAAGTTCTGTTCCAAATTCAGGGTAAATGACCTAGACAGAACTATAAATGAGCACATTAAAATCTTTGAAAGTAACATGTTTATGTTGCAGGTACAGTACGAGGATGTGATATGTCAGTTGTTTCCTTATTCTTTACAAGATGAAGCATATTATTGGTTTGCTAACCTCCCTGCAGCATCCATAAACTCATGGAGGGGTTTAAAAAGTGCATTTCTAGATAGGTTTCAAATGCCCACCACCCCAGCTAATCTCTACTAGTCTTTTGTGGAAATTCATCGCAGTGAAGGTGAGGTGATAAGTTCTTTCAACAATAGATTTTAGAAAGCTTTCAGTCGTTTGCAATATTCTTATGCCATAGGACAAGCTATAGCCTCGCCTATCATCTATGCAGCCCTGAACAAACTTACATCCATGTTCACAAGGAGAGTTGACCCCATTCCCACTACTTTAGCCCAAACATATTCTACAACTGTCACTGTAAGTACCCAACTAGAACAAACAACCATTGGTCTTCTGAATCATATGGGGCTTATAGCCATGCCCAATCAAATACCTATGATCAATCAAGCCTTAGCCAACCATACCCCAATAATGAACCTGATCCCTAACCTAGCTGCAACACAAGCTTTAGTAATCCATCCAGGCAACCCAGTAGCTAAAATGCCTCCTGCACAAGTGCCTTTCCTACAATCTTTAGAGGTAGCTAAGGCAAAAGAGGACATAGATGATATCAAAGAATTGGTTGAGCAAATGAAGAAGATCACTGTAGAAGTTACCCACCTCAAGAACCAAAATGCCTATCTGCAGCAAAGGGAGCATAATCAACAACATTTTCAGAATCAAAATCAGTCACAGTTCCAAAGTTAGAATCAGAATCAGTACCAAAATCAGAATTTTTAGCAGCGGTGAACTAGTCTTGGAACACAAGACCCAACAATGGCAGAGTGCCTTCCCCTCTGGAAAATTAGAACAATGATACCCGACCTCCTAGCCAGGTGATGCTAGCTGAAGCAGCCTTGTCTACTTGGTGCAGACTGCATAACATAAATGCTCATTTGGAATTAGATTGCCCAGAATTCTAGATCGCATCCAGTATCTTCCATATGGAGATTCAGAATGTTGAAACTCAAGAGACTCCACCAACAGGGTATGAATTTGTTCCTTCGAAAGGTATGATACTGCCCTAGTACTTGATAGTTATACATTTCCATTTCAAGACAACAATCAACCTGAGGAAGAAGAGTCTAAAGAAGTCAATGCTTATCAGTAGTATAATAAGACTCTGTACAACCTTAGAAGTAGTAAACCTAACGGTCCTTTTACCACCTCCATCCCTCCAAATAGCTATCAGATTCCACCAGACCCAAAAGCCTCAAATAATCCTAAGCCCCCAAAAATCACACATTAGCTAGTATATCAAGGGACTGCTGCTGAAATTTCTCAACGGTCTGACATAGCCAAAATGTGGCAGTATGTTGTTGAGGAACTCAAGAAGATGAAGGTTATTCTTTATGTTTATGAGTTGCTTAAAATACCTGAGGTTAGGACATCTTTCTTTCAAGATATGGGTGCTGGGATCAAAATCGACTATATACAGAAAGAAACTACTACCAAGGATAACATTGATAAAGGAAAGGAAAGAGTACATGTGACTAATATAGAGAAAAAGATGACATTGTATAAAGATAAGAGGGAGAGCCCTCCTTTCCTCCTGACACTTAGAATATTCAACAGGAACCTTCACAACTGTTTGGTAGACTCTGGTGCTTCTAATAATGTAATGCCATTATCAGTTTGTAAAGCACTGGGTCTTATCCCGATCAAGTCCTCTAGGAAAGTGACATAGTTGGACAAGAATGAAGTAAATGTGGTAGGTGAGTTGAATAGGATACATATGCAACTGGCTTCTAATCCAAGGACACAACAGTATATAGACATTCAAGTGGTGGATATCCCAGATCAGTATGGCATGCTCTTGAGTAGGAACTGGTCCAAAACTTTGAATGGTTACATGGCGACTGACTTTTCTCACATGTGGCTGCCATGGAAGGGATTGGCAAATCAGATACGCATTGAAAGAGAACCCAAGATGAAACATATGATTATAGAGTATAACCAACCCAATGAGATCCTCTTTTCTGAAGTTGATTTGGGAATTTATCTGCCTCACGTAGGTCAAACAGAGGAAATCCTTATGCTAAGTTGCCACAGATTCCCTAACCCACCACTCACAAAAAAACTAGAAAGTACAAAAGCCTACATTCAATCAGATTAAGGAGACTCCTCAGAAGAAGATGAACCAGGGATATTCGAAGGATTTCATGGCCAAATTTGTAAAGCATCAAACTACTATTGGGAAGTAGATTCAGATGGAAGAAATATTATTGCCAAATTGGCCGCATACATGATGCATCACATTCTGAGTTTACATGCTAGCTATGTCAAGAGGCAGTAAAACAAGTGCAAAGACAACTAAAAATTCCCATTGTCCTGAAAAAGGTACCAATTGCTAAAAAGAAGGAAGAACCCCAACCTTAGCCTGATAAGAAGAAATCAGTAAAACAAAATGACAACAGCAAAGACTTTTGCCTATGGACTTTAAGGTTTGATGGATCAAGGTGCAGACAAGGATCTGGAGCAGGTGTTGAGTTAATTAGTCCTACTGGAAGTTCATATCTAGCATCACATAGACTACAATTTCCATGCACAAACAACGTAACTGAGTACAAGGCATTGGTGCAAGGATTACTACTGGCACTCTAGAAGAAAGTTAGAATTATCTAGGTATTCAGTGATTCTGAATTAGTGGTTAAACAAGTAAGGAAGCAGTACCCATGTAATGACAAGAGATTGAATAAGTACAGAAATAGAGTCTAGGATTTGATAGAATGCTTTGATGGTTTTAATATCCAACTAATCCCTAGAAGATAGAATCATGTTGCAGACACTTTGGTCCAAATAGCATGTACATTAGAGTCGACGTCCATGGCAGGGTTGAAGAAGTTCTCTGTTGAATTTGTTGCCACCCCGTCAGTACTAGATAACATCACAAATTTTCAAGTCTTTGAGGACGATCAACACATAATTAACTTTCTTACCTCATATGATGTTTTCACTATTCAAATAATAGATGAAGAAGAGATGGAACCTATCAAAATGGATTTAGAAGGGGTACTAAACCTGAAAACAAATACAATTCCATGGGGAATGGTAGAACTAGAAAGATTGTTTGATTCAGATAACTTAGGAACCCAAAGGAGAGAAGGAGAATCCCTAGGAGGGAAGTGTGATCCATTTAATCTGGGAACAAGAGAAGATATTAAGAATGTATTCATTGGGAAGGCTCGTACTGAAGAAGAAAAGATAGGCATCATGCATGCATTAAGAGATTACCATGAGGTAATAGCATGGAGCTACGAAGACCTCAAGACATACGACACATCAATCATCACACACACCATCCCACTAAAGCTAGGAGCAAAGCCAATCAGACAAAGGCAGCGGCTAGTGAATGCCATATTAGAACCCTTGATTTTCAAAGAAGTACAGAAACTATTATCATCAAGAATAATATTCCCTGTCAGACATTCTTCTTGGGTAGCGAATCTAGTTCCAGTTCGAAAGAAAAAAAGGCAAAATTAGACTGTGTGTTGACTTCTAAAATTTGAATCAGGCATTTGAGAAGGATAATTACCCACTGCCATCATTGGATGAAGTATTACAAATTGTTAATGGATCCCAGATGATGTCCTTCTTGGATGGGTATTCAGGATATAACCAGGTGATGGTAGACTACGAAGACAATTTGAAGACCTCCTTCACATGCAAATGGGGCATTTATGCATATCATCGAATGCCATTTGGTCTAATAAATGCTAGTGCCACCTTTCAATTAGCATGGACGTTGCTTTCAAGGGATTAGTTGGAAAGTGTATTATTATCTACATGGACAACCTCACGGTGTTTTGAAAGAGGCGAGGAGATCATGTGGCAGATTTAAGGAAAGTGTTGTAGTGATGCAAAGACTATGGTTGTTGTAAGTATGGGCCTAACTGGTGTTGTCATTGATGTCAACATACTCCTGTTGCATTGATGTCAAGGATTGGATGAGCTGTGTGCTAAGGATATTGAGAAAATTAGTCCTATCAAAAACAGAGAAAAATAGTGAAGCTCTATGAAGTGAAGATCCCAGCTAGATGAAGATCAGAGAATGTGTATCAAAGGGTTTGTAGATATGTGTCTAAATATGATGCAGTCAAGATTTGAGAGGTTCGCATGAAGTTTTGAAGAAGTTATGGCTACATGAGTAAAACTGGTTCTGGCAGTTGTTCAGAGGTGACAGAGTGACACAAATAGGTCTGGTGAGATCCAAAAATGCAATATCGTGTTTTACAGATTTGGTGGAATGTTTAGGAATCTAATGTGAATTGACAACTCAATTGGTTCATGGTCTGGAGGTTTGCAAGCATTTATTCTAATGTAACAGTGATGATAGACTGTGTTCTTAAGGTTCTAGATAAAGATGCGAATGATTTCAGTAAGTAAAAGTGGTGTGGATACTCTTGGTGATTCAGCCAAGTTTGTGGGAGTCTCTAGACTCTGTCCAATTCATGTTGGTGGTCCGCATTGAAGATTGAGCTCATAATTGAAGATTTACTCTTAGGTGATGGTGTTCTTCCTAATCATGGCCGATCGGATGTTTTACACATCTTGTAGATGATCTTGAAGATGTTCTAAGAAGCATGATGTGATCCTTAAAGAAGATTGAAATCCCAGATATGTGTGGCTGACAGTGTGGTGATACGCATGAAGTTTTGTAATGAGTCAAGTTGTATTTATGTAATTGCTCTATAATAAAATGAAGTATGTGTTGTACCGACTTGGATGTTTATCCCAAATTCGATGTCTTGTATAAATAAGATTTGTGAAGTCATTTCTAAGTATCCATGGTAAAGATGAGAGAGTGGTAGAGAGGAGAATAGCAAAAAGTAGAGCAGAAGTATTGAGCTTAAATGGAACTGTCTCAAGCATGGTGAAGATGCTAATCTCTAGTTCAAGTATGTGATATTTATATTATTCTATAGATAGTGTGTCTCCTCGAGGCAATGGGCCTCTTGTGAGCAGTGTGCTCGGGCAATGAGCCCTAATTAGCATGTGCCATTTTGTTCTTCTTATTCTTTTAATAGAGAATACAATCTTGGGTTAGTCACCCCGTGGTTTTTCCCTTAACCGGTTTTTCCATGTTAAATTCTTGGTGTCATATGTGTTAATGTGTTTTTATTACATTGTGCTTCCATGATTAAATCATTATTATGTTGTAGAAATATAAGAAGGATCTAAGTGTTTTCAGAAAGGAAAATTTTTGGTGACAACTGATTCACCCTCTCTCTCAGCTATCTGTAGTAAAACCAACAATTGGTATCAGAGCAAGGTTCCTCTAAAAGGAGTTTAATCGCTTGAGGAGATCCAGGATGTCTTCCTACAAGAAGGATAGTCTAAGGTTTGATGGAACTAATTACACACTTTGGAAAAGCCGCATGGAATGTCACTTGCAATGTATGGGAATGAAATATTGGACCATAACTTCAAAGAAGTATGTTCCTTCAAAGAATGGTCCAACAAATGTAGATGAAATCAGAGATGATGAAGATAATCTTTGAGCCAAAGAAGCCTTACTAAGTGCCTTATCTGATTAAGAGCTGACAAATTTTATGGATTTAAAAACTGCATATGAGATTTGGGCAAAGCTGGAACTTCTATATGAAGGAGACAAATATGTTAAATGTGCCAAGCTATAGAGTCTAAAAGGAAAACTCGAAAACGTAAAGATGAATGAAGATGAGAATATCACTACATTTATGCCAAAAGTAAATGAGCTTGTTTGTGGCATTAGGTGTGCTAGTGGAACCTTGGATGAAGATGAGATTGTTGCTAAAGTTCTCAGATCCGTACCTCCTACTTACAAACACAAGGTTGCTTCTATTAAAAAATTTAGATCTTTATCAAATACCACAAGAGATCACTTGGTTGGAAAATTGGCTGCATTTGAATTGGCTAAGTTTGGAGATGCACCCCCCAAGACTGAATCTGCATTCAAAGCTAGTGCCTCTGTAAAAGGTAAACAAAGGTATGATTCAGGAGAGAACTCCTCAAAGAAACTATCATGGTATGAAAAAGTAAGAAAAGATCTGGAAGAAGATGAGGCAGAAGCTACTCAACTTGAAGCCCTTATTGCAAAAAGACTACCAAGAGGATCTGGTAAGTATGAAGGAAAATTGCCCTTCAAATGTTTCAACTGCAATAAGATTGGTCATTTTTCCTCAAGATGTCTGAAAAGATTTTCAAAGACAAATCCAAATAGATCAAGATTCCAAAATAGATGTTACTACGTTCATGAAGATGATGATGATGAAGGAGTAACAAATGATGAATCAGAGACAGGAAACAAATTCAGAAGTGACTGGGTGTTTATTGCCATCAAGGAAGAAGATCCAATGCCCACTAAATCTGTCAATCATAAACAGGTAGAAAGAGCCCTGGATGCTCAAGTTGAAGAAAAGGATGAATGGGTCATTGACAATGGATGATCCCACCATATGACTGGTGACAAAAATAAGTTCATAGATCTAGAAAGATATGAAGGAGGAGTTGTAAAATTTGGTGATAATTCTACTGGTAGAATTAGAGGCAGAGGAACTATTTCCTTTGATGGAAGGAACAAAACTAGTGATGTACTGTATGTTGAAGGTCTGAAGCACAATCTTATCAATGTTGGGTAGTTGGTGGACAAAGGCTATGATCTCTGATTCAAAAATGGAAAATGTAAAATCTTTGAAAGTTCTGGAACAGAGATTGCATTAGGTACTCAAACAAAAGGTAACATCTTCCACTTGGTTGGCACTGGAAAACGTTGTTTATTTGTTCAAATTAATTAGACTTGGTTGTGGCATAGGAGAATGTGTCATGTAAATTTTGATAACATCATCAAGATAAGCAATACTCAAGCTGTAAGAGATCTTCCAAGACTGGTGAAACCTACTAATAGTTTGTCCAAAGAATGTTAGTTGGGTAAGCAGAGTAGAGTCACATTCAAAAGTAAGGAACAATCTTCTACTAGATTGTTGAACTTAGTACATACTGATCTATGTGGACCGGCAAGAATTAGGAGTTTGCAAGGTGATAGATATTTCATGTTACTAATTGATGACCATTCCCGGATGATGTGGGTGACTTTCCTGAAAGACAAATCTGAGGCTCTTGAGAAATTCAAAATATTCAAGGCTATGGTACAGAATGAAACTAGGTTAAACATAAAATGTCTTAGGTCTGATAGAGGTGGAGAATTCACATCTAGAGAGTTCATAGAATTCTGTGTGAAACATGGGATAAAAAGATAGTTATCTGCTCCAATGACTCCACAGTAGAATGGAGTAGTGGAGAGAAAGAACCAGACCATCCAGGAAGCATCTAGAACCATGATGATGGAGACAAATGTTCCTCAAATCTACTAGAGAGAAGTTGTAAGCATTGTTGTCTATACTCTTAATTGAATACAAATCAGAAGCAATACTGGTAAGACCCCTTATGAACTCTAGTTTGGCATCACTCCCACTGTAAAATATTTTAGAGTCTTTGGTAGTAAATGTTACATTAAAAGATATGAAGACCTTAGCAAATTTGATGTTAGAAGTGATGAAGGAATATTCTTGGGTTATTCTACTCAAAGAAAAGCATACCAATGCTATAACAAGAGATTGAGAAAGATTGTAGAAAGTACAAATGTGAAGGTTGATGAAGGCATTGAAAAACCCTCAAGGTTTTATGAATATGAAGAAGATGATTAGAATGACGTTTTGGTCTAGGAAGTTCAAGCCCCTTATGAAATTCAGATCTAGACTGATCTGAAGAATCCTAGAATACAGGAAGAAGAGATAAGTTTGAGTGAACCTATCCAAGATACAGTAGTGCAAGAAATTCCCAAAACTCCTAGGTATATAAGACTAAATCATTCTGAAGACCAGATCATAGGTGATAGAAGCAAAGGTGTTCAAACAAGAAGAAAGATTGCTCAAGACTCATAAAAGTATTGTCTAATTTCAAAGATTAAACCAAAAATAGTAAGTGAAGCATGCAATGATGAAAGTTGGACTAAAGCAATGAAGGAAGAGTTGATGCAGATTGAGAAAAATCACACTTGGGATCTTGTTCCCAGACCTAGAAATAAAAATGTGATTGGGACCAAGTGGGTCTTCTGGAATAAACTGAATGAAGAGGGTGAAGTAGTCATAAACAAAGCCAGATTGGTCTGTAAGGGTTATTCACAAGTAGAAGTTGACTTTGAAGAAACCTTTTCTCTGGTGGCAAGAATTGAAGCAGTCAGATTATTTCTTGCTTTTGCTGCCTTCAAGGATTTCAAAGTATATCAGATGGATGTCAAGTCTACCTTCCTAAATGGTGACTTGGAAGAAGAGGTATACATTGAGCAACTGGATGGATTTCAATTGTTTGATCATAGTGATATGGTCTACAGATTGAAGAAAGCATTGTATGGACTCAAACAAGCCCCAAGGGCCTAGTATGAAAGATTGGATAAACATCTTTTGAAGGTTGGTTTCAACAAAGGTATTGCTAACAGTAACTTGTATTTCAAAATTGATCATGAAAATATCTTGATTGTTGAAGTAGTTGTTGATGATATCATTTTTGGAGGAAGAGATAGTTTGTGCAAGACTTTTGTAAATCAAATGAAAAGTGAATTTGAGATGTCTATGTTTGGGGAAATGAATTTCTTCTTGGGTCTGCAAATTACTCAAACAAAGAAAGGAATCTTCATATCATAGACCAAATATGTGAAAGAATTGTTGAAGAAATTTGGGATGGAAGATTCAAAACCAATGAATACTCCCATGGCAACCGGATGTAAACTAAGTAAAGATGATGAATCTCCTAAGGATGATCAGAAAAAGTATAGGTCAATGATTGGAGGACTACTATATCTTACTCAAACTAGACCTGACATTATGAATGTTGTTGGTCTTGTTGCCAGATTCCACATTGATCCTAGAGAATCTCATGTCATGGCAATCAAGAGAATTCTCAAATATCTAAAGGGAACAGTTGAGTATGGTTTATTTTTATCCTAGGGATCATGATTTATCTCTTCATGCATATACAGATGTGGATTGGGCAGGAGATGTGGATGATCGAAAGAGTACCAGTGGTGGTGCATTCTTCTTAGGGAAAAGATTGGTTTCTTGGCTGAGCAAGAAACAAGAGGCAATATCTCTATCCAATGCAGAAGCAGAATATATTGCTGCAACAGGTAGTTGCACTCAAGTACTGTGGATGAAGCAAATGCTAAGAGACATCAGAGTGGAGTATGAGGAACCTATCACAATCTTCTGTGATAACTCAAGTGCAATAAATATATCAAAAAATCTAGTGTTGCATTCTAAGACAAAACATATATCCATCAAGTTTCACTTTTTGAGAGAGCAGGTGAACAAGAATGAAGTCAGATTGGAGTTTGTGCCCTCAAAGGATCAGATTGTAGACATTTTTACTAAACCTCTACCTAAGGACTCTTTTGAGTTTCTTGGGGAGAAGTTAGGGGTTATTACCCCTCCGGTTCTGAATTAAGGTGCACTGATGTACATCAGTCCAGTGGATCTCACAGACATATCTTGTGGTCCAGATTGATGATAGGAAGCTACTACTCATAGGGAACAATCTGCATGATTCTGATTGATGCAAGTATGTGCCCTTTGCCATTAATGTCAAAGGGGGAGAGAAGACATGTGAAAAACAAAAGTGGTTGTTGATCAAAGGGGGAGCAGTAAAGAAAGAGAAGACATATGAATGATTGTTGTTGATAGGGGGAGCTATGTCAGTTAGTGAGGAGAAGTTCTTGTCTTGATGGCGAAAATAATTTTTCACATCATATGTTTCCATCAATGACAAAGGGGGAGATTGTTGTAAGTATGGGCCTAACTAGTGTTGTCATTGATGTCAACATAGTCTTATTGCATTGATGTCAAGGATTGGATGAGTTGTGTGCTGAGGATATTGAGAAAATTAGTCCTATCAGAAATAGAGAAAAATCGTGAAGCTCTATGAAGTGAAGATCCCAACTAGGTGAAGATTAGAGAATGTGTATTAAAGGGTTTGTAGATATGTGTCTAAATATGATCTAGTCAAGATTTGAGAGGTCCGCATGAATATTTGAAGAAGTTATGGCCGTATGAGTAAAACTAGTTTTGGTAGCTATTCAGAGGTGACAAAGTGACACAAATAGGTCTGGTGAGATCTAGAAATACAATATCTTGTTCTGCAAATTTGGTGGAATGTTTAGGAATCTAATGTGAATTGACAACTCAGTTGGCTCGTGGTCTGGAGGTTCACAATCATTTATTCTAATGTAACAGTGATGACAGACTATGTTCTTGAGGTTTTGGATGAAGATGCGAATGATTTCAGTAAGCAGAAGTGGTGTGGATGCTCTTGGTGATTTAGGCAAGTTTGTGGGAGTCTCTAGACTGTGTCCAGTTCATCTTGGCGGTCTGCATTGAATATTGAGCTCGTAATTGAAGATTTACTCTCAGGTGATGGTGATCTTCCTAATCATGGCCGACCAGATGTTTTACACATCTTGCAGATGATCTTGAAGATGTTCTACAAAGTATGACGTGATCCTCAAAGAAGATTGAAGTCCTAGATATGTGTGGCCGACAGTGTGGTGATACGCATGAAGTTTTGTAATGAGTCAAGTTGTATTTGTGTAATTGCTCTGTAATAAATGAAGTATGTGTTGTGTCGACTTGGATGTTTATCCCAAAGTCGATGTCTTGTATAGATAAGATTTGTGAAGTCATTTCTAAGTATCCATGGTGAAGATGAGAGAGTGGTAGAGAGGAGAAGACTGAAAAGCAGAGCAGAAGTATTGAGTTTAAATGGAACTGTCTCAAGCATGGTGAAGATGCTAATCTCCAGTTCAAGTATGTAATATTTATATTATTATGTAGACAGTGTGTCTCCTATAGGCAGTGGGTCTCTTGTGAGCAGTGTGCTCAGGTAGTGAGCCCTAATTGGCATGTGCTATTTTGTTCTTCTTATTCTTTAACAGAGAATACAATCTTGGGTTAGTCACCCCATGGTTTTTCCCTTAACCAGGTTTTCCATGTTAAATTCTTCATTTCATATGTGTTAATGTGTTTTTACTACATTGTGCTTCCGTGATTAAATCATTATTATGTTGTAGAAATATAAGAAGGATCTAAGTGTTTTCAAAAAGGAAAGTTTTTTTGTGACAACTGATTCACCTCCCCTCTCAATTCTCTGTCGTAAAACCAACAATGGTATATCACTCAATCCCAAGAAATGTATCTTTGGAGTGACTGAAGGGAAGTTGCTGGGGCATGTGATATCTGAGAAGGGTATATCTATTAACCTGGATCGAATCGAAGCAATACTCAAAATACCTCCCCTCGCTAGCAAAAAGGAACTCAAGTCATATTTCGGTAAGATCAACTTTGTACGCAAGTTCATTACGGGATTTGCTGAAATAGTCAAACCTCTTAATTCCATGCTAAAGAAAGATGCTAAAATGGATTGGACTCTAGAGGCTAAGGCTGCCTTTGTAGAAATTAAGCAAGCCATAGCTAATGCACCTAGTTTGGTAAGTCCAGATTACACTTTGCCATTTCAAATTTACTCATTTGCATCTGAGCATACTTGTGCTGTGATGTTGACGCGTAAAATATCAGTTGATGATGAAAGGCCCATTGCTTTCATCAGTACTCTGTTAAAAGATGCAGATTTGAGATATCCAAACATGGAAAAGCAAGCCTATGCATTGGTGAAGGCAGTCAAGATGTTCTGTCACTACATCCCAAGGAGTCAAGTGATCACTATAGTCCCAGATGTAGCAGTTAAAGAATTATTGATGCAAAGTTAATTAGGAGAAAGGAGAGGAAAATGGGTCACTATCTTACAAGAGTTTGATATAGATATTCAGCCCATCAAATTGGTAAGAGGTCAGGCACTGACCAGAACAATGGCTGAGGTTGGACCAAGTTTAGTATCTCAGCAGTACCTGTTAGAGGATGTTTCAAAGGATGAATGGTACAAAGATATCATATTTTATCTGCTCAATCAACACTGTCCACCACAGTTGAATTTAGTTCAAAGAAGAGTGCTTAGACTAAAAAGTAACATCTATATGATAAAAGGATTAGTTCTTTACAAGAATAATCATGAGGGGATCTATCTGAGATGCTTAGACAAGTCAGAAGTAGACCAGGTGTTAACTAGTTTTCATGAGAAATTTAGGATAGGTCACGGATCAGCTCACTCAACTGCTAATCAGATTCTCTGTGCTAGATATTATTGGCCTACCTTGTTTAAGGATGCATACTCACATGTAAGAACTTGTCATATCTATCAGACTGGTGCACATAGAGAGTGACACGCCACCATGCCCTTGCAACCAGTAGTGGAGGTACGACCATTTGCTCAATGGGGCCTCAACTTTATCAGTATAGTTAATCTTCCCTCCTCTGTAGGCCATAGGTATATTCTGACTGCTACTGACTATTGCACCTGATGGTCTAAGGCAATAGCTTGTAAACAATGCACCACAAAGGTAGTTATTGAATTTGTTGAAAAGCATATTATCACTAGGTTTGGATGTCCATTTTCTTTGGTTTGTGATTATGGCCCTACCTTTTCATCATTGTGTTTTTCTAATTGAGCATTTGATTATGGACTCACCCTAAAGTTCTCATCCAATTACTACCCACAAGGGAATGGGGTAGCTGAATCAATGAACAAAAATCTACTTGAAGTCATTAAGAAACTATTAGACAAAAACCCTAGGGACTGGCATACTCAGCTTAAATTTGCCTTATGGGCTAATAGAATCTGACACAAAGTTGCCTTGGGTATGTCGCCCTATCACCTAGTTTATGGGATTGAGCCCATCTTTCCCATTCATTTGAGGATTCCTGTACTGCAATTCATGCAAGAATACCTCGAAACTGATGACCAATTGTCCTCTTGATTATCCCAGTTGCTACATCTTGAAGAGAAATGCGATGCCGCCATAATAAACTTTGCCAAACACCAAGGTGTAGTGAAACGATGGTTCGATAAGAGAGCCAAGGTCAAAGGCTTTCACATTTCTGATTTGGTCCTGTATTGGGATAAAGCCCATGAGAAGAAAGGAGAACATGGTAAGTTTGATAAACTTTGGTTAGGCCCATATCAGATATATGAGATCCTTGGAGAGAACACGTATCGACTCAAGAGCCTTACTAGTGAGGAGCTCCCATTGCCTGTCAATGGCCAGTTCCTAAAGCACTACTTCTAGGCTTGAGAGGTAGTCATGCCTCATCCTAGTTTACATAGGGGGTTTGTCTGCTTTGGTTAGAATAGGTTGTTGTTATATTAGGTTTGCTTTCCTGCTTTCACTTTCCATAGTTGTTAGATGTTTTTCTTAGATTAGTTGTCTTTTTGGTTTTTCTTTTGCTTGATGTGCTTGCTCTTGTACGAGGTCTCTATTTCTAGAAAGTGGTGGCAGTTATGCAAACCTACAAATGCTTCTTGGTTAGGTAGATAATCCAGAGTCTTTCTTTGAGAAGCCAATGTTCTACTCAAGTCTAGTCATGGGTTCTCCTATTATGCTAAGGGGTATGATGTCTGTTCATGGAAAATGAGTCATTAGTTGGTGCGCCTAAAGTATTTTCTAACCATATATCTCTCACACTCTAAATGATCCTGAAGTAGCTGAGCAAGTATGAGTGATCTTGTGTTAAGTGAAAAGGTTGGCTTCCTATTCTACCACATGTACTAATCAATCCTGAAAGAGGGTAGGCGACACTAAGTACTGCTAGCCTACATTGGGTAAAAATAAAAGGTGTTTTTCAACACCAGACCCATTACAGTGCATCAGAGAAGAGAACTATCAATTGAAAATTTTCTCATAAAATATTGTTTAGAAATTGTTATCATCAATTACCATTGCATCAAAAATACTACAGGAAAATCTGTTATTTACTTTCCTCAAAGCTCATCATATCTCAACATTTGAGCATTTCTTGATGGTAGAATGATTCCAACTTCATAGCTTATCGCAAAGGATCTTGGATGAACTTAGTTGCCAAAGGATGGGAATGAATACAATTACACACACTCAGGTTTTTAGGATGTGGATGGTGGCACTTGTTAGTGATCTTGGATTCTTTTGATAAGATATCATGCTTTTTCATGTAATATGTGGGAAACACAAAGATTCTGGGTTCAAACTAAAAGTTTATCATCGAAAAGCTTAGGAGCATTTCCCAGCAGAGTCGCCATTTGTTGTACCTCACACACACACCCCATTTTGAAAAATACGGACCCCCTCTTTCAAATTTGGCCTTGTATGTCAAATGAGTCTTTCATCTCCCAAGTGATTAAGGGGTCAACAAGTACACTTTTGCCATATTAGAAAGATGATGTTGAAAATCATTTTAAAAATTTGCTAAGTTAGGGTCTTTGTATTTCTTCCAGTGGCTCTGAATAGACCTTTGCACTAAATCTGGTCCTGACCGACCTTTGTCCTAAATATCTACCTGACTGATATTTGCGCTATAAACCTTTGCCACTGACTCTGGCATTGTTTTCCTGCCGATGGACTTTAGCACTAAAATCTATCGTCTCTGACTTGTGTTGCATTGTTTGATCACTGACTAAGTCAGAGACTACAGAAATCCCTGTTGGCCCGAGGAGCATTAAAACCCCACAAAGTACATATAGCTGAGCTTGTTGTCGCGGCACTAAAAGTGTCATCCTCTGACCAAATCCAGTGCACCTTGAATTCCCGCCAAGTTGGAGCCCATCAAAAGCCGTGCAACCCTAATCTACTAACTGACACTATGTACATCTTACATTTATGACAATTAAACAAGGGAATAAAAGGAAGATTTCTTGTCATTTGGACTCATTCTCTACATTTAAACAAATATCTTTGGAGCTCCAGTCGATTTGTCAAACATCCCCGTTGCATCGCCTACGGATTCGATCAAGTAGCTTCCCTCCTCGCCTGCAAGTTCCAACCCAGCACACCAAGTAGGAGCTAAACCTGTATCTAGGGTTTTCCTTTCATGTTTAGGGTTTTGTGTCCTTTCAGCTTGAGCATAAGTAGATCCAAACGTAGCTAGAGTTTCATATTTAAAAACTATTTGTTTGTCTCAAACCCTAGTTTCTAAACTTCAAAGAAATGTAATGTTGATCCCCGTAAGAAAAATAGAGCAACTCAACTAGACTTCACCAAAATTTGAACCTATTCCCAAATTGGTTAAACAACTGGGTTTTGCAGTGAAATTGAGTCTGACCAACCTGTAACACTTTGATTCATCCAGTCAATCAATGGCCACAAAAACCCATGCCAAAGCCTTAAACCAATTTTAGCGTTAAAAATCTCGACCTCTGACCTCCATAGTATTTGTTGTGTTAACTGACTAGGTCAGCGAGGTCCAAAAGCCCCGTAAAATACTGAAGTTCATTTTGCCTTGAAATCACCTTGCACCGATTTTGTACTAAAACACCCCATCTCCAACTTGGTCAGACGACTAAGAAATCTCCACTAGTCGGCAACTACCAAAACATCCACTAAAAACAAAGAAAGTGACTTTGCGCTAGAACTAAGGTCCACCGACCTTACGCTAAAACATGCCACCATTGACCTGGTCAGTACCCTCCAATTCCCGTGCAGGTCCAACAAGGCCAAATCCCACGCAAATATAATGAAAGTTGTCTCAATTGTCTTGCAATAAAAATCCAACCGACCGACTAAATGACTAACTCAAGTTGGTACCCTCAGAAGTCTGCGCAGGTCGGTTGACCTTGAAACCTGCACAAAATGTCAAAACGCATAAAAATTGCAAGAACAAGTGATCGGGCAGACCCGTTTTCTCTGCTGAGGTCAGTAGATCTCAAAAGTTGCACTTTTTTGTTTACAGGTCAGTTGACCCTGAAATTAGCGCAAATGATGAAAAATGACTATTTTTAAGGAATCTTCAAAAGGAGAAATGTCTGATGGGATGTGATAATGACTACAAATGATGAATGATGATGTTTTACATGCTTTAAATGAGATCTTGTAGTTTTGAAATGTTTATTGCATCCATTCATGTTGAATTGAATTAAAAATAGGTTATAAAATGGATGTAATTATGGTAAATATCAAATTCCCGTCTTTCAAAGAGCATGTCCAATAACTTAGCAGATGCATTATAAATTCAATAGATTGTGATAAGGTTGAAAATCTTGTGATCATCTTGATAATAAGGAACTTAAGCTTAGGAGTTAGTGAAAATCTCTCAAGGTATCAAGCTTATAAGGTCTAGTCCTGCAGGTTACATGACTGCACGAGCCCAAATCATGAGGTATGAATTCAAACGCATCCCCTTGAAGACAAAGATCCATACTAGATGGAGTGATGTAGGAGACACTGACCTAGGTCACATAGACCTAGACAACTTCAGACTAAGAACCCTTGGTCCAAATCCAACAACCAAGGCAAAGAAAGTAAAAGACAGTGGGATTGCACAAGCTACTGCCTTCCCTACATTTGTGTAATGTGCAAAACTTATAGTGACTTGTGTAGACAGATATGATGTCATGACTAGAACAATCCAAACTACCAATGGAGACATCTTAGTTGATTTGAGTCCACCTTCCTTGGCTGAAATTTTTGACATCCCATGGCACACAGTAATGACCATTCCATACAAGGCAGCATCAAAGGCCACATATAAGAAGGATGAAGGAGGATGCAGGAAGCACATGAATGAAAATTGGGCAAAAGGTAAAAGGTCTACCCTGAGAAAATTCCCTCAAATACTATATAGAAGTGACTTCCATGATGAAATAGGGGATTTGGTAACCTTCCCCAGTAGAATTTATGGATTACTTGCGGCATCTACTTTTGAAGGGTGGATGTTTGTCATAGTTGAAGAAATACTGAAAGGGACTAAGTTCCACTAGTCCCAAATTCTCAGTGATAACATTCATGAGGCCTTTAGCAACTTCAAAGAGAAAATATTCTTTAGATGGACATCATATGTTGTCTATGCACTAGCAAGAAGAAATCATTATGCTGGGTTGTCCAAAATAGGAGAAGTTGGAAATGACGAGCAGACCCAAGTTAAAGTATATGAGTGTTATCATTAGCTTACCTTAGCTTACCTCATCTTAATCTCTGATGCATTTCAAAAGGGTGAATGGTGCTTTCACAATGTATAAAGAAAGATTACTGTAAGGTAACACAGCCTTGAGGATTTCCACAAAAGCCATGAATGAAGTAACTAAATATGGAAGGTGGTATATCCAATTCAAAAAGTTCACATATCTAAGGGTGCAAGGTCTCACTGGGATTGCTTACAAACTCCCTAGATATCCTGATGATAAAACAGTGCTCCTGGAATTAACTAGGCAATTGATCCCTTGTGCTGAGAAACTCAAGCATTTGCATAGAACCAATGTATAGTTTCCCTTCATATTTGGCAAAGGGAATTATGCATGTCCTTCATTGGCATCAGCTAAGCATTCTGACAAGGAACTTCAACTTCTCAATCTCCACTGCTATATTACAAGGGATCACTTTGATCCAAATAAAGTGATGGAGAAGTTTGTAAGCAAAAAGTTGTTTCATAAAATGCATATAGAGGACTTTTGGGCCAATTGCATGGATGATTACGAAGTAATGAAGAAGGCTCATTCTAGATTATTACTGGCCTTCATAAGGAAGTTCCACATCATAACAATACCTGATCAGTTGGAAGATGACGAGAATGTCATGGTTAGAGGAGCTTGGGAAGCTCAATACCACCAGCCAATCCCTCTACCTAATTGGGCCAATGCTGAAGAGAGTTCTCTTGATATCATAATGAAAGAGCCTATCAGATTAAGAAAGGCATGGGTCAAAGGTCAGATAGATGCTTTGGAGGGACAAGGAGTACAACTTACATACATAGCACTAGAATCAGATAGAGAATCTGGAGGAGAAGAGGATAAACCAATCAACATAACTGATGAGGCAGAACCTTCCCAAAAGCATAAATTTGATAGTCAAGAGCATACACCATTGGCAGAAAAGGCTAGGAAAGTCAAGAAACCTTCTGCAAAGCCTCCTAAGAAAGACCAGCCTCCTTCTGCAAGAACAAGAGCCTCCAAGAAAAGAGATATGCCAAGTAGTCTTGTAGAAGGCTCTAAAACTAAGAAGGTCAAGGTAAAGAAGGTCAATGAAGATGTTGCTACAACTCATGAGGACACCAGTTTGATAGCCTCCCCATCTCTTGCTACTCCAAGTGTAAACACAGCTGCCCCCACTTCTAGAGCTACAGTTGCTGCATCTATTTCCATTGCTTATACTGCTACTACACCTACTTTACCTATGACATCAAGTACCATTGTTCAAGAAGTTGTCCCTGCTGCTACTTCACTTGCCACTAATGTTTCAACTATTTCTTGCTCATTGGTAGTATCCTCTATTGCCCCTAGCAATCCCATTTCTTCCATTCCTATCACCTCATGTTCTTCTACTACTACCACACCTTTACCTTCTATCTCTTCCAACCAATTATCTACTACCATTGCACTACCTCCCATTTCTACAATTCTTTCACCTTCTCTTCCCTTACCCTCCCTGTCTATTTCTTCACCCATCATCATTTCCACTGTTTGGCCAACTTCTCCCATCTCACCAACTTTAGGATCTGCTATGCAGGCTAATTTAACACAAACAAACTTGCCTGCACTGTCCATATCCTCTGACATTCCCATCTCCCAAATACCCATAGATTCAACCTCCTTAGTTGTACCTTTGCTACCTGGAATTGATAAGGTATGTACAAAATTAGGTTTACAAGAGCCAGAAATAGAGGAATTGCTTGAATCAGAAAAAGACACATTTGTTGAGGCAAGTGATGAAATCCCAAATGAACCTCTGGTTAAAGTAGTTAATGTTGAAGTCATTGATATATCTGATAGTCCTTCAGAAAAGGGCCAAGCAGAAGATGTTTTCAAGTAAACTCAAGAAAATATGATGATAAACTAGAGAAATCTAGCCGATGAATGAGACAAGAAAGTGAATAAAGATAAAGAGTCAGAACAAGAGCAGGGATCACTTGAAGAGCCCACTAAAACTGATGGTGAGAAAGCCACCGAATTAAGTAAGTCCTCAGCACCTGAGTGGTTACAAAATAGAGTGGCGTACCCCGAGCCACAAGTGGAAATAATGCAATTAGTTTTAAGCACCATCCTGCCACAAGCTTAAAGGCCAAAGAAACAGAAGAAAATAAAATTACAATCAAGAATTTATAAAGATGAGACAGGATCCAGAATTGCAGAAATAGCTGTCCCACCGGCTAATACAAATAGAGAGCAAGTCAGAGGCAAGGATGATGTCATCTCAATGGGATATCTAGGACCAACCACCTATGCTTAGAGAGTTGATGAGTTTAAGGGATCAGTCACCTCCATCTTGGAGCAATTGGATAAAGATGAGTTATCGAAGAAAGAATTGAAACAACAAAATGAAGAGCTCTAGACCTGCCTCCAATTCCTAATCAAACCAGTTGATACAAGAGGAGATATAAGGATAGTGCCTACTTTCTTATCTACAGATGAAATGGAAAAATTTGGTGAGGTAAGGACCAAGTCACAAGGGACTGAAAATTGGTTAATTAGAGTATTTGAGAAGGGATGTGAGACTATTGATGCTTCTGCCCAGACACATAAGAAGTTGGTTCAGCTTCATGAGAAATGGAAGGATCTTCGTGAAGAATGTGATTCTTTTGATGAATATTACTCCCACATGTTTCATCGAATAAAGAGCATTAGAGATTTTATGGTGCAAACCTTAGTGGTTGAAATATTCTGACTGGAGACAAATTGTCAAAGGCTATCGAGTGGTATCAACATCTACATTTGAGAAAAGAAACTTCTGAAAACATAAAAGAGGCCTATAAGCCAACGGATGAGGAACTTCAATCACTCATATATGATATTAATGATTCTTTGAAGGATTGCCTAGAAGAGGCTTATAATGACTATGCACCTTATGATGTTGAAAAATGCAAAGGCAAATTACACAAGGTCATTTTTTAGAGTGCTGAGCTAGCTATGGAGGCAACCTCAGAGCTGAATTTAAGGCATTCCACAAGGCTAAGGCAGAAATTGAAAAGATATATAGGAGATTCAGTTGGGAGCTGGAGATGTTCAAGTATCGTGTCCCTTGGAGATCATCTGAAGAATCCAGATCCCTTGGAGATCAATCCGGCACTCGAGGCATGGCTTAACTACCATAACAAGCTAGTTGAAGAAGACAAAATTAATTTGGATGAAGAGTCTTGATATTTTTTGAATCTTCTGGAATGTAATCCCGTCATTATTGTAAATTGCTATATTTGGGATAGCATGTGACTCTATTTTGTCTCTTTTATGCTTTAAAAATGATTTGTTCTATTAATATATTGAGTTGGGTAGTCGAAATGACTAGATTCAATGTATATGGGGGCTATTTTTTGTCTTTTTCATAAAAGACAAAATGTAATCCGTAATTTGATATGAGCTATTTTAAATGCTTTTATTGATGTAATTTGGACCATCAGTGTTGAGTTAATTTCCACCGTTCATTGAAAAACTCGATATGCCGCTTTCTTATATAAAGGGCTGCCATTTCCGCTATTTGTAAGAGAGAATTTGATGCCGAATTGTTGACATTTTGCCATTTGAAGTAATGTAAAGCAAGTTTTTGTAGTGTTTCTAGGAATTTGTGTATTGTATTCCTTATTTGGTTTTCATGGTTTGCTTCTTGCTCTCGTCTAATTAGTTAGTTGTGGTTTTATAATGTTCATGGTTTGCTAAAGTATCTGAGGAATACTCTAAGTCCATACTTTTAGTTATTTGCTGATGGTAGATAGCTGTGCAAAGTTAGTCTGGGTTGATTATTATGCTAAGTTCAATTGCATTTCACAAGTTAAATTGCGTCGTTTATTGGGTATTTAACAAATGAATGTAATCTAAAAATCTGTTGATTTCCACTGAAGATAGCATCATTTTCCGCAGTGTTGTAACATTAGTTTTCAGTTTGGTAACTCAAAAAATTGGTTAAATTTTAGATTATTTGTCTACTTTAGGTAACCCATACATTATGAATGTCACTTAGGATTTCTCTAAAAACCTAACCTCTTTTGTGTTTTCTTTGAAAACCATTGTTAGATTAGAAATTTTAGCAACATTTTACATTGTCTTATCAGTTGAAATTCATAAAGGGTTTATGTGTATTCACTGTCCCAACTCAAGAATATGTAGATTGCATGTAAGACCCCTTGTAGGTACAGCTAGAACATACCACCTGAGAGATTCCAAGCAAGCTAAGACCTAGCTGTATTATCCTTGGTTTAGTCTTACCTAGGGTAGGTTAGTTTTCATGGGAGGTGTGAAACCAACAATCACACCTACGTTGCTGTGTACTAAAACACTCATCAACAAGAGGGAGAGATGGGGATTGAGATAGACAAAGGGGTCTATAGAGTGAGAAAGTTAGAGATACATATATAGAGAGAGGGGGGAGATATAGGGAGATAGATAGGGAAATACATAGAGAGAGGTAGAGAGGGATATATTAAGAGATAGAGTTATGCAGATAGATAGAGATAGGGAAAGAGATGGAGAGATGTCTAGAGACATAGGGGGAGAGATTTCAAGAGGTAGAGGGATGGGGAGAGAGATAGAGAGGAGGAGAGAGACGTAGTGAGGGATAGATTAGGAGATAGGGATCCATTTGTCCAGAGAGATAGAGATAGGGAAAGAGATCAAGAGATACAACTTCTAGAGATATAGGGAGATAGATTTGAGGTAGAGGGATTGGGCGAGTGAGATAGTGAGGGAGGGAGAGAGAGAAAGGTAGAGTTAGAGAGAGGGGATCGAAAGAGAGAGAAAGATAGAGAGATGGGGAGAGAGAGAGATAGAGAGGTAGGTATAGTTAGAGATAGGGATAGAGGAGACAAAGATATCTCTCCCAGGCTCAATCTCCTCTATATCTCCCTATTCTCCTCTCTACCAAAACCATAAACCTAAACCTCTAAACCTTAACCCCTAAACCATAAACCCTAAAACCTAAATAATGCCCCTAAACCCTAACCCCTAACCCCTAAACCCTAAAAATGAGCAACCATAAACCATAAAACTTGGAAGCAACCCTAAACCTCTATCTCCCTATCTCTCCCAATCTCTATTGGTCCCCTCACTCTATCTCTCTCTAAAACCTAAACCCTAACCCCTAAACTTGAGCAACCCTAAACACCTAAACCCTAAACTCGCGCATCCCTAAACCCCTAAAGCCTAAATAATTCCCCTAAACCCTAACCCTAAACCCTAAACCCTAAACTCTACTTCCTTGAGCAACACTAAACTCATGTAAACCTCAAATAATGCCGTTAACTCCTAAACCCTAAACTCGAGAGTCTAAGATAAACACCTAAACATATAGTTCGATACCTGGGATGATGGAGGATCAATGGGAAATGGATGTAGAATTCTTGGATCTTGATTAAATCATTATACTCATTGGGATGTGATTTGATAGGATCCAATTCATTTGTTTGATTGTCTATGTTTTATTGGGGACCAAGTGTCTCATCATGGGATATTGATGGATAATGAATAGGACTAGCATAGGATAATGGATAGGGATAATGGTATGATGGATAAGAGTGATGTGGGAACTTACTTGTTCATGGATAAGATCTTGATCATAGATAATATCTTGATCATAGGGAGGATAAGCATGGATAGCGCGATATTAGATATGGATAGGGTAAGTGGGGATGCATTGAAATTCATTGGATTAGGTAGTAAGAGGTGGTGATGGGGGTTCACTAATAGATGTTGGAGGATTAATGATGGGATAGATGTACAGAGGGGTTGACCATGAGATGGTAAGGGAACCGAGATGGGATTAGATGGGATGTTTGGATTTAGATTAGGATGGGTGGTTAGTGTTTCCACATTCTTTGGACTAGGCTCTTAATGTATAGCTATTGGGCTTCTTAGATGGATGTGATGGGTTCTTAGATCCAGGATCAATAATCTTTGGATGTTTGACAACATGGCTACATGATAGGGTGTGACTTGGACTTATGGTAGGAGACTCTTCAATGAAACAGATAGACATAGGAGTGGATGATGGTGTTGGAGTGTATACATGTTATTAGGAGGTTCTTTGTTAGGCTCAAGGATAGAAATTTGAGTACATCATGTTCTTAGATTCCTTTCTAATAGTCCTTGGGTCACATCCTTCATGGTTTCATGGGTTGATGGACTAGGATATGCATATAGTTGATGGATAATGATGGAAGATGTTGTGGGGTTAGGATTAGGATTGAGTGAATGGATATAGGAGGCCCAAATGGATTAGGATTGGGAGTGTTAGAGGGGGATGAAATTGGATCAGTGGATTTGGATGGCTCCATATCTTTGCTTTTATTTTTGGATTTTGTAAAGACTCTATGGAGAAATTGTTTCAAGTGTTCATGTGTTGATGGATTAGAGCTTAGAATGTTTGATGGTGGATTAGATAGTGAGTCATATGGTGGATGGATGATAGGGATTGATGGATTAGGAGATGGGTGGACTAATGCGTTAGTATTACGAGAATTGGAGGGAAATTATAAAATAATTCCCCTTTAACCCTAACCCCTAAACCCTAAACTTGATCAATCCTAGAAACTCATAAGCCCTAAATAATTTACCCCTAAAGGTCTGAGCAACCCTAAACTCATAAACCCTAAATATGCCCCTAAACCTAAGCAACCCTAAACCATAAACCCAAGCAACCCTAAACCCCTAAACCCTAAAAAAATTCCACTAAACCCTAAACTTAAGCAACCCTAAACTCTCTCTCTCTCTCTCTCTCTCTCTCTCTCTCTCTCTCGTGTCAACAAAGAATATGGAAACAAGAAAACTAGGACATGCAAAGAGGAATGAGGCTATAAATTGGGATGATGAAATGGAAACAAGATAATTTATGAAATTTCATTGGATGGGAAGAATGATGAGGAGAGGGTAGAGAGGGGAGGGAAGTAGAGAGTGAGAGAGAGGGTAGGAGGTAGAGATAGGAGGGAAGTATAGAGTGGGAGAGAACTATAGGAGGTAGACAGGGGAAGGAAGAAGAGAGAGAGGGTAGGAGGTAGACAGGAAGTAGAGAGTGAGAGAGACAATAGGATGTGCAGCTGCCCTTGTAGACATGTATGTAAAGTGTGGAAGCATAGACAAGGCATGTCAATTGTATGATGTAACACCTCAAAGAGATGTTCTATAATGGAATGCAATGATAGCAAGATATGCAAAAAATGGATTTGTTGAAAAGGCTTTAGAAATTTTCAAGCAAATGCAATTGGCATGTTTATTGCCAGTTATGCTCATCATAATGTGAGAGTGTTATAACACACTCACATTATGTTCAACTTTCTTTGACGTGTTTTTATCAGTTTTTAGCAAAATCTGGAGATAACCTGGAGCATGCTCCCCATCAGGATGGCACTTTTTTCAATGAAAACTAAAAAAAATACCACCATAATCTTAATCTCTCTATTAGCTATCTAACCATATAATTTTTTTCACATTTTGAGTACGTTTAGTGTTTCATCTTGAATTTCTTTTGTTAGTGTATCCATTTTTTGTCAAAAACTAGTGTCTAGTATTTTTGACTTTTTTTAAACCGTTCATCAAAATTTGAAATAAGTTACATTTTTAGAAACTAGACTCCATTCTACATGTATTAAAAAAATTGATTTCTGATTAGTTTTCAAACATTTTAGGGGGGAGCACGCTCAAATTTCTATTTTTCAGGATGTGTCAACTTTAAAATTTACTAAAAAATCAATTATTCATTAAAAATTATCAAAAAAATTAGGGACAAACTACATGGTGTTAGCTAATTTCTCACTAGAGCAATTATTGAAATACTAAAAAAAAGTTAACATTTTAGGGGGAGCACACCTAACGCTATGTTATGTTTTTTTGAGAAAAACATGACCAATTTGTGTGCTCCCCCTTTTTGAACCCCTTAATCTCAACCATTTTTGGAAAAAATTAGTAGTTTAGAAACTAGATTTGGAGCACTACAACTCTTGTTTTTATTCCATCTTCAAATTTTGAGTGTAGCTATCTTCAATTTCTCATCCAACATCAATGTTTCCTGATTTTAGAAAAAAAAAAAAAAAAAAAAAAGTGGCAACTTAAGACCCCATTTTGGTCCCTCATCTTTGTACACTTACCCATGGAATTGATCTAATTGAAGTATATGTACTTGTGCAACTTTGTGTGTTTAACTTGATTTTCTTCGGATATGTTATACATTGGACCTATTGATGTGTGTGTGTAAGTGTATAGGTTAATTTCATGGCCAATGGAAATCGGAGGTCTCACAAGTAACCCTAGTTAATAATCCATGAGATGCCTACCTAGTCCCTAAGGTGGACTAAGGTTTTATCTTTGTTTGAGATTGAATGTTATTGTGTTAATGATTTGTTTTATTTTATTTGAGTCTCCTAAGGTTGACTTAGGGTGAGTTGGATGATGAGTGTCATTCATGTGTCCATTTTCGTTCATTGGTTTTAGGGGCTACTTAAATGTTGATTTTTGAGCTTTATTATGTTTATTTCATATGTTTTAGGGCCCTAGGTCAAGTACCTATGGGTTAGGTACCATTTAGACCCTGAATCATGAGTTTTAACTCATATTTGACCACTCTATTTGACCATGGGAGTTAAGTGACGAATTAGAGTTTTGGGATGAGGGATGGATGACTTGTCACATCCCAATCCCACTACCCTAGGTTCATGTATGGGATTGGTGGAATCCCAAATGCCTCACACGTGTGAGTACACATTGTAAGAGCCTTTGGGAAGATAACCCCAAGTACTCCCCTTTCCCCAATGTCTCACACATGTGTGAGGATATTTGTGGGGAGGTGTGCTCTTGAGGAGGAATGAGAGGATGACAAGTGTCACCTCCCTACTCCTCAATATCTAACACATGGAGATGTGCTTTTGGAATGTTTTTTGAGATCTATTTATCTCCCTCTTGTTGAGGTGAGAAGGGTTCTTCTTTTTGTTTTTCTTTGATTTGTCTTTGGAGGGATTTGAACTTGGAGAGAAGGTTTGAGCAAAGGAGATCTTGGAGTGAGCTCTTGTGAGGCTACTTCAACCATCTTCAACACTTGAAGCTTGGAAGGCAGGGTCTCAAGACTTCAAGGCTCTTTGATAATTTGTATTGTTTATTTTCATATATGTTTAAGTATGGACATGTTGTGTTATTATGTTTTTGTTTATTTGGGTATGGCTTGTTTGGCATAAGCTATCCATGTGTGGGAGTTTGCCTTGTATGGGGTTTGAGAGAGGAGTGAACCACCTCAGGGAAAGGTCACTCCTTGTTAGGAGTTGAAAGGCATTGGCCTTGTTCTTGGTGATTTCGGTGTAAGTTTTGGGTAGGCAATAGTGCTTTGTTACTTTGATATTTTAATTATCATTTCGTAGGCAAGAGTGCCTTGTATACAATGGAGTTATAAGTGATTTGAAATAGCAAGAGGCTATGTAGTTCTTGAGTTGTGATATTGGGTATTATCATTTTATCATTGTGTATTTCCCCTTGAGTGAGTGATGTCCACTCTCTCCCCCTTTTTGAATCAACAATGGATTTAGTTTGTTAAGTCTTCATGGGATGGGAGTTGGAGTGTGTGTGCTATGTTTCCCCTTTGTGTTAAGATTGAACTTGGGTTACTTGTAGGCCTCCTATCTCCAGGGTGGCTTGAATTGAAGCCCAAGGTTGGGAGGTGAGCCCTCCTTTATCCTTGGAAGTGTTTATCATTTTTACAAGATTGATGGAAAATGAAAGGAAAATAGGAGAATATCCTCCTTGTGAAAGTTGTTTTGGGATAAGTTGGAATGTGTTGTAAAGGCTATGTACAAAGCCTAAGCTATTGAGATTTGTAAATGGAATGGGAAGTGTTAATGGGATGGTTCAAACCTCCCTTGTATATGTTTCATTATATGTGTATTTACCCTTGTATAAGTTGTATTACTCAAAGAAATAAACATATGAAAGCATGGGATACTTCTTTATGCCACATTATCATTGTTAAGTCACATTATGTAAGAACAATAAAGCAAGTGCTAGTCCTAGTATTCATGAAAAGAAATATACTTGTAAATTACCTCTCCCTTCCTTTCTTCATTGCTTTTCATTGAGAAAGAAATATAATATATTAATATGTTGATGTGAGAAAAGAAAAGAAAATATGCTTCTTTAAATGCTTATAAAAATATTCCTTCCTTTTTGTTTCATATGTTTATAATTGTTTTCGAGAATGGAATACTCTCACTCCCTTAAATGTTCAGTAATTTTACTAATGTTTTGTTTTAAACGAAAAAAATATAATTATTTGGATATATATATATATATATATATATATATATATATATATATATATATATATATATATATATATATATATATATATATATATATTCTTTTATTTTTAAAAAAATGGGGTTAGCATTCAATTTTGATTTATTTGCCTCTGTTTTTATACAGATAAGAAAAGAAATACATACATATATATATATAGATATATTAGGGTTTCAAAAACAATAATAATTAAATAAAATAAAATTTTATTTGTAAGCTTTGAAATATATTTTTTTGTTTTAAAAGTTGAGGAGCAAAAATATAAAAACTGTTGTAGTTGGGTGTGAAGGGGAAAATAGATTAATCAAATCAATGAATAAACAACCCAATACATCTATGGAACGTGAAAGTAAAAGATTGATTTAAAATAAAACTAAGAACAATACTTACAATCTTTTACCTATCTTCTTCCATAGTTCGCCTATTAGCTCTTGAGCTTGATAAATGTGAAGCCCTCAGAAGCGTGTGCTCCCTTGCTTGTTGAAGATGACAAGAGTAGAATGGCTAAGATATTCGTGTGATTGAAGATGAGCTTCAACACACTAATAATGAAGGATATAACATGCTTATGAGGATGGGGGTGCCAAAGGCGCGCCTGTATCTCTGCAGCATAAGTTTGCTCAAACGATGGGTGATATCAAATGAAGAAGAAGAGGGTTGTATTTATAGAGTTGTGTAGAAGAAGATCAATGGTTGAGGATAAAAGGGAAGATCAATGGAGGAGGATTGTTGAGGAATGTGCAACAAATGGAAGAAAGGCACATGTCATTCAAAAAGTAGCTTTGTTGAGTTAACTCCTCTCTTGATGAGGATGAGATTTGATTTTCTTAAATTAGAATTTATGTTTCTAATTTAAGAGAAAGTTTCCTTTAAAGATGCTTTAAAACTGCTTTTGCTTTTGTGTGACAAGAGGAAAGTATTTTTAGAAGATAAGAATGATTTTTGAAGATAAGAATGCATAATTAAATTAAAAGATTTTATTTAATTATTTTGTAGATAATTGAGAGGAATAAATAAAATATAGAAATATATTTTATTTTATGGATATTTTTGAAGAATAAAATAAAATATAAAAGTATATTTTATTTAGTGGATATTTTAGATTTTATTTAAATAAAATTTGTATTTTATTTAAATTTGGAAGAATAAAAGGTTTTAATTAAATAATTAAAATTATTTAATTATTTAGCAGAATGAAGGTGATGTATATGAATTTAATTAATTAAATAAATGTGTTTATTTAATTAAATGAGAGGAAATGAATCAGATAAATAAATGAATTTATTTATTTATGGATAGAAGAATGTGAATGATGAAATAAATATTTAAAATATTTATTTAAGTAGAGTCATGCCAATTTTAGGTGTATACATTTTGCCCCTCTTTGATGCAATGTGTTTTATCACGTTGTTTCAAAGAAAAAGAATTTTCGAGAGTGATACATGCCCTAGTTTGCCCTTGGTACAAGTTTAACGACAGGATGCCCCCTCAGGAGATTGGACGGGAAGAAGGTGGAAGGCGTGAGAAGGACAATCTCACGAAGAAGAAGGTGAAAAACGGGTTAGGATGTAGCATGGGAAGTAGCCACAGTTGTCATTCAGTCTGATATGGTTCACTTGCTAGATATAGGAGTTGCGTCCACAAGTTCTATTCATTTGTACACTTGTCCATAGTTGATTAGTCCTCTGGAGAGCTTAGGAGAGCATGGCAGCCAGATAGATGGATATTCCACGTGAGGAGCACTGGTTTGAGCAGATCCGACGATTCGATTGGCCAATAGAGGTAGGACCCCTAGTGTGTAGTTCCTCAAAACTTGCTAAAAGTCGATTATTAGGCTTAGTAATGGCTAGGAAAAAATGCTTAGACAAATGTGCCAAACCATAGTTTGGCGCATATGCCCTCCGAAGTGGCACATACATTGTGAAGTGGTGCATTTGAGGTATACTTCGGCACATTTTCTAGTTTGGCGTATCTAAGCTCTGGATTGGCATATTTGGCAGGAAACGGTGCATATGACATAAGGATTGGCGCATGTGCTAGAACGGCGCATACAAGCTCTGGATTGGTGCATTCATGGGGAAGTGGTGCATGTGATATGGATCGGCGCATCTGCCACCTAGATTGGTACATTTGTACTAAAAATTCAAATGACTTGACGAAATTAACCCAATTGGTACCTTGATCAATGCGTCAATTGATAAGCGATCTCTAAGATTGTCGGGAATCTAGTTGAGAGATGATATGTTGTTTTGATTAATTTGATATGTCAAGTCATTGATAGGATAGTTTGATTGTTATGAGTAGGCTTGCTTGGATATGGATTTTGTTGATGGTATGCTTTGCTTGGTTTGCAGGAGGATATTCGGAACGTTCTTATGTCATGAGAACAATTCTTGTTGCCGTTGTTGCAGTGGTATATGTTGATAGAGATAGATCACGAGGCTCTAGGTGCTATGGGTATGCACTATGTTTGCTTTATGCTCGAGGTTCGTGCGAACTGGGCTATGTTGATGGTAGCGGTGGAGCGATTCCACAGTGAGGATGGTACATTCCATCTACCGACGGGGGAGATGGCAGTTACTCTCGAGGATGTGTATTGGATTCTGCACCTCCTGATTTAGGGAGAGCTGGTTGAGTATGAGTCACAATGGGACGATGGCTTGGAGGAGTGTAGATGTGTATTTGATGACCCAGAGTTGGTGGGGGAGGAGATTTCGTGGCAGGACATGCATGACTGCTATGACTACTTCCCAAGCATAGCGACTGGACTGATTGGTGGTGTGATATGCCCCGATAAGAGGTTGCACGACTTCCCGATCGGTTGGGGGAGGGTGTTGGAGAGCATGATCACAGACGGGACCCAGTATGCGTGGGGTGTGTAATGAAACAACTTGCACAATATCTGAATATAATAGTAAATATCCTGCAAACACTTGATAATAATATGCCACTTCGAGGGGGCAACCTCCAAAACCACTTCGAGCGGGATACCTCTAATAGTCTTCAATGAGAACACAATACTGAATATCATGAAATAAGATTCACTACCTCCTATATATACCTATTTATGCCTAGGATATCACCTAGGCTGACTTAGATGGGCCTATATAAGCCTTAGGCTGACCTAAACAACTAAATAACAATAAACTAATGATAATATGACTTAATTAAGAGTTAAGATAGCCACAAGCTGACTATTCATAACCCTATACACACTATAGGATTAAGGGCGTAGCATGCCCCCCCTCTTCAAAGAAGCATTATCCTCAATGCTGACCAAATGTGGATGCTTTTGCATGAATTCCTTATTCTCCCATGTAGCTTCCTCAACTGGAGAGTTCTTCCATTTAATTAGATATTCTATGATTTCCCTTGTCCTTAGCTTTTTGGTGCATGTTTGAATAATTCTCCCAAGATCCACAACTATTCTTCCCTCCTCATCAAGCTCAAGTAACTTAGTCTATGCTACCACTTTATTCCCAATAACCTTCTTCAAGCAGGAAACATGAAAAATTGGATAAATTTTTGTTGATATGGGAAGCTCCAATTTATATGCTACATTGCCAATCTTTTGCAACACCTTATAAGGACCATAGTACTTGGGTGCCAGCTTGTTAGCTTTATGTTGTTGTTTTAGAGACATTTGCTTGTATGGTTGTAGTTGCACAAAGACCCAATCTCCCACTTCAAAAGTTCTTTCACTATGGTGTTGATCAGCTCGTTGCTTCATTATGTTTTGTGCCATTGACAAGTTCTCTCGAAGACTAGCCAATACCTCTTGCTGATGATGGATGTGTTCTTCGACTGTGTGAACCTTGGTTGTGCCCACAATGAAGAGATGATTGATGGTGGGTGGTAACCATATAGTGCTAAAAATGGAGACATCTTGGAAAAGTATGGAAAGAAGTGTTGTACCACCATTCTGCTAGTGGTAGCCATTGCACCCATCTCTCTTGTTTATTTGAAGCAAAACAATGGAGATAGCCTTCCAAGCATTTGTTGACCACTTCTGTCTGTCCATCTGACTGGGGGTGATATGATGAACTACAAGCAAGCTGAGTGCCCAAGCATGAAAACAAGTTAGTCCAAAAATTACTTGTAAATATAGGGTCACGATCACTGACTATAACTTTTGGAGTCCCATGCAGTTTCTGAATAGTATTCATAAAAGCTATTGCTATAGTGCTTACTGCCAATGGTTGTGCCAAAGCACAAAAGTGACCATATTTGGTGAGATGATCCACAACAACCATGATGACATTTTTTCCTTCATATCTAGGCAAACCTGTGATGAAATCCATAGATACCTCCTCCCACCTTTGACTTGGGATACATAAGGGTTGTAGAAGACTCGGAGTCTTAACTGTCTCCCCTTTATGTTGTTGACATACCATGCATTTAGCTACAAATTTTTGAACATCCCCTTTCAGCCCTTCCCAAAAGAAATCTTGCTTGATTCTATGATAAGGTTTGAGGAATCCTAAGTGCCCACCTAGTGGAGAAGCATGTAGTTCTTCCAACACCTTAAGCTTAAGAGTTGAATTCTTGCAAAGGTATAACCTCTCCTTGTACCATAAAATATTTCCTTTCCATGAAAATTTGTCAAACACACTTGATTCCTGTTGGAGTTTCTCAATGAGCCTTAGAGTATCTATGTCCTTCTCCCACTCTTCTCTTGCCTCATTTACCCAGTCTGCTTGTAACATGGAAATGGAAAATAAAAATGACTCTGTGGGTTCATCACACCTTGATAGAGCATCAACCACAACATTCTCCTTGCCTTTCTTATATATGATCTCAAAGTCATATCCCAACATCTTTGTGACCCATTTTTGTTGTTCTTCAGATGATAACCTCTGTTCCATGAAATATTTGAAACTATCATGATCTGTCTTGACCTTAAAGTGTCATCCCATTAGATAAGGTCTCCATTATTTGACTGCATGCAATATAGCCAACATTTCCTTCTCATAAACTAGCTTCAACAAATTCTTACCTTTGAGTTGGCGACTTTCAAATGCTATGGGTTTTCCTTCTTGCATAAGTACTACTCCTATTCCATGTCTTGAAGCATCACATTCAACAACAAATGTTTTAGAAAAATCTAGGGTAGCTAGGACTGGAGTTATGCACATGGCTTCCTTTAGTTTCTCAAATGCCCTTGTCGCCACTTCATTCCATTGGAAAGCATCCTTCTTTAACAAGGATGTGAGAGGAGATACTATGCTACCATAATTCTTTACAAATCGGCGATAATACCCTGTAATCCCTAAAAAACCTCATAAGTTCTTAAGGGTCTTAGGAACTTTCCACTCTACAATTGCTTGGATCTTATGAGGGTCCACCTTGACTCCCTCATGTGACACAATGTGACCAAGGTACTCCACTTCTTTGACACCAAAGATACACTTGGATGGTTTAGCATACAACTGATTCTACTTCAAAATGTCCAACACTTGATTTACATGTTGCAAGTGTTCCTCCCATGTTTCACTATATATTAAGATGTCATCAAAAAATACGAAAACAAATTTCCTCAAAAATGGCCTGAAGATAGAGTTCATCAAACTTTGAAATGTCGACGGTGCATTAGTGAGACCAAAAGGCATTACCAAAAATTCATAGTGACCCTCATAGGTTCTAAAAGCTGTCTTATGTACATCCTCATCTCTAATTCTAATTTGATGATAACTAGAATGGAGATCAAGTTTTGTAAAATAAATAGCACCATTAAGCTCATCTAACAAATCATCAATTACTGGAATAGGAAACTTATCTTTTATGGTGAACTTGTTAAGCTCCATGTAATCTAGACACATCCTCCAAGTTTCATCCTTCTTACACACCATTACCACAGGAGATGAGTAAGCACTTTGACTATGCCTAGTAATGCCTGCTTCTATCATCTCTTGAACTATCTTCTCAATCTCACTTTTTTGAGCATGTGGATATCTGTAGGGCCTGATGTTGGGTGGTTGGCTCCCTAGTACTAGTTGAATGTGTTGCAAGTATGAGGTTAACCAGTGTTGTCATTGATGTCAACATACTCATATTGCTTTGATGAGAAGGATTGGATGAGTTGTGAGCCGAGGATATTGAGAAAATTAGTCTCCATCCGAAACAGTGAAGAACAGTGATGAGAAGAAGGCAAAAGTACTGTATAGGTTGAGAATCAGAGGATGTGAATTAAAGGTTTGTATATATGAGTCTTGAGATGTTCCAGTTAAGATTTCAGAGGTCCGCATAATGAACTGAAGAAGTTATGGCTGTTTGTGTGAAACCGGTTCCGGCAGGTGTTCAGAGGTGACAAAGGGTCACAAAAAGGTCCGGTGTGATCCGGAATTGTATTCTCCTATTCTACAGATTGGAAGGAGTGTTTGGGATGTCCTTGTAATGTGTCATCTTGATTTGTGTATAGTTTGTAGGTCCGGAAGTACCTTTTGCATTATGACAGTGGTGGTAGACTGTGTTCTTGAAGCTCCAGATGAAGAAGAGAAGAGATTCTAATAAGTCAAGGAAGTGCAGATGTACTTGGTCATTCAGACAAGCTTGTGACGGTTCTTGGATCATGTTGAGGTTGTGTTGTCATTCCGCATTAGTGGTAAATCCCAGAATTAAAGATATTCTTCTGGATGAAGACGTTCTTGTTCAGTCTGGCCGACCGGATGTATTACACATCTTGCGGATGATCTTGTAGGTGGTTTCCGACTTAGATGGTTGTTCCTAAGTCGATGTCTTGTATAAATAAGGGATTGTAAATTCATTTTGTAGTGTCTTGTGATGATGAGTGTGTGGTAGCGAAGAAGAGCGCGAAGAGTAGAGCAGAAGGTTTGGGCGTAAATGGAACTGATCTAGGCATGGTAAAGATGTCATTCTCTAGTTCAATTTTGTGATTCTTATCACTTTGTAGACAGTGTGTCTCTTTGTAGGCAGTGTGCCTCCTTGTGAGCAGTGTGCTCAGGCAGTGAGCCCTGATTGGCATGTGCCATCCATTTTTCTTATTCTTCTAACAGAGAATAATCCTTGGGTTAATCACCCCGTGGTTTTTCCCTTAATCGAGTTTTCCACGTCAAAATCTTGGTGTTCAATGTGTTGATGGTTATCTGCTCCTGTGTTTATGCTTTTGCTTTCATGAATGGTTAACTGATATGCTATTATCTAATAAAAAAGAATCAAGTGTTTAAAGTAGAAGCAAGTTTTTGTACAACTAATTCACCCCCCCTCTCAGTTGTGTGCCCTAGATCTAACAGAATGGCATGATCATGATCTCTCCTAGGAGGCAATCCTTTTGGCATCTCCCCAAAAACTATAGAGTGCTTATCTATAATTGCTTGTAGATCCAATGGTGTAGAAGCCTTTGAGTGATATGCTTCTAATGAAAATAATTGGGCTACCATCCCATCTACCCCCTTCTTCAACATCTTTTGTATTTGGTAAGAACTTACTATCTGTGGTGACTTTGCACGCATCCCTCGTAATTCTATTGTTCTTCCCTTTGATTGAAAGTGCATGAATAGTTCTTGGAAGTTCAATTCAATTATTCCCAAAGTGGTGAGCCACTGTACTCCCAAAACAATATTTGTTGCACCCATTGAGATAGCATACATGAGACAAATAAGATTATAATCTCCCATGGATAATTTAATGCTATGGCATCTTCCTGAACAACTAATAGTACCGCCATCTGCAATCAAGACCTAAAATTTTGGAGTTGGATATATAAAACAATTTAGACGAGTGGCCAACTTTTTGTTGATGAAGTTATGAGTGCTACCTGAGTCTATCAACACTATTACTTTTTCTTTCTTTAAGAAACCCACTACCTTGAGAGTTTGTGGGGTACTAAAACCTGAAAGTGCATGGCAAGAAATGATTGGTTGAGTATCTCTTGACTCCTCCTCTATCTCATTGTCATTCTCTACTATTGGTACCTCTTCTTCTTCCTCACTTGGCCCTTCAATATAGAACAATTTCTTTTCAATGCATTTGTCTCCTCTACTATATTTGCTATCACAATTAAAACATAATCCTTTTGCTCTCTTCTCTTTAATTTGTTGTGGTGTTAGCCTAGTAGGTTGTGGAAGTGACTGTGTAGGAGTGCTTTTATCTCTTATGTTTATAAAACCTTGCCTTTTATTAACCATAAATTTTTCCTCTACTTGCCTTGCCATAATCATTGCATCTGAGATGGAATTTGGACGGAACATGCGTACCTCATATTTAATGTGATCCTTTAAGCCACCAATGAATAGCTCCAACAAATTTTATGTAGACACATTTTCCACTCTTAAAGACAAAGTACGAGATTGATGAATGTAATCCTTGACCATACCTGTTTGCCTTAATTTGGTAATTTGGCTGAAGTAGCTATCCATAAGATTTTCACCATAATGAGTAATGAGTTCTTGGAAAACTGACCAAGTGACAATGCATCCTTTTGCTTTCTTTTCTTCACATAGCCAACGGTACCAAATGAATTGATCAGGTTCCAAGTATAAGGAAGCCATGGCCACCTTTTGTTGACATGGAACATGGTGGATATCAAAGAATTGCTCCATTTGACAGAGCCAATTGGTAGGATCTTGACCATCAAACTTTTGCATATCCAACTTTGGTGTGAAATTCCTTGCCATAAAATGAGTGGTGTGATGATCCATCTTGAGATTAGATTCAAACCCAAAAACACCCTTCCCTTTTGTAGAATCCTCTTCCTCCACATCTTGGTGTTGTGACTGCTTATGTTTGGAAAGTATCTCCAGAATTTTCTCAATATCACATGACTTCACCAACCCTTTCATTTGTTCACCCATAATGGACAAGATTTCACCTTTCATCTTGCTATTTTCTTTATGAATAAGTTCAAGTATATTTTCATATTCTTTTTGATCAACATCCTCATTTTCCACCTCCTCCTTGCCTGGAGTTTTTCTCGGTGTGGTAACATTCTTTTTGCCCCTTGTTGAAGGACCCGTCATGATTGGAAAAAATAATTTTGTAATAAATCACATGAAACAAATCAAATCAATCTAAAAATTTTACTATAAATTACCAGGGCCAAGATCTCACTTCCCTGAAAAAATTGTGAAGAAATTCAAAATTGTGCAGCTTGGAGAGAGAAATTGGTGGAAACCCTAATTTATAAATAACTCCCTTTATTCTACTCCAATTGTTATCAAATCTGTACTGTAGTAGCTTCACTATTATATTGAAAAACCCACAAAAAATCTTTCAAAGAATCGACAAAATAAGAGAGATATACGCTTCTCAAAAAATAAGGGCAGAAACCCTAATTCTGCTATAACTCGCTTAATTTTGCTCCAAATGCTTTGAATTCTGGACTGTAGTAGATTCAATATGTTCTTCAAAAACCCTTTTAAAATCAGAGAAAAATTCTCCAAAATCTGAAAGTTATGCGCTTTCCAAAATGACCTCCAAATCAGAAAAAAAATCGCCTAGTTTTTGTCTTCACGGTGCCAAGATCATGCTCTGATACCACTTGTAATGAAACAACTTGCACAATATCTAAATATACTAGTAAATATGCTGCAAGCACTTGATAATAATATGCCACTTCGAGGGGGTAACCTCCAAAACCACTTCGAGGGGGATACCTCTAATAGTCTTCAATGAGAACACAATACTGAATATCATGAAATAAGACTCACTACCTCCTATATATACCTATTTATGCCTAGTATATCACCTAGGCTGACTTAGATGGGCCTATATAAGCCTTAGGCCAACCTAAACAACTAAATAACAATAAACTAATGATAATATGACTTAATTAAGAGTTAAGATAGCCATAAGCTGACTATTCATAACCCTATACACACTATAGGATTAAGGGCGTAGCAGGGTGTGTGTGTGCTTGCACACTTATATAGAGACATGCACCAGGTGGTTTACCACAGAGGAGCCAATTTATCTTTGGGTGTGTCGTTATTGTAGTTTTGGTTGTGGGAGCACATTGCTATCACACGGCTGATATGTGTATTCCACATGCAGAGGGGTGAGCCTTATAGTTATGGCTATGCAGGTGTGATTTCCTAGCACAGGCTGGGGAAGCTAAAGTACTGGAGACATGCTTTTGATGGCATGGATGCAGTTATCTCATGCCCTTACATAGACTGTGAGGTGTGGGATGATGAGGTAGACGAGCTTCCATATTGTTTCCAGATGCAATGGCTCATTGGTAGGACTCGATACATTCTGGAGAGGCAGATTGTTAGCAAAGTGCAGAGACAGTTTGGTCGAGTACAGGGCAGACCACAAGGGGAGGTGCACTTTTCCAGGACTCATGCAGAGAGGTATAGGTGGGGTCTTGTGGCATCATACAAGGAGGCTTTGATAGATATTCGATAGATTCCTTACACAACTTGGCCTATGAGGAGGGACATAGTGGATGCTGGCATGATGCCAGACTACGATGAGTGGTTCATGGCACACCCATTCCTGAGATATTCAGGGCCAGGAGAGTTAGCTCCTCATATAGATGAGGATGATTCAGATGATGAGGGTGCAGTTGGTAGGAGGAGGGGAGGATGGAGGAGGAGGAGGAGAGATCAGGGAGATGATGGGAGACTGAGACAGAGGCAAAGGGTCAGAGAGGGACTTGTGGGCCAGCAGGCTATGGGACAGGTACAGGTCCAGGTGCCAGTTTAGCCAGAGGTAGCACAGAGACAGATGCTACCGCCGCAGCAGGTGGCACAACCGATACAGGGACAGGTGCTAGCACAACAGGTGGCACAGGCAGAGCAGGCTCCATAGCCCAATGTGTAGCAGCAGGTTATGGTTGCACTACAAAGCTAGGTTAGGCAACTGAGGGCTCATCTAAGAGCAACAGAGTCATGGAGAGAGTCAGATGCGACTCAGTTATCAGAGTTGACTAGAGGGAGAGACACAACCTTAGCCAACATGCAGGCTATGAGGGCAGAGAGAGATGCAGCCATGGTGGCCATGGGCACAGATGGGACATCCAATTTTTTGGTTTCACAGGTACAGCAGGCATAGGCACAAGTGGTCCAGGTGCAGAGTGAGCTTACTAGAGCCCAGGCATAAGCTCAATACTATAGAGGGTTATATCATGGGGCAGTGTCAGTAGAGCATTGTGCACCCAGCTTCAAGACCCAGTCGGAGGCATCTCAGAGAGCAAGTGTATCACAGTCTATAGGATCAGTGAGGGGTCCCTAGCTGTTAGGGGGAGGTAGAGGAGACGGCAGTGCAGGGAGTAGTGTGCCATGGCAGTAGGGTCAGACAGACTTGGATACTTGTACCATTTTTTGATTGGATGTACACATTTGGATGGCTGAGATGGCCTGTATATGTACTATTTTTTCCCCGAGACATGTATCACCATTTTTGTTGTACCTTGTATACATTTTATAACATAACTCTGAGATATGGATATATATTTTTGATATGTTGCACATTTGGACATGTTTTGATGGTTTATATGATGATGCAATGATTGATGTTCTATATGCTCATGCTTTTCTATTGTTGATATGCTTATTTATGATGTTGTGCCTTTGTGATGCATACTAGATGGATTTTTGGATGATTTGATATGTAAATGCAAATGTGTATGGATATGAGTATGCAGTTCTAGATACTTATGTTTATGTTTTTGATTCTTTTGATATGATATATAGATGCAAATGTATTGTGGATGTCCTAGCAATGTATGAAAATGATCTGATGCACTTGATTATGTATGCAAATGATTTAATCATGTAAATGACTATCTCATGTGATATGATATGTTGTCTATGCTATGTTTTTTATATGTCCAAATGTACTCAATTTGACACAGGGATGATATAGATAAGTAGAAGAAAAGAGGTGGAGGAAATGAGGATTTTGCACTTGATATGCTACAGGATTTTACTGCATGGATGATATGGAGTTGCTGGATATGAGATGGATATGGATGTGGATTGTCATCTTGAGATTTTTGCAAGGTTTTTGCTTTCATCATTGGGCACTTTTTGGTATTTTTCATTTTTTGAAATGTTGTAAGAAAATACAAGCATCTAGGTATAATTAGACCAAGATGACCTGAGTACCTCTTACATGGATTTTGATATAGCAAGTTGATACAAGCATCTAGTCAAACTTAAATCTAGATGACCTGAGTACTTCTTGCATTTCAACAGACAAGGATTGCCCCTTTTCATGTTTAGACCTCGGAGTCCTCAATGATCTTTTGTTAATCATGTCGTTAGACAAAAGTCGTCACATTACTACAGATTAATCCACAAGTAGTAGACAAAGAAAATGATTATGTCCCCCATCATAGCATCTCTAGCTTTTGGCATCCTTGAGTAGCATAGGAAGACATAATGACAAAAAATCAAGACCTTATAAATTAACCTGTTGACAAAACATTCTTGCATTAGATGTGTCTTTTGCCATAATTGAATCGGTTTTAGTGTTCTTGGTATGGTACCTTGCTTCATTTTGGACAGGTTGATGTTTTGCGTCAAGACTTCTAGTTTGGATAGCTTGTTTTTGTTGTGCTTGCTTGTCTAGTGAAAAGGTATCGCCATCCTTATTGGTATCCTCTTAGAAAAGTGGCATTCAAGAATCCAAATCCATAACTAGATCAAGGAATTGCCCCCCAGTTTAGACAAAGATCAACTTATTATGGGTGAGACGACAGACAGACATGGAGGGATGGGCCCTAAAGGACTAACCTAGTGCCTCGGGGGCTCATTGCTAAATGGCCTTGCCTACGTGATGACACAGAGGCAATGTAGTTCAGGGTAAACCCTAGCGGACCTAAGACCTAGGCGATGGTAAAGTGGTGCAGAAATAGCATGGACTTAGATTGACAGAAGGACGAGATATGGGATAGACGGGACCATGGAGTGGAGAGGAGCCTTGAGGACGCATTGAGAATGGCCTTGCCTACGTGATAACTCAGAGGCGACGTAGTTCGACAACGATTCAAAGGACTGGTTCAAGATGAACGGTATGAGGGACACAAGAGATGTGAAGTCAGAACAGATGGAGGAAATGGTTTGTCACAGATAGTGCCTGTTTACCAGGTTTTCACCACTTGCTTTTATTTGCACGAGAAGCTAAAAGTACACATGACACCTGTTTGCCAATTTTTCACCATGGTACCTATCCTAAGCGCCTATTTGCCAGGTTTTCACCATAGGACGATTTTTTTTTTGTTATTTTCTCATTTTTTGGATTTTTTGTTCTATTTTTTATCACTTTTTCAAAATTTTTGGATTTTTTTTAGGACTCCCTTACATTGGGGTTTTCAAGTATAGAACTTGTGAAGGTGCATGCTGTTGATAGGATCGTCGAATAATTCACCTTCAGACGTAGCCAATTGATATGCCCCCGATCCATAAGCTGTGATGACGACATAGAGACCTAGCCAGTTAGGTTCAAACTTTCCTTTCTGTTCTCTCTCTTGCTAATTTCTAGGATTTTCTCTTAGGACTAGGTCACCGACTTGGAATATCCAGGGCTTTACTCTATGATTGTAGCTTCTAGACATGCGTTGCTGATATGCTTTCAGGTGATTAAAGGCATGTTGCCTTCTCTCTTCGAGTAACTCTAATTCTTGGAGTTTGGTTACTTTGTATTCTTCATCTAATATGAGGCCTTTTAGTGAGACTCGTAAGGATGGGATCTCGACTTCAATGGGCAAGATAGCTTCAGATCCATAGACTAGGGAGTATGGTGTTGCACCTATGGGTGTGCGGATGCTTGTGTGGTAGGCCCACAATGTGGGATTTAGTTGGACATGCCAATCACGGCCGACATCATTGACAGTCTTCTTTAGTATTTTCAAAATGGTTTTATTTGATGCCTCAGCCTGACCATTGCCTTGTGGGTAATAGGGGGTTGAAAAGTGGTGCTGGATATGAAATTTATCACATAGTTCCTTAACATCTTAGTTTTTGAAGGGTCGTCTGTTATCCATGATAATGGACAAAGGGACACCATAATGACAAATGATATAGTTCAGGATAAAAGAGGCAATCTGCTTGCCTGTGATGTTGGCTAAGGGCATAGCTTCAATCCACTTCATGAAGTACTCTATGGCAGTGATAATGAATTTGTGGTCGCTTGAGGAGGGAGGATGAATCTTGCCTACTAAGTTGAGTCCCCACTAACAGAACGGCCAAGGAGTCGTTAACGGTTGCAGCTCCTATGCTGGTGCATGTATCAAGTTCCCATGGATTTGGCACTTCTTGCACTTCTTTACAAAATGATAGGAATTTTGTTCCATAGTTGGCCAGTAGTACCCCATGCGTTTGAGTTTCTTGGCTAGGGTAGGGCTGCTAGAGTGGGTCCCGCATATATCGTCGTGTATTTCTCTCAGGGTGGTTTGATATTCCTCACTATCGAGACACCTAAGGAGAGTACCATGGAGACTTTGGTGATATAAGGTATTGGCGACAATGGCATACCAGGATGCCTGACGGATGAAGGTTCTCTTTTGGTTACTGGAGAGATCGGGTGGGAGGGTATTCTCTTTAAGATAGGCAAAGATCTTTCCATAGAGGGGGGAATCGGCTCCAACAATGTAGAAAATGATGTGGGACTCAAGGGTGTTGTATGCAGGATAGGACACTGGCTCTACCAAGAACTCATAATGTGATTGATTTTCTGGAATGTTGAGGAGAGAGGTGATCGTGGCCATAGCATTTGCAACTTTGTTTTCAATCCTTGGTATCTGCTCAAAAGAGATCTTGACAAAGTATTCTTTGAAGTCATCTACCATTCTCTTGTAAGGGATTAGTTTCTCATCTTTTGTTTGGTAGTCATCATTCACTTGATTTATGACCAACTGTGAGTCACCATACACCTACAGTTCTTTGATATTCCATTTAATTGCTAGCTTGATACCAATGACCAGGGCTTCATACTCTGCGACGTTGTTAGTGTAGGGAAACATTAATCTGTATGATTTAGGAATTGTATCACCGTTAGGTGTGATCAATAAGATACCTGCCCCCGATCCATGCTGAGTGTATGAGCCATCGAAGTACATTTTCCAAGTTGTTGTATTTATGTGGAAGATAGATTTGTTTGGAAACTCAAAGCTCAGTGGGCTGTCATCCGTTAGAGGTGCATCTGCTAGTTGATCTGCTAGTACTTGTCCCTTTATTGCTTTCCTATCTACATATTCTATATCAAACTTGCTGAGAAGCATGACCCATTTTGACAATCTACCTGTTAAAGCTGCCTTGTTGAGTAGGTATTTGAGTGGATCAATCTTCACCACCAGTTTGATAGAATGTGACAACATGTAATGTCTCCATTTTTGTGAGGTGAAGACCACCACTAGACATGCTCTTTCGATAGGTGTGTATTGTAATTCATACCCAACAAGTGTTCGACTGATATAGTAGATTGCCTGCTCTTTTCTATCATAGTTTTTCTGTACAAGGAGAGCTCCCAGAGCTATGGGTGTAGCTAAGATATACAATATTAGAGGCTTGCCCTGAATTGGTGGCATCAATACCGGTGGTTTCATGAGATATTCCTTTAATTGCTGAAATGCTTGTTCACATGACTCGTTCCATTTGAAAGGGACATTCTTGTGTAGAAGGTGAGAAAATGGGTGGCACTTCTCTGCCAATTGAGAGATGAATCTTCTAATAGATTGCAATTTTCCCTGTAAGGATCTTAGTTGAGTCAAATTCTTAGGAGGTAGCATTTCCATGATGGCCTTCACCTTAGCCAGGTTGACTTCGATACCATTTGCAGACACTATGTATCCCAGTAGTTTACCTGATGTAACCCTGAACACACACTTCTTTTGATTGAGACGCACATTAAACTGTTCCAAGTCTAGTACTGCTAGATGGCCTTCTCTTGTAAGTGATTTTGCTAGAATGTCATCGACGTAGTCTTCCATTATAGTGTGCATCATGTCGTGGAAGATTGTCGTCATGGCTCTCTGATATGTTGCACCAGCCTTTTTCAGACCAAATGGCATGACACACCAACAGTAGGTGCCCCAAGGACATGTAAATGCAGTCTTGTGTTGGTCTTCTGGTGCGATCTTTATCTGGTTATATCCTAAGAAACCATCCATGAGTGATAGCATAGTGTGCCCTGCCATGAGATCTATAATCATGTCTACGTTTGGTAGGGGGAAATCATCTTTTGGATAGGCTTTGTTCAGGTCCCTAAAATCATTGCATATTCGGACTCTACCATCTGGTTTAGCCACTAGTACTATGTTTGAGACCCATTCAGGATAGTCTATAGGCCTGATAAATCTTACGTCTAGCAGTTTCTTTAGCTCTTCCTTTACCATGAGGGCCACATGTGGATGCATCTGTTTGAGTTTCTGTTTGAGTGGTTTAGCTCCTGGAGCTAAAGATAAATGATGCATGATGAGATTTGGATCTAGCCCTGGCATGTCAGCATATGTCCAAGCAAAGTTGATTTGTTTTCCCTTGAAGAAATCAGTGAGTGCTAGATTTTCATGTTCTGTTAGAGCTTTTACCATGTGGATCATTCTAGGCTCATCCCTTGTGCTAATATTGATTGGTTCTACCGGTTCTATTAAGATCGACAATCTCTCCTGATGTGTAAGATTGGGGAGAGGGTCAAGCCTTCCATCCTTGGCACCTCAGAGAGGTTTTCATCATTGGATATGTCTTTATTTTTACTATTTTGATGGTCTAACACTGCCGCGAAGCAGTTTTCACCATTAGATCACTCTTTTATTTTGATATTTTTATGACTGAAAGGCTTGGCGCTCTCTCCAAAATAGGCCTTCTCATTGAGTTCAATAGCATAGCCAGCTCTGTGGTCCCCTGCGGGTATATGATCTCTAAGCTGAAGGTAGTCTATGATGGCGTCATCATTCTCAAAGGTGTCTAGCTCAGGGGTAGTGCCTTCTAGGTCCCAGTCGATAAGTTCAGGGTGTACCAAAGGTAAGGGATCATTAGGTTGGTCTGGTTTGACAGCGTTGATGGTTAAGACAAAGTTATTGAAAGCATGGACAAAGTCTATGATGGTACTCTCTATTAGTGGATCCGTCAAGGGGGGATCATTCCTTCCTCACGATTTTCACTATTGTTGCTATGTGGGTTGGACTCTAGCGGTCTAGCCCTTGGACCTTGTCTCTTGTTGGCATGGGTCGGGTCATACTCGTGGACAATGTCGATATCTTTTTCATTGCACAATAGCTCAGAGAGGCTATCCCATTCATACTCATTTGAATTGGTCTCACTATTCATTTGTAGTTGTTGAATTCACTCAACCAGATTGTTAGTAGACGTTTCTAGTTGTTTTCCTTTATTCTTGTTTGTTCTGTTGGTTCTTTGTGATCCAGTGTATCCTATCCCCATAGTGTCTCAGGCTGTCAGGGTATGAAGTTGGATGGGCTCAGTGATGTCATCCTTTCTTGAACTAAGTAGACCATGTCCTTCGTATCCCATTCTTTGTAGCATTTGGAAACCTTGACCATATTGTGCAGTTTATATAGTAGGATGGTCATGTTGTGTGGATGAACTGCCTTCATCTTTGTATAGCCATTGCAAGACATCCTTTTCATCACTCTCATCTTCTAGGTTTCCCCATTTTACAAACGGTCCTTTTGTAGTTCTCTCTGCTTTTTGTGTCTTTAGGATAGGTCTCCCATAGGACCTAGGAGATAGGGGCAGTTGTGCCAAGCAGAGGGATTGAGAGATCGTGTATTCACCCAAGCCCTTATTTGTGAGTCTGAGACTAGGTTGCGGAGCTTTTGAAGAGGAAGCAAGTGAAGCCGGATCCACATGAGATGAAGAGGCTGTTGAAGCACAGTTGGTGGGGATCACAACTTCAGGGTTTGGGTGGATGGAGTTGCAGTATTGATAGGGGTTAGGGTCACCTTGGATGGTGATCTCTTGACCTTCATGTGGGAACTTGATACATTGATGGTATGTTGAAGGTACTTCTTTTAGAGCATGTATCCATGGCCGCCCAAGAAGAATGTTGTACGCTAAATCCATGTCGAGGACATGACAAGCTACATCTTTTACCACAAGGCCTACTTTGATCAATAGGGTAACAATTCCTGTGGACGTTCTTTCCTCCTCATCATAGGCTTTTATGGTGATTTTTCTTTTAGGATCTATAGCTTTTTCTAAAAACCCCAATGTAAGGATTAGTTTCAATGTGCAAATATTCAAACCAGCCCCTCCATCGATTAGGACTCTTTTGATCTTGTGCTTGTGTATGAAAGCTTCAATATGAAGGGAGGCGTTATGGGGTTGAGTGATTGACATATCATCCTTCTCAGTGAATGATAGGGAATGTGGTGAGGTAATATGACCAGCTATGGTTTGGAATTGTTCTTCAGCAAGGTTTGTGGGAACGAAGGCTTCTGCTAAGGCTTTGTCAAGTATGGACCTATGAGAAGGAGATAGACACAGAAGTTCCAAGATGGAGATGTGTGTAGGTGTTTTGTGGAGTTGATCCACAATACTGTATTGGTTGGCTGGAGGAGCGGAGGCTCCTCTAAGGGTGACTCTGTTACTACGGGTAGTAACATTGCAATCTGAATCTTTGTTTATAGTGATTACATTGATATGTGAATCACTTTCATAGATATGGTTAACAACATAGTCATAGCCGACATTTGTGTAGTTTGCGTTGTTAGAGCCACTGTTGTTTCTGTTGGAAGGTCCTCCCTACTCGTAGTTTAGAAGAGGATCCTTGAATGTCTGATGATCACTATTGGAGGTATGTCCATTAACAGATATTTTGTTTTGCTCTATTAAGTCTTGGATTGTATGTTTGAGTGCAATACAATCATTTGTCTTGTGCCCCCTATTTCGGTGGTATTCGCAGAAGTTGTTGTCATTCCACCAATGGGGTTTGACCTTTGGTTCATACTCTCGTGCTGAGGGAAGCATTATGAGATTGTTGGTGATTAGCTTCCGTAGAGCAGTTTCTAGTGACTCATCCAAAGGTGTGAACTTTCTCCTAGGCCGAAAGTTGGTAAACCTAGATTTGGTATTTCTTGGTTTGTCTTGTGTGGGGTTATTTTGAGGTGTTGATAGGTTGAAAATTGGTTTCTTAGGTGCCACATTTTTGGCATCTACTACCCTGTCATTCACAATGTTTTTATTTTTTTTCCAGAATCTAGGTTTGTCATTGTTGGTGTTGGTACTAGGAGTGTCTTTATAGAGCTTGATTTGACCTTTCGTGATTAGTACTTTTTCTATGATGAGGCCCATCTCAATGACCTTGCTGAAAGATGTAGGACATTAGATTTGGATTTGGTAGCTTAGTTCTATTTGCAAGTTGTGGACAAACATTTCTAGCATCTGTTTCTCCAGCATTTGGTGTGGGCACTTGCTTGCCAATTATCTCCATCTCTGTAAGAAGATGGTGAAAGATTCTCCTCCTTTCTATTTGGTATTACAAAGATCCAATATTGAGGTGTCGTGTTCAATATTGTAAGAGAAATGGGTGAAAAATTTATCTACCAGTTCATTGAATGTTTTAATACCAGTTGGCAGTCTAGAGAACCACTCCATGGCTTGTCCTCCTAAGCTTCATGGGAAGAGTCGCATAAGGTAGGTGTCGTTGTGTGCGACCTCGAGACAAGCTGCATTGAATTCTCTGATGTGATCCCTTGGGTCACCCTTTCCTCGATATTTGTCAAACTTAGGCACCTCAAATTTTGAGGGGAAAGGAATCATGATTAGGGACCTATCAAAAGGATATGGTGAAATATCCTCTAGGGTGTAGTGTTTAGTCGATGCCCCTATTTTCATGTCTGAAATTTGTTGTTGGAGAGCTTCATATTTTTGGTTCATTAGACTTAGGGCATTTGTAGCATCAATGTTGGTTTTGCTTTTGTTCGAAGGTGTTTCTTCCTCATGTCTACTTCCCTCAGTTTCTTTGAGAGTCTCTACATCATAATCCTTAGGGAGCTTGACCCCTAGATTTGCTAGGTGTAAAAATAATTTAGTGGGGTCTTGGGCAAGCACCCCCTTTAATAGGCGTTGAAATTTTGGGTCATGCTGCATGTGAAGGATCTCGTCCATAGAAATTTCTTCCTCACTTTCGTGATTGTTTGGGATACTTTTCTCCGCCATTTCAATCTGTTTTTTTTTTGTAATCTAGTTTAAGACCATGCAAGAAGTGACTAGAGATGGGGTGAAATGAATTTTTGAGCAAGGTGCTAGAAGGTGACAAGATTTTAGCAAGGTTTTTCTTAGATCTATGTGATGTCAAACAAGTTGGGTATTGTTGTGTGGTTACACAACACGCCCCATTTTGACTTGGCAAAACAGGGACCCAACTTTTGTTTTGGCTGGTGTTGTCTGCTTTCTGGCGGTTTGGTAAAATAGGTCAGGTGCATCATCATCATGAAGGTCAGGATGAGGTAGGTCATCATCATGAGGTTAGTTTGTCAAAGTTCATATTTTGTTTCTATGACCTCATGGTTAGAAAGAGCTTGAAATTCCATGTAGGTTTGCCTTTTACATCACTTGAAAATTCGTCCATATAAGGGAGTTGTGAACAGTCAAAGTTTTGGTCAAACCTGATAATTGTTGTATGATGAACATCATCATCATGATATTTGAGGGCCCCCCTGATAATATCCTGAGGTCGAAACATCCGGACGTCAAGTTTAAGTCGTAGTAATCTTTTCCCGTCGAGCAGTCTTTTGTATCGCGAAAGGTCATCATCATGATCTTACTCTACCACCTGATAAAAATCATGCAGTCCCGAAACATCCGGACGTCAATCTTAAGTGCTAGTGTGTTTTACCCGTCAAGCGAGCATCATGATATTCTCACATCGCGAGCATCATGATATTCCAACATCGCGAGCATCATGATATTCTAACATCACCCGATGTGATAATATCATGCTGATGAATCATCATCACCTTGCTTTAAAAAAAAACCCGCCATCTGCATAATTTGCGCGCGCACGACCAAGTCCTGGTGAACATCATCATCAGGATCTTTCAAGGCAGGATCGCATTTCGTAAAATCCTCCTGATCTCCTTTTGCGTGATCATGATGATCACCTTATCTTTCGAGGCGGAGGGTGATTTTCCTTTCCTAAGTCATGTTGAACAAGATCATCATGATCTTGTTCGTCTCTCCCGGCAGTTCGTAATATCCTCCTGCCGAAAAGTATAAACTATTGCGGATATGATGATGACGATGACATCACCATCACCTTTCTCCTTCGGCAGGATATTTTCCAAGGCATGATCCTGTTTCCCGAATATGATGATGACGATGACGTCATGTTCGAAGATTGACACAAGGCCAGGATATCCTGATGACGTCATCAGGACTTTCAGCAGGATCATATTTTAGATCACCCAGTGAGTATATGATGATGATGATGTTCATCATCCTGATCTTTTAAGAGGATCACCTTCTTCGCAAAAGGGTCATATTGCATTCATCCTGATCATCTTCCTTAGAGGTGACCCGATCTTCCATTTATCTCCTGATCTTAACAAAACATGACGATGACGTCATCCCTTTGCATTTTATCGAAGCCTGATGATGACGATGACGTCATCATGATATTCCTCAGCGGCAGGATCATTTTCCAAGTCCTCCTGTTTGTCTTCATCATGATGATGATGACGATGTCTTTCTTTCCCAGTATGCAGAAGTGAAACATCCTGATGTGCTTTTCATCAAAGCATTAGGAAAGGAGGATCATCATATTTCATGATATCCTGCGGCCAGACAGAGGGCATATAGTTGGTCATCCTCATGATGTTTGGCGTCGGTATAACTGTTGCCGTCGGCCTAAGGTAAAATTGTCACCCTGATCATATGTAGTCACGCCGATGCAAATATGATGATGATGCAAAGCCGGATTCTAAGGATGGTTGAAGGGCGGTTATTTCCTTGTATTTGAGATCATCCTGATCATATTTGAACCCGATACACATGGAAATGGGCGGGAAAATTTGAAACGATAGAAATTTAAAAGCCCGACTGCCTGATTTTGGTCAACGAGGGTTGACCTGGTTGTTTTTATGCTGTTTATGCATTTAGTGCATAAATTTCCATTGATTTGAAGCTCGTAGATGCACACTTTGGGGCTTGTTTAATAAAACGTTTAAATTCCTGTTGTTTATCATGATGATGATGAACTTAATGTTTGTCTGTTTACTTGCAGGAAGTCATGATGCTGCTGCTGAAGCTGAACATTGAAGTCAGGATGCTGCTGAAGCTGAGCATTACAAAGTTGCGCATGGAGTCAACATGAGCCAGAAATGAGGAGGATATTGTCAAGTATGCTGTTCCCAGCTAGAGACCGAATCAAGTTGAAGATGCTGGAATATTCTGTGCCAGCTGTGCATTTGCCAACTGACGAAGCATGTGCTTTTCATCTGGACCGTTGTTTGTTATGAGAGGATCTTGATCCTTGGATCGTTGTAACCGTTTCTGGCATTTGCTCTATATATAAGAGCCAGAGCTTGTCATTAAAGGAAGGAATACATTAGAATACACAGATGCATCTGGCGCAAAAAGTCAATTACTGTAGGATCAATTAGGAGATCGGATTACTGAGACTAATGAGGATAGAATTGTTGAAATGTCAAGGTTCTTTCTTCAGATCACTGTAAATGTACCTGTTCTTGAGCATACTGAATGGATATGAAGTTTCAGATTACATCCTGATTGTAAATTTTACGTAATCTTCTTGTTGATTTCTGGATATGTACTGGTGAATGCTGTGTTCAACTGGAAGCGCTTTCATTTCATTACATGTTGTTGTCAACTTTCCTTTGAAGATTTGCACTAGATCATGCGGATTTGTGGAATGTCCTGGTGAAGTATGATTTCTAGTTTTCCTTCTTTTCATTGCATGTATGGGAGCTTGTATGTGGATCAGTGATCTAAGTCCAGTAGTTTTGGGAATCTCATTCTTTAACCCTTTTTCCTTTTTTCAATTTCATTAATTCATCATCATAACTGCAAATCATGATAAATAACAAGCAGAAACAATGAAATATGCTGAAATCCCGTAGGTAACTGAAGATCATTAGCATATTTGAGTTAAATGCATGTAGTATTGGAAATATCATGCAAAGAATCATAAATAATGGTAGCAATCATGCAAATATCAGCCTGTAGGCACATTATTTGACTAAATTTACAGTGCAGAGGTAGAATTGTTGGAGACTTATGCAAAGCAAACATCCAGAGCAGGATATTCGAAGATGATGATGATGAACAGTGCAGAAACACGTAAGGCCCCTGAATGGAAAACAGCAACACACATCAACCACTGAGTAACGTCAGTAGATTAAGACCTAATCAACGGAGACTTGGGATCATGAATTCTATGAATTCATCGTATCTTTCAAGATGAGTAAAGGTTGTTGTGTAACTTTTATTCTATGTTTGCGAATGACTAACATCATGACCAACAGGTATACAAAAGGGATAGTCAAAGTAGGGATGTTAGAAATCCAATTACTTGATGTTGACTAGTCTTATATAAGCCACTAGTAGAGTTTCGAGAGAAAGGATAAGTAACCCTTGATATTAGACTCTCACTAGGTTTGTTTGAGTATTGATTGTGATCTAGAATAATCTTGGTTCTAACCTTGTAGGATTTTGGGAAGATTTGGCGAGATTGTGGATGAAAAAGTAGATATTGTATGGAAAAGAAGGAGCGGTGGATTTGCAAGATCTTAATCAAATTTTTGGAAACTGAACCGATTTGAAATGGTTTTGAAAAATGTTGAAAATTTTTGCTTTTTGGAAGGTATGGTTTTAACTCTCTGGTTTGGATGCGCAGAAGTATATGTGCCACAACAGGATTCAAATGTGCTAGAAGTTGGGTCAAATGCGCAAAAAGTCAGTTCAAATGCACAACACTGGCAAAGTTTCAAATGCGCCACAACATATGTTAAATGTGCCAAAAGTCAGGTCAAATGCACAATACTGGTGAATGTGCCACAACAGAGTGCAGATGCGCTGAAAGTTGAATCAGATGCGCCATAGGTCATGGCAAATGCGTAACTCTAGCTTTTGTCTTGTTTTCTCATAATTTTGGAAGATTTTGGAACGTTTTTAGGATTTTTTCATTTTTGGTTTGAAAAACTTGGTGTTTTTGAATAGTCTGATCTTTAATTATGGCAAAAACATAGCAAACACATAGAAGTTTTTCATGATTTTTATCTCTTTATATATTTTTTTGTATTTTTTGGACTATTTTGACTCAAAACAAGTACAACCTAGGCTAGATATGACAATATTTGTTGAATCCTCTAGTTGTGCCACTCAAAGCAGGTAGCTCCAGAATCTAGTAGCACCAGCTCCCCTCCACGGCACTCACTTCTCACACATACCAGATTCGGGTTTCCTTAGGCTTGTACCCACACCGAACCTTAGGATTGTCCCTGCTACCTCTACTAAGAGTCACTTGAATCAAGGTCGCTTCAAGAGCTCCACCCTTTGCATCAACAAATAGGGGTTTTTGGCTTGCTACACAATTGGTTCTTAGTCAGGGCAACCATTCGAGTGATTACACATGCGGTGGCACTACTCTCCGTTATGGAGTCTCCCAGCCTCAAAGGGTTGCGCCTTAGAGGGTTTTGGGGGAGGTTGGTCGTCATTGTAACACAGCAACACTCGTTGCTTGAGGTTTTCACCTCAAGCACAATTTATTTTAAGTGGCTTGGTAGGGCTTGGCTTTAGCCTGTTACCACTTAGGGTCGTTCCCACTTAGACAAGCGTGCATCCAAGGGCAGGCCCCCTTAAAAATTTAACAAATAGAATGACAAGTCTGGCACTTTGGTCACCCAGTTAAGGGGAGAGCATAAGCCTATTGTCATTCGCAAGCACAGAATACAATGGTCAATCTAACCTAATTAAAATTAGAAAAACTAAATGGGCTACTCCACTTGTGCACTCACACGATTGTTAACTTGGAAGTGATTAAGACATAGCAATGTTCATTTTCCCGTTTGTAAACTTGGAAGTGATTAATACATAGCAATGTTCATTTTCCCATTTGTAAAGATAGTAGTGATCTAACTAGGAAAATAATCAACAATGCAAAGATAGCAAATGAGTCCAATTACTTTCTTCCTAGTTATGAGCTATGTGGAAGTTGTATACGATGCACTTGGTTACTTTTCCCTTAATTAGTCTAAGTGAACTAGGCAAAGCATCTAAATGATCTAATCTAGCCACTAACCCTACAAAAATGACTGTTAGCTCAAGCACCCAAAATTTAAAAAAAACCTAAAAATAGAAAGCCAAATTAGATGCGCTGCACTGCAGTCTGAATGCGCAGAAATAGAGCTTGCATGTGGCATTTTACATATGTGCAAAGACAGAAGGTAAATGCACCAAAACAAGAGGCATATGCGTAATAATGACAGATGCGGCATTTTACAGAGTAAATGCGCCGAAAGATAAGGTATATGCGCAACTAGAACGTAGGCGCCGAAATAGGAATTGGATGCGCTATTGCGGAGGTCAGATGCGCCAAAGTTTTGGATGCACCGATTCGGGCAGTAAATGCACCAAAGTTTCAGATGTGGCAGAGCAGAAGGTAAATTCATCGTTTACTAGATCAGATGCGCCGTAGTATGGATGCGGCAGATCAAGGGGTAAATGAGTCATCTAGGAGGTCAGATGCATCGTAGTATGGATGCGGCGTAACAATAGTCAAATGTGTCAAATCAAACGGTATATGCACCAAATGACTCTATCAAAAAAACTATACCTACACCTATACGGACCTGTCTAGAGGAAAAAAACTCAGATTTTGATTAGAAAAGGGGCAAGGGCCCTATGGTGGGCACCAAAATGTGAAGGGGAAAATGGATTAATCAAATCAATGAATAAACAACCCAATACATCTATGGAACGTGAAAGTAAAAGATTGATTTAAAATAAAACTAAGAACAATACTTACAATCTTTTACCTATCTTCTTCCATAGTTCGCTTATCAGCTCATGATCTTGATAAATGTGAAGCCCTCAGAAGCGTGTGCTCCCTTGCTTGTTGAAGATGATAAGAGTAGAATGGCTGAGATATTTGTGTGATTGAAGATGAGCTTCAACACACTAATAATGAAGGATATGAAATGCTTATGAGGATGGGGGTGCCAAAGGCGTGCCTGTATCTCTGCAGCATAAGTTTACTCAAATGATGGGTGATATCAAATGAAGAAGAAGAGGGTTGTATTTATAGAGTTGTGTAGAAGAAGATCAATGGTTGAGGATAAAAGGGAAGATCAATGGAGAAGGATTGTTGAGGAACGTGCAACAAATGGAAGAAAGACACATGTCATTCGAAAAGCAGCTTTGTTGAGTTAACTCCTCTCTTGATGAGGATGAGATTTGATTTTCTTAAATTAGAATTTATTTTTCTAATTTAAGAGAAAGTTTCCTTTAAAGATGCTTTAAAACTGCTTTTGCTTTTGTGTGACAAGAGGAAAGTATTTTTAGAAGATAAGAATGATTTTTGAAGATAAGAATACATAATTAAATAAAAAGATTTTATTTAATTATTTTGTAGATAATTGAGAGGACTAAATAAAATATAGAAATATATTTTATTTTGTGGATATTTTTGAAGAATAAAATAAAATATAAAAGTATATTTTATTTAGTGGATATTTTAGATTTTATTTAAATAAAATTTGTATTTTATTTAAATTTGGAAGAATAAAAGGTTTTAATTAAATAATTAAAATTATTTAATTATTTAGCAGAATGAAGGTGATGTATATGAATTTAATTAATTAAATAAATGTGTTTATTTAATTAAATGAGAGGAAATGAATCAGATAAATAAATGAATTTATTTATTTATTGATAGAAGAATGTGAATGATGAAATAAATATTTAAAATATTTATTTAAGTAGAGTCATGCCAATTTTAGGTGTATACATTGGGCATCCCTGCCCACGCACCTCACTGGAGGCAGTGGGAGGGGGGCCATGGGGAAGGAACCCCATGGCCACAACACCTGCGGGTGTTGTGTCCATGGGGGCTCCTTCCACATGGTTGGGGCATGGCATGTATAGGTCGTGACTGCCCCAAAGGGGGCTACAGCCTGCACAAGGTGTCGAGCCCCTGCCGCCTTAAAGCCCTGAGTGTTTACATATTCGGCCCTTATTAATTTATTTATTTATTTTGAATCTGCATTGTGTATCTAATGAAATAAACATCAACCCTATTCAGATTTGTGATATTTATTATATCTCTTTTATATACACACACCACTGTGTATATACATAGTTCTTTATTTATACACAGTGAGGTGTATTTTCTTTATTGTATATTTAGTTTTGTTTATATATATATATATATATATATATATATATATATATAAACATCTAAGTTATATATATACACTAAAAGAAGAAACTATATGCTTTGGATATATCTATTTAATTTTATTTCCAGTAAACCATTGGAGAACGCTATAGATAATAGTTGAGAAAACAATAAAATTGTTAGTAAAACTATTTAAGGAAAGAAGGAAAAATTCATAGAAATCTATTTTTAAAAAAACTATGAGCAAAACTTATTAAACAAAAAATAGGGGAAATAATCTTTCCTTGGGAAAGAGATTTCCCTCTCTTGCCTCCTTCAAAAAAAACCTGCAAAACCAAAACACACATTTGTGAGAAGAAACATGGAAATAATTTGCTTTGATAAACTTAAACTAGGGTTGAGAGGATTGTCCAAATGTTTAAGGACCCTAAATCCATTATCCAACTATTGAACTCACTTAGGGAAATATTAAGCTATTTTGTAAGGTTCTATAGTAGGAAATTTAATTTACTGAGTGATTTACCCTATTTGACCCTAGAGAGGAAAATTGTAAGGTTTAATGCCAAATTTTCTAGAGACTATTTAATTAAGTTTGAGGTTTTATTTTAATAGCAAAGTGTGAGTGTTTATTTAATGTTGGATTAGATTCTTATTGTATTTAATCCAGGTGCTTTAATCAACATTCTAGGACCATTTTGAAGGTCATTTATTAAATAAATTATGTTAGACTTTTGCATTTACATTAAGTTGTTTCATGTTAATTGTATTAAAGTTGTATATAGTAACCAAGTGGATGTTAGATTAAATTTAATATTTCCACTTCTGTATTATAGTTCATTTAAATTATTTTGGCTAGGTTTGGGTCTCAACCTTAGGGCAAGACCACCTAACCTCTTCATCTAGAAACCCTAGGGATTGTCCCTTGAAAGAGACTTTCCATCATGGTGATGCATGTCACAATGCCTAAACCTTTTAAGTTAACCCTTGTAAGAAAGGGATGTGAAAGAAGTTTTACACTTCTCATATCTCGTGTTTATCCGCCTTTCTTAATTGTGGTGTTAGTTTAGTTTTCATGTCCACGTTTAAAATGTGGGCATGACAGTGACTATCAAACTAACCTCTTCAAGAAGTTGAAAGTTTTGAAACAAAAGGATATGAGTGTCAAAGAGTATACAGAGGAGTTTAATAGATTGACCATCAGGTCTGGACATGTGGAAGAACACAAGGAGAAGTTAGCTAGGTATCTCAATGGGTTAAGATATAATATTCAAGATGAACTTATCCTAATCCGACCAAGGACAATAGATGAGTGTTACTAGTTTGCTCTAAAAGTAGAGGCTAAGTTGAATAGAAAACAAAATCATAAAAATAGAGGTAGGGGCAGAAATTTCAGAGGTAGAGGATAGAAAGGAAGAAGAAATTCAAACCAAAAAGAAAATTTAGAACCAAGTACTTCCCAAGAACAATCACATAATTTAAGAGGTGGATTTAGAGTAAGAAGACCTTATTCTAGGGGTGGAAACACACAAAGAGTTAGTGGATTCACTGGTAAATGTTTTAAATGCAATAAGTTTGCATGTCATAGGTTTTGGGAATGTCTAGAAGACCTTCATGCAAGCAGCTCAAGGAATGAGGGAAGAAATCAAGTAGTCCAAGTAGAGGAAGAAAGTGTAGGATCTCCATCCCATGTAGAAGAACTTGAAGTTGGAGAGTCTTTGTTGATGAGAAGAGTGTTGATCAAACCATCCAAGGAGAAAAAACCTACCCAAAGAAAGACTTTGTTGAATACATCATGCAATTCCCAAGGTAAATGTTACAAAATGGTTATTGATTCAGGTAGCATTGATAATTTAGTTTCAGTATAAATGGTAGAGAAGATTGGGTTGAAAATAATTCCACATCAAACTCCATATAAGTTTTCATGGCTCAAGAAAGGACAACAAGTGTTAGTGAATTGATGAAGGGTACTCCCCTTACCAACCCAAACATACAACAATAACAGAGATTAAAACAACGAATGCAAGAAAGAAACACATGCTTTCTATTATCTCAATGTAATGACATTACAATATTCAGGATATTTTCAAGCTACAACCACATGGGCTTTCTAATTACAAGAATTTGCAAGCCAGATCCACCATCTGCCCTACTGAACTCCCTGTAACCCCTATTCACCTCCTTTATCTAGAATGCGTAACTATCCCAGAATATTCTAGAAATTGTAGCTCCTGCCAAGAAGATATTTTCATTTTTTTAAAATTTCGATAGTACAACTTCGTGGGATCATAACTTTAGATCTGACCGTTGGATTTTTAATCATAATATATTGTTGGAAAGCTCTTGAAAAGACACATGTCCACAAAATGGCCCATTAGGATACATTTTGATTTTTAGCCACTTTTCGGGCCCATCCGAAGCCTCTAAGTGCCTCAAATTTGACTTTGAATATTTTAATCAAGATTTTGAAAAATGAAAATATTAATATCCCACAAATGACAAATGATATTGAAGTGATTTATTCACCATTGGCTTCTATTCACCATTGGAGGTCTGTGTAATATTTTGTGTCCATACATACACCAATGCCAACTTACTAAAAAAAATAGTAACCCTGCCAATTTTAGCCCTTATTGAAAAAGAAACAATATTTTTGGGTGATGCAAGATTGTTCTTACACCTTGGATGCTCCTGCATCATGAATGAACAATGTTGGGTAGACTTTCAAATTGGAAGCTATAACTTGGTAAGGTTCTTTGTGATGTAATACCAATGGATGTGTGTCATATGCTATTGGGAAGGCCTTGGAAATATGATAGAAAAACTATTCATGATGGGAGACAAAACACTTATACCTTTGAAATAGATGGTAGAAAGCATACCTTGCTACCTCTGAAAGAAGGAGATGGACAAGTGGCTGGTCCTAGTGTCTTAATGGTGATTGAGAAGGAATTCTTGAATGCAACAAAAGAGGAAAAGATGGGTTTTAGACTAGTAATCAGACCTAGAACAATTATGACATCAACCAAGTTAAATGAGTTGCCTCAAGAGATATAAACTATGTTGGAAGAGTATGTTGATATAGTGGTGAATAAGCTTCCCAATGAGATGCCACCTATTAGGAGTATTAGTCATCATATTGACTTCATACCTGGTGCAAGTTTGCCAAACAAAGATGCCTATAAGATGACTCCACAAGAAAATGCAGAGATCAAGAAGCAAGTGCAAGAACTATTGGACAAATGTTTTATAAAAGAAATTCTCAGCCCATGTATAATACCAGCTATATCGGTGCTAAAGAAAGAAGGAGATTGGATAATGTGTACAAATTCAAGAGCAATTAACAAGATTAAAATTAGGTATAGGTTCCTTCTTCCAAGAATAGACGATTTGATGGATTGTTTGTGTGGATCTAAGTACTTTTCTAAGATTGATCTCAAGAGTGGTTATCATCAAATAAGGATAAGGGAAGTAGATGAATGGAAAACTACCTTTAAGGCTAATGAGGGGTTGTATGAGTGGCTTGTTATGTCATTTGGTCTTACCAATGTTTTGAGTACATTTATGAGACTAATGACTGAAGTTCTAAAGCCCTTAATAGGTAATTTTTTTATTGTTTATTTGGATGACATACTAATCTATAGCTCAAGCAAGGAAGAACATCTCAAACACCTTAGGATGGTAATGCAAAGATTGCATGAAGAAAGATTGTTGATCAATCTCAAGAAGTGCTTATTCATGAGGAAATAATTGTTATACCTTGGTTTGTGATTTCTCAAGGTAGATTGAATATGGACAAGGAAAAAGAGAAGGAAAAAGTTAAATCCATTGGCCAACTCCCAAAACAGCTTATGAGGTAAAACTTTTCCATGGTTTGGTAAGTTTTTATAGGAAATTTATTAGAAACTTTAGTGGAATTTGTGCACCACTCATAAACACTATAAGAGGGGATAAAAGAAAGTTTGTTTAGACTGATATTTCTGAAAGAAATTTTTAGTTTTTGAAGAAGAAAATCATAGAACAGTCTATACAAGCACTTCTTGATTTTAACAAGGTTTTCCAAGTTAAATGTGATGCAAGTGGGGTAGCCATTGGAGCTATCCTAAGTCAATAAGGTAGACATGTTGCATACTTTAGTGAGAAGTTAATTGATGCAAAAAAGAGGTATTCAGCTTATGATCTTGAGTTTTAAGCTATAGTACAAGCCTTAAGAAAGTGGAGGCAATATTTGATGCCTAAGTAGTTTGTTATTTTCACTAATAATCATGCACTACAGTTCATAACCAACCAGCCCAAATTAAGTCAAAGACACATGAAATGGGTGGAGTATTTACAAAATTTCACTTGTGTTATCAATCACAAAGAAGGTCAAGCCAATAAGGTAGCAAGTGCTTTGAGTAGGAGAGCCTTACTCATAAGAGAAATTCAAATAGAAAGTGGAGGAATAGAGTCTCTTGAGGAGTTGTACAAATCTGATTTGGATTTCCAAGAAGCCTATGAAGTGTGTAAAAAAACAACCATAATGAATAGAGAACCTTGGATGGACTACATGTTGCAAGATGGATTACTTTTTAAAGGATCTTAGCTATGTGTACCAAGGAGTTCTACAAGGGAAAATTTAATCAGAGAAGTGGTAGTCTTGCTGGTTATTTTGGCCTAGATAAGACTTTATCTCAACTAAGTGTTCATTATTTTTGGCCTAAAATGCAATCAGATGTGAGGAATTTTGTAGAAAGGTGTAAAGTGTGTCAATACGCCAAGGGAAATAGTACAAATGTAGGTCTTTATCAGCCTTTACCAATCCCAAATAGACCTTGGGACTCCGTTAGTATGGATTTTGTTTTGGGTCTACCTAGAACCCAAAGAGGTCATGATTCAATCTTTGTTGTAGTAGATATGTTTTCTAAAATGGCTCATTTTATAGCATGCAAAACCACAAGTGATGCTACTCATGTTGCTTATTTATTCTTCAAAGAGGTGGTTAGATTATATGGCATTCCACTAAGCATTGTATCAAATAGAGATACTAAATTTGTGGGACACTTTGGGAGGACTTTATGGAAGAAGTTGGGCACTAATTTAAATTTCAGTTCAGCATACCACCCTCAAAGTGATGGACAAATAGAGGTGGTCAATAGGACTTTAGGTAATCTACTAAGATGCTTGACAAAGGACAATCCCAAACAATGGGATCTCATCTTGCCACAAGTAGAATTTTCTTACAATGATTCACCTAATAGGAGTACAGGTATGATTCCTTTTCAAATTTTCTATGGTTCACATCCAAGAGGTGATTTTGGGTTGAGAGATTTAGGAAAGATGCAGAAAAGAAGTGTTGAGGGAGAGGAGTTTGTCATTGCTAGATGCAAGAAGTACATGAACAAGTTAAGGAACAATTAGAGGCAAGTGTGAGTAAATATAAGAAACATGTAGACCTCAAGAGGAGAGAGGTTAATCTTTAGATTGGAGACATGGTATTAGCTCATTTGAGGAAGGGAAAGTTTCCTAAAGGTGAGTATAACAAACTGAAAACAAAGAAAATTGACCCTTGTAAGATTTTAAGAAAGTTTTCTAACAGTGCTTATGAGATAGAATTATCAAGTGGTGCTGGAACCTCTCCTATTTTCAATGTTTTAGACTTGTATCCATACAAAGAAGGTGATGATGAAGGTGACCCAGCTGAGAGCAAGGAAATATCATTTTGGAAATGGGCAAACTAGTTGCTAAAAGCCAACAAGGAAGAACTAGAATCTATCTTGGACAAGAAAGTTGTCAAAAGGACAAGGGGTAAATATTACTACTAGTACTTAGTGAAATGGAAAGGTCATTCAATAAAATATTCTACTTGGATGACTGAATCAGACATCAGCAAGCATGGGAGTACCCTTGCAAACCTCATGAGCCAACTTTTTACTCCTTGGGAGTATGATGCAGGAGCATCATTTAATTTTTATTCTAGGTTTGCATTAAATTATGTTCTAGCTGTTAAAGTAAATGTTAGGAGGTATGTAGTTAAGTTTGAATAAATAAGAAGTCATAAATTTCAAATTTTGGTGTGTAACTCAGCCCCAAGCACCTAATTAGGGGTTTTATGCATAGTTAGTGAACTATGATTTGTAAGGGCATGGGGTAGGTAGTTAGGGATGTTATAGAACTTTAAAAACATTGGAAAAAGTTAGTTTTAGTATATTTTAGGAAGAGAAAGTACAATTTTTGTTGCAAGTATGCTGGCAGGGCATGAATAGGGGTTTTAGACCTCCATTTTTGCAAAATAAATGAGATTTGAAGCATTGTTGTCTAATTTTCTTATGTATGGAGCATTATTAGATAGTTTTTCATCTTTTTGCAAGTGAAATTGTTTAATTTAAATCATTAAATCAAAGGATTTTAGTCATTTCTTCAAAATAGGGTTGTACAAGTGTATTTCTTAGTACTTTTTGATTGATAACTGTGAATTTCAGGCATTGTACAGAATTTTAAGAACTCCAATTGATACCTAGATATGTCAAGGATAAATATAGACCTAATTCACTTGGTTAGAGGTCTTAAAACTAAAAAATAACTCAGAATTCAATTTTTTACCTTTGCTACCCTATTAAAACCCTACCTAGGGTTTAAGGAAGAATTTGGAGTTTTGGAGGTTAAACACCTCCCCAACTAATGAAATTGGGTTTGTAGGTCTCTTTTAACCTACTCCACTTTTTCAAGTAGGTCTTTTTACTATTTTTTCTTGTATGAGGTTGTTATCTCTCAAAAACTCAATTTTGGAGACCTAGAGGGCTAATTAGGACTAGTAATTGTCTATTTTGAAGGGTTTACATTTCCGATTGGATGCTACCACTATAGGAGGAGTTATATCTCCATAAAGGGTATCTGAAAATCTCCATAAAATATTTTGTCCCATCAGATATGTCCTAAAACATGGCTACTAGAAAGAGACAATTTGTTGAACAACTTGTTGATCATTGTACTTTTACTACAAATTCCTTTCCCTCTGAATCATTTTTTCTAGCATGACGTTCAATCAACAATTCTACCAAGTCATTTCTCAAAAGATCCTCTTTAATCAAAACTATAAAGTTGAAACAATCACTTGAAGTAGACAATAAAATCATCTCTTTTTTCTTAAAATTTTCTTACACATAAGAATGTGCAAGATGATAGTATGATCTTTGCAAAATGGATTTCTTTACACCTCATTTTTTAAAAATTTAGAGTATATCTTTTAACCTAATTTTCTTTCAATATCTTAGACAAAATCAAATTGTCTTCAATTTTAATCACTTTTGTTTGTGCGACTTTGAGATTATGTACCTTGCTCTACTTTGAAAGGAATCTAACATTAGGGTGTAATATAGTAATTAATATATAGAGTTTATTATCTTTACTAGGCTAATCAGCATGAAGAATCTACTTCAAGGACTTGTTAAATCCCTCCACAAATCGCCTTGTTGATTCGACTTCCTTCTTTTGAATTATAAAAACTGACAGAATAATGCACATATGTCAACTACTCATTTAAATCTTTCGAGAAATTTATCTCTTAAGCTTTTGTCAGAGCTTACTCTGCAGTGGCTAAATATGTCTTGGGTTACCAATGATAGTGTTGTTGCTTTTGTCAAAGCTTAGAGATCTCCCTTTTGCCCCACATTCCTATTATGATGCTCACAACACGCCCCATTTTACTTCTTAGCAAAATGAGGACCCCTGTTGTGGCTATAGCTTTTTGCTTGTGTGTGGGTCTGCTTGGTGGTAAAAAGGTTATTTTTTGAACCATTTTAAAATTCCCAATATTTTGCAAGATATGCGTGTTTTGGTAAAATGCACTATAGGAGGGTTTGTATGTTGCATACACAAAGTCTTTTGTATGTCAAGTCGTTGTATAAGTCGCATGAAAGAGTTGTTGGGTTTATTATATCTTGATATTTGTATGCATATGACTAATGCTTTATTCTTTACATACAAGTTAGACCTAACAGAATCCAGAGTTAAAATAAATAATTGGTTAAGTTCGCCATGTATATCAGGTTTGTATGATTGGCGAAAAGGAAATATATAAGGGGATATACAACATAGTATACATGTCTTGGACCCAAGGAAAATATTAAAATTGGTTTTATCATGGTATATTTTGCATGTTGTATGTTGTATGCTTCAGGTTGTATATTTTGGATATACATACAACACGGAACTCAAAGAAAATTAAAATCTAATATAAGTAATGCATTGTACCTTAACGTGTATTGAAAAATGCATTTCACTTTATATACATGTTGGAGCCGAAAGGTTATGTGTTGTGGTTTATAAAAGATGAGAGATCTGAAAGAAAGATAAAAGGAAGTTTGTATGTATCGGGTTGTGTATCTAAGAGAGGATACAAGCATCGTTGTATCATTGAGATACAAAGAGGAAAGTCAAGTGGGTCCCACCGATTGTATGCTTTGGGCTTGTATGTTAACAATGTATATTTCTGATATACAAGCCGATATACAAGAAGGGGATACAAATGAATATGCAAGACAGATTCGAAAGGAAATTAATTAAATGAAAATCTTTGTATGTTTGGGACAGTTGTATGTTAATGATATACATGTCGGATATACAAGGAAATAAAAGACATCACGGGAGATAAAGGTAAAAGGAGGCTTGTATGGGCTATTTGTATATGCACTTGTATCTAATGAAACATGCAATGATTGATATACAAAGCAAAGATACAAGTACGAATAAAAAGGGAAAAGGGAAATAGCCTTAATTATGGTTTCTTGCATATTAATTTGTATGTTGAAAAGATACAATGCTAACATATAAAGAATAACATACAAGGAAATATACAAAGAAAAAAGATGTATGCAGAAATGAACTAACAGATAAAAAGTTTAAAACTTAAACGCTGAAATAGAAAGCTGAAGCTTTAGGCGCATTAACTGTTGTAATTAATGCTGAGCTAACACCCAAAAAGAGTAAATTTCAAGGGAGCTAGGGTAAATTTAATGTTATTTTGCTTTCGGATATATATTGTCAAGAGTTAAAATTGTAGAAAAGGAGAATTGCTACAGAGATTGAAAGGAATTCATCAAGGTGACGGAATTACAGCAGCTGGATAGAAAGAAAAATGGTAAAGTAAGTCAACAACGGAAAGTGAGTGGTCAAGAAATATAGGTATTTATCCTAAAAACACCGTTACAGTTCAGTTGGTAAAATGCACATAAAATTTAGTAATTTCATTATAAATGTAGATATTTGTTAAATTACTAGTTTAACTGTTAATTAGCTGGGTCGGGGTTAAACAAATTTGAAAGTTAAAATGGGAAAAGAAAAATTGGGTTAGGGTAAAATGGTAAAAAATAGAAATTCATAGTAAAACCCTAGGAAGAAGGTAAAATGAAAGTTAAAAGAAGATGCATTTTTCCACAGGATGGCCCCGAAGCATAAGAAGATAGATACAGGGGGTGAAGTGAAAAAGGAGAGGAAACCTCGCAAAGAGATAGAAAAAGAAGAGTTACCATTGCACAGAGGGTACCTGACATTGATCAGTTACACTGGAGTAGGGAGAGATACAAACATTGGAAATTATGATGCAAATGATGTCTTACAGAAGATCACAGTAGCAGATGCTACACCAGATATGAAGTGTATATGGGAGAGTGGACTGTACAGAGCTGCAGGTTTTCCTTTGGCAATGGAGGCAACGGATTTGTGTTTGGATTGCATAACTTTGTATGACGTAAATACCAGGAAATTAATGTTTTATGACAAAATCGTTGCAGATTTATCCATAGAGTGTATTGCAAGGACATTCGGTTTGGAAATCAATGAGAAAATGGTAGACATTGACATAGATCAATACAATGAGGATTATCAAATCAATGAAAGGGATTGTAGGGGTAAGATATTTTAGAGTTGGTATAGCCCTAGAAACAAACCCAAGGCTGTAGCCAGAGTGCACAAGAATCTGATGAGAATATATTTCAAAGAAGAAATATACCTAATGATTACAATGTTGAGTAGATTGGTGGGATTGAGAGAGGGCACTAAATGTGAGCCCTGGATCTTTAATGTCATTTAGTTCATAAGAGAAGTAGGAAAGGAAAAAGGAAAAATTCATTGGGCCAAGATTATAAGCACAGCTATATGGAAATAGGCCATGATAAGGAAGAAAAAACTACTACCTTTTTATTTGTCTTCATATGTATTGTATTCATGTGCAATAGAAGTTAGACCATTCATACATGGAATAGATAGGGTTAGGACCCTAGGCAGTGGTCCAGGACAGAAATTGGTATATGAGCATTACCCTGATCTACAAGAAGAGAATGCATTGAAGAAATATGCTTTGGTTAATGATGTGTTTTATACCTACATGGTGAGAATTTGAGGGAAGAACCTGACAAGACAATATCTAAGGATGCAGAAGATACAATTGGATTGCATAGCTCTTGGTATATTAAATTTGAACATTTTACCTACATCAGGACTGAAGGATTTGAGGGAAAACCTTTCATGTTACCCAGGTACCCCTCCAACAAATTAATTGTTCTAGAGTCTTCAAGGCAAAATCTAAACACCTTTAACATGTATAAGAAGAAGTTTAGCAGAGGAAACCTTAAGCTACCTTGGTCCATTGGTAGAAATTCATGCTATAGTGAGGAGCTGGCTAGTTGTTTAGAACAGGAATTAAGATATTATGGGTTTCAAGAATTTGATTTAGCCAGAAGGTTTGATCCTTTCCATAGGATCCAAACTTCAATTGATAAAAAGTTTAAACATCAAATTCATGTTGAAGATTTTTGGTCAGATTGTAAAAATGACAAAGATGTGAGGAAAAGGGCTCATAAAAGGCTAACAGTTGATCAAATGAAATCCATGGGAGATATATATGTTCCTCTAGAAGTTCAAGAGGATGATAAATTGCTGCATCATAGTTATGCAGAGGCCAGACTTGCCCCTATTATAGAACCTAATTGGTCCCAACCATGGAACACTTCTTTGGACGTATTGTCCAAACTAGTTATTCTATTTTCAAAGACATGGTTACAGGACAAGATTGAAGAACTCAAAGCTGAAGGGAAGAAAATCACATATCCTAAGAAAGGGAGAAAGAGAGTAATAGAACCTAGTGAAGATCTCCAATGCTTTTATGAGAAGAGAAAGATTGTGGAGGCTGAAATTGTAGAGAAGGATAAGAATGCCACTCTAATGGATCCCTATGCATTGGGAATAACAGTAGCAGTATCATCTGATACATTTGTAGATGCAAAATCATTGAGCCATGAGATTAGTGTAGAAGAAGCACAGACTTCCAAAGAAGTAACAGGCTGGCAAGTTAGAAAGGCAATACCAATAAGTATATCAAAAGGGGAAACTTCAGGAACCAGTGAAGTCATTGGAGCACAACAGGTAGGTGCAAAGTTAGTAATATACCTAGTGTGTCCATGCCAACAAAAAAGAGACAAGCATATGCTCAAGTGAAGACAAAATTGGTTGGCGAAATGCTGCAAGGGTCACAAGCACATGAAGCCAAACAAACCACTAAGACTATCCACATTGTGGATGACATTAGTGAAAGTGAGGAAAAGGGAATGTATGCTGGAAAAGAAATTGAAATTGAAGAAGAATCCAGTGAGTTCTTGAGTGAGGAAGATGAGCAAAGTACTCAGACAGAGATGGAAGTTGAAAAAGGCTTAGAGTCTAAAAAATAAAAGGTACAAGAAGAACCAGGGATAGTAGATCCATTTGGTATCTTAGTGCCTCCTGAAATAATCAAGGATGTATAAGAGGAAGCACGTAAAATTGAGGAATCTGAAAAGGAGGTTGCATCTGAGGAGATAACAAAAGAAAAAACTAATCAAACAAAAGATGAAACATAGGTTGGCACCTCAAGTGTAGATGTTTTAAATATTATTAATATGTATGGTGAAGAGAGTGAGGAAGAGAAAAACATAGAAAGCAGAAAAGAAGAGCAAAAAGTAGCAAAAATGGAAGATGACACAATGGTAAGATCCCCTACACATACAAAACAAATCAACAAGTCTGAAAAAGAACAAAAAGAAGGTGAAAATACAGAAGAGGCAACCAATACAGAAGATGCAACCAAGAAGCCTGAAGATGAGGAACATACAGAGAATATTGATGAAAATAAAACTAAAGAACAAACAAAAGACATAGACATGACAAATATAGAGACAAATACAGAGCAAACACATGGGGAAGAAGATCAAGAAAAAGAAACATCAAAAGGAGAGGGTCCTCAAGAAGAAGATGAGGCTAGATGGGACACAGAAATAGAAGAAGAAGAAAATGAGGGTGAGTCCAAATTGTAGAATGACCCAATGATACCACAACAGCCTCCACCTCAACAGCAACAACAACCAGAGAAACAACAACAAGAACAACAACAGCAACAAGAGCAGGGGGAAGAAGAAAGACCTCAGGAAGAAGTAATAAATGAAGAAAAGGTTGCTGCAGAAACAAAAGAGATTCCTACTTGGCTAGGAACAGAGATAAGAAAGGAAAAGAAAGAGGTACAATTGGTACCTATTGATATCAAAAGTCTCTTGGGTAATACCATGCCAAGGAAAGAGAAGATAAAGGCAAGAACAATGTCAGCCATAAAAAGAGGTCCAGATGGATCTAGGATGCTGAATCTGGCCATACCTCAAAAGGAGAAGACTAAGGGGGAAATAACCTTAGATGAATATAAGATACTAAATTTTGACCTTGGGCATACTACACGGAAGCAACACATAACTGAGTGGGAAGACATGCACCAGGTAACAGTAGAAATGTTGAGGAAAGATAAGGACAAACAAGAATATTTGAAGGGACACATTGTCCAGTTGCAGCAATTTATTAAAGGGATATTTGATCCCAATACAATAGTGCTAGAATTGCCCAATGAGATAGCAATTGTATCCAAGGAGGAAATAAAAGACATGGAAAATAAAAGGCTTAAGGCCAATGTATTTGAAGAACGGTTTAATGATTTCATGAAAGAAGGTGAACAAGTAACAAAACAAGGAGCAAGAGGATGGGAGGTGGCTACAAGGGAAAAGAATAAATGTAGTGTACTTATACATAATTGTCAATTCAGAAGGGAAGAATGCAGATTTGAATTGAAATAGTTAATAGGAATTGAGGAAAGAATAGAAGAATTAATAAATGAAGGAGTAATTACCCCTTCAATGGCAAATCAAGTGTCACAAGTGAGGTTAGAACTAAAGTTTGAAGAAGAGAATCTCATAAAATGCATAACAATTGCCCAAGATTTAGAAGAAAAAGCAGATGACATGATCAGAATGCATAAGAAGATTATAGAAAAGCTATCAGATCATGAATGCATGGATACCCCAGTATATGAGATGGAAAGGGATTTGACAGAATTTAATGCCATTTTTACACCATGCATGGAAAGTCCTGAGGCATACCTGAGTAAACAGATGGTTGATTCATTGATGGAAGAAAATGCTAAGATGAGGAAATACAAGAAGAGTGAGAGTTCAGAAAATAGAGAAAAGAAACTGAAGGAAGGAGTCATAATGCAAGAGTATGTATGGACAAAGAGTCCAGGTGGAGAGCATACCTTTATAGAAGGTATAATTAACAATTTCAAAACATATTTGAGGGAGTAGATTTTATAAAAGAGGCGAACAATATGGAAGGGAGATCAAATAAGAGGGATGTCTAAAGGAAAAGTCAACAAAAGGGCCGAAGTCAAAGAAGAGGGAATCTTATTTTTGAAAAGATTCTAATGGCATCCTTTGAGAGAGGAAAAGATACCATCTAGATATTTTGAGAAATGGTTAGAGATGAATATGTACCATCGATCAAAAATAGAAGGATCTTAACCGTAGATTAAAGCTTTGTAGCCGTAGCAGTCTGAAGTTTCAAAGGCTATAAAAGAGGCTCTGCTACATGTACATAATTTACACAAGGATTTTGAAAGATAGCTGGTAATTGTAGTTGTTTGAACATTTTGGTTAGAAGAGCATTTTAATTTTAGAGGAGGTCGCCTATGTTTGCACTAAGGAATGCGTGGAATGTCCATCTTTCTTATTGTATCTGTAAGACATTGTAAGTTTTCTATTAAGTTGATTAATGAAGCAAAGAGTCATTCAAACATTGTAAATCCCATATGACTGTGTATTTTGAATAGAAATAAGTCTGGAATTCTACGTCTATTTTCAGAGTGTTCCCTTGCTCTTATTTGTATTTGAAATAATATCTCTTCAAAAGCTTGCAATCTTAGATGTGTGCTCATGAAAATACTCAGGGCTTCGCATTTAATGATTTAGTTTGTTGATTTGATCAAATGATAGACTCCTTACAACGTGGATAATAGAACATTTAGATCCTAGAGTAGAATGATATTCAATTTGAATTTCTCTAACTTTTCCCAAAACCTTTGAAATATTTAGCTTACACGCAGAAATTTAAAGGAAATTGTCTAACATTTGAAGGAAGCATGAACAATTGTGTTAATATCTGACAATTTTCATATTAATTTGAAACAAAAATCTTGTTTCATTAAAAATCATACAAAGCTTTGTGATACAGTAATAAATTTATGCAAAGAAATGGATAATTTGTTGATCTTTGTAACAATTTGCATAATTCGAGTCCAGTGAGTCATAAATCACCTTAAATCAAGTAAGGCCCCTTGCATATTATAGCTTCACATTAACATTAAGTAACAATTGCTTTTGGATTTCACTGTGTGTTTCTTTGGATTCCACATTAACCTACTGAATTGTCCACAAGGTCAAGACCTGACCATACAGAAACTTGGGATTAAGAACTCTTAAGTGACTTCTTCATATCTTTCAAGATAGTTTAGGTTTATTTTGTGAATTTTAACTCTTGTTATGAATGTGTAAAAATAATCATCAACAGTTTTTGGTGCTAGAAGGAGGGCCTGATTGGAGTTAAGGTAGGATTTGAGTAAATCTAGCTCATAACAGTGGTAGAGTGACTAGGTCTAGATCCAGTTCAGAAGATATATTTGTGCAATTACCTAATAGAAGGCAGAGTAAAGGTCCTTTGATTTGGAATCCTAGAATATCAAATGCAGGAGGTTCATCTGGAACGCCTCCTAGATCACCTTTTAACATCCATAACATTGTGAGTCCTGACAGTTCTTCATTTAGATCTTTGAATCTTGGTTCAAGTCCTCCTAGAGGTCCTAGGCCACCTAGAAATCCAGGTACTCCCAGAGGTCTAGGCCAGGCACAAGTACCAATAATGGCTTATTTTAATGTCAATTCTCCTATAACATTTGTTGATTATCATGAGATGTCAAAGAATCCTAAAAAGATATGCCATAAATATCAATTGCATCAAGATCCAGAGGATCACATTAGGATATTCAAGGAGGCATGCTTTAGAGCCAGGTTAGAGTATGAAGATGTTGTGTGTAGGTCATTTCCTTACACCTTCAATGAGCAGGATTCTAATTGGTATGTTAACTTGCCTAATGGATATATTTCTTCTTGGGCAATTATGGAGGAGGCATTTTTATCTAGGTTTAGGGGACCAGTCGATCCTTCCACCTTATATCATAAATTGGTTGAAATTAAAAGAGGTGAAGGAGAGCTGATTGATAATTTTAATGATAGGTTTCAAAAGGCTTATTCTAGGTTAGTAGCTCCTTACACAGTAAATACAGATGCATTATTAGCCATGTATTATGTCGCCCTTGATCCATTAACTGCTATGTTTGTCAAAAGAAAGGTTGACATAGATACAATATCCAAAGCTTATAAGGAGGCAGCCTCAGTAAACCAGGAAATGAGACAAACAACTTATAATCCATTTCTTAATGGAGGAAACCCTGGGATACAAAGTCAAACACAATCATGGAATGGAGTTCCTACACATAATACTCCATTGTTGAGTCCAGTTCCTCCATACACACCTATGTATAATCCTTCCCCAATCCAAGCTATAGTTCCTTATACTGGTAACAGTACCAATAACAATTAGAGTAATGGTCAGTCTTTCTTCCAGCCTCATCAGGATACATTTGTGGCAAAGGCACAAGAGGATAGGGAAGAAATCAAGGAAATTACTGCACATTTAAGAAGATTGACTACTGAAATGACACAACTAAGAAATGAAAATTTCTATGGTAGAAATAATCAAGGATACAGCTAGAATCATAACCAAAATTATAATCAAGGTTAGGGTTCTAATCAGGGTCAGAATTATAGTCAGAGCCAAAATCATAATCAGGGACAAGCAATGCAAAATAGAGGACCTGCTGTAGATAACAAAACCTGGGGTAATAACAATAGAAATTAGAATCAGCCAAGGCCACCTAGGACATGGAACATAGGGCCAAACAATGGCACTCTAGCTTCTCCATTTGAGAATTTGGATAATCAGGAGACAAAACAAATAGCTAGAATTCAAATGACTAACGTAGCATTAAAGAATTGGTGTAGGATCTATAATACTAGTGCCCATGCTGAACTAGATTGCGCTCAATTTCATCTGGCAGCAAGTATTTTCAATGTAGATGTACAGGCTCCCACCTCTAAGTTCCTTATTCCCAAAGGTAATGAAATAGTGCCCTCAGGATTTGAGACTGCTTTAGTCTTAGAGACTTTTACCTTTGCAACTAGGGAGGAAGAAGATCAGTTGTTAGAAGATGAACCTTACTTTTGTGAGAACCTATATCCTAAATCAGCCTTAGTATTGAATGCTTTTCAGTTTCCCTTTGAAGCTGAAAATGAAGTGTTATATGAAACAGAGGAGGTACAGGCATTTCAACAGTCTAACAAAAATCATACCTACAATTTGAGAAATAACACTAGGCCAGGAGGTCCTTTCACTACTTCCACTCCTCCTAACAATTTCAATACTCCTCCTGATCAACATGCTAGCAATAATCCTACTATACTAAAATCCAATCATCATGTGAACAGTGGAATAGTAGCACAAAAGGTCCAAATAGGGAAAATAGAGATAGTGGAAACAATGGGGTTAATGAGTTACTTGTCTGAAGAGATAAAGAAAATCAAGGTCAGTATACCTTTATGTGAATTATGGAAAAGTCCAGGGGTCAGAAATGCTTTCATAAAATCCTTGGATACATCTGTGACAAGTGAGGTCTCTATAGATGTGATTGTTCCTTGTAAGGATTCACAGCCCAAGGAAAAGAGTAAGAAAACTAAACAGTCTTCCAATACTAATGTGGTCATGTATGCAAATAAGAGGGAAGCCCCCCCTTTCTTGTTAACCATTAGGATGTTTAGAAAGAACATACATAATTGCATGGGAGATTTTGGTGCATCAGCTAATGTAATGCCTTTAGGGATATGCAAAACTTTAGGGCTGACTCCCACTAAATCTGCTAAAGTTGTTACATAATTAAATAAAACTGAGGTCAATGTGATAGGAGAACTAATGCATATTCAAATGCAGTTAGCCTCAGATCCTAGGGTAAGTCAATTTATTGACATTCAGGTAGTAGATATACCTGTGAATTATGGGATGTTGTTGAGTAGAGACTGGTCAAAAACATTGAATGGATATATGGCCACTGATTTCTCACACATGTGGTTACCTTGGAGAGGTGTTCCAAATCAGATCAGGATAGAAGTTGAACCCATAATGAAACACATGATCACATAATACAACATGACTAATGAGATATTGTATGCTTCTGTTGAACCTGGTGTTTATAGAGTCACTAACAGGGGAGTGCAAATTGAAGAAATCCTGATGCTAAATTTTAAAGAAAAACCTGTCAGTAAAGAAACAACAATGTTCATTGAGTCTGATGAAAATTCTTTTGATGAAGAAGACAATGCAATAAATAACTTTGGTCAAATAATTAGGTAGGAAATGGAAAAGTACATAGAACAAAAGATTCCAGTTCAGTGCAAATTGTACAAAAACATGTGCAGAGTCCATAATAAGCCCCATTCTGAAGAGAATTGTGGAATGTGCAAAGACATTATTGAATATCAATACATAAAGTGCACAAAGGGGATGGAACTATAGCAAGGAGAGGTTAATCCTAATCAACCAAAGAAATATTTTCAGGATAGTTTAGATGTACTAATTCTGGATTTAAAAAAAGAAACAAAAGACAAGAGGGTCTGTCATTCTAGTTTACAAACTAAAAGTATAAATGTGCAAGTAGATCAGAATGAATTGCACATGAAGAAACAAGATAGTACCTCACATGTAATAGAAAAGGTAAAACATGCCAAAATAAAAGGTCAAAAGAATAAAGAAGGCATGTGGACACTGAAATGTGATGGATCTAAATCTAAACAAGGTGCAGGTGCAGGCGTGGAACTCATAGATCCTAATGGTAAGTCATTTTTAGCAACATATAGGCTACAATTTCCTTGTACCAATAATGTAGCAGAATATGAAGCTTTGATCTATGGACTTGTTATGGCCATCAAGAAAAAGGTAAAAATGATCAGAGTGTTTTCAGATTCTGAGTTAGTGGTCAAACAAGTAAGAAAGTTGTATGCATGCAATTATAAGAGATGGTTTGTTATAGGCATAGGGTGTGGGATTTAATTGATTCATTCGATGCCTTTAACATAGAACATATTCCTAGAGAATTGAATCATAGACTAGATGCATTAGTAGTTGCTACTAGCACTTTGGAACCCTTAACATTATCAGGTTTGAAAAGATTTGCTGTTGAATTAGTAAATGTTCCTAGCATACCAAATAATGTCACTCATTTTCAAGTATTTGAGGGAGATCAGAAAATTGTGGATTTTCTCACTTGTAATGAGGTGTTTGAAACTCAAATCATTGATGAACAGGAAAGGCCTGATGTGTCTTGGGATGAAGAAGACATAATAAACTTGAAAAGCAATTTCTTACCTAAGGGAGTAATTGATTTAGAACAGATCTTTGACTTTGATGGGGTAGTAAGACAGAGAGATTTGCCCAAAATTGAGGGGGGTAAATGTGATCCATATAACTTAGGAATAGAGCAAAGTCCACATAATGTATTGATTGGAAAGGCTTGCTCTGAGGAGTTAAGAAAAGAAATTGTGGAAGTTCTGAAAGAATACAAACATGTAATAGCATGGACGTATGAAGATTTGACGACATATGATACATCCATCATAACTCATGTAATACCTTTGAAACCAGATGTTAAACCATTTAGGCAGAAACAAAGGCTTGTGAATGCTATTTTAGAGCCTTTTATCTTTGAAGAAGTGAAAAAATTGTTGTTTGCCAGGATAATTTTCCCAGTAAGACATTCAACCTAGGTAGCTAATTTAGTACCTGTGAGAAAGAAAAGTGGAGACATTAGGTTATGTGTAGACTTTAGAAATTTGAACAAGGCCTTTGAAAAAGATAATTATCCCTTGCCTCCCATAGATGAAGTGTTGCAAGCAGTAAATGGGGCTAAGATGATGTCTTTTCTAGATGGATTTTCAGGATATAACCAAGTCTTAGTTGATAAAGAAGATAGGTTGAAGACTACTTTTACTTGCACGTGGGAAAATTATGCATATAGAAGAATGCCTTTTGGTTTAATTAATGCAGGTGCCACTTTTCAGTGAGCCATGGACATTGCATTTCATGGATTATCAGGTAAGTGCATTGTTATTTATATGGATGATTTAACTGTTTACTCCAAAGATGCATCCACTCATGCTGAAGATTTGAGAAGAGTACTTAAAAGATGTGAAAGGTACGGGATTTCTCTTAACCCAAAGAAATGTTAATTTAGTGTAACCGAAGGGAAATTGTTAGGACATGTCATTTCTAAAAATGGGATATCCATTGATCTTGATAGAGTAGAAGGAATAAGAAAATTGCAATTACCAAATAGTAAGAAGGAACTAAAGTCCTTTTTTGGTAAGATTAACTTTGTCAGGAAGTTTATTACAAGATTTACAGAAATTGTGCAACCGTTAAATGCCATGCTTAAAAAGATGCAAAGATAGAATATTAAGGAAGCCATTTCTGATGTTCCTATGTTAGCAAGTCTAGATTATACAAAGCCATTTTACATATATTCTTTTGCATCTTCACATTCAATTGCAGCTGCTTTTACACAAAAAGAGAAGATAATGAAGAAAAACACATAGCTTTCATGAGTGCACCTCTGAAAGATGCACAACTGAAGTATCTGGACACAGAAAGATAGGAATTTGCACTAGTAAGAGCAGTGAAAAAGTTTAGACATTTCATCTTATGAAGTCAAGTTAAGGCCATAGTACCAAATGCAGTAGTAAAAATGTTGCTAATGCAGAATGAGCCTGGAGAGAAAAGAGCTAAGTGGATTACAATGTTGCAAGAGTTTGATATGGAGATTATTCCAATGAAGCTGGTCAAAGGACAAGCATTAGTGCAGACCATAGAAAACACAGATCCAAATTTGGTCAAGCAGCACTATGTATTAAATTCTAATGATGCATCAGGATGGTATGATGATTTGAACACTTTTCTGATATCAGGTAAATATCCAAGTAAGATGAAGTCTTCTCAGAGGAGAGATTTAAATATTAAAGCACAGAAGTACATGGTACAAGGAGGTCTTCTATTCAAGAAGAACCATGAAGGTATATATTTGAGATGTTTAAACAGAGATGAGGCAGATAAGGTATTGTCAAAGTTGCATGATAAGTATGGAACTGCTCATGGTTCTCATTTAGCTACTACGCATGAGATATTAAGAGTAGGATATTATTGGCCTACAATGTTTAAATATACAGAGTCATATTCGAAGTTGTCACACCTGTCAAACTACAGCAGACAAAGGAAGGAATGAGGCTAATCCATTACAGCCAGTCATCGAGTCTAGGCCATTTGTACAGTGGGGCTTAGATTTCATTGGAGTTATAAATCCTCCATCATCTGCAGGACATAAGTTTATATTGATAGTAACTAACTATTGTACAAGGTGGACTGAAGCCACATGTTGCAAGTTTTCTACTACTAAGGTAGTTATCAAATATCTTGAAGAAAACATCATAACAAGGTTTGGAGCTCCATATTCATTGGTATGTGATAATGGCCCTGCATTTTCTTCTCTGAATTTTTCTAAATGGGCATTTGAATATGGGATAGTTTTAAAATTTTCTTTAAATTATTATCCTCAGGGGAATGGTTTAGCTGAGTCCACAAATAAGATTCTATTGGATATAATCAAGAAGCTAATTGAAAAGAATATTAGGGAATGGAATCCATTGTTAAAATATGTGTTGTGGGTAGATAGGACTAAGGTTAAGTCAGCCTTAGGCAATGCACCTTATCACCTAGTTTATGGGACGGATCCCATACTTCTAGTGAATTTAAGAATACCTGTCTGGAAGTTTGCTAATGAATATTTAGGCTTCGATGATCACAGAGAGGCCAGGATAATCCAAATGTTACAATTGGATGAGAAGAGAGATCAAGCCATTAAGAAATTTGCCAAGCATCAAGCAGTGGTCAAAAGATGGTTTGACAAAAGAGTAAGAGTCAAAACGTTCAAAATATCAGACTTAGTGTTGTGTTGGGACAAAGCACATGAAAAGAAAGGGAATCATGGAAAATTTGACAAATTATGGTTGGGTCCATTATAGGTCACAGAGATAGTGTGAGATAATACTTTCAGGCTCAAGACCTTGACTGGGTAAGATGTGCCATTACCTATTAATGGCCAAAATTTGAAACATTACTTTCAGGCTTGAGGTGAGGGTAGTTGGTATGTTTTGTATTATAATGTAAATAGTGTATAATTTTGTTTTGTTTTTGTTGCCTTGTTTTGTTTTTTTTCTGTTGTTTGTTTTGTTGTGTGGGTTTGTGTGTTGTGTTGCCTTGGTAGGGATGCTTGTTTTGTTTTGAGGTATGCATGAGCAGACTAACAACCACTGAAAACAATGAACATTCAGAACATTCAGGTGAATTATTTGAAATTTAAGCATAACTTGTTGTGACTGTCATGAATGTAGAAAATAGTTTGAATTGTGAAATTTTGTATTCAATAACTATGGGTTGAGTATTCAAGGGAAGTTTCTCACAATGACACACCTAAAATCCTTGGGTTTGTTGAACATACCAGTGTAGATATTAGGTGAAAAATCAGAGGTCACCCTTGCTACCATTACAATTCTTAGCTTAATTTCAGCAAGTGATCACTCCTTACATCATGAAGTTACAAATGTAATATCTTATAAAGTCTCTATCTTACACAAAATATAAAATAAATAAATGAATAATATGGATTTTACTGAAAATCTAGATTAAGCCATCTAAGTAACTCTACCAGGGCTATAGACGCTTGCTGGTAGTGGGGCTCTACTTAGGAGAATTGTAATGATAACCTTGTCGAGGCTAGAGACGCCTACTAGCAGCAAGGCTCTATCCGGTTGGCTATGAGGGAAGACATCAACTATGTAGTTTAATATTAGTCACTGGTTTGTTCAACTTATTTTCAAGATAAGGATTATTAATCACATGCACCCACTTAAACTGAATTGAGAAATTCATGCACCTTATTGAATACATTAGGTCTCAAGTTAAATAATGGTTTATAGAAAAGATAGTTGGAAGTTATGAATTTATTTCATTTAGTTTTCTCCAATGGTTTTAATTTAATTGTTTTATTTCGTTGCTAGTTGTTGTGATGCTTAGAACACGCCCCATTTTACCTCTTAGCAAAATGAGGACCCCTGCTGTGGTTGTAGTTTTTTGCTTGTGTGTGGGTCTGCTTGGTGGTAAAAGGGAAAAGGAGGTAAGTGAAAGTTACAAGCCTTGTTGAAAATAAAGAAAAATAGCATTAAGTACCAGAGCAGAATAGGAGTGAATTCCTTGTCAAAAATGAGTAAGGGTTGTTTTTTGAACCATTTTAAAATTCCCAATATTTTGCAAGATATGCGTGTTTTGGTAAAATGCACTATAGGAGGGTTTGTATGTTGCATATACAAAGTCTTTTGTATGTCAAGTTGTTGTATAAGTCGCATGAAAGAGTTGTTAGGTTTATTATATCTTGATATTTGTATGCATATAAGTAACGCTTTATTCTTTAAATACAAGTTGGACATGACAGAATTCAAAGTTAAAATGAATAATTGGTTAAGTCTGCCATGTATAGCAGGTTTGTATGATGAGCGAAAAGGAAATATACAACGGGATATACAACACAGTATACATGTTTTGGACCCGAAGAAAATATTAAAATTGGTTTTATCGTAGTATATTTTGCATGTTGTATGTTGTATGCTTCGGGTTGTATATTTTGGATATACATACAATGCGGAACTCAGAGAAAATTAAAGTCTAATATAAGTAATGCATTGTACCTTAACGTATATTGAAAAATTCATTTCACTTTATATACATGTTGGAGCCGAAAGGTTATGTATTGCGGTATATAAAAGATGAGAGATCCGGAAGAAAGATAAAAGGAAGTTTGTATGTATCGGGTCGTGTCTCTAAGAGAGGATACAAGCATCGTTGTATCATTGAGATACAAAGAGGAAAGTCAAGTGGATCCCACCGATTATATGCTTTGGGCTTGTATGTTAACAATGTATATTTTTGATATACAAGCTGATATACAAGAAGGGGATATAAATGAATATGCAAGATGGATTCGAAAGGAAGTTAAATAAATGAAAATCTTTGTATGTTTGGGATAGTTATATGTTAATGATATACATGTCAGATATACAAGGAAATAAAAGACATCACGGGAGATAAAGGTAAAAGGAGGCTTGTATGGGCTATTTGTATATGCACTTGTATCTAATGAAACATGCAGAGATCGATATACAAAGCAAAGATACAAGTACGGATAAAAAGGGAAAAGGGAAATAGCCTTAGTTATGGTTTCTTGCATATTAATTTGTATGTTGAAAAGATACAATGCTAACATACAAAGAATAACATACATGGAAATATACAAAGAAAAAAGATGTATGTAGAAATGAGCTAACGGATAAAAAAGTTTAAAACTTAAACACTGAAATAGAAAGTCGAAGCTTTAGGCACATTAACTGTTGTAATTAATGCCAAGCTAACACCCAAAAAGAGTAAAATTCAAGGGAGCTAGGGTAAATTTAATGTTATTTTACATGCGGATATACATTGTCAAGAGTTACAATTGCAGAAAAGGAGAATTGCTACAGGGATTGAACGAAATTCATCAAGGCGACGGAATTACAGCAGCTGGATGGAAAGAAAAACGGTAAAGTAAGTCAACAATGGAAAGTGAGTGGTCAAGAAATATAGGTATTTATCCTAAAAATGCCGTTACAGTTCAATTGGTAAAATGTACATAAAATTAAGTAATTTCATTATAAATGTAGATATTTGTTAAATTACTGGTTTAACTGTTAATTAGCTGGGTCAGGGTTAAATAAATTTGAAAGTTAAAATGGGAAAAGACAAACTGGGTTAGGGTAAAATGGTAAAAAATAGAAATTCATAGTAAAACCCTAGGAAGAAGGTAAAATGAAAGTTAAAAGAAGATGTATTTTTCCACAGGATGGCCCCAAAGTGGAAGAAGGTAGATACAGGGGGCAAAGTGAAAAAGGAGAGGAAACCTCACAAAGAGATAGAAAAAGAAGAGTTGCCATTGCACAGAGGGTACCCGACATTAATCAATTACACTGGAGTAGGGAGAGATAAAAACATTGGAAATTATGATGCAAATAATGTCTTACAGAAGATCACGGCAGCAGATGCTACACCAGATATGAAGTGTATATGGGAGAGTGGATTGTACAGAGCTGCAGGTTTTCCTCTGGCAATGTAGGCAACGGATTTGTGTCTGGATTGCATAACTTTGTATGACGTAAATTCCAGGAAAGTAATATTTTATGATAGAATCATTGTAGATTTATCCACATAGGGTATTGCAATGACATTTGGTTTGGAAATCAATGAGAAAATGGTAGACATTGACATAGATCAATACAATGAGGATTATCAAATCAAGGAAAGGGATTGTAGGGGTAAGATATTTTATAGTTGCTACAACCCTGAAAACAAACCCAAGGCTGTAGCTAGAGTGCACAAGAATCTGATGAGAATATATTTCAAAGAAGAAATATACCTAATGATTACAATGCTAAGTAGATTTCTGGGATTGAGAGAGGGCACTAAATGTGATCCCTGGATGTTTAATGCCATCCATTTCATAAGAGAAGTAGGAAAGGAACAAGGACAGATTCACTGGGCCAAGACCATAAGCACAACTATATGGAAATAGGCCATGCTAAGGAAATAAAAGATGTAACCTTTTTATTTGTCTTCATATGTATTGTATTCATGTGTAACAGAAGTTAGACCATTCATACATGGAATAGAGAGGGTTGGGACCTTAGGCAATGGTCCAGGACAGAAATTGGTATATGAGAATTACCTTGATCTACAAGAAGAGAATGCATTGAAGAAATATGCTTTGGTTAATGATGAGTTTTATACCTACATGGTGAGAATTTTGAGGGAAGAACCTGACAAGAGGATATCTAAGAATGTAGAAGATACAATTGGATTGCATAGCTCCTGGTATATTCAATTTGAACATTTTACCTACATCAAGACTGAAGGATTTGAGGGAAAACCTTTCATGTTACCCAGGTACCCCTCCAACAAATTAATTGTTCTAGAGTTTTCAAGGCAAAATCTGAATGCCTTTAAGATGTATAAGAAGAAGTTTAGTAGAGGAAACCTTAAGCTACCTTGGTCCATTGGTAGAAATTCATGCTATAGTGAGGAGGTGGCTAGTTGTTCAGAACAGGAATTAAGATATTATGGATTTCAAGAATTTGATTTAGCCAGATGGTTTGATACTTTCCATAGGATCCAAACTTCAATTGATAAAAAGTTTAAACATCAAATTCATGTTGAAGATTTTTGATCAGACTGTAAAAATGACAAAGATGTAAGGAAAAGAGCTCATAAAAGGCTAACAATTGATCAAATGAAATCCATGGAAGATATATAAGTTCCTCCAAAAGTTCAAGAGGATGATAAATTGTTGCATCATAGTTATGCAGAGGCCAGACTTGCCCCTAGTACAGAACCTGATTGGTCCCAACCATGGAACACTTCTTTGGACATATTGTCCAAACTAGTTATTCTGTTTGCAAAGACATGGTTAAAGGACAGGATTGAAGAACTCAAAGCTGAAGGGAGGAAAATCACATATCCTAAGAAAGGGAGAAAGAGAGTAATAGAACCTAGTGAAGATCTTCAATGCTTTTATGAGAAGAAGAGAAAGATTGTGGAGGCTAAAATTGTAGAGAAAGATAAGAATGCCACTCTAATGGATCCCTATATATTGGGAATAACAGTAGTAGTATCATCTGATACATTTGTAGATGCAAAATCATTGAGCCATGAGATTAGTGTAGAAGAAGCATAGACTTCCAAAGAAGTAACATGATAGCAAGTTAGAAAGGCAATACCAATAAGTATATCAAAAGGGGAAACTTCAGGAACTAGTGAAGTCATCGAAGCACAACAGGTAGGTGGAAAGTTGAGTAATATACCTAGTGCATCCACCTCAATAGAAAAGAGACAAGCATATGCTCAAGTGAAGACAAAATTGGCTAGGGAAATGCTGCAAGGGTCACAAGCACATGAAGCCAAACAAACCACTAAGACTGTCCACATTGTGGATGACATTAGTGAAAGTGAGGAAAAGGGAATGTATGCTAGAAAAGAATTGAAATTGAAGAAGAATCCAGTGAGTTCTTGAGTGAGGAAGATGAGCAAAGTACTTGGGCAGAGATGGAAGTTAAACAAGGCTTAGAGTCTAAAAAAAAAAAGGTACAGGAAGAACCAGGGATAGTAGATCCATTTGGTACCTTAGTGCCTCCTGAAATAATCAAGGATGTGCAAGAGGAAATACATAAAATTGAGGAATCTTAAAAGTAGGTTGCATCTGAGGAGATAACAAAAAAAAACACTGATCAAACAAAAGATGAAACAGAGGTTGGCACCTCAGGTGTAGATGTTTTAAATATTCTTAATATGTATGGTGAACAAAGTGAGGAAGAGAAAAACATAGAAAGCAGAAAAGAAGAGGAAAAAGAAGCAAAAAAGGAAGATGACACAATGGTAAGATCCCCTGCACATACAAAACAAATTAGCAGGTCTTAAAAAGAACAAAAAGAAGGTGAAAATATAGAAGAGGCAACCAATACAGAAGATGCAACCAAGAAGCCTGAAGATGAGGAACATACAGAGAATGTTGATGAAAATAAAATTAAATAACAAGCAAAAGACATAGACATGACAAATATAGAGACAAATACAGAGCAAACACATGGGGAAGAAGATCAAGAAAAAGAAACATCAAAAGGAGAGGGTCCTCAAGAAGAGGAAGAGGCTGGAGGGTACACAAAAATAGAAGAAGAAGAAAATGAGGGTGAGTCCAAACTGTAGAATGACCCTATGATACCATAGCAGCCTCCATCTCAACAGGTACAGGAAGAACCAGGGATAGTAGATCCATTTGGTATCTTAGTGCCTCCTGAAATAATCAAGGATGTATAAGAGGAAGCACATAAAATTGAGGAATCTGAAAAGGAGGTTGCATCTGAGGAGATAACAAAAGAAAAAACTAATCAAACAAAAGATGAAACAGAGGTTGGCACCTCAAGTGTAGATGTTTTAAATATTATTAATATGTATGGTGAAGAGAGTGAGGAAGAGAAAAACATAGAAAGCAGAAAAGAAGAGCAAAAAGAAGCAAAAATGGAAGATGACACAATGGTAAGATCCCCTACACATACAAAGCAAATCAACAAGTCTGAAAAAGAACAAAAAGAAGGTGAAAATACAGAAGAGGCAACCAATACAGAAGATGCAACCAAGAAGCCTGAAGATGAGGAACATACAGAGAATATTGATGAAAATAAAACTAAAGAACAAACAAAAGACATAGACATGACAAATATAGAGACAAATACAGAGAAAACACATGGGGAAGAAGATCAAGAAAAAGAAACATCAAAAGGAGAGGGTCCTCAAGAAGAAGATGAGGCTAGATGGGACACAGAAATAGAAGAAGAAGAAAATGAGGGTGAGTCCAAACCGTAGAATGACCCAATGATACCACAACAGCCTCCACCTCAACAGCAACAACAACCAGAGAAACAACAACAAGAACAACAACAGCAACAAGAGTAGGGGGAAGAAGAAAGACCTCAGGAAGAAGTAATAAATGAAGAAAAGGTTGCTGCAGAAACAAAAGAGATTCCTACTTGGCTAGGAACAGAGATAAGAAAGGAAAAGAAAGAGGTACAATTGGTACCTATTGATATCAAAAGTCTCTTGGGTAATACCATGCCAAGGAAAGAGAAGATAAAGGCAAGAACAATGTCAGCCATAAAAGGAGGTCCAGATGGATCTAGGATGCTGAATCTGGCCATACCTCAAAAGGAGAAGACTAAGGGGGAAATAACCTTAGATGAATATAAGATACTAAATTTTGACCTTGGGCATACTACACGGAAGCAACACATAACTGAGTGGGAAGACATGCACCAGGTAACAGTAGAAATGTTGAGGAAAGATAAGGACAAACAAGAATATTTGAAGGGACACATTGTCTAGTTGCAGCAATTTATTAAAGGGATATTTGATCCCAATACAATAGTGCCAGAATTGCCCAATGAGATAGTAGTTGTATCCAAGGAGGAAATAAAAGACATGGAAAATAAAAGGCTTAAGGCCAATGTATTTGAAGAATGGTTTAATGATTTCATGAAAGAAGGTGAACAGGTAATAAAACAAGTAGTAAGAGGATGGGAGGTCGCTGCAAGGGAAAAGAATAAATGTAGTGTACTTATACATAATTGCTAATTCAAAAGGGAAGAATGCAAATTTGAATTGAAATAGTTAACAGGAATTGAGGAAAGAATAGAAGAATTAATAAATGAAGGAGTAATTACCCCTTCAATGGCAAATCAAGTGCCACAGGTGAGGTTAGAACTAAAGTTTGAAGAAGAGAATCTCAGAAAATGCATAACAATTGCCCAAGATTTAGAAGAAAAAGCAAATGGTAGATCAGAATGTATAAGAAGATTGTAGAAAAGCTATTAGATCATGAATGCATGGATACCCCAGTAAATGAGATGGAAAGGGCTTGGACAGAATTTAATGCCATTTTTACACCATGCATGGAAAATCCTGAGGCATACTTGAGTAAACAGATGGTTGATTCATTTATGGAAGAAAATGCTATGATGAGGAAATACAAGAAGAAGAGTGAGAGTTCAGAAAATAGAGAAAAGAAACTGAAGGAAGGAGTCATAATGCAAGAGTATGTATGGACAAAGAGTCCAGGTGGAGACCGTACCTTTATAGAAGTTATAATTAACAATTTCAAAACATATTTGAGGGAGTAGATTTTATAAAAGAGGCAAACAATATGGAAGGGAGATCAAATAAGAGGGATGTCTACAAGAAATGTCAACAAAAGGGCCCAAGTCAAAGAAGAGGGAATCTTATTTTTAAAAAGGTTCCAATGGCATCCTTTGAGAGAGGAAAAGATACCATCTAGATATTTTGAGAAATGGTTAGAGATGAATATGCACCATCGATCAAAAATAGAAGGATCTTAACCGTAGATTAAAGCTTTGTAGTTGTAGCAGTCTGAAGTTTCAAAGGCTATAAAAGAGGTTCTGCTACATGTACATAATTTACACAGGGATTTTGAAAGATAGCTAGCAATTGTAGTTGCTTGAACATTTTGTTGAGAAGAGCATTTTAACTTAGAGGAGGTCGCCTGTGTCTGCACTAAGGAATGAGTGGAATGTCCAGCTTTCTTATTGTATCTGTAAGACGTAAGTTTTCTATTAAGTTGATTAATGAAGCAAAGAGTCATTCAGACCTTGTAAATCCTATATGACTGTGTATTTTGAATACAAATAAATCTAGAATTCTACGTCTATTTTCAGAGTGTTTTCTTTCTCTTATTTTTATTTGAAATAATATCTCTTCAAAAGCTTGCAATCTTAGATGTGTGTTCATGAAAATACTCAGGGCTTCGCATTTAATGATTTAGTCTGTTGATTTGATCAAATGATATACTCCTTACAATGTGGATAACAGAACATTTAGATCCTATAGTAGAATGATATTCAATTTGAATTTCTCTAACTTTTCCCAAAACCTTTGAAATATTTAGCTTACACGTAGAAATTTAAAGGAAATTGTCTGACATTTGAAGGAAGCATGAACAATTGTGTTAATATCTGACAATTTTCATATTAATTTGAAACAAAATCTTATTTCATTAAAAATCATACAAAGCTTTGTGATATAGTAATAAATTTATGCAAATAAATGGATAATTTGTTGATCTTTGTAACAATTTGCATAATTCGAGTCTAGTGAGTCATAAATCACCTTAAATCAAGTAAGGCCCCTTGCATATTATAGCTTCACATTAACCTACTGAATTGTCCACAAGGTCAAGACTTGGCCATATAGAAATTTGGGATTAAGAACTTGTAAGTGACTTCTTCATATCTTTCAAGACAGTTTAGGTTCATTTTGTGAATTTTAACTTTTGTTATGAATGTGTAAAAACAATCATCAACAATTCCCTATGACTAAGGAACTATGGAACCAAATTCCCCCTCACCTAGCATGGAATTTGTGGAAGGAACGTAATAATAGAATCTGTAGGGAGAAATTCAGAACTCCTATGGAGGTTTTCCAGACCTTTTCTAAACTGTTAGCTAAAACATCAACTCTTGTAATTCAAAGTGGCTATGAACCCCCAGGGCAAGAAGATCAAAATATGTTAAAATAGTGGACAATCAACCTGAGTATCTGCAATATTGATACCTCCAAGAAAATTGCTAGGGATAGAACCTACTAGGCTCCGCCTCAGAAGGGTTGGTTCAAGCTAAATTTTGATGGGGCGGCCAAAGGGAACCCTAGAGAAGCCAGTGGTAGAGGCATAGTTAGGTTTGACTCTAGAATTTTTGTGGTTGCCTACACTAGGGGGCTCGGTATTAAGAGCAAAAATGATGTTGAGTCATTAGCCATGCTTTGGGGAATTAAGATTGCGCTTTCTATGAATATCAAGCATTTGCATGTAGAGGGAGATTCACAACTGATTTTCAATGCAGCCTTAGGGTTGGCTAGCCTGGGTTGGAATTTGTCTGATATGGTGGGAGACATCCACCTGTCCTCAATGCCCTAGAAGATTACAAAGTATCACACATATACAGAGAAGGTAATGTCATGGTAGATGCCATGGCCAACCTCAGAATAAATAAAAATGGCTGACGATGTTGGAGGCAATCCTCTAATCTTCCTTACAGAATTTAAATCCTTATTGAGAAAGATGGACGTAAGTCTCTTTACATTCTTAATATTGTTAAGGAGGGGTTCTTTGGTGGGAGGGGTGGCCTCCTTTTCCTTTGCATAATTTGGATGTATTGTAGGGAGTATCTGAATATGTGGGAGAGTGGCAAGTTTCAAAACTAGGATAGAGCCATTGGAATTCAAATCCATCAGGGTGGGAATGATGAAGTGGACTGGCAGAGGCTGACTCTGGGGATGGCCAATGACTAGATTGTTGGGAATTAAGGTGTCTCAATCTTGTAAATTCCTTGCATTTATTATTGTAATGTAATTTATTTACTTAGCCTATGTTGTAATTTTGTTGTACATCTTGTTTTGTCATCTAGTGTGAAGTGGCACGATGAGTTGTCACTCCACTTGTAAGGTGACTAGGATGGTCAACTCACTCCATGTGGAGATAGGCGTCCCCTTTGTGTGGTAGAGGTTTTCTACCATATGTAAGCATCTTGACTAGTGTGTAAGTGAATCTTGACTGAAACGGTTATGACAGATTCCTATGACAGAATTTATGACATGTAAGAGTCACAAATAGAAGGTTCTATGACAAGTGAAGACATGTGTCACAAGGCATCTTGGAAGAAGGAAACTTTGGATGCCCCAATGAGGGTTTTGTCATTTTGTAAGAGAATATGCTATTTATAGCCTGTGTATGATAGATTCTCTTACAGTTGTAAGTTATGACAGCTATGACAGATTCTATGACAGTTGGTTGGTGCGTAAGAGCATCTGTCTTTGCCCAAATTGGAAATAGGCAGCCATATTGGGATTGGGTGATATGACAAGTGTCATGACCATGCTGCAGTGTTGTACAAATGTCCCTAGGCATGGGTTTTGGGCCATGAGGCCAAGTTGGACACCCATTCCAAGATATGTTCAGTTTTGCCTTGAAAACTTCATTACAAGTAGGTGCTTGGAGAGGAGATGTAAGGGGGTGATTCATAGGTGTTGTTATGCTATCAGTTTTGTCTCTAGATACGAGTGTCAAAGACTCCTAAGATCTTGCATTGCAAGTGTATTGTAAACCATTACAATTTTGATAATACATTGTGCAGGTTTTGGAGTGTGGGGTTTTTTTCCCAATAAGGGTTTTCCCCACATATATCTTGTGTCTCTCTTCTTTTGTCTACATTTTTATGTTGTTTTCTACTAAAATATCTCTATTGTTTTATTAAAAATTCCATAATTGTAAAAATTAAAATGAATTTGCACTCTTCTCTCCTCATTAGATTAGTGTAGGAAGCGATTTCCACACACCTAGCTTCCTTTCATGGATGATACAGTGGCAGGAGACCTCATGGAGTGGTGGGTGGATGACAAGATGGCAAGGTTGTAATTATTTTATTTCCATCCCCATCCTCAGTGATGTTTACTCTCACACAAGGTGGAGGGCATGGGTCTTTTCTGAGGAGGTGCACCAAGGTTGCAAGGACCCTATGTATTGCTGAAATAATTACTTCAAATATAATTTAGAGATTCGCAGTCTGTGGATGAGACAGGATTACATGAGTGACTTTATTTATCCTTATGTTCATTTAGGTAGGCATCATGCTTACAAAATTACCCTTATATTATTCGCTCACCTTGGCTACTTAATGTGTTTCAAATGATTAACATGGGAGGTGACATTGTGAAAATAGAGTTATCCTCGCTTGAGGAGTTTAGGAAAAATCCTACGGTGTGGCATATCATTCAAGAAGGTGAAGTGGCTTCCTTCCTAGAAACCATGATAGACTATGATGAGAACTTGTCCAGGCAATTCACCGACTCTTGGGATGATAACAGATGGGTTCATGTGGGGGCATTGGCTTCAAAGTTTTGAAGGAGATTATCAGGTAGACCACTGGTGTGCCTATCAAAGACAAGAAGCATAGTCAGAGGAGTAAGGCACCAAATCCTGAAAACATGGGGCTATTTTTTAAAGAGGGGGAAGTCGTAGTCAAGCTCCATGATGGCTTTGAGAGAGAGAGAGAAGTTGCCTACTCCATGGGGACAAGTCTACCTCATGATTATGAAATACTTTACTTTGGAGAGATGTTTCAAGGTATTTTATCACTACCACTTCACTTTGCTCAATCATTTTAGGCATAGGTTGGAACTAAGCCTCCCCTTCTTCCTACTTTCATCCTTAGAAAATTCCATTCAGTCTGTCAAAGAGATTCAATCCAAGAACCCTAACTATCCATCCATCCCTCTTCACCAAGGACTCATCCTTTGGCTTTACCATTTCCATCTTGCATTGTGCCCACCCAAGAAAATTAAAGTCAGTCTTTTGGATCATTCTCCCTCAACCCTGACCTCTATTGTTAAGGGTAAGGTAAAAAAGTTGTTGGGACCCCCAAAATCACAACACCATGAGCCCTAAAGGGGGACCCAGAATCATGGAAACCCATGAGGCTTCACCTATGGGGACCTCTATTCCAGAGTCTAAATCTAAAACCCCCAAAAAAGCCAGTAAGAATAAAAAATCCCCTTCTCTAGACATTGATAAGGAAACTGTTGCAGTGACTAAGAGGGGCCAAGAGACTAAGGAGGAAGAGGATACTCAACAACATAAGAAGGCTAAAATTGGGAGGGTGGAATTCTTAAGGGATGAGGGTACTTCTAAGGTCATTGATCTTGAGACCGGTTCCAAACAGGGAGAGGAAGGAGATTTGGGTGTTGCTGCAACTAAAAATCTTGCTCATGGTGTTTGGAGGTCTAGTGAAATTGCCAGCATTCCCTCTCCCAATCCGTAGGGAATGGAGTTATCTAGAGAATATGAGTTTGTGGAGGATACTTTAGGGGAAGGGGAAGATGAGACTCCCACAGAGTTGCTTCACAAAGATGAAGGAGCCAATCATTTTTTAGAATTGAACCTGTCGTATTCAGATGATGATGAGGAAGAAACAGAGGAAGCCCATGAGTAGAAAAAGGAAGATGGCTGCTCTCTGTGTAGCAAGACAATTGAGGATGTCATCGAGCTTAAAACCAAGATGGAAAAACTCTAAAAGAAGTGGCAGGTGATGGCATAATTTGTGGCTAAGGCTCTCCACCGTGCGGTGTCTATGTTCTCGGCTACTAAAGATTTCGATGATAAGGTCAAAGGTATTGAGGTGGATAGTTTGGGAGATTACAAGGACATGCTCAAGTTCCTATCCAAATATGGGATATCTGAGAATCCCTAGTTGGTCCCTTGTTGGTCTTTGGTTTTTTGTTATTTTTGATTAGTCTATTTATTTTTTGGTGTGTTTTCTCTACTCTGTGTGTGTGTTGTTAATGTGTTGTCTTTGAATCGTTTAAGGCCTTGTTTTGTCCTATGGGATACCTTTTAAAGGGTTCTAGACCCTCTTTTCTAGCTGAACTAATCAAAAAAATTCAATCCAGTATTGACTAAAATTCCTTTAGCTAGTTTTGGATATGAACAGATGGAACAATGTGGAAGGGAATAAAACCATTCTAGTGCATAGTCTTTCAAAATTTAGCGAAAGATTTTCATGAACAATCAATCATCATATAGGAAGTCTCAACACATAGATTTAAATAATTGAATATGGGTTGTAGTGTCCCCTTTGTTATTATGCATTTTGAGTTGAGAACCCACAAAACTAGGAGGAAATGTGAAATAAATAAGTTCATGTGAGAGGGGATTATATTGAAGGTTGGTTGTGATGTCCTTATGAGAAGAAGTGAGAAGGGTTTCAAATATGGTTTGTAGACAGCCTAAGTGGTGGAGAATATTATATAGGGTGAGATCAATAGTAGGCATGTGGTGAGTAATGAAAGAAGTAGAGGTGAGAGGGATATAAATGGGAAAAGAGAGTGCGTAAAAGATGGTTGGTTAATAATGTGACAGTAAGTAGGGAATGGTGTAGAAGGGATGGGGTAAGAAGAATGAAAGGATTATTGAGATGGCTTAGGACATGGGAAGGTTGGAGGAATGGTATAGAGGGAGGTGGGAAGAATAGTGGTAGAGAGAGGAACACAAAGGGGATAAGGAAAGTGGTGAAAGAAAAGCCAAGGAGAGTGTTAATGCATGTCTTGACATGCCAACACATTGGAACATCAATATTTTCCCTAAGTTTGAAATGTGGTTAGCCTCAAGAGTCTTATTTTGATTACAATTTATAAAGAAAACAATAATAACTAAGTAGGAGAGATTGTTAACAGTCCTCTTCAAGGGCCTCTGGTGGAATTCTTATAGTCATTCACAAAATTTAAAAGAATAATTTTGTAAAATAGCTTATGTGCAATCCAAACATACATTTTATCATGCCTAATATCATATTCAAGAGTTCACACTAGCTTTAATTTGCAAACCCAAACCCTAACACCATTAATTTAAAAGTGATTGTGTATTTATTTTTACAAGAAGGTGAAAGTTCAAAGTTGTCTCACACTTTTATAAAGGAAATGGTCGATACTAATCTAACTTTTTAACTTGAATCACTACAAAGTGATGTATATTCTTTGAATTTTGAAATGATGTAACTAGTAAAATATAGATTTTTTAGTGTTTTGTGTTTATATTTTTCTAGAAAATTAAAAAAATATTTGAATGTAGTTTTTTGTAAAATTGACACTATAATTTAGTTGTTGATAAAATACTAAAAATAAGATTAAGTGGGATGTCACTTTTTATATAGTAAATTTCTTTTTTTCCTACAATTTCTTTTTGGGTATCTATAACTTGAAACTTTAGTGCATGGATTTTTTTTCCATTTTGATAAATATTGTTTTAAATAAATCTTGAAAGTTGTGTGTAATGAAAACACAATTGTTTTGATGAGACATAACTTTTAATTTTAACTATTTATCTAAAATTGGAAAAAAATTATATCTCGACATGGAATCTCTCCTCTAGTGCATCATATTTTAAAAAATAAAAATAAACTATAATAATTTTTACTAGAGAGGACAATTAGCATTATATTTTGGTGTTGATCACCTACTTTTAATAAAAATAAAAAGGAAAATATAAACACTAATTTAAATATTAAAAATTTATGTTTTCACAAATTACACTTATAGATCTACAAAAGGGTATTTTTATATTTTTTAAAGGATTATTTACATGAGTAGGAGTTGTTAGAACATCAAGTTTCTTAAATAATTTTATTTTTTTTAGTAAACTAGCCCCACAATGTTATACTTATGTATTTAGTTGACACTTATAGTTGGAAAAGTTGTGGCCCAGATCTAATTTAGCTAGAATGAATCCAGTTAAAACATATGTTTCACCAAAATTGACTTTCAATTGGAAATGCTTAAATTTATTTATGGTGATAAGTTGGCCTAATGTGTGACACAACTTTGAATTTTCACTCAACAGTGTATTTACTTTGAAACCATGATTAATACACATGAAAAAATAAGTGAACACCTAATTTTCTGCCTCATATATGAAGAAATTCCTTCACTCTAAAACCCTAATGCTAAAATAGAAAATAAAATCAAAATTCAATTAATCTAACCATATTCTAGCTGGCAGTAGAAAAAAAGACAAAAGAAGAGAGGGAGAAGAAAAAAGGTTAGAAAATCTTGGCCTTTTTTCCCACACTTCATATACCATTTGGCAGACAAACGAGTTCAAATTCAAACCACTATTGACATGACCCATGTTACTATAGCCAAAGCATAAGATGGTGTAATCTTCTAAGGAGAGTCAACCACAAAGTCACTAATCCAACCACTTGTCATGCAATGTAGGTTGATAAACAATCCCAATAACTCAATAGAAATTGCAATAATCAAGGTTCAACACAAAGAAAAAACCTTGCAAACCTTATTACTTCGCGGCTTCCATTGGTCGCCTAATCTCAAATTGATCTTTCATGTGAATGAAACCCTCAGAAAGCGCACTTCCTTGTTTTTTCTTCAAGATGACAATAGAGAACAGCTATGATAGTTCTTGTAATGAAGAGGATCTTCAATACAATAAAAATGGTGATCGCAAGCTATGGAATGGTTTTGGGTGCCAAAGGCATGCTGTGAATTTTGCAGAGTAAGTTTACTAAGAGCTTGGATGATTGAAATGGAGGAATGGGGTTGTATTTATAGACTCGTGAGAGAGAAGATCAACGATGTAGAATGAATAAGAAGATCAATGGTTGAGGAAACTTGATAGGATGTGCGTGAATAGGAAGAGGACAAGTGTCCTGCTCCTTCATGCAACAAGGGGAGTTAACAGAAATAGATTGAAGAGTTAACTGAATAGATTGTCCAGTTAACAGAAAAGACTAACTAGTTAACAGATTTGATTTATGAGTTAACTGATTGCAACTAGAGGAGAAATAGGACATGTGGATGAGGGAATCAAATATTTAAATATTAAAATATTTAATTAAGTGTGCACATGGATTTGCATGGACTAATTTTGGTGTTAATCCATTTTTAAGAGGAAATAGATAATCTAAATAAATGTTTTGATTTATTTAAATATAGAGGATGTTAAGTTTAGAAGAATTAATTAAATAATTTGGTATTATTTAATTTAGAAGAACTTGGAGGATTTTAATTAAATAAATGATTTTATTTAATTTTGTGGAGGAATGTGAATCAAATAAATAAATTAATTTTTTTATTGATAGAGGAAGTAGACTGAAATAAATATTAAGAATATTTATTTAGACAGAGTCGTGTCATTTTTAGGTGTATACATTTTGTCCATCTTTGATGCAATGTGTTTTTATCACGTTGTTTCAAAGAATAAGATTTTCTAATAACAATACGTACCCTAGTTTGCCCCTGGTATAGGTTACGACGATAGGACGCCCCCTCGAGAGATTAGACGAAAAGGAAAGTCAAGGACATGAGACGGACAATCACACGATGAAGAAGCTGAAAAATAGGTTAGGATTGCGAAAAATAGGTTATGGTTCAGAGAAATGGTAGGAAACGGGCTTGGGAAGTAGTCACGGTCGCTTCACAGCTAGTTAGGGTTCACTTGCTATATATAGAAGTTGGGTCCACAATCCTAGTCATTTGCACACTTGTCATTTGTTGATTTGTCCTTCATAGCTTAGGATAGCACAGGAGCTATAGCAGTCAGTATAGATATGGATATTCCACATGAGAAGCACCGATTTGAGCACGTTTGACGGTTTGGGTAGCCAGCCGAGGTAGGATCACCGGTATGTAGTTCAATAAAACTTGCCTAGGGTCATTTATTAGCCTAATAAATGCTAGGAAAACTTCCTTGAATGAATGCGCATAACTGCAATCCGATGCATTTGTTAGCTGAAACTACGCATTTGTTGTAGTTTGGCTCATCTACAATGTGGGTCAGCACATTTTTTCTTTATGCACATTTGCTCTACAAATCCGCGCATCTATTAAGAATTGCGCATGCATGATATCTAGCTGCGCTTTTGTTTAGTCAGTGCATCTGTTAGTTAAAGCTACGCATTTGTGCTAGAATTGCGCATCTGCTCAAAAGTTTGATGCATATGCTTGATTCAGCGCATTTGCATTGATACTGTACATTTGCAACCTGTTTCGGCGCATTTACATTTTGATACTCAGTTACTTAGCAAAATTGACTCAATTGGCATCTTGATCAATGCGTCAATTGATAAGTGATCTTTGAGATTGAGAGAATCTAGACAAGAGATGATATGCTTTTTTTGATCAATTTAATATGTTAAGTGATAGAATACTTTGATAGTTGAGCAGGTTTGCTTAGATATAGTTATGGTTGACGCATTGCTTTGCATGATTTGCAGGAGGATATTTCAGATACAATGATGTCGCGGGAGCAGTTTCCCTTGCTGATGTTGTGGCAATACATGCTTACAGAGGTTGACTAGTTGGTGCTTGGTGCTATGGGTTTGGAGTATGTTTGCTTCATGCCTGAGGTTTGTGCAAACCTCGGTCTACTGACTGTTGTGGTGGAGCACTTTCACAGTGAGGATGAGACATTCCATCTTCCCACTAGTGAGATCACCATTACTTTGGAGGATGTCTACAAGATACTACACCTACCTATAGTAGGTGAGCTTGTGGAGTACGAGTCACAACGTGACACTGGACTAGAGGAGTGTCACCGGGTCTTCGACGATCTTGAGCTTTAGGGTCAGGTGATCTCATGGCAGGATATGTATGACTACTATGACTACTTCCCGGGGATTATGGCAGGACTGATCGGGGGTGTGGTATGCCCTGATAGATGATCTTATGGGTTTTCGATTGGTTCCAGGGTACAATACTAGAGAGGATGGTGACAGAGGGCACCCACTTTGCATGGGGTGTCTGTGTTCTAGCTCACTTATACCATGACATGCATCAGGTAGTGTATTGTGGAGCAGCGAGCTTGTCTGCAGGCATCTCCTTGCTACAGTTTTGGCTGTGGGAGCACATTACGGTTACACGGCCCATTTGTACTTTTTCTAGACAGCCAAGAGAGCCCTATTTGTATGGATATGCAGGTGTAGTTTCCCATCACAGGCTGGGGAAGTTAGAGTACTGGTGACATCAGCTGGATAATGTGGACGTAGTGGTTTGGTGACCTTACATAGATTGTGAGGTTTGGGACAATGAGGCCGATGAGCTTCCTTATGTTTTTTAGACGTGGTGGTTGATTGACAGGACACCACACATTATGGAGAGACACATAGTCACCTGAGTGCAAAGGCAGTTTGGGAGGACTCAGGGTATGCCACAAGGGCGGGCCTTGTTCGCGAGGTCTATGTAGAGCGGTGACAGTGGGGACCTATGGCTTCCTATGAGGAGGCCAGGATAGATTTTCTGCAAATTCCCTACCAAACATGGCCTATGAGGAGGGAGATAGTGGATGTCGGGATGACCTGGGAATATGAGGATTGGTTCGCAACCCACCCATTCCCCAAATATTTAGGACCGAGAGATTTATCTCCTCATCTGGAGGAGATGGAGTCTGAGGAGGAAGGTGATGGAGGTAGATGGAGGGGGAGGACGAGGAGACAGAGAGGAGGAGACAATAAAGGCCAAGGAGATAGCAGAGATGGTGGAGGAGGGGGCCGAGGAGATGATGGAGTTGAGGGTCAGGCTAGACAGTGGCAGAGAGTGGGGCAGGGCCCCTCTCAGCAGGAAGTACAATAGCAGGTAGCACAGCAGTAGGTAGCACAATAGTAGGTAGCATAGTAGCAGGTAGTACAACAGTAGGTGCCATAGCAGGTGGCGGTCCCACAGGGACCGCAGGTTCAAGTGCATCCTGACCTACAGCAGTAGGCACATGGAGATGAAGTGAGCGTGCTTCGAGGGTAGGTGAGATAACTTAGATCATAGTTGAGAGTTGCAGAGGCTTAGAGAGATGGAGACGCAGGAGTTATTGCTGGCATCACTGTAGAGTGGGATGCTGCCCTAGCTAGGGTACAGGGATTGATAGGGGAGAGAGACATAGCATTGGCTAGGGTGCGAGCCTTGATAGCGGAGAGGGATGCGGCTATAGCTACCCTGGGTATAGACACGGCCACAACATTTCTGGTTACACAAGTGACACAAGCCTAGGCCCAGGTTACACGGGTGTCAGGAGAGCTAGCTAGAGCTCAGGTGCAAACACAATATTATAGGGGTTTATACCATGGGGCGGTGTTGGCAGATCAGGGGGAACTGAGATACAGGAGTCAATCAATGGCTTCACATAGGGTAGGTGGATCACACTCAGAAGCCTCAGTGATGGGCCCACAGTAGTCTCGATCAGGTTGTGGTGGAGGAGGAGGAGACAGCGCTGGGAGTAGTGTCCCTCGACAGCAGGGGTAGCTGCTACTTGGGCAAATTTTGTACTTTATACATACATTATTTTGATGGCTCATGGATAGCCTACTATATGTATATATCACTTGTATTTTGCACAGTGACCTGTTGTGCCTCGCACACACACCCCATTCAAAAATGGGGACCCCCTCTTTTGATTTGTCTTGAGAGTCATTGGATATTTTAATCTCCTAAGTGATTGAGTGATCAAAGTGTATTTTGACCTTGATTGAAAGATAGTATTGAAAAATCACCTCCAAAATCTGCTAGGTTGATTCATTATTTTTCTTCTGAAGGCCTTGGAATGACCTTTTGCGCTAGATTGCCCTTCAACCAACCTTTGCACTGAATTCTCACTTGTCCGACCTTAGCGCTAAATTCCTATCTGTCTGACCTTTGCGCTGGATTATCTTCCAACTGACCTAGCGCTAAAAATTGTTGTTACCGACATCAACGATGATTTCCCCTTCAATGGACTTCTGCAGTAGAGTTGACCTTCTCTGACCTTCGCTAAATCTGGCAATCACCGACTAAGTCAGACAACCCCAAAATGTTTGCAAGTCAAATGAACTTCAAACACCCGTAAACTGTGCCAACCAAACTCGGTGCTAAATGAAATCTTGTCTGATTAGGTCTGACACTCCCAAATTCTCCACTAGGTCTGAGGTGAGAGAAAATCGCGCAAACCCTAAAACTGGCAGGTCATACACCTACGCATTAATGGTGATTTCGCCAGGGGGATATAAGGGAGAAATCATCCATTTTTTTAACCATTTGCGTTCATTCAAACAGGATTTTTGGAGCGTCGTTCTCATCTTTGCTGTTGAACTACCCCAAGCTCGAACCCGCGACCTACCTGCAATCCAAATGCGCATTCGCATCTACCAAGTAGGGTTTTAACCCTGTTATTCAAGTTTCCATTTACAAATATTAGGGTTTTAATTAAACATTAGGTTTCTTTTGAAAATGAACATTGAGTCACATTTTTGGGATAGGGTTTCCGTACAAAACTATAGATTTTGATTTGAAAAAGCCTCGCTTAGACTAAGTGTTAAAATGAACGAGTCACCATGAGTTAGAAGATCAAGACTTAGGCAATTTTCCTGCCAAACCTCCAGTCTTGGCGCTAAAACAAGGTCCGAGCGACCTACAAAATGAACCACCATTTGGTCATTCGGAGACCTCCAAAACCCGCGCAAAACACCTACATTCATTTTGCGCTGAAAATGATCTTGTTCGACCTACACGCCCAAAACGTATTTCTCCAACTTGGTTGAAAGGTCTGAAAAACCCTGAAAGCCATGAAATTGTCTTTTGCGCCGAAAATCCCTCGCTCTGACTTTGCGCTAAAAGACCATGTCTCTGACTTGGTCCAATGCCCCAAATTCCTCCGCAAAGTTGGAGGCCTCCTGAAATCCCACTAGAAACAATAGCTTAACTTTGCACTAAAAGCGACCCCTTCCGACCTGCACTACAATACCCTTCCGCCGACTTCGTCGATAGTAACCAAAACTCACGCAAATCAGACATTGTCAAATCCAGCACAAACGAAATAAAAAATTACATCAATAGGATTTGTGCTAGAATCTTAACCGACTGACTTGACAATCAATAGAGGTCGGATGCCCCCAAAACCCGTGCAAGTCGGTGCTCATCAACACTCGTGCAAAGCATTTAAAGCATAAGAGGAAGTAAACCTTTGGTCGGACCTACCTAATTTCACTGCCAAGGTCGGATGACCTTGAATTCAATGCCTTTCTATCTGAAGGTTGGACAACCGTCAAATTAGCGCAAAACCATGCAAATGATTGAATTTTTTGAAATTTTCAAAGGGAAAGTGATTTCCAATGATGGAATTAATGTTGTAATGCATGGTTAATAATGATTTTCATGAAATTTCTTGCAGCATTAGATGTTTTGTTTGCATGCATTAATGGTTGTTGTTGCAATTGTAATAAATGTTAGATTTAACTTTCCTTCAAAAAGCATGTTGGTAGCAAATAGTAGACTTGCATTAAGGTTCATTTTTAAATTTAGGAGTATATTAGGAGTTTCCTCAAGGTATCAAACTTATAAGGTCCGGTCGTGCAGACTAAATGACTGCTCCGGCCCAAGCAATGAAGTATGAGTTCAAAGGAGTCCCTCCAGAGACCAAGATTCACTTCGGATGGAATGATGTAGGAGACACAAACCTAGGTCATATAGACCTATTCAGATTGAGGGTTTTTGGTCCAAACCCAACTTCTAGGGCCAGAGTACTCAAAGATAGCGGTATTGTACAGGCTGCTACCTTCCCCACTTCGGTGCAATGTGCAGAACTAGTGGCCACCTGTGCAGACAGGTATGACATAATGACAAGAACAATTTAGACAACAAATGGGGATATCTTGGCTAATCTAACCCCACCTTCTCTAGCTAAAACCTTTGATATCCCTTGGCACAAGGTTATGACCATGCCAGACAAAAAGGGATTGTAAGAAACATATAATAAAGATGTAGAAGGATGTAGAAAGTATATAAATGACCATTGGGCCAAGAGCAAAAGGTCTGCTCTCATTAAGCTTCCCAGAATATTATACAGAAGCAACTTCCACAATGAGACAAGAGACTTGGTAACCTTCCTGAGTAGAATATATGGATTGCCAATAGCCTCTACCTTTGAGGACTGGATGCTTGTCATTATTACTGAAATATTGAAAGTAACTAAGTTCTACTAGGCTCAGATCCTCAGTGACAACATCCATGAAGCCTTCAGCAATTTCAAAGATAACAGGTACTTCAGATGGACATCTTATATTATCTATGCATTGGCAAGAAGGAATCACTACGATGGATTGTCTAAGGTTGCTAAAGTTGGGAATGATGAGAAAACTAAGATTAAAGTATATGAATGCTACCTGCAGCTGACCTTATCTCAATCATTGGTACACTTCAAAAGGGTAAATGATGCATTCACAATGTATATAGCCAGAATGCTACAAGGTAACGCAACCTTGAGGATTTCTACCAAGGCCATGAATGAAATAACCAGATATGGTAGATGGTACATCCAATTTGAGAAATATACATACATAAGGGTACAAGGCTTCACTGGGATGGCCTACAGACTTCCTTGGTATCCTGACGATAAGATAGTGCTTCTAGAGCTATCTAGGCAATTAATGCCATGTGCTGAGAAACTAAAGCACTTGCATAGAACTAATGTTCAATTTCCCACCAAGTACTGCAAGGGACTTTATGCATGCCCTTCTTTGGCATCGAAAGAACACTCAGATAAAGAGCTTCAGCTCCTAAATTTGCACTACTACAATGCAAGGGGTCATTTTGATCCAAATAGACTAATGGAAAGTTTTGTAAGTAAGAAGCTCTTCCACAAAGTACATATTGAAGACTTTTGGGCCAATTGCCCCGATGACTATAAGATTATGAAGAAAGCACATGCAAGGCTGCCCCTAGATTTCGTTAAGAGGTTTCACATAATGGTAGTACCAGACCAATTACAAGATGATGAGAATGTTATGGTCAAAGGACCATGGGAGGCTCAATATCATCAGCCTATCCCATTTCCAAATTGGGCAAATGTAGAGGAAAGCTCCCTATATACTATTATGAGGGAACCAATCAGATTGAGCAAGGCCTGGGCAAGAGCTCAAGTGGTTGTCCTAGAAGGACAAGGAGTTCATCTCACCTACACAGTAGTGGAATCAGATAAGGACTCCGGGGGAGAAGAGGATGAACCAATTCAGCTCACAGATGAGGCAGAGCCAGCTGAGAAATAGAATTTAGATAGTGAAGAACATACATCTCTAACAGACAAGGCAAAGAAGATGAAGAAGCCATCTACAAAGTCTCCTCAGAAGAAAGATCAACCTTCCTCTACTAGGACGAGGGCCTCCAGGAAAAGGGATATGCCAAGTGGTGTTGGAGAAAGCTCTAAGGCCAAAAGGGTGAAAATGAATGAAGTCAATAATGAGGATGCTACAACCAAGAATGATTCCAATCCTTCAACTGCCCAACCTCCTACCCAAAGTGTTGGCACTGCTGTCACAACCCCTATTGTTTCTACTGCCACTTCTCCTTCCATTCCTCCTTCCTCCACTGCATCCACCTCACCCTTGGCCTCAGCCTCCATGACTCAGGAAACCTCTCCTACCACTTCTCTCACCTCTACCATTCCTACTACCTCCTTTTCATTGGCAATTCCTTCTAGTGCCTCTAGCAGCCCTATTTCCTCCACTCTCACCATTTCATACCCTTCTACTATCACTACACCTATATCTTCCACTTCTTTACCATTGCCTCCCATTTCCACCATCCTTTCACCCCCTCTTCCTCTACCTTCACTACCCTTTCCTTCACCTCTTGTCATTTCTTCCTCCTTATCCTCAGTCCTCACCAACCTGACCGAAGTCAATATGCCTTCCTTAGCCATATCTTCTGCTATCCCTATTTCCCAAATGCCTGCGGATTCATTGGCAGTATCACTACTGAATGGGATTAAGAAAGTGTGTGCAGAGTTAGGGTTACAGGGGCCTAAAACAACAATTGAGGAGGAAAAAGGGCTTTTGACTGAAGTGAATAATGAAGACTTCCATGAGCCTTCATCCAATGTAGAAGTTATTGACATATCTGATAGTCCTCTAGACAAAGATCAAATAGAGGAAGTTTTCAAGTCTGCACAAGAGAATGTGATGACAAATCTACAGAACTTGGCCCAAGAAGAAGAAAAGGAAGAAGAGAAAAGTCCAGAGAAGAATGAATAGCCAGAGCGAGAGCAGGAACAACCCAAAGAGCTGGCTATAATTGATAAGGATAGAGCTTCTGAATTGAACAAATCTTCTGCTCCTGAATGGCTGCAAGGAAGAATGACATATCCTGAGCCGCAAGTAGAAGTAATGCAGCTTGATCTAAGCATGATCTTGTCACAAGCTCAGAAGCCTAAGAAGCAGAAAAAGTCTAAGATTCAATCCAAGATCTATAAGAATGAATCAGGATCAAGGATAGTAGAAATAGCGGTCCTGCTAGCTGATGTAGCAAGAGAACAAGTCAGGGAGGAAGATTATATCATATCTACAGTTGATCTAGGTCCATCCACTCGTGCTCAAAGAGTGGATGATTTCAAGGGCTCAGTCACATCAATTTTGGAGCAATTGGACAAGGATGAAATGTCCAAGAAAGATTTGAAACAGTAAAATGAAGAACTTCAAGCATGCCTTCAATTTTTGATAAAGCCAGTAGATGCAGGAGGAGATATAAGGACAATACCCACTTTCTTGTCTACTGATGAAATGACTAAATTGGGTGAGGTTAGATCAAGATCCCAGGGTATAGAGAACTGGTTACTAAAAGTTTTTGAGATGGGATGCGAAACCATTAGTGCCTCTACTCAAGCACATAGGAAATTAGTAGAATTACATAACAAATGGAAGGACTTGTGTGAAGAATGTTATTCTTTTGATGAGTATTATTCACATATGTATCCATGGATAAAGGGTATCAGAGAATTACCTGCCTAGACTCTTGTTGTAGAGAATATTTTGACTGGAAATCAGCTGCCAAAGGCTATTGAATGGTATCAACAACTGATTTGAGAAAAGAGACCTTTGAACATATAAAAGAAGCATATAAACTAGATGATGAAGAATTGAGATCAATCATATATGATATCAATGACTCTTTGAGGGATTGCAGGGAAGCATCCTACGATGATTATGCCCCTTTTGATATCGAGAGATGTAAAGATAAGTTGCATAAAGTAATTTTTGAGGATGCCACACTTAGTATGGAGGAAAGATTAGACAAGGCAAGCGACCTCAAAGCTGAATTCAAGGCATTTCAGAAGGCAGGGGTAGAGATAGAAAGAATACATAGTAAATTTAGTCAGGAACTGGAGGTGTTTGACTATCGGGTAAATCATTTGAAGGATCTAGACCCATCTGACATTAATCCTACACTTGATGCCTGGTTGACTTATCGCAACAACTTGGCCAATGAAGACAAAATTGACTTAGACAGTGAATCTTGATACTATTTTGAATATTCTAAGGATGTAATCCCGTCACAATTGTAAATTGTTGTATTCGGGGCAGCATGTGACTCTATTTTGTCTTTTTCTTGCTTCTAAAATGTTATTTTCTATTCATATACTGAGTTGGCTAGTCAAATTGACTAGATTCAATGTATCTAGGGGCTGTTTTTCATCTTTTTCATAAGGGACAAAGTGTAATCCGAGAATTGATGTTGGCTGTTATAATTGTATTTATTGATGTAATCTAGACTGTCGATGTTGAGGTAATCTCCACTATTCATTTGAAAACTCGATATGCTGCTTTCTATATAAAGGGCTACCATTTCCACTATTTGTAAGAGAGATTTGATACCGAATTGTTGACTTTATGCTCTTTGAAGTAATACGAAGCAAATTTCTACAGTAATTCTGAGAATTTGTGTCTTGTGTCGGCTCATTTTGGTTTTCATGGTTCGTATCTTGCTCTCCCATAGTTAGATTAGTTGTGCTTTTGTAATGTTCATGGTTTGGTAAAGTATTTGATGAATACTCTAAGTCCATACTTTTAGTTGTTTGCTGATGGTAAATAGCTATGTACAGTTAGCCTGGACTGATTATTTGTGCTGAATTTCAATTACATTTCATAAGTTAAGTTGCATCGTTTATTGGGTATTTAGCAAATGAATGTGATCTAAAAATCTATTGACCTCCATTGAAGATAGCACCATTTTCTATAGCACTGTAACACCCATTTCAGTTTGGTAACTCAGAAAGCTAGTTTAAAGTTTTAGAGTATTTGTCTACTAAAGATAACCTTTGCATTGTGAATGTCACTTAGGATCCTTTTAAAACCCTAACCTTTTGCATTTTCTTTGAAAACCATTGTTAGCTATTAGAATAGGAATTTCAGCAACACTTTATCTTGCTTATCAGTTGAAAATCATAAAAGGGTTTATGTGTATTTGTTGCCTTCAAACCTGAAGATTTGCAGATTGCATGTAAGACCCCTTGTAGGAATAGCTAGGACATACCAATTGAGAGATTCTAAGCAAGCTAAGACCTAGCTGTATTATCCTTGGAGTAGTCTTACCTAACGTAAGATACTTTTTTCAAGAGAGATGTGAAACCGGCAATCACACATGTGTTACTGTGTGCTATAACCACCATCAACAGAATTGGCACTAGAAGGAGGGCACCCATTTTCCCTCTGCTAAAAATCAGCAAGTCTGGGGACTAGACAAAGACACACTAGATCTAGCTCAGTTGGAGAAGAGCTAATGTCCCTAGCAAAATTCAGACGAACAAGAAGGGATCAAGGAATACCTAAAGCCCCACGAGCTCAGTTAGCCCCTAGGAACACTACTACATCTCCAATTAATCCTCCCAACATGACCTTCTTTGTAGGAAATAACCAGTCTCCGTTTTTGTTCAACAATTACTATGATATGCCAAAGAACCAAGATAAGTTCTGCTCAAAGTTCAGAGTAAATGATCCGGATAGGACTGCAGATGAGCACATTAAGATCTTTGAAGCTAACATGTTCATGTTGCAAGTACAGTATGAGGATGTGATATGCAAGTTGTTCCCTTATTCTTTGCAGGAAGAAGCTTATTACTGGTTTGCTAACCTCCCTACAGCATCCATAAACTAATGGCAGAATCTAAAGACTGCTTTTCTAGATAGGTTTTGTATGCCTACCACCCCAGCTGATCTTTATCGATCTTTTGTGGAGATTCGTCGAGATGAAGGTGAGATGATAATTTCCTTTAATAATAGATTCTAGAAAGCTTACAGTTGTTTGCAAGCTCCTTATGCTGTAGATTAGGCTGCTGCCTTACTTATTTACTATGTTGCCCTAGATAAACTTACCTCCATGTTTGCAAGGAGAACTGACCCAATACCTGCTACTTTAGCTCAAGCATATTTTGCTGATGTCACTGTGAGTACCTAGCTAGGACAGATAGCCTCTGGTCCATTGAACCATATGAGACCTGTTGCCATGCCAAATCAAATACCTATGATAAATCATGCATTGGCTAATCATAACCCTGTGATGAATCCAATTCCAAACCCAACTGCAACACAAGCCTTAGTGATCCACCCAGGCAATCTAATAGCTGAAATGCCTCCAGCCCAAATGCCTTTCCTTCAGTCTTCGGAAATAGCCAAAGATAAAGATGATATCAAAGAGATGGTTGAGCAAATGAAGAAGCTTACTGCTGAGGTTACTCACCTGAAGAACTAGAACACTTATCTATAGTAGAGGGGATAGAATCAGCAACATTTTTAGAATTAGCATTACTCCCAAAATCAAAATCAGAACCAGTTCCCAAATCAAAATTAGTACCAAAATTAGAACTTTTAGCAGCGGTCGAACAGATCTTGGAACACCAGACCGAAAAATGGAGGGGTGCCTATGCCCTTGGAGAATCAGAACAATGATACCAGGCCCTAGGGCTGTGTGATGTTAGCTGAAGCAGCTTTAACCACTTAGTGCAGACTACACAACACGAATGCTCACTCTGAACTAGATTGTCCAGAATTTTAGATTGAATCTAGTATCTTCCAGATGGAGATTCAAAATGCTAAAAATCAGGAGACTCTGCCAACAGGGTATGAAATTGTCCCTTCTCAAAGGTATGATACTGCTTTAGTCCTTGATAGTTATACATTTCCATTTCAAGATGATAATTAGTCCGAGGAAGAAGAATTTGAAGAAGTTAATGCATATCAGCAATACAATAAGACTCCTTACAACCTAAGAAGTAGCAAGCCCAAAGGCCCTTTCACCACTTCCATCCCTCCAAATAGCTATTAGATTCCACCTGACCCAAAAGCTACCAATAATCCTGAGCCACCAAAAGTTTCCCATCAACCAGTGTATCAGGGCGCTACTGCAGAAAATTCCCAATGATCTAACATAGTAAAAATAGGGTAGTATGTAGCTGAGGAACTTAAGAAGATGAAGGTCAGTCTTTCTGTGTATGAGTTACTTAAGATACCTGAGGTTAGGACTTCTTTCTTTCAATACATAGGTGCTGGAACTAAGACTGATTATATACCAAAGGAGAATACCACCAGAGATAGCATTGATAAGGGGAAGGAAAGGATACATGTGACTGATGTGGAACAAAAGATGACACTGTATAAAGACAAGAGGGAAAGTCCCCCTTTCCTCTTAACACTCAGGATATTCAATAGGAACCTTCATAACTATTTAGTAGATTATGGTGCTTCCATGAATGTAATGCCATTATCAGTCTGCAAAGCACTTGGGCTAACTCCAGGCAAATCATCTAGGAAAGTGACACAATTAGATAAGAATGAAGTAAATGTAGTAGGAGAATTGAACAGGATACACATGCAACTGGCCTCTGATCCTAGGATACAACAGTATATAGATATTCAAGTAGTGGACATTCTAGATCAGTATGGCATACTTTTGAGTAGAGATTGGTCTAGAACTTTGAACGGTTATATGGAAACTGACTTTTCCCATATGTGGTTACCATGGAAGGGGTTGGCCAATCAGATACGTATTGAAAGAGAACCCAAGATGAAGCATATGATCACAGAATACATTCAACCCAACGAGATTCTATTCTCAAAAGTTGATTTAGGAGTTTATCTTCCACACACTAGTCAGTCAGAAAAATTTCTCATGCTAAGTTGCTTAAGACCCTCTAAACCAGTTATAGAAAGACCAGAAAGTACAGAAGCATACATTCAATCAGATGAAGAAGAATCTTCAGAAGAAGATGAACTCAGGATATTTGAAGGATTTCATGATTTCGTAGCTTGATTTGCGCAAGATCAAACTGCTGTTGGAAAACAGGTTCAAATGGAAGAGTTACTATTGCCCAACTAGTGTCGTATACATGATGCATCTCATTCTGAATTTACTTGCCAACTATGTCAAGAGACAGTCAAACAAGTGCAAAGACAACTGAAGATCCCCATAATTCCAAAGAAGGAACCAACTATTGAAAAGAAGGAAGAACTTGAGCCTCCACTTGATGAGAATAAGTCTGTAAAATAGAATGATAACAGCAAAGATTTTTTCTTATGGACCTTAAGATTTGATGGCTCAAGATGCAGACAAGGGTCTGGTGTCGAGGTTGAATTGATCAGCCCCACTCAGAGCTCATATTTGGCATCACAAAGACTACAATTTCCATGCACAAACAACGTCACTGAATATGAGGCATTAGTGCAGGGATTGCTGCTGGCACTGCAGAAGAAAGTCAAAATTATCGAGGTGTTTGGTGATTCTAAGTTAGTGGTAAAACAAGTAAGAAAACAATACGCATGCAATGATAAGAGATTGAATAAGTACAGTAACAGAGTCTGGGATTTGATAGAGTGCTTTGACGGTTTTAATAGCCAAGTCATCCTAAGAAGACACAATCATGTTACAAATGCTCTAGCTTAGACATCAAGTACATTAGAGCCAACATCCATGGTAGGATTAAAGAAGTTCTTTGTTGAGTTTGTGGCTACTCCGTCTATACCTGATAATGTTACCAATTTTCAAGTTTTCAAAGATGATCGACACATAATTAATTTCCTTACTTCATCGGATGTATTCACTGCTCAAATAATAGATGAAGAAGAAATGGAACCTGCTGAAATGGATTTAGAAGGGGTACTAAACCTGAAAACCAATATGATCCCATGTGGAATGGTAGAATTGGAAAGATTGTTCGATGCATATAATTTAGGGACTCAAAGAAAAGAAGGAGAGTCTCTAGGAGGAAAGTGTGAACCATTTAACTTAGGAATAGAAGAAAATGATAAGAATGTGTTCATTGGGAAAGCCAGTACCAGAGAAGAAAGGACAAGAATCATACATGCATTAAGGGATTACCATGAAGTTATAGCATGGAGCTATGAATATCTACAGACCTACGATACATCAATCATCACGCACACCATCTTGTTGAAGCCAAGAGCAAAGCCATTCAGACAAAGGCAAAGGCCAGTGAATGCTCTGCTGGAACCACTAATTTTTAAAGAAGTTTAGAAGCTACTATCAGTCAGGATAATATTTCCAGTCAAACATTTTGCATGGGTAGAAAATTTAGTTCCAATTCGAAAGAAAAATGGACAAATTAGGCTTTGTGTTGACTTCCAAAACTTAAACAGACATTCTGCATTTGTTAATGGGTCCCAGATGATGTCATTCTTGGACAGATATTTTGGTTATAATCAGGTGATGGTAGAATATGAAGATAGATTGAAGACATCCTTCACCTGTAAATGGGGCATCTCTGCATACCGCCGCATGCCATTTGGTTTAATAAACGCCGGTATAACTTTTCAGCGTGTGATGGATGTTTCTTTTAAAGGGCTGGTTGGAAAATGTATTACCATTTACATGGATGACCTTACAGTATTCTCAAAAAGGTGAGAGGATCATGTAACAGATCTTAGAAAGGTGTTGCAGCGATGCAAGGATTATGGTATATCACTCAACCCCAAGAAGTGCATTTTTGGAGTAATCAAGGGGAAGCTACTAGGACATGTAATATCTGAGCAAGGAATATCTATTGACCCAGACCGGATCCAAGAAATACTCAAAATACCTCCCCCAGCCAGCAAGAAAGAACTTAAGTCATATTTTGGTAAGATCAACTTTGTGTGTAAATTCATTACGAGGTTTGTTGAGATTGTTTAACCTCTCAATGCCATGCTGAAGAAAGATGCTAAAATGGACTGGACTCTAGAAGCCAAGGCTACCTTCACAAAAATTAAACAAGCTATATCCAATGCACCTATCTTGGTAAGTCTCAATTACACTTTGCCATTTCACATATATTCATTTGCTTCCAAGCATACTTGTGCTGCAATGTTGACGCAGAAGAGGTCAGTTAATGATGAAAGGCCCATTGCTTTCATGAGCACCCCATTGAAAGACACAAAGCTGATGTATCCTAATGTGGAAAAACAAGCATATGCTCTGGTAAAGGTAGTTAAGAAACTTCGTCATTACATCTTAAGAAGTCAAGTGATTGCCATAGTCCCAGATGCAGCAGTCAAAGCATTATTGATGCAGGGTGAATAAGGAGAAAGAAGAGGGAAGTGGGTCACCATATTGCAAGAGTTTGACATAGATATTCAACCTATGAAATTAGTCAAAGGTCAGGCCTTGACTAGAACAATGGCTGAAGTGGGACCAGACCTAGTCTCTTAGCAGTACCTGTTAGAAGATGTTTCAAAAGATGAGTGGTACAGAGATATCATATTTTATTTACTCAATTACCGTTGTCCACCACAGCTGAATTCAGTGCAAAGGAGAGCACTTAAACTAAAAAGCAGCAGTTACATGATAAAAGGATCCATCCTTTACAAGAAGAATCATGAAGGCATCTATCTAAGGTGTTTGGACAAATCAGAGGTCAATCAGGTGTTAACCAGTTTTCACGAGAGATTCAGGACAGGTCATGGGTCAGCACACTCAACAGCTAATCAGGTTCTTCGTGTTGGATACTACTGGCCAACCTTGTTCAAGGACGCATATTCACATGTAAGAACCTGTCATATATGCCAAACCACCGCACACAGAGAACGACACGCAGCCATGCCTTTGCAGCTAGTAGTGGAGGTACGACCATTTGCTTAGTGGGGCCTCGACTTTATAGGTATGATCAATCTGCCTTCCTCTACATGCCACAGGTATATTCTGACCGCTACTGATTACTGCACTCGATGGTCTAAAGCAATAGCTTGTAAGCAATGCACCACAGAGGTAGTTATTGAATTTGTTGAAAAGCATATTATCACTAGATTTGGTTGTCCATTTGCTTTAGTTTATGATAATGGCTCTATCTTTTCATCATTACATTTGTCTAACTGGGCATTTGATTATGGGATTACTCTCAAGTTCTCATCTAATTACTATCCACAGGGGAATGGGGTAGCTGAATCAATGAACAAAAACCTGCTTGAGGTCATTAAGAAACTATTGGACAAAAACCCCAGAGACTGGCATACCTAGCTTAGGTTCGTTTATGGGCTGATAGAATCTGGCATAAAGCATCCTTGAACACATCTCCTTATCACCTAGTCTATGGGATTGAGCCTATCTTTCCCATCCATTTGAGGATCCCGATACTTCAATGCATGCAAGACTACCTTGAAACTGATGATCACTTGTCCTCTAGGTTGGCTCAATTACCGCATCTTGAAGAGAAATGCGATGCTGCCATAGAGAACTTTGCCAAACATCAAGGAGTCATAAAACGATGGTTCGATAAAAGAGCCAAGGTCAAAGCCTTCCGCATTTCTATTTTGGTCCTATATTGGGATAAAGCACATGAGAAGAAAGGACACCATGGTAAGTTTGATAAATTTTGGTTGGGTCCCTATCAGATCTATGAGATCCTTGGAGACAATACATACCGACTCAAGAGCCTTACTAGTGAGGAGCTGCCACTCCCTGTCAATGGCTAGTTCCTAAAGCAATACTTCTAGGCCTGAGAGACAGTCATGCCTCGTTTTAGTGTACATAGTTAGGGGTTTGTTTGCTTTGGTTAGTTTAGGTTGCCTTTAGTTTAGTTTACTTTCTTTACTTTGTTTTCCTTAGCTGTTGGGTGCTTTGCTTAGATTAGTTGTCCTTTTGTTTTGCTTGTTGCGCTTACTTTTCCGTGGGGTCTGTTGGTGCCTGCATGAGCAGTCAATTTTCAACCATATAAACATGCAGGCACCTTCCCTAAAAATCCAAAAAATATTCTAAGTCTCTGGGCCTCCTCAGCATTTTTCAATTGCAGCATCATATTTTCTTTGGAGTAGGTCGTCATCATCATCATGTTTCTAGACATCACCCTGATGTTGCTTGCGAGGGCCATCATATGTTCTGTCAGCATGATCTTTCACCAGGGTGATATTTTAACATTAGGTGATCTTGGTTAAGATCATCCTAATGTTGTTGTTGCAAGGTTCTAAGTATGACCCGATATTCATTGGGGTCATCATATTTTAACATCAGGTGATCTTTGTTAAGATCATCCTAATGTTGTTTTATCACTTCGTGTTCGTTGTTTTATCACCCTAATTTGTTGACATCATTCTTATGTCAGGTGATATCTATTTCTCTGCCTATCTGCATCATGATATTTCTGAAGGAGGGGGTGATATTTTCATATCCGAATATCACTCGGATGTATGTTTGTTCCAGCATCATGATGATGCTGATATCAGGGAGATATCCACCTGTCAGCTTCATGCATTATCCAGTGGGGGGTGATCATTTCAAATATCTGTCATATTCATATATCACTCCGATCTTACAGTGAGGCTATAGTGCAGCATGATATTTGTGCATGGGGGTGATATTTCAAATATCCAGTTATCTTCCAAATATCATCCTGATGCCGATATGGTGGTGACGTCATCAAGGTCTAGAGGGTCATATTTCTAACACTAAGTCACTTTATGGAGATCCCCTGATGTTGTGAATATGATGATGATGTCATCCGAATATGAGGAGATGCACATTATGCAGATATGATGCTGACGTCATCAAGCTTTTTGTGAACATGCAGAATGTTCATCAGCCAGACATTTGGTATCGGCTAAGCAGGAGGATCTTCCTCTGATGCATCAGGTTGTGCTGATGAAGGTGAATATCAGGTTGATATTTCACGTGAAGGTAAGGTTGGTCATCAGGCTGCTATTCATAAGTCAGGGTGATATTTCAAGCAACAGGATATCATGCTGGAGGATGATGATGATGAAGGCTTATGCTAGTATCGTCGGGAGCAAAATCACCGACACCATATATGTGGACGGCCTAGTATATAAGTGATGAGGAGGTTACCGCGGGGTGCATGTGGGATAATTAGATCCTGCATAATTTGAATTATCAGGATGATACATTTTGGCAGGAAAGGTTTGCGATGCACAGTATTCTACATTTCCCAAGGCTGCGGGTTGGTACGCCATTAATGGCGGTTGTTGTAGGGTTTGGGCGATGGCGTGGACAGATCTAGTACCTGATTGAAGATGTGGATCCCTAGGCAGCGACGCAGGGCTCGAGATCTATTCCTGTCTCCTCTCCCACCTGCTGCATTCAATGCGATGAGTGCCATTTTCTCAATGTACTGTATCTGGCAAATTTTGAGTTTACCTGGTGGTTAAGGCTGAGCACCTCCTTGCTGTATAAGTAGGGCTGTGTTGCTCATTTGTAGGTTGTTGAAGCTTGGGGCATTTTTGTGTAAATAATGAAGAACAAGGCATGATCTTGGTGGTTCTATCCCATTTTGGAGTTTATGTGTTGCAGCATGTATGTATTTTGCACATATTTTTAGTCTCAGTGTTGATTTATATGAAAAATGCTTATTGCATGTGTCTATCTGCTTGTCTCCATTTGCTGCATGTCATCCTTCTTCTGAATCTAGTTGCTAAGGGTTTCATAGATTTTAGGGTATAGATATCTATATTGCATGCTTGATCTGTAACTTCCATTCAAGGAGTGGATTAAATTGTTTTAGGTCAATGTATGAGGAAGGTTGCATGTCAGCAGGGATATCTATAAGTAGAGGCAGTTAGACACCCTTTCTTGGGTGATGTTTGTAAGGCAAGCATCAAGTCCAACCCCCTGAAACTTGAGTGAAAGTTGCAAACCATCTGCTGTATACGTCTAGTTGACTCCTTGCCCAATGGATAGGCACCAATATGCTCCTTGGTCAGTAGTTATGAGCCAAAACCCCTTGTCTTGCATCCAGGACATTATGTCCACCCATTTCAACACTTCCACCTGTTAGTTGTAGGAGTAGGATTAGGAACCCCCTGCATACTCTCATACCCAACTAGACAAATATGTCCAAGAATGTTGCCAACCTTGTGATCTATCATGCAAATCTTGGTCCATACATGAGAGTATTCTGCCTGTTGTTGTCAAGTTAAATCTATCAGTCATTGAGCAAGTCAAGGTTACATATTTAGTCATAGGGATACCCCCTTGGTGCAGCAGATCTAGAAGTGAAGGGGAGGCAGCTCACGCAACCTCCCGTAATCTGTTGGCCAAATCCACCCGTGCATTGGAGCTGGCAAACCCTCTGCAGATTTGGTAACCAACAGATTTTGGTGACTCTACTGGGGAGGGAAATTTGAAAAAGGGGTTATATCTTGTGCCCCATCTGAGTCACCAACAGATTTTGGTGACTCTGCTGGGGATGTGATTGATCAAGAGTAATATCTAGTCATCCTTGGTGATATACTTGTGGCCCATCCGAGTCACAACAGATTTTGGTGACTCTGTTGGGGATGTGCAGAAAAAGTGATATCTTATAGCCTCTGGTGAAGTTTTTCCTGGCTCTGCTGGTGGAATGAACTTGGAAAAGTAGCTTTCAGCTGTTGAAAATTTTGTCCCCTCTGGAGAGGTGGTGACTCTGCAAAAAGATTCAAGTGCACATGAAAGGTAGATGTATGTTATTTGATGAAACATGTTCAGATTTCTGCATCTGGGTGAGAAAAGGTACCTAGTTCCTTCCCCTTTATATTTGTTGTTTACTGCATAAGTTTGATGCCAAGGGAAGCCTTAGGTCTTAGGCAGACAAAGAATGTTTAAGAGTGAGATTTTTATGAATCCAAATATGTTTTATCCCATACTCAGTCAGGAAGGGAGTGATTTATTGGATAAAAGAATAGAACAGTTAAAAAATAGGTTGATATTCTTAGAGGTTAGGCAAGCTCAGTTAAATAGTGATAATATTGTTGTGTCTTCCAGTCAAAAAGCTAAACCTCTTGTCAGCCCTTTTGATCCTTTGTATGACCAATTAGATCTGTCATGGGTTGATTATAAAGTTGAAAGTATGCCTACTAGGATGTACAGTCAGATGCCTAGATTTAGTGGTCACAATGTATGTGATGGGAGTGCACATATCCAAAATTTTCATGAGTTCATGGATTCACATTCATTCAGAGATGAGGATATGTGGATGAGATTTTTTGTTAGATCCTTTGATGCAAAAGCCAAAGATTGGTATTTGAGCTTTCCAAAGAGATCATTTGCCTGTTGGGATGAGCTTGCTGACTGTTTCAAAGAAGAATTTGCAAAAGAACTGGCTGATCTTGTTGCAGAATTGATGAAAATTAGAAAACAAGATGAAGAGTCATGTATTGATTTCAGTCATAGGTTTGCACTAGCCCTTTCACAAGTCCCTGAAAGTTTCAGACATGATATTTCAGGTGTTGGCATATTTTTTGAAGCTTTTGAGGAGGGCTCTAGTGCACTACTGAAAGATTTCAAGGTGACAAGTATGTAGATGGCATACAAATTTTTAGAAAATATAAAAGAAATGAGAAATGAGCACCTGCAGAAATCCCTATCCCCAGGCTTTGGTGTGAATAGTGGTGATGAAGCTGCAAATGACCAAATGATTTAGGTATCATATGAAGATGAAAAAGTAAATGTTGAGGATGCCAGTGAAAGGATCAGTGAGGACTCCCATTGCAATGATGAGGCATTTGGTCGTGAAAGAAATAATGAGGTTGTGGATAGCAATGACCAACTTTTTGAATGGATTTGTGGAGATGATTGTGAGTATTGTATTCAAGACAGAGAAGATATAAGCAAACAGAGAAACAACTCCATGTGTGAACCATTGCCTTCTTTTCAAACACATGGAGATCATGAAGAGCAGTCAGAGATTGAAACGAGTGCTAGTGCAGAGCATGATTGTTCTTTATTTGATGGTTGTTTTGCTTATGACACACAGGCTAATACTCCTCCACAAGGAGAATTCATTGATGGTGAAGATGCATGTTCTGCTGCCCATGAACCAATGGCATACCATGATGAGGCTGAGACACCTGGGTCACCCATTTATGACACATGGTGATGAGGATCTATCTGAGTATGGTGAAGATTTGAGCCCTGTTGTTGACTTGGATTCTGTTTCTCATCCTGATGAAAGAGAAACCAACATACATCAGGTAAGTGATTGTAAAAATGTCCCTGATTGTAAAGAGGTGTTAGAGCCTAATCTTTTCCAGTTTGGTGCTGCTGATGGTTGTGTACATGATGTGCACAATTGTGATTTTGAAAGCTTTTCTTTTGATGTGCCAGCATTTGATACAATGAGCCCTGATCTTCCTATCTATGTGGTGGACTCTGAGTGTTTCTTATTTTCAGTCCAGCTAGGAGATCATGTTGCAATGCATGATGATGATACTGATGAGAACATGTGTTATTTTTCATTTGAGTATGCATTGCTTGATAAACACTGCATCCACTTGTTATAGGATGTTGAAGGTTATCTGCATAGGGATAACAGTGACAAGCTAAATCAGGGGGTTGAATGTACAGATGGCAAGATTTGTTTGTGGGCAGGTCCTGACAGTATCTCCAGGCTTGACCCAGTGTATGCAAATGAAAATAAGATATTTGACAAGGGGAGATACAGGTTTTTCTTTTCTTGGTGGCCTTAGGTCATCAAGTATGTTTGGTGATGCAGGTCAGTGTAGTATTCGACTCTGTGCCCAATGGATAAGGGACTGGTCTGCATCCCAGAGTTCTGAGGTTCTTGCCATGCCTACAAGAGGCATGCATCTCCAGACAGAGCCACTGTTGGTGCCTGCATGAGCAGTCAGTTTTCAAGCATATAAACATGCAGGCACCTTCCCTAAAAATCTAAAAAATATTCTAAGTCTCTGGGCCTCCTCAGCATTTTTCAACTGCAGTATCATATTTTCTTTGGAGGAGGTCATCATCATCATCATCATGTTTCCAGACATCACCCTGATGTTGCTTGTTGCGAGGGTCATCATATGTTCTGTCAGCATGATCTTTCGCCGGGGTGATATTTTAACATCAGACGATCTTGGTTAAGATCATCCTGATGCTGTTGCTTCAAGGTTCTAAGTATGACATGATATTCATTGGGGTCATCATATTTGAACATCAGGTGATCTTTGTTAAGATCATCCTGATGTTGTTTTATCACTTTGTGTTCGTTGTTTTATCACCCTAATTTGTTGATGTCATTCTTACGTCAGGGTGATATCTATTTCTCTGCCTATCTGCATCATGATATTTCTGAAGGAGGGGGTGATATTTTCATATCCGAATATCACCCGGATGTATGTTTGTTCCAGCATCATGATGATGCTGATATCAGGGAGATATCCGCCTGTCAGCTTCATGCATTATCCAGTGCGGGGTGATCATTTCAAATATTCGTCATATTCATATATTGCCCCAATCTTACAGTGAGGCTACAGTGCAGCATGATATTTGTGCATGGGGGTGATATTTCAAATATCCGGTTATCTTCTGAATATCATCCTGATGCCAATATGGTGGTGACATCATCAAGGTCTGGAGGGTCATATTTCTAACACTAAGTCACTTTATGGAGATCCCCCGATGTTACGAATATGATGATGACATCATCCGGATATGAGGAGATGCACATTATGCAGATATGATAATGACGTCATCAGGGTTTTTGTGAACATGCAGAATGTTCATCGGCCAGACATTTGGTATCAGCTAAGTAGGAGGATCTTCCTCTGATGCATCAGGTTGTGCCGATGAAGGTGAATATCAGGTTGATATTTCACGTGAAGGTAAGGTTGGTCATCAAGCTGCTATTCATACGTCAGGGTGATATTTCGAGCAACAGGATATCATGTTGGAGGAGGATGATGATGAAGGCTTATGCTAGTGTCGTTGGGAGCAAAATCACCAACACCATATATGTGGACGGCCTAGTATACAAAGTGATGAGGAGGTTGCCGCGGGGTGCATGTGGGATAATTAGATCCTGTATAATTTGAATTATCAGGATGATACATTTTGGCGGGAAAGGTTTGCGATGCACAGTATTCTATATTTCCCAAGGCTGTGGGTTGGTACGCCATTAATGGCGGTTGTTGCAGGGTTTGGGCGATGGCGTGGACGGATCTAGTACCTGATTGAAGATGTGGATCCCTAGGCGGCAGCGCAGGGCTCAAGATCTATTCCTGTCTCCTCTCCCACCTGTTGCGATGAGCGCCATGTACTGTATCTGGCAAATTTTGAGTTTGCCTGGTGGTTAAGGCTGAGCACCTCCTTGCTGTATAAGTAGGGTTGTGTTGCTCATTTGTAGGTTGTTAAAGCCTAGGGCATTTTTGTGTAAATAATGAAGAACAGGGCATGATCTTGGTGGTTCTATCCCATTTTGGAGTTTATGTGTTGCAGCATGTATGTATTTTGCACATATTTTCAGTCTCAGTGTTGATTTATATGAAAAATGCTTATTGCATGTGTCTATCTGCTTGTCTCCATTTGTTGCATGTCATCCTTCTTCTGAATCTGGTTACTAAGGGTTTCATAGATTCTAGGGTATAGATATCTATACTGCATGCTTGATCTGTAACCTCCATTCAAGGAGTGGATTAAATTGTTTTAGGTCAATGTATGAGGAAGGTTGCATGTCAGCAGGGATATCTGTAAGTAGAGGTGTAGATACCCTTTCTTGGGTGATGTTTGTAAGGCACGCATCAAGTCCAACCCCATGAAACTTGAGTGAAAGTTGCAAACCATCTGTTGTATACGTCTAGTTGACTCCTTGCCCAATGGATAGGCACCAATATGCTCCTGGGTTAGTAGTTATGAGCCAAAACCCCTTGTCTTGCATCCAGGACATTATGTCCACCCATTTCAACACTTCCACCTGTTAGTTGTAGGAGTAGGATTAGGAACCCCCTGCATACTCTCATACCCAACCAGACAAATATGTCCAAGAATGTTGCCAACCTTGTGATCTATCATGCAAATCTTGGTCCATACATGAGAGTATTCTGCCTGTTGTTGTCAAGTTAAATCTATCAGTCATTGAGCAAGTCAAGGTTACATCTTTAGTCATAGGGATACCCCCCTTGGTGCGGCAGAACCAGAAGTGAAGGGGAGGCAGCTCACGTAACCTCCTGTAATCTATTGGCCAAATCCACCTGTGCATTGGAGCTGGCAAACCCTCTGCAGATTTGGTAACCAATAGGGTCTTTATTTCTTGATGTGGTGGCAGTTGTGCAGACCTGCAAGTGCTTCTTTGATGAGTGAATAATCGTGAGTCTTCCTTCGAGAAGCCAAGGTTTCCACTTGGTTTTGCTATGGGCTCCACTGTTATGCTAAGGGGTATAATGTCTGTTCATTGGAAATGAGTTATTAGTTGGTGCACCTGAAGTATTTTCTAACCTTATACCTCTCACACTTTAAATAATCCTGAAGTAGCTAGGTGAGTCTAGGTGATCTTGTGTCAAGTAAAGGGGGTTGACTTCTCCTTCTACCACATGCACTATCAATCAAGAAAGAAGACAGGTGATACTAAGTGTTTCTAGCCTATATTGGGTAAAATAAAAGGTGTTTCTCAACACCAGACCCATTACAGTGCAAATAAAGAAACTACCAAATTGTAAAATACTTACAAAAGGTACTACCAGAAATGATTAACATTCATCATACCAATAAACTTTACTGGTCATTAATCCATTTCAAAGCTCAACACATTTCAAAATTTGAGCATTTTTTGGTGGAAGAATGATTTCAGCTCTCTAGCTTGTCTCAGGAGATCTTGGGTGAACTTAGTTGCCAAAGGATGGGAATGAATACAATTGCACACACTTAGGTTTTCAGGATGTGGATGGTTTCACTGGTTAGTGATCTTAGATTCTTTGATAAGATACCTTTCTTTTTTGTTTAATATGTGAAACCAGAGATTCTAGGTTCAAACTAAATGTTTATCATTGGAATGCTCAAGAGCATTTCCTAGCAGAGTCACCATTTGTTGTGCCTCGCACACACGCCCCATTCAAAAATGGGGACCCCCTCTTTTGATTTTGCTTGAGAGTCGTTGGATCTTTTACTTTCCTAAGTGATTGAGTGGTCAAAGTGTATTTTGACCTTGATTGAAAGATGGTATTGAAAAATCACTTCCAAAATCTGCTAGGTTGAATCATTATTTTTCTTCTGAAGGCCTTGGAATGACCTTTTGCGCTAGATTGCCCTTTAACTGACCTTTGCATTGAATTCTCACTTGTCCGACCTTAGCAATAATTTCCTATCTACCTGACCTTTGCGCTGGATTATCTTCCAACTAACCTAGTGCTAAAAACTGTTGTTACTGACTTCAGCGATGATTTCCCCTTCGACGGACTTCTGCGCTAGAGTTGACCTTCTCTGACCTGCATTAAATCTGGCAATCACCGACTAAGTCAGACAACCCCAAAATGTCCACAAGTTGGATGAACTTCAAACACCCGCAAACTGTGCCAACCAAACTCAGCAATGAATGAAGTCTTGTCCAATCAAGTCTGACACTCCCAAATTCTCTGCTAGGTCTGAGCTGAGAGAAAATTGTGTAAATCCTAAAACTGGCAGGTCATACACCTATGCATTAATGGCAATTTCACCAGGGGGATATAAGGGAGAAATCATCCATTTTTTAAACCATTTATGTTCATTCAAATGGGATTTTTGGAGCATCGTTCTCATCTTTGATGTTGAACTACCCCAAGCTCAAACCCGTGACCTACCTGCAATCCAAACGTGCCTTCGCATCTACCAGGTAGGGTTTTAACCCTATTATTCAAGTTTCCATTTACAAACAATTAGGGTTTTAATTAATGTTAGGTTTCTTTTTAAAATGAACATTGAGTCATCTTTTTGGGCTAGGGTTTCTATACAAAACTATAGATTTTCATTTGAAAAAACCTCCCTTAGACTCAGTGTTAAAATGAACAAGTCACCATGAGTTAGAAAATCAAGACTTAGGCAATTTTCCTACCAAACCTCCGGTCTTGGCGCTAAAACAAGGTCCGACCGACCTACAAAACAAACCACCATTTGGTCGGTCGGAGACCTCCAAAACCCACGCAAAACACCTAGATTCATTTTGTGCTGAAAATGATCTTGTCCAACCTACACGCCCAAAACATATTTCTCCAATTTGGTCGAAAGGTTCAGAAAACCCCGCAAGCCATAAAATTTCCTTTTGCGCCGAAAATCCCTCACTCTGATTTTGCACTAAAAGACCATGTCTCTGACTTGGTCGGATGCCCCAAATTCCTCCGCAAAGTCGAAGGCCTCCCGAAATCCCGCTGGAAACTATACCTTAACTTTGCGCTAAAAGCAACCCCTTCTGACCTACGCTGCAATACCCTCCCACCGACATCATCGATAGTAACCAAAACTCACGCAAATCAGACATTGCCAAATCTAGCGCAAATGCAATAAAAAATTACATCGATAGGATTTGTGCTAGAATCTTAACCGACTGACTTGACAATCAATAGAGGTCGGATGCCCCCAAAACCCGTGCGAAGCGTTCAAAGCATAAGAGGAAGTAAACCTTTGGTCGGACCTGCTCGATTTTTCTGCCAAGGTTGGATGACCTTGAATTCAGTACCTTTCTATCTAAAGGTTGGACAACTGTCAAATTAGCGCAAAACCATGCAAATGATTGAATTTTCTAAAATTTTCAAAGGGAAAGTGATTTCCAATGATGGAATTAATGTTGTAATTCATGGTTAATGATGATTTTCATGAAATTTCTTGCAGCATTAGATGTTTGTTTGCATGCATTAATGGTGGTTGTTGCAATTGTAATAAATGTTAGATTTAACTTTCCTTCAAAAGGCATGTTGGTAGCAAATAGCAGATTTGCATTAAGGTTCATTTTTAAATTTAGGAGTATGTTAGGAGTTTTCTCAAGGTATCAAACTTATAAGGTCCGGTCATGCAGACTAAATGACTGCTCGGGCCCAACCAATGAAGTACGAGTTCAAAGGAGTCCCTCAAGAGACCAAGATTCACTCCGGATGGAGTGATGTAGGAGACACAGACCTAGGTCATATAGACCTAGATGACTTTAGATTGAGGGTTTTTGGTCCAAACCCAACTTCTAGGGCCAGAGTACTCAGAGATAGTGGTAGTGCATAGGCTGCTGCCTTCCCCACTTCGATGTAATGTGCAGAACTAGTGGCCACCTGTGCAGACAGGTATGACATAATGACAAGAACAATTTAAACAGCAACTGGGGATATCTTGGCTGATCTAACCCTACCTTCTCTAGCTAAAACATTTGATATCCCTTGGCACAAGGTTATGACTATGCCAGACAAAAAGGGATAGCAGGCAACATATAATAAAGATGTAGAAGGATGTAGAAAGTATATAAATGACCATTGGGCCAAGAGCAGAAGGTCTACTCTCATTAAGCTTCCCATAATACTATACAGAAGCGACGTCCACAATGAGATAGGAGACTTGGTAACCTTCCTGAGCAGAATATATGGATTTCCAATAGCCTCTACCTTTGAGGACTAGATGTTTGTCATTATTACTGAAATATTGAAAGGAATTAAGTTCCACTAGGCTAAGATCCTCAGTGACAACATCCATGAAGCCTTCAGCAATTTCAAAGATAACAGGTACTTCAAATGGACATCTTATATTGTCTATGCATTGGCAAAAAGGAATCAATACAATGGATTGTCCAAGGTTGGTGAAGTTGGGAATGATGAGAAAACTTAGATTAAAGTATATGAATGCTACCCGTAGCTGACCCTATCTCAATCGTTGATACACTTCAAAAGGGTAAATGATGCATTCACAATGTATATAGCCAGAATGCTACAAGGTAACGTAGCCTTGAGGATTTCTACCAAGGCCATGAATGAAATAACCAGATATGGTAGATGGTACATCTAATTTGAGAAATTTACATATATAAGGGTACAAGGCTTCACTAGGATGGCCTACAAACTTCCCTGATATACTGACGATAAGACAGTGCTTCTGGAGCTGTCTAGGCAATTAATGCCATGTGCTGAGAAACTAAAGCACTTGCATAGAACTAATGTTCAATTTCCCATCAAGTTTGGCAAGGGACTTTATGCATGCCCTTCTTTGGCATCGGTAGAACACTCAGATAAAGAGCTTCAGCTCCTGAATTTGCACTACTAAAATGCAAGGGGTCATTTTGATCCAAATAGAGTAATGGAAAGGTTCGTAAGTAAGAAGCTCTTCCACAAAGTATATATTGAAGACTTTTGGGCCAATTGCCCCGATGACTATGAGATTATGAAGAAAGCACATGCAAGGATACCCCTGGATTTCATTAAGAGGTTTCACATAATGGTAGTACCAGACCAATTACAAGATGATGAGAATGTTATGGTCAGAGGACCATGGGAGGCTCGGTATCATCAGCCTATCCCATTGCCAAATTGGGCAAAGCAGAGGAAAGCTCTTTAGATACTATTATGAGGGAACCAATCAGATTGAGCAAGGCCTGGGCAAGAGCTCAAGTGGCTGTCTTGGAAGGACAAGGAGTTCATCTCACCTACACAACAGTGGAATCAGCTAAGGACTCCAAGAGAGAAGAGGATGAACCAATTCAAGTCATAGATGAGGCAGAGCCAGCTAAGAAACAGAAGTCAGATAGTGAAGAACATACTTCTCTGACGGACAAGGCAAAGAAGATGAAGAAGACATCTACAAAGTCTCCTCAGAAGAAAGATCAACCTTCCTCTACCAGGACAAGGCCTCTAGGAAAATAGATATGCTAAGTGGTGCTGGAGAAATCTCTAAGGCTAAAAGGGTGAAAGTGAAAGAAGTCAATAAGGAGGATCCTACAACCAAGAATGATTCTAATCCTCCAACTGCCCAACCTCCTACCCAAAGTGTTGGCACTGTTCTCACAACCCCTGTTGTTTCTACTGCCACTTCTCCTTCCATTCCTCCTTCCTCCGCTGCATCCACCTCACCCTTGGCCTCAGCCTCCATGACTTAGGAAACCTCTCCTGCCACCTCTCTCACCGCTACCATTGCTACTACCTCCTGCTCACTGGCAATTCCTTCTAGTGCCTCTAGCAGCCCTATTTCCTCCACTCTCACCATTTCATACCCTTCTACTATCACTACACATATATCTTCCTCTTCTTTACCATTGCCTCCCATTTCCACCATCCTTTCACCCCCTCTTCCTCTACCTTCACTACCCTTTCCTTCACCTCTTGTCATTTCTTCCTCCTTATCCTCGGTCCTGGCCAACCTGACCCAAGTCATTACACCTTCCCTAGCCATATCTTTTCCTATCCCTATTTCACAAATGCCTACGGATTCATTGGTAGTACCACTACTACCTGGGATTGAGAAAGTGTGTGCAGAGTTAGGGTTACAGGGGACTAAAATAGCAATTGAGGAGGAAAAAGGGGTTTTGACTGAAGTGAATAATGAAGACTTCCATGAGCCTTCATCCAATGTAGAAGTTATTGACATATCTGATAGTCCTCTAGACAAAGATCAAATAGAGGAAGTTTTCAAGTCTGCACAAGAGAATGTGATGACAAATCTGGAGGACTTGGCCCAAGAAGAAGAAAAAGAAGAAGAGAAAAGTCCAGAGAAGAATGAACAGCCAGAGCAAGAGCAGGAACAACCCAAAGAGCTAGTTGTAATTGATAAGGATGGAGCTTCTGAATTGAACAAATCTTCTGCTCCTGAATGGCTGCAAGGAAGAATGACATATCCTGAGCCACAAGTAGAAGTAATGCAGCTTGATCTGAGCACAATCCTGTCACAAGCTCAGAAGCCTAAGAAGCAGAAAAAGGCTAAGATTCAATCCAGGATCTATAAGAATGAATCAGGATCAAGGATAGCAGAAATAGCGGTCCTGCTAGCTGATGTAGCAAGGGAACAAGTCAGGGTGGAAGATTATATCATATCTACAGTTGATCTAGGTCCAGCCACTCGTGCTCAAAGAGTGGATGATTTCAAGGGCTCAGTCACATCAATTTTGGAGCAATTGGACAAGGATGAAATGTCCAAGAAAGATTTGAAATAGCAAAATGAAGAACTTCGAGCATGCGTTCAATTTTTGATAAAGCCAGTAGATTGTAGGAGGAGATATAATGACAATACCCACTTTCCTGTCTACTGATGAAATGACTAAATTGGGTGAGGTTAGATTAAGATCCCAGGGTACAGAGAACTAGTTACTAAAAGTTTTTGAGATGGGATGCGAAACCATTAGTGCCTCTACTCAAGTGCACAGGAAATTAGTAGAATTACATAACAAATGGAAGAACTTGCATGAAGAATGTGATTCTTTTGATGAGTATTATTCACATATGTATCCATGGATAAAGGGTATTAGAGAATTGCTTGTCCAGACTCTGGTTGTAGAGAATATTTTGACTGGAAATTAGCTGTCGAAGGCCATTGAATGGTATCAACAGCTGCTTTTGAGAAAAGAGACCTTTGAACATATAAAAGAAGCATATAAACTAGCTGATGAAGAATTGAGATCAATCATATATGATGTAAATGACTCTTTGAGGGATTATAGGGAAGCATCCTACGATGATTATGCCCCTTTTGATATCAAGAGATGTAAAGATAAGTTGCATAAAGTAATTTTTGAGGATGCCACACTCAGTATGGAGGAAAGATTAGACAAGGCAAGCGACCTTAGAGCTGAATTCAAGGCATTTCAGAAGGCAGGGGCAGAGATAGAAAGAATACATAGTAAATTCAGTCGAGAACTGGAGGTGTTTGGCTATCGGGTAAATCATTTGAAGGATCCAGACTCGTCTGACATTAATCCTGCACTTGATGCCTGGTTGACTTATCACAACAAGCTGGCCAGTGAAGACAAAATTGACTTAGACAGTGAATCTTGATACTATTTTGAATATTCTAAGGATCTAATCCCATCACAATTGTAAATTGCTATATTCAGGGCAGCATGTGACTCTATTTTGTCTTTTTCTTGCTTCTAAAATGTTCTTTTCTATTAATATACTGAGTTGGCTAGTCAAATTGACTAGATTCAATGTATCCAGGGGCTATTTTTCATCTTTTTCATAAGGGACAAAATGTAATCTGAGAATTGATGTTGGCTGTTATAATTGTATTTATTGATGTAATCTGGACCGTCGGTGTTGAGGTAATCTCCACCGTTCATTTGAAAACTCGGTATGCTACTTTCTATATAAAGGGCAGCCATTTCCACTATTTGTAAGAGAGATTTGATACCGAATTGTTGACTCTATGCCATTTGAAGTAATATGAAGCAAATTTTTGTAGTAATTCTAAGAATTTGTGTCTTGTGTTGGCTCATTTTAGTTTTCATGGTTCACATCTTGCTCTCCCATAGTTAGATTAGTTGTGCTTTTGTAATATTCATGGTTTGCTGAAGTATTTGATGAATACTCTAAGTCCATACTTTTAGTTGTTTGCTGAAGGTAAATAGTTGTGTAAAGTTAGCCTGGACTGATTATTTGTGCTGAAGTTCAATTGTATTTCATAAGTTAAGTTGTGTCATTTATTTGGTATTTAGCAAATGAATGTGATCTGAAAATCTATTGACCTCCATTAAAGATAGCATCGTTTTCTACAGCACTGTAACACCCATTTCTATTTGGTAACTCAGAAAGCTAGTTTAAAGTTTTAGAGTATTTGTCTACTGAAGATAACCTTTGCATTGTGAATGTCACTTAGGATCCTTTTAAAACCCTAACCTTTTGCATTTTCTTTGAAAACCATTGTTAGCTATTAGAATAGGAATTTCAGCAACACTTTATCTTGCTTATCAGTTGAAAATCATAAAAGGGTTTATGTGTATTTGTTGCCTCCAAACCTGAAGATTTGCAGATTGCAGGTAAGACCCCTTGTAGGAACAGCTAGGACATACCAATTGAGAGATTCCAAGCAAGCTAAGACCTAGTTGTATTATCCTTGGAGTAGTCTTACCTAGGGTAAGATACTTTTTTCAAGAGAGGTGTGCAACTGGCAATCACACCTGCGTTGTTGTGTGCTAAAACCACCATCAACACAACCGACACATGTATCATTATCATTTTTGATGTATGTATAGACCCTTTTTATGATGTGACTCCTGGACAATAGTTTGATATTGTACACTTGGACACTTTTATTGTTTATATGATGATGCAGCTTCTAACCTACATGTATGTTGCTTATGTTATGACTCATGGATGCATTTTACTTGTGACATTTATATGTGATGCACATGTTTATGACACTTTATATGTAGTTACTTTGGCCTATATGTATGATGTTTATGGGATGATCATGGATGCAATTTATTTGTTATGTTTATATGCTATGTTTTTGCTATTTTTCTGATGGGATATTATGCATGCAGTTATGTTATGATGACACAAATATATATATATATATGGATGATTTTAATGCAGCTATATGTATGCACCTCTGTGGTCACATTCTATGATGAGCTAATGCAGACATTGTGATTATATCTATGTTTTTGATGTTTTTCTGGTTAAATGCAATGATATGTTGATTTATGCAGCTATATGTATGCAAATGATCTAATCAAGTTAGTGACTATTTCACTTAATGCAAGATGATAACAAACTAATGACTTAATGCACTTGCATGAATACAAATGATCTAATCAAATTAATGACTATTTCACTGAATGCAAAATGATTACAAACTGATGACTTAATGCACTTTCATGAATGTAAACAATCTAATCAAACTAATGACTATTTCACCTAATGCAAAATGATTATATGTTTTTGATATGTCTAAGTGTACACAATCAAAGTAGAAATGACTTGATAGGAGACACAAAGAGAGATAGAAAAAGAATTTTGACAGAAGAATGACTTGACATGAGAACTCACAAGCTTTTGTAAATACTGACACTGCGAACCAATCTTTATTGATGGATGGTATGCGAAATGTAAATGGATGTATTATGGATGCGGATATATGTCATCTTGATACTGCAAGTATTTTGAAGTGCTTGTTTCATCATTGGACACTTTTTGTTTCTTTTCTCTTTTTGAAATGTTGTAAGGAAATACAAGCATCTAGATAAAATTAAACTGAGATGACCTAAGTATTTCTTACATGGATTTAGATATAGCAAGTTAATACAAGCATCTAGTCAAAATTGAATCTAGATGACCTGAGTACTTCTTACGTTTCAACAGACAAGGATTGCCCCTTTTCATGTTTAGACCTCTGAAGTCCGCAATGATCTTTTGTTGATCATGTCGTTAGACAAAAGTCATCACAATACTAAAGATTAATCCACAAATAGCAGACAAAGAAAATGATTATGCCCCCATCATAGCTTCTCTAGTTTTTGACATCCTCGAGTAGCATAGAAAGACATAATAACAAAAATCAAGACTCTGTAAGTTAACCTGCCCAAAAACACAAAACATTCTTGCATTAGATGTGTCTTCTTGCCATAATTTAGATAAAATCATTTTGAGTGTTTAGGTACTTGTTTGTTTTTCTTTGGGTAGGTTGATGCCTTGCATCAAGATTTCTATTTGGAAGCATGCTTTTGTTGTGTGCGCATGTCTTGGTGAAAGGTATCACAATCCTTATTGATGTCCTCTTACAACATGTGGCATTCAAGAATCCAATTTCGTAACCAAGTCGAGGAGTTACCCCCAGTCAATCAAAGGATTGATTTATTATGGATGAACTGATAAATAGACACAGAGGCAACGTAGTTCAGGGTGAACCTGGTGGACCTAAGACCTAGGCGATGGAAAAGATGCAGACAAAGGGATGGGATGTATGGAATGGATGGAAAAGGAGCCTCGAGGGCGCATCGATAGAAGATGGCCTTGCCTACATGATAACTCAGAGGTGACGTAGTTTGATAACAATTCAATGGATATGCTCAGGACGAACGACATGATGGACACAAGTTCGTAATAGATGGAGGAAGCAGTTTATCACAGATAGCGCATGTTTCCAGGTTCTCACCACTTGCTTTTATTTGCACAATAGCTAAAATACACATGACGCCTATTTTCTAGGTTTTCATCATGGTATCTATCCAAGGTTCCTATTTTCTAGGTTTTCACTAGAGGACAATTTTTTTATTGTTTTTCCATTTTTTGATTTTTTGCTATTTTTGAATTTTTTGTTGTTTTTCCATTTTTTTTGATTTTTTATTGTTTTTGACTCCCTTGCATTGCAGTTTAAGTGTAGAACTTGCGAAGATGCATGTTGTTGATGGGATTATCAAATAGTTCACCTTCATGTAGCCAATTGATATGCACCTGACCCATAGACAGTAATGATGACATAAGGACCAAGCCAGTTGGGTTCAAACTTTCCTTTCTTTTCTTGATCCTGCTGATTGCAGGGATTTTCCTTAAGAACTAGATCACCAACTTGAAATACTCAGGGTTTTACTCTATGGTTGTAACTTCTGGACATCCTTTGTTGATAAGCCTTGAGATGGTTAATGGCATGTTGCCTTCTTTCTTCTAGTATCTCTAACTCTTGAAGTCTAGATACTTTGTATTCTTCATCTTTTATGAGGCCTTTTAACGATACTCGCAAGGATGGGATCTCTACTTCAATGGGAAAGATGGCTTTAGATTCATAGACTAGGGAGTATGGTGTTGCACTTGTGGGTGTGTGAATACTTGTGCGGTAGGCCCACAGCGTAGGATTCAATTGGATGTGCCAATCCCGACCGGCATCATTGATAGTCTTTTTTAGGATTTTTAAGATGCTTTTATTTGATGCATCTGCCTGGCCATTTCCTTGAGGGTAATACAGGGTGGAAAAGCAGTGTTGGATATGGAATTTGTCACACAGTTCTTTAACATCCTAATTTTTGAAGGGTCATCCATTATCTGTGATAATGGATAAAGGGATACCATAGCGGCAAATGATGTAGTTCAGGATGAAAGAGGAAATCTATTTGCCTGTGACATTGGCGATGGGTACGGCTTCAATCCACTTTGTAAAGTACTCGGTGGCAGTGATTATGAATTTATGGCCACTGGATGATGGAGGGTGGATCTTGCCCACTAAGTCAAGTCCCCATTGACAGAAAGGCCAAGGGGTCGTTAAAGGTTGTAGCTCCTATGCTGGTGCATGTATCAGGTTCCCATTGATTTGGCATTTCTTGCACCTCTTTACAAAATGATAGGAATCTTTTTCCATAGTTGGCCAATAGTATCCCATGCATATGAGTTTCTTAGCTAGGGTAGGACCACTAGAGTGGGTCTCGTATATACCATCGTGCACTTCGCTCAAGGTAGTTTGATATTCCTCACTATCGAGACACCTAAGGAGAGTACCATTGAGACCTCGTCGATATAAGGTGTTGGCGATAATGGCATAACGGGATGCTTTTCAGATGAAGGTTCACATTTGGTTATTTGAGAGATTAGGCGTTAGGGTATTCTCTTTAAGATAGGCAAATACTTTTCCGTATAGGGGAGAATCAGATCCTATAATGTGGCAAATGATGTGGGATTCGGGAGTGTCGTATGCAGGATGGGACACTGGCTCTACCAAGAACTCATAGCATGATTGGTTGTTAGGGATGTCGAGGAGAGATTTAATCATTTCCATGGCATCTATTGCTTTGTTCTCTATCCTTGGTATCTGCTCAAAAGAGATCTCAACAAAGTAATCTTTGAATTCATCTACCATTCATTTGTATGGTATTAACTTCTCATCCTTTGTTTGGTAGTCGTCGTTCACTTGGTTGATAACCAGTTGTGAGTCACCATACACCTAAAGTTCTTTGATGTTCCATTCAACTGCCAGCTTGATGCCAATGACTAGAGCTTCATACTTTGCCACATTGTTAGTGCAAGGAAAGAGTAGTCTGTATGATTTTGGAATGGTGTCACCATTAGGTGTGATCAACAAGATACTTGCCTTAAACCCATGCTGAGTATAGGAGCCATCGAAGTAGAGTTTCTAGGTTGTTGTTATGTGAAATATGGACTCGTCTGGAAATTTGAAGCTCAAAGGGTTATCATCCGTTAAAGGCGCATCTGCCAGCTAATCTGCAAGTACTTGACCCTTTATTGCGTGCCTGTCTACATACTCGATGTCAAACTCACTAAGAAGCATGACCCATTTGGACAATCTACCTGTAAGGGCAGCTTTGTTGAGCAAATACTTTAGTGGATCATTTTTTTCTACTAGCTTGATGGAATGCGATAGCATTTAATGTCTCCATTTTTGCAAAGTGAAGACCACAGCGAGGCAAGCTCTTTCAATTGGTGTGTATTGTAGCTCATAACCAACCAGTGTTCTACTGATGTAATAAATTACTTGTTCTTTCCCTTCATGATTTTGTTGTGCAAGGAGAGCTCCCAAAGATGTTGGTGTGGTGGAGATATAAAGTAGCAGAGGCTTACCCTGAATTGGTGGCATCAATACAGGTGGTTTCATGAAATATTCTTTTAACTATTGAAATGCATGTTCGCATGAATCATTCCATTTGAAAGGAATGTTCTTGTGTAGGAGGTGCATGAATGGGTGGCACTTGTCTACCAATTGAGAAATGAACCTTCGGATAGATTGCAGTCTTCCCTGTAGAGACCTTAGTTGACTAAGATTTTTGGGAGGTGGCATTTCCATGACGGCTTTCACCTTAGCTAGGTCTACTTCGATTCTATTTGTAGACACGATGTATCCTAGAAGCTTGCCAGATGTGACTCTAAATACACACTTCTTTGGGTTGAGGTGCACATTGAACTGCTCCAATCTTGTGAAGATTTTATCTAATACTGCTAGGTGTCCTTCTCTTGTGAGTGATTTTGCTAAGATGTCATCAACATAATCTTCCATTATGGTGTGCATCATGTCATGGAAGATTGTGGTCATAGCTCTCTGATATGTTGCTCCTACATTTTTCAATCCAAATGGCATGACACACCAATAGTAGGTTCCCCATGGACATGTGAATGTGGTCTTGTGTTGGTCTTCAGGTGCAATTTTGATCTGGATGTATCCAGAGAAACCATCCATTAGTGACAACATAGTGTTCCCTATCGTGAGATCTACAATAATGTCAATGTTTGGCAAAGGGAAATCATCTTTTGGACAAGCTTTATTTAGGGCCCTAAAGTCATTACACAGTCAAACTCTACCATCTAGTTTGGTGACAGGCACTCTATTCGAGATCCACTCAGGATAGTCTATTGGTCTGATGAACCCGACATCTAGCAGCTTATTTAGTTCTTCTTTTACCATGAGGGTGACATGCAGCTGCATCTTCTTGAGTTTTTGCTTAACTGGCTTAGCTCCTAGAGCTAAGGACAAGTGATGCATTATGAGACTTGGATCTAGCCCTGGCATATCCACATATGACCAAGCAAATTTGATTTGTTTCCTTTTGAAGAATTCGGTGAACTCTGGCTTTTCTTGTGCAGTTAAAGATTGTGCCATATACATCATCCTTGGATTGTCACTTGTATTGACATTGATCTTCTCTGCTGATTCTATCAAGATTGAGGATCTCTCCTGATGTGTTAGATTGGGGAGAGGGTCAAGCCTTTCATCCTTCGGCACCTCAGAGAGGTTTTAACTATTGGATACGTCTTTCATATTTTTACTATTTTCATGATCTAACACTGCCGCAGAGCAGTTTTCACCATTAGATATTTCTTTCATTTTTACATTTTTGAGACTGAAAGGCTTAGCACTCTCTCCAAAATAAGACCTGTCATTGAGTTATATGGCATAGCCAGCCCTGTAATCCCTTGTGGGTATATGGTCTCTAAGCTCTAGATAGTCTATGATGGCTTCATTGTTTTCGAAGGTATCTAGCTCAGGGGTAGTGTCTTGCAAGTCCCAATCTATGAGTTCTAGATGCAATAGTGGTAGAGGGTCATTGGGTTGGTCTAGTTCAAGGATATTGATGGTCAAGATGGAGGAGTTAAGGTGGTTATTATAAGCATTGACAATGCCTGCGATGGTACTCTCCACTAGTTGATCTGTCAAGTGCGGTATCATTCTTTCTTCACGAATCTCACTATCGTTATTATGCGGGTCGAACTCTAGAGGTCTAGCCCTTGGACTTTGTCCCTTATTAGTTGCATGGGTAGGGTCATACTCATGGACCACATCAATATCTTTTTCATCACAAGATAGTTCAGAGAGACTATCCCATTCATACTCATTGGAGTTAGTCTCACTCCATCCTTATAGTCGATGAATTTGATCTGCTAGGTTCGTAGCAGATGTTTGTGGTTGTTTGCCTTAATGCTTATATGTTCCTTTGGTCTTTGCTTTACCGATGTAACCTAGCCCTGTAGTGTCTCAGGCTTCTAATGTATGAGGTTGGATAGGTTCAATGATACCTTTCTTTCTCAATCTGATGGGACCATGACCTTCATACCCCATTCTTTGTAGTATTGATAATCCTTGACCATACTATTCATTTTGCACTGTGGAGTGATGGTCTTGTTGCTTGGATATATTGTCTTCATCTTTATATAACCATTTGTAGGATGTCTTTTTCATCACTCTCATCTTCAAGGCTTCCCCATTTGACAAACGGACCTTTAGTAGTTGCTAATGCCTTGGGTTTTCTCATGGAAGGCTTTCCATAGAATCTGAGGGAGATAGGGAGCTGTGATAAGAAAAAGGATTGTGCAATTGTGTATTCACCGAGACCCTTGTCTTTGACCTTGAAGTCAGATTTAGGTGCCTTCGATCTGGAAGGGAGTGAAGTTGGGTCAACATGGGATGAAGTAGAGGCACGGTTATGGGGAATCACAACTTCAGGTTTAGATTGTATGAAGTTGTAATATTAAAATGGATTGGGATCACCTTGGCTAGTGATTTTGTGTCCTTCATGGGGGAACTTGATACACTGGTGATAGGTTGATGGTACTACTTTCATAGCATGTATCCAAGGTCTCCCAAGGATAACGTTTATGCAAGCTCCATATCAAGGACCTAGCACACTACATCCTTTACTATAGGTCCCACTCTGATAGGCAAAACAATAGTTCCTTTTGAAGTTCTTTCCTCTTCATCATAAGCTTTGATGGTGATTTTCTTTTTAGGATCAATAGCATTCTTTGAAAACCCCAATGCAAGGATTAGCTTTAAGGTGCAAATATTTAAACCAACTCCTCCATCAATTAGAACCCTCTTTATTTTGTGCTTGTGGATGAATGCTTCTATGTGGAGAGACACATTATGAGGTTGGGTGACGGACATATCATCCTTTTCAGTGAATGATAGGAAATGAGGTGTGGTAATATGACCAACCATGGTCTCAAACTGCTCTTCGGTGAGGTTTGTTGGGATAGTGGCTTCTGAATGAGCTTGGTCAAGTATGGCTCTGTGGGATGGGGACAAACATAGAAGTTCCAAGATGGAGATGTGTGCAGGTGTCATGTGAAGTTGGTCTAGGACATTGTACTAGTTGGATAGAGAGGATGGCTTGGACGGAACTCCCTTAAGAGTAACCTTTCCACCACAGGTGGTCACATTACAATCTGGGGTTTTATTTATAGTGATTACATTGATATGTGAATCACTCTCTGAAATGTGGTTAACAACATAGTCGAATGATACGTTTGTATAATTAGCGTTGTTAGCTCCACTATTGTTTTGATTGGATGGCCTTCCCTGCCCATAGTTGGGAAGCAAATCCTTGAATGCTAAGTGATCATCATTAGAGGCATGCCCATCAAGTGATACCTTTTTCTAGTCCAACAAATCTTGAATGGTGTGTTTGAGCGCTATACAGTCATTGGTTTTGTGTCCCTTGTTTCGGTGAAATTCATAGAAGTCATTGTCATTCCACCAAGGAGGTTTAACCTTTGGTTCATAATCCTGCACCGTTGGAAGTGTTATGAGTTTATTTGATATTATCTTTCGTCGGGTGGTTTCCAATGTTTCTCCTAGAGGTGTGAATTTTCTCCTAGGCAAATGGTTTGTAAATCGTGATTCAGTGTTTCGTGGTTCGTTTTATGGGGGATTATTTTGTGGGCTCGATAAGTTAAAAATTGGTTGTTTTGGCGCCACATTTTTGGAATCAACCACCCCATCATTCATGACGTTCTTATTCTTAGTCCAAAACCATGATTTATCTGTGTTGACATTTGCACTAGGAGTGTCCTTATAAAGTTTGATTTGACCTTTTTCTATCAATGCCTTTTCAATGAGTAAACCCATCTCAATGACTTTTCTAAAAGAAGCAGGGCATTGGATTTGAATCTAGTAGCTTAGGTCAGCGTGTAAGTTGTGGACAAACATTTTGAGCATTTGTTTTTCTGGTATTTGATGTGGACATTTTCTTGTTAATTGTCTCCATCTCTGTAAGAAAGAGGCGAAGGATTCTCCACCCTTTTGTTTAGTGTTACAAAGATCTAATAGCGAGATGTCATGCTCAATGTTGTAGGAGAAGTGTATGACAAACTTATCCACTAGTTCATTGAAGGTTCGAATGCTGGGAGGTAGTCGAGAGAACCACTCCATTGCTTTTCCTCCCAAGCTCCTTGGGAATAGTCGCATGAGATAGGTGTCATTGTGGGCGACTTCAAGGCATGTTGCACTGAATTCTCTGATGTGGTCTCTTGGATCACCCTTTCCGTGATATTTGTCAAATTTTGGTACCTCAAATTTAGAGGGGAAAGGTATCATGATCAAGGTCTTGTCAAAAGGATATGGTGAAATATCCTCTAGAGAATAGTGTTTTGTTGATGCTCCAGTTTGAATGTTTGTAAATTATTGTTGCAAGGCTTGGATCTACTGAGTCAATAAGGCTAGAGGGTTTGTAGAGTCAATGGTCATCTTGCCTTTGTCTATGGTTCTTTCCTCTCATGTGCTTTCCTCGGGGATTCTTTCTTCTTTGGTTTCCTTTAACGCGTTGACGTCATAGTCTTTGGGGAGCTTAACTTCTTGGTTTGCTAGGTAAAGAAAGAATTTTCTAGGGTCTTGCTTGAGCACTTTGTCCATCACGCATTGGAACTTTTGGTCTTGTTGAGCTTGTAGAATGTCCTCATGAGAAATCTCCTCATCACTGTCATGAGGGGATGGGACAATTTTGTCAGATGTGCCCGCCATTTCAAGTTGTTTTTTGTTTTTGGGATCTAGTTAAGACCATGCAATTTGACTTGGGATGGGGTGGTGTGAGATTGGAAGCTTTGACTAGGTGTTCTAGGAGGTTGCAATGAAGGGGATACTTGTGGTGATGAGGTTCGAACAAGGGTTTCCTTAGACCAATGGTGTCAAACAAGATGGTTGATACAAAACGGTAGCCAAAAGTAAGGATGATTGGAATCTGATTACTTGATATAGACTAGTTTTGCACAAGCCACTAGTGAAGTTCTGTAAGAGAAGGATGATAGATCCTTGATAATGGGGACTTACTAGGTTTGTTTGAGGCTGATATGATCTAGAATTACTCTGTACTAAACTAGTTTTGATACTTGGTTTGATTTTGGGAAGATTGGTGAAGTGTTTTGGTGAAATGTCCAACGAAAAAGAGGGTATGTTGCGAAAAATGGATGGGAGAAGCGACTGCACAGTAAATCTGACCTGGGAAACTGAAATAAGGCTGAAATGGGTGGTCAAAAAGATAATTGTTTTTCTCAGCAAATGTATAGAATAGCTCATTGTGATGGATACGCAATAACAGAAGACAAAAACACAGTAGTAGATAACAAAAACACAAGACTGGTGAAGAATATATGCGCAGGAACAGAGGATAAATGTGCAATACTGGTGAAATATGTATGCATAGCAGAATAGGACAAATGCGTAGCAAAAATGAATGGATGTGTAGCAAAGGACAGATGCATAGTAGGTTTGAACAAATGCACAGCAGGAATGAATATATGCAAAGCTCTATCTTTTTGGTTGATTTTTGTTTGATTTTTCAATGTTTTTGGTTTTCTTTGGCTAAAAGTTGGTCTTTTTTATTTGATTTTTCAACTATGGCAAGAAAAACACAGCAAGCACAAAGAATATTTCATGATTTTTGATTTTTTTAGATTTTTGACTTTTTTTGACTAAAAACAAGTACAAATCCTAGGATGGCAAGGGCAATATAAACCAAATTCTCACTTGGTTTTTACACCAGCTACACTATTCAGAGTGGATAACTTAGGAACTTGGGACACAGGCTCCCCCTTACAAGTGCACAAACTTCTCTAGTACACCAAGTTCTAGGTTCCCAAGGCTCGCAAACTTTAGGATTTCCCTGTTATCTCTACTATTGAATCATAAGTACGTGAGTCATCTTAGGAAGATGATAATCGCTCTTTCGAGCACCAGTTTATAGGGGATTTAGGCTTCTAAAACAATGGATAAGTAGTAAGGGCAACCATTCGAGTGGTTATACGTGTGGCAGCGCTACTCTCTGTTATGGAGTCTCCCAACCTTCAAGGGTTGCACCTTGGAGGGTTTTGGGGGAGGTTGGCTGTCAGTATAACTAATCAACACTTGTTGCATGAAGATTTCACCTCAAGCACAATTTATTTATAGTGGCTAGGCAAAGCTTGGCTTTAGCTTGTTACCACTTAAGGTTGTTCCCACTTGGATGGAAGGATATCCAAGGGTAGGCCTCTCTAAAGGTTAAACATGCAAAATGATAGGTTTGGCATTCTTGTCACCCAAGAAAGGGGAGAGCATAGGCCTACTATCATTCTAAAAACATAGATAACAATGGTTCTTTGATCCTATTTAAAAGAAAAAAACTAAGTGAGCTACTCTACTTGGGCACACACACAATTTGTTAACTTTGAAAGAAGCAAATAGAAAGCAATGGTTCAATTTTAGATCTTCCTATTTGGGACTATGTTTGAGTTGTTGATGCAACAAGTTCAAATTATAGCCTTCCTATTTAGATCTAGATAAGATTTGCTTGAACAATCAAGTTACTATCCTTGCTAATTAGATCTAAATGTGAGTTAATAATGCAGCTATATGACTAACCAGCCCCTAACCTACAGATAGATCTGAGAATATCCCTGTCAGAGATGTTAGCGTTAGTGAAAATTGTATACGCCTAAAAGTGACACGATTCATTCTAAATAAATATTCTTAATATTTATTCCCTTCTTATTTTCTTCTATCAATTAAATAAATATTCTAAATTTATTTAATCAATTCACTATTCCATAATTAAATAAAACCAATTTATTTAATTAAAATTCCCTAAATTCTTCTAATGTCTCACATAATTAAATAATCCTAAATTATTTAATTATTCATAAATCCCTCTATCGTAAGTTCTAATTTCAAAAAATCCACCTCACCTTTCCACCTCACCTTGTCCACCTCACCATGTTGCACATATAACTAAATATTTTAAATATTTAATTACCTAATATTCCCTCACCCACATGTCCTATTTCTTTTCTCAATCAAATCTGTTAACTAATTAATCATTTGAGTTCATTGATCAATCAATTCAGTCAACTCCCCAATCAATCCAGTTAACTGATCAATCAATTCAGTCAACTCCCCAATCAATTCACTTAACTGATTGGTCTATTCTATTAACTCTTCAATCAATTTTGTTAACTCCCCTGTTACATGATGGATCTTGGACACTTGTCCTCTTTCTATTCGTTGCACATTCCTCAACCATTCTCAACCATTGATCTTCTCATCTCTTCTCAACCGTTGATCTTCATTCTCCCCAGTCTATAAATGGAACCCCATTCTTCCATTCTATTCATCTAGGCTATTCGTATTGTTACTCTGCAGAAATTCACCAGCACGCCTTTGGCACCCCAATACAATTTTCTTGAGATCACCCAAAGCTTTGAATCTCCTCTTCATTGCATGTTTTTCACCATAGCCATTCACTATCGACATTCTTGAAAACAACAAAGGAGTGCACTCTCTGAGGGCCTACTTCATACGAACAAGGATGATCTTGATAGGCAACAATAGAAGCTTCGATTCAAGGAAGGTTTGCATTGTGTTATTCATTGCTTCATTTCATTCAATCTTTCTTAGTTTCATTATTCTATTGAGTTATGGGTATTTGATGTTGTTTATTGCATATTCATTATTGATCCTATTTTACCCTAACAAAAATCACAAGAAATAACCCAAGGACCCTGTCAGAACAAATGCGCAGTTAAAGAGCATATATGCGCAGATACAGAGCACAGATGTGCAGATCTGGTATATGCGCAGTTACAGATAGTAAATGCACTGAAAGAAAGAATAGATGCACAGTTACTATATATGCGCAGTTATAGAGAATAAAAGTGCGGTTACAGAGTACACATGCACAAGTTGGATGTATGCATTGATCTAGAGAACAGATACATTGATTCAGTGAGTATATGTGATGATTGAATAGATGCATTGCTTCAGAGAATAGATGCGTGTTACCAGTGAGCAGATGTGTAGAAACTTCCTATGTATGGAACCTAATGCACAAAAACTCAGTTTTGAGGTTAAATTAGGGCAAGGCCCCATGGTGGGCGCTAGAAATGTTACGGGAAAAAATGGAATAATATCAATGATTAATAATAAGCCAATAACTCAATAGAAATTGTAATAATCAAGATTCAACACAAAGAAAACACCTTGCAAACCTTATTACTTCGCAGCTTCCATTGGTCGCCTAAGCTCAAATTGATCTTTTGTGTGAATGAAGCCCTCAGAAAGCACACTTCCTTGTTTTTTTCTTCAAGATGACAATAGAGGACGGCTATGATAGTTCTTGTAATGAAGAGGATCTTCAATACAATAAAAATGGTGATGGCAAGCTATGGAATGGTTTTGGGTGCCAAAGGCATGTTGTGAATTCTGTAGAGTAAGTTTACTAAGAGCTTGGATGATTGAAATGGAGGAATGGGGTTGTATTTATAGACTCGTGAGAGAGAAGATCAACAATGTAGAACGAATAAGAAGATCAACAGTTGAGGAAACTTGAGAGGATGTGCGTGAATAGGAAGAGGACAAGTGTCCTACTCCTTCATGCAACATAGGAGTTAACAGAAATAGATTGAAGAGTTAACTGAATAGATTGTCCAGTTAACAGAAAAGACTAACTAGTTAACATATTTGATTTATGAGTTAACTGATTGGAACTAGAGGAGAAATAGGACATGTTGATGAGGGAATCAAATAATTAAATATTAAAATATTTAATTAAGTGTGCACATGGATTTGCATGGATTAATTTTGGTGTAAATCCATTTTTAAGAGGAAATAGATAATCTAAATAAATGTTTTGATTTTTTTAAATATAGAGGATATTTTTTATTAGATAAGTGGAAAAAAAGGGTGTCAATCCAATGACAAAACAGCCACCAAGGGCTCACCAAAACTTGAACAGTTCAGAACAAACCATTAAAGTTAAGCTACAAAGCAAAAGACAATAGAACCAATAAACTAAACATGAGAAACTGGATGCCACAAGGACAACAGATCAACCACGAATCGACAGCAGACAAACCCCAAGCCACCAAAGGCTACTTGAACATCTTGTCCCAGTCATCAACTAGGCACTAGAGCATGTCCTCATACTCCTTCATCTTCTTGTTCGTCTTCTCTTAACCTTTGGGCACCTTCTTCTGGAGAGCCAACAGAGTCGTGGTAGACCTATGCATGACCCTAGTAGAGAAATTGGCCAGGGTATTAAACTTTTGTTCTAAAAGGGTCATCCTAGCCTCCAAAGTCTCTTTAGCCTTGCCCTTGTTGTTTTTAGTACCTTTCTTCTTCTTACTAGTCTCTTTAGTCTTTTCCTCAGTGCTGTCAATATCTAAGCCTTGCACATTAAAATCTAGGAAGTTGCTGGGTCCTTCTTCCCCAGCTTCCAGCACCTCAGTCTTGTTGCCTTTGTTAACAGAAATGTCACCACCCATTTGTTCAATCTCTTCCACCACAGTGTCTTTTTTGATATTGGCCCTAGACTCCAAACCCTGGAGCTCTGCAGAACCCTTCTTGTTATCTTTGTCAGAGATATCCTCTCCCTGCACATCATCCTCAACCTCAGAATTCTTCCCCTCCGGCTGGTCCTCTTCCTGCATTACCTCAACCTCCTTCTCAGTCACAGCAACTTTCCCTTTGGGCAAGGATGTCGGCTTAGCAGCCAGCCTAGATGACCTCCTGGTAGTCAGAAAGTGCATTTACTTTTAGTGGGAGTATAAGCCTCCTCTTCAGTGTTGTCAGAGTCCCCATTATCTTCCTCAGTACTGACTTCTTCAACCACCGGGGTAGCTTTCAAAGTCTCAATCTCCCTAACAGTGTCATAGTTTTCTTCCACGACCCCTCGTTTCTTCTTATTGTGAAGGGAAGGGTTTTCATAGCCGATTTTTCTTTTTGCCAAGCTAGTAGCAGGAGAAGTGGGGGTGAGGTCATCGATGGTGGGTTCAAGGCTAATAGCCACCGCAGGTTTCTTCTTACCAGATTTTAGAGACTTGGCATAAGAATCGGGAGTAACTTCAGTTATGACGATCGGGTCTTCCCTCACCAAGGGAGGGTTAGGATGTTAAGTTTAGAAGAATTAATTAAATAATTGGACATTATTTAATTTAGAATGACTTTAGAATTTAGAAGAGGTAATTAAATAATTTTGATATTATTTAATTTAGAGGAATTTGGGAAGAATTAATTAAATAATTTGGTATTATTTAATTTAGAAGAACTTGGAGGATTTTAATTAAATAAATGATTTTATTTAATTTTGTGGAGGAATGTGAATCAAATAAATAAATTGATTTGTTTATTTATTGATAGAGGAATTAGACTGAAATAAATATTAAAAATATTTATTTAGACAGAGTCGTGCCATTTTTAGGTGTATACACTACCAATTCACTTTCAAACTCATTGAATCCATGAATTAAATGCATGAAGAGAAAACATGCCTAGAGATTGGAAAACCACAAAAGAAACTGGAAAAGCAAAAGTGAAGTAGCAAAAATGATGTTGTATTCAATTTCCATGGTTTTCAATCCTTTATAATGCGTTTCAATCACATATTTATTGGTTTCTTGGGTAGAGGAATGCGAAAAAATTTCCCTCCCAAAACCATATGCAACAAATTTACAATGGAATACCAAGTCACATGACTTGTCTTTTGGATTCTAACTTTAGATCACATCTCATCTAAAATTTGGCATGGATATGCACATCATACCTAGGGCATTCACTTGCTTGTCTCAAGTCATAAGAATAAGACACTTGTCATATTATTATGTGTTCTAGGTTTTCATCCTTGCCTTTATAAGCAAGGCCTCTTATGTCTTCATTAAGGATTATGGGGCATATTGAGCACTTTTGTATGCATTATTTTCTTTGGCAATATAGCATTATTTATTTTGCTACTCTCTTTGTGGAAGGTTGCTTTGGCTTTGCAAATGATTTTGGGCTTCTTGAGTTCTTTTTGTAACTCTTACATGCTATTAGAGCTCAGGGCTACAAACACCTTCTCTTTTTCGGAGAGTTTTTTGTCAAGTTCTTTCATATAGTGCTTTGTGGTCTAGATCTAAAATCACAGTTGAATTCAAAGAAACTAAGGTCAGATTTGACTTTTGTTTCATCAAATTTGGACACCGGAGGCCAGATCTACACATATTTAAAGTAGGTGTTTTTTTTCCTTAGATTTGACAAGGAGCTCAATTTTGAAGCCTTTTTGGTCAAAATGGAGTGTGTCATTGCGTCCAAAGTGGCCAAAAACCTATGGATCCATATAAAATTTGTTAGATTCATAGAATTTTGAAGAAAAGGCAATATTTTCTTGTCTAGGGATGTCATATGAACTCCCTAAATAGTGAAAGTACAGGTGATTTTTTTAATTAAAAAACAAGTAACAATCTCTTGTTTTTTCTATTTTAAAAACTATATATTAAAAATAATTGTTTAAAAGGGGGGCGGGTATTTGTACCCCATCCCCTTCCCCATGTAGTGGGGGGTACCCAAGGATACTTGTCCCCTGTCATGACTCTACCATGACAAGGCGGCAAGCCCTCGGGTCCCACCATAGACTATGGGGGTACCGCTCCCTGTCCATGACATAGGCCATGGCAGAGTGGCAGCCCCTTGGGCCCTACCCTTTTAAGGGGTGGTGGGCATGTCTTCAACCCCAATGCCATTTAAAATCTTTTTTAATATATTTTTTAGAACATTTTTTTAAATAATATTTTTTTATAAAAAATAGAACATGCTCATATCATATTGTTAGTACTTATGCTAATGCTTTCTTGGTTTTGCTTTAGAGGCAGCCTTCTCTCTTCTTCATGCTGACCAGTGTTCTTGACACTATTGGTACCATTTGGTGTGCCATTTGTATCTTCAACTATTAGATTGTTGCCTTGTTTTCCATCGACACATTGCTCAAGTGGTGTCATTGGGGTCAGTCATGCAGATTTGTGCCTCTTTGATCTTCATCTTCATCTTGATTTTAGTGGAGGTTCTTCAGTTTCAGCAGTATAACAATTGTTCTTTGAAAGTTGTTTGCAATTTCTTCATGCTTTAATGGAATTCTTCATGTTCATCATCATGTTCCTCATCTTTTGGGACATCCTTCTGTGGAGGCTTATTAGTCCTTCTATCTTTCTCTCTATTGTAGGGAGGTTTGTTCTCTCTTTTGGGGAGGATTTTTTCCCCACATGGTTTTCTCATTTTCTCCATTTGTGAGAGACTATTTTATACATGGGTACCTCAGCAGGCCTAGTTGTTGGGACCCATCTCTATATTTGTTTTTTCCTCCCTAAGTTGCACTTAAGGGGGTGTTGGTGTGAAAAGGGTTTATTCCTTAACTAGTTTCCTTTTAGGACTATTCACACTTTATTGTTTAAGTTTACTTAGGGCATCCACTTGTTTGTCTCAAGTCCTAAGAATAAGACACTTGTCATATTCTTATATGTTCTAGGTTTTCATCCTTGCCTTTATAAGCAAGGCATCTTATTTCTTTATTAAGAATGATGGAGCATATTGAGCACTTTTGTATGCATTGTTTTTCTTTGGAAAAATAGCATTCTTATTTTACTACTCTCTATTGTGGAAGATTCTTTTATCTTTGCAAATAATTTTGGGCTTCTTGAGTTCTTTGTGTAACTCCTGTGATGCCTTCCTTTTGTAAGTTCTTTTATAATTTTATATTAGTATGGAGCTAAATTTTGACTTGCAAATGCATGGCATCCTCCCTTTTATGCAATTCCTTGTCTTTCTCATCCTCATTTGCATCATGATTCTTCTACCATTCACTTGTAGAACCTTTTTAGGCTAACATGACCTATGTCTACATTTGAGATGTTGGGAGTTATGTCACGATCTTCAAAGCAAGAACTACACCTTGAAACTCATACTTTATTTTTGCAAGCAAAGGCATAGTATGTATTGGTGTCCTATCAAACAAAAGACAAAATGAAATTAACATCAAAATTAGAGGGTAATTATGCAAATTTGATAAATTCCAAAAAAAAATCTCAGTTTGTGACATTTTTAGACTTTCAAAGTTTTTGTGGATGCTTCCAAGTGGAAAAAGCTTGAATTCTACAAAATCTTGGGCTTTCATGGTCAATTTGCATGATTTTTAGAGTTTCAAGGTTTCTTGGTAAATTTGCACCATGGATGGAAGACTCTTCGAGTACTTGGCAAGTGTTGAAAAACTCTCAAGTTTTTCGAGCTGATGAGTTTTCTTGGTGTTTACTCTCCAAAAAACCCGTCGAGTTTCTGGCTCGGACTCCTACTTTGTTAGGTTTTGAAGAAAAACTTAAACCTCTTGCATTAGACATTCCATCTCCATAGAAGATATTGACTAAGATTCTTGAGTGCATTGAAATTTTTTAGCCTTGTCGTGACAAGGTTCGCCAAATAGCCTCTCAAATGAATAGAAAAAGTAATTTGACTCATCATCATCCCTTATGTAGTCATGGTCTTCTTGCACACCAATAGGAACTAGAAGACCTATTTGATCTTTGGATACTTGCATACCCTCATCTTATTCAAACAATATATGACATATTGGTGTTATTGCACTTGTCTCTAGTATTAAATATTCTCTTCCTCAGTCAACAATCCTTCATCAATCTCAAAAAACTTGAGCAAAGTTGGCAAAACATGCAAATTTTTTAACTCCTTTCTATAACCTAACAATGTAGGAGAAGTCATGATATTCTAAATATACTATTGCTTCATTTTGAGAGGCAAGCATTGGAGGAGGTGGGTGAAGCAGGAGATCTAGGATTGGATGACATTGATGAGGTTGAGTAGTCATTGCCATCTACTACCAGGATGGAGGTCGATCCATTGCCTTACATGCCAAGCGATGAACCATAATGGACTCCAAGGACTAGAACCTCTACCTCTCCCCTAGTTTTCAGTAGATTAGGGAAGAGGAAGATGTAAAATGTTGTATTTACTTTTAGTTTTATTATTTTCATTTTGTCAGCTATCTATTGTATCAGGCTATCAACCATTAGGATTCTGCATGAGGATGTGATTTTGTACTCAATTTGTATTCAAATCAATCAAATTTAAGAGAAAACACTTTTGTACTCATTTATGGACTAATTAGATACATCTTGTCATTGAATTTTGCAAAAAACATGTGTTTCTAATGAAATTTAAGCAATTTTTTAAGTTGCCGAATTTTTGCCGAGTCAAGTTTTTTGGGCCTGGCGAATTTTTGTCGAGTCCAAGTTTTCCAATTATGATTTGATGCTAAGGCTTATCAAAAGGAAGTTGAGTAAGCCTAAGTAGAGGGATATTGTAAGAAAGGGATGAAAAAGAGAAGATGGAGGAAGAGACTAGGGAATGGGAAAGGCAAACCTCATTCACAATTTGTCCTATTCCCTTGAGGATGTCCATGAGTGGTATATATGAAGAGAGTGTGAAGGGCATCGACAAGCTTCCCTACATCATCACAAAGAAGTTAGATCTTGGGGGAATGGTTTGACACTTTTGTTGTTTAGTTTGCCCAAAGCGAGCATCATGATCAAGTTTATTGTTGCCATTAAGGAAGTGAGGAATGCTCACCTTCTATGTGGGAGTTTTCATTAATAGCCATGGTAGAAGAGAGGTTAAGCCTACGGTTACATTGCAAAGGGATAAAAGAACAAGAGGATGGTAAACAGCATTAAAGATACAAATAGTTGGCTTGGAAAGCGAAGGAAAAGTGGGGGGAGATGTCAGTTTTGGTTTAATTGGTGTTTGAAAGTGTGTGAAAGGTGTTGTTGGATTGTTGGTGGAAGCTATTATGAAAGTGTGACAAACAAGATTGAATTATTAAAATACTAAATGCAAGAATAAAGGAAATCAACAAGGAAAAGTTTGTGTTTTGTGTTGGTATGTTTTAGTAAAAGATCTAAAAGTTGTATAAACTCATTGGGTTCACCAAAATGTAAAATACAAATAGATTAATGTCTTAATTACTAACATATCATTTTCCCTTTAGATCTAAAACTAAGCATAATAAAATATTTGAAGCATATTTCAAATTCTAAAATTAAAAGAACTAAGATTCAAGATTGTCTATGAAGAAATGAAATTAAATTAAAAATGGGGAAAAGGGGCTTGTATATTTTGACAATTGGCAAAGACACAAGAAAATGGAGGAGGTTTGGAGGAGGACCATGAATGTTGAACTCGAGCTCTAAACTCTACATTCTAGTTGTGTCAATAGGCACAAAACTATAGCTAGTTGCGGCCTGCCAAGCATGATCTTAACAAAGAAGTCATGATACCATTTGATCTATGTGTTGGTTGTCTTGGACAATCGAATCGATATCTTGTATGATTGTATTGGTGTCTTGTATGATTGCATTGGCATTCAACTGGTGACATCCTATGTAATTGCTAACAAAAAGCTACAAGCTCTGACTATGCCCTTTGCACATGTGCCTACACTAACAATGTCTATTTTTTGGCAAAATGGTGTTTCTAGTGCATTTGGGGATCTCCCTTAGTTCTCCAAGCTCATTCAACAATAATATTAGAAAATGCTTGGAATGTGTGAAAAACCCTAGCTGCAAGAGGGTGTATGTTGCTACAACAATGGTGGTCTAGCAATAGAGATCATGTTGTATGAGATTGTTGCTACCTATGTGGATGAGTGCTCTCTTAGACGCCTTAAGTGCTCAAGTGTGCACCCTAAGTGTTGTCTCCTTTCGTTTCTTTTCCACTTAGACCTTTTTTAATAAGCAGGTCCTACCCTTTTTACTACTTTAGAATATTAGGGTTTTGGGGTGCAAAAAAGCAAGAGCTTGGATAAGAAAAGTTAATTTTGAATGCAATGGATGCAAGCATGCATGTTCTTGTCCTCTAGAGGACAAGAGTGCATAGCACTAGAGTCCAAGATGACATAAAAGGCCAATGGTGATAAAGGGTTCATCTCCATATATGAAAGAGGTATGGTTATAGGGGCAATTGGATCTCTAAGTGGTCAAAAATGGTCAAAGTCATGCTTATTAAATTTGGGCACTAAAGTAAGTGTGAAACAAGAGGGAAAATGCTAAGTATGCACTTTTCATCTCTACACATCTACTTAAAATCCTTCACAAATTTGGTAACATCTTCAAATATAGACATTGACTTATAATATCACCAATAATGTGAAAAGACATAGATTGGTGAAATGATAATGAATACGTTTATAAACAATCATTTTTTAAAGAAAATTTTGAAACATTTTATAAGAATATTTCCTAGGTTTTGCACAATGACCAAAAATTTGTTCACTTCCAAAATTCCACAAAATTTGGCATCAAGGTTCTAATAATCAAGTCTATAAGTACATAAGCTACAATAATAATGCCAAACTCCATGGAATCATATGAACCATATAATGCAACTTATTAAGAACCAATAAAATGGGCACTCTTTAGATCACTCTACCATAAGATCATCATTGGGTTAGGATAAACTCCATAAGATCATCATCGGGGTAGGATAAATTCCATAAGATCATCATCGGGGTAGGATAAAGAGGCTTGTCTATTTTGACTATTGGTAAAGGGGCAAGCAAATGAAGTCAGTCTAGGGGAGGAACATAAAAGTTGGACTTGAGCTCTAAACTCGACATTCTAGCTATGTGTCAATAGGGATGGGACCACAAGCAATAATGTCTTGTCAAGTGTGGTCCTGACAAAGAAGTCATGATTCTCTGTCATGATACCATTTGATGTGTGCTAGATGTCTTGTACAATCACATTAGTATCTCATATGATTGTGTTGGTGTCCTATATGATCACATTGGTGTTCGATTGGTGACATCCTCAATAATTAATTTCTAACAAAAAGCTACAACATCTAACTATGCCCTTTACACATGCCTACATTGACAATGTCTATTCTTGAGCCAAATGGTGTTTGTAATGCATTTAGATATCTACCTTAGTCAAATCTCCAAGTTGATTCAATAATAATATTGAATAGTGCTTGAAATGCGTGTGAAAAAAACTAGGTGCAAAAGGGTGCATGTTGCTATAACAATGGTGGTCTACAAATTGAGATATGTTGTATGAGATTGTTTCTACCTATGTGGGTGGGTCCTCTCTTAGATGCCCAAAGTGTTCAAGTGTGCACCCTAAGTGCTCTCTCCTTCTATTTATTTTCCACTTGGACCTTTTTTATATCCAAGCCTTAACCTTTTTGATTCCTTGAGAAATATTAAGGTTTTCGAGTACAAAAGAGCAAGAGCTTGGACAAGAAAAGACAATTTTGGATGCAATGAATGTAGGCATGCATGATCTTGTTTAGAGGACAAGAGTGCAAAGCACTAGAGTCCAAGATGACATAAAAGGCCAAGGGTGAGAAAGGAAAGATCTCCATTTATGAAAGTGGTATAGGGTGCAAACGGATCTCCATGTTGTCAAAAATGGTCAAAGTTGTAACAAGAGGGATAAGTACTTAAGTATGCACTTTTTGTCTCAATGCACCTGCATATAATCCTTAACAAGTTTGGTAAGGTCTTCACATATAGACATTGATTTATAATATCACCAATGATTGAAAGAACATGGGTTTAGTGAAATGATAATGAATACCTTTGTCAACAGTCATTTTTAAACAAACAAAATTTTGTAACATTTTTAAAAGAATATTTCCTAGGTTTTGCATAATAACCGAAGATTTGTTCACTTCCATACTCCTCAAAATTTGGCACCGAGGCTCTAATAGTAAGTACACAAGCTGCAGTAATAATGTCAAGACTCATGGGAATCGTATAAACCAAAAAGCAACTTATTAAAAACCAATAAAACGAGCAGCATTTAGATCATATACCATCATCGTTGGGGTTAGGATAAACTCCATAAGATCTTCCATGAAAAAATAAATACAATACAAGAATATAGAGATCTATTTCTTATCCAAAACCATATGGTAGTTTTAATATCCTATTGTTTCCAAACTCTAGTACCACCCAAACAAATATTAACTATTATCAATCATAATGTCTAAAACATAGCTTATACAAAGGACCAAAAGAAATCATTGGATAAAGGCATTTTTTGGATTGATAAACAATCGAGTATCCCAATTAAATTCCAAGGGAAAAAACATCTATATGATAAATGCATTCCATCAGTGGTAAGATTCTGGAGCCAAAAAACAGTTACTTTCTTTTAATACTGTCATAAGACAAACGTTCGAATATATCTGCTCCAAGAGATACATATGACAACTCTATAACACAAGTCAAAACACAACTATTTACTGATTTAATCTTTGTCAAAACCAAGTGTTTCAACTATTTCTACTCCAAGATATCCATATGAATAGCTCTATCACATACTTCTTATCCACATGAAGGAAAAATCCCCTTGAAGGAAAAATATACACATGCCTCAGAAATTACTTTTGAATGGAAAACTGTCTACTTTCCATATAATTTGCTGCCTACACTTTTGAAAACCATATAGCCACAACATTTATCATGACAGTCCATCTTTGAGAACAACTATTCTGGTGTTCAACAGTGATATTCATATTGTAAATATTTTTCGTCCCACTGCCCTTCCAAATTAGGAAGTAATCTAACTTCAATATAAAAGCAGTGTCTCCAAACGACAAATCTTGACCTGCAAGAAACAGTTTACGTATCTTTGATAGTGTCATAGGAGCAACACAAGCAAGCAATGCCATTTTGACAACACAAGCAAGATTATGGCTCTTTACAATGCCCACAGGAGCCACACAAGCAAAGCAATTTCTCTCGATTGCATCTGAGCAATGTATCTCCATACAACAAACTGACTTGTAACATAAAAGTTATTGCTTTTTGTTGCATAGATATCGCATGGAAAAAGCACCACAATCATCTCTTGGCCTTAGTTCTTTCCCTTGACTTTCTTTTTTAACTCTGATTCTGTTCTTTTCTTTCTTTTTTCAGTCAACATTTGGAAGCCATGCTGTAGAGGAAAACTAAAGGACGGCAACATCTCACAGTATTCACTTTTTTTCTTTTTACAAAGTTATTTTGTTTTTTTCCTTTTTTTGCATCTGCAGCCTAGAAAAGAGCAGTTTAAGAGTTATAACCATTTTATCTTCAGAGTAAGCAAGGAGTAATAAACATAAGTACTTGTCTCAGATAAGGTTGCGTGTGCAATCTTGAAAATGGCATAATTATAAATAGAGCCATCCATATAAGACACGAACCAGCCCATTCCCCTAAATGAATAAGCTCTGATATTAAGCCTTCATCTCCGATTGGATGCATTGCGTGATATAAAAAACTTAAAATCTGGATGTTCAACTTGAAGATGCCTCAACCACTTATCTGCTGACTGAAGCAAAGAATGTGCTTGCTGCCGTTCACCACTTCCATTTGAAGTCCATGTCATCCCTCTAAACTTATATGAAGCAAGACCAAAAACTGGCAAAGAGATCTTTGGAGACCTTACAGAATTTGTCACAACAGTACCAAAGAGTGCTTGAGCTTCAATCCCAAATTGACTGTTGCCAGTATCTGTTGAAAAATGAAGGGTAATATTTATGTAAGTAAATAATGTAAAGAGTCATGACAATAGAAAATGTCAAGAAAGTGACTCTAGAGCAAACAATGTACGAATGAGCAATACAAAACTGAATTTCAATGCATTTAAATCTGCACAATTTGATTATGGCCTAAGCAACCAGAAGGGCACAAAACAAGAAGCTACAGACCTTTCAATGGTGTTGCAAGAGGATGAAATGTCAAAAAACAGGCATCAAGATCTCGTAATGTTGGTCCAGTTGGTATCCTGTAAATTGGGTACCTGTGGAACAATTTGATTTTTGGTAAAACTTTGCAATTCATTCATTTCCAAGACTCTTCTATTTTTCATTTAAACAATACAGAGATTAGATCACACACATACCATGCTACAGACATCCAGCTTGCTGGCAGCAAATCAATGCTTCTTAGAGTTTTTAATTCAGGGCAATTGCGCGCAAGATCCGCAACCTATGTATCAAAATCAAAACAAGCAAGAGTGAAATTTGATTGGCAAATCAAGAAAAAAATGGATCATGAAAATGATCTCATTAAAAAATGTATTTGACCTCAGAACAAAAACTTGCCTTGTCAGATAAAGGTTCCCGGCTAAATGGGGAAGCTCGCTCGAAGTATTCGAAAACAAGGCAGCCAGGAGAGTTACTACCTTCACTATCATCACTGAAAGAACATTCTTGACAACCCTTTGTTTGATTTCCCAGACTCAGCCTATCAAACCCAAACAATTGATGACTGCACTTCGGGCCCCTTTCAGCTTCACTGTCACTACTGGTCTCACTACTAGTATCTCTATAATAGTCACAATCACTTGCTTCACTCTCAGTGCCACAATGTCTACAAACAGTTTTATCTTGGTCAGTATAAAACAGCCATTGAAACTTACCATCCAAAAGACTACTATAAACAGATTGTCCATTTGAAAATCCACAGAAAACATTTGAGACAGGTTGAAATCATAAACCATATTATAATTGACTAAACCTAATGAAATTACAGAGAAAGACCAGCATGAAGGGTACCTCTTCCCAATTGTAGGTCTAGAAGAAACTGCATAAAGTTGAATAGCAGACAGGAAAGGTACATAGTATTGAACAACAGAATCACTCCCATTCAACACCAATGGTACTCCAGCACCATAAGCACTCGGTTCCTTAAAAGAATCCCATAGATCATCCAGAGTATAATATTCTGCTTCACAATTTTGCCATCCTTTCATACACGTCTGTAGAACCACAAAACATACCTCAATCAGTTTGCAACAAAGAAGTTGAAAGGGGAAGGAAAAAACATATCAACAGGTTTTATGCTAATAGGAAAAGAGAAAAATACACAAACGACTCACTGTCTTTTATGCAAATGAAAGAATAATGTTAAATTAAGGTTGGAGGCAAATAGAATAAAGCACAAAAATCAAAATGCCACAGATAATCTTTAATGTAAAGGGGAGAAGGAAAAACTAAAGCTGAGGCAAAGATTGTGGATCACAATTATGATCCTGCCACAAATGGAAGCCATAAGTTATCTGAGTATAAAAGAATTAACTCTTCAAGTTTATCCTTGTGAACCCTCAAAATTACCATAAATTTTGTCTTAAGAAATGAACAAATATAAGATAATAACATTACTTAACAACTTACAAGACAACAGATTAACAAAAGCCCAAGCAAATAGAAAATATTAAATAGAAAAAAGCCTTATTAGTACTTTTATAATACTAGAAATCTAGGGTAAGAAAAAAGTTACTGCATGTCAGAAAATTCCATAAAAAAGCACCCTGCAGTTTTGTGCTCTTGACGAACTCGGTAAGATTGAAGTTATTCAGCAATTGAGTCATTTCCATTTGAATATGAAAGCTACACTGGAACCACAAACAATCTAATCCTTAAAATAATACCACAAATTATTGAAGCTTAAATAAAATTGCAGGAATTCAACATCACAATTCACCATCCTTTCATGAAACCTGTAAGAATGTAGAATATACTCTAATTAGCAGAGTAAGCAAAGAAACTTCAAAAAACAATGCACAATAACAATCAAGCAAGTTTTTATGGTTCTGCAAGTGATAGTGAACGGAGGGACACACCACACTGTATTTTAATACAAAGGAAGGAATATCAATAACTGGAAATTAAGACTGGAGTCAAACAGCATGAATCACAACTAATATTTTTTATTGTGAGCTGGTAATGCTTGGTCCAAATGCTAATACTTACTCATCAGGATGGCTCAAATTTGAGCTCAGTCATGGATAAATTTTCTAACGAGGGATATACACCAATTGCCTAACACTCAAGTCATCAGGATGACCAAAAATTGAGCTCAGCTGTGGATAGATTTTCTAACCGGGGATATACACCAATCACCAAGGGCAGTTGTCCATGTGACCTCAGGATTACACTTACTTGCAGGAGGAATTGGGGTACCCCTCCAACTAGTAAAATTCGAATAGCCTTACCTCTGCATACCCACCAAGAGGGTTTTCCCTACCCAATCGAGAATTGATGACCACAATTAAGAGAAAATTGAAAATGCTAGCCCTGAGTCAAAATCCAAAAAGGAACGTCACCTCCATCTTATCTATGTAAAGCTCATGACCATGAGTAAATTGATCTTAGAAATGTGAAGTCACACAATAGTATCAATTATAAACAAAATATAATCATTTGTATGCACTTAAAAATCCTGGAAATTTATTTTAAGAAAACGATTGTTCTTTTTTGGTAAATCTTATAGAAAAAGATTTAGAAACCATACAAAATCCCAGATGTCTCAACATATCCAATGATATAGCATTCAAAACAGAACCAAAATTTATAAAAACAGGAAATGCTGAGATATCTGATGATGTCTAGATACCAGAAGTAACTTTTTATGTAATTTGACGAAGGATGGGTTGTATGAACACTTCGAATGTTATTAGGTTTTTGTGCCACTGGACAATTGGTGTATTTTTTTGCTTTTGGCTTGCTACAAATGACCTACTCAGCGCTTGGTTATGGGCTTAGTTCTTATCTAATCTTCTCTATAAACGTAAATAAACCAAGAACAAAGAAAAAAGAGCAGAAAAAATAAACAAGATAATAATCTGACGAACACAATTGCAAGCCTTGTGAAAATTCTAAAAAAATATAAATAACTATAGCCTTTGAAAGAATTCAAAAAGATATTACAATGTTACAAAAATTACAAGATGAAGGGCAGAAAATATGGAGTTTAGGAGAAAAATCATTTGGCAAAAATTCAATTAGCAAATTTAAATGCTCTTTACGCCTTACAAACCATGAGTGTGATAACAGTCTCAGGAAAAACACTTTAGGCCTTGTAAATAATAAGAAATGTGGAAAAGAAACCAAAGAAGAATAACAGGGTACAAAATAGAAAACCAAGGGGTTCTTCAGCTGAATAACTAATTCGGAAAAATGCAATTAACAAATTTAAAAGCTCCTGAAAACAGGATTGGAGCATACAGAGAGAACAAAATTCCAAAACGCTGATACACTAGAGTTGAGAATGTCTCTTAACCTATATATCTATGGTCTACCAGATGTAAGCAAAAAAGGGTTTAAAAGAACCACAGCTTAGAAGGTGCAAACTCAGAGATGCCAAAGAGAACTATATTTAGGAAGTGATTCTAAATTTGTGAAGATAATGAATAGATGACATTAAGAAAAAGTATCAAAATTCAACATAATTCCCAAACCACTTCATTGCAGACATTGAAAAGAGAAAAAACTTTGCAAGAATAAATACCTTAGGCAAATAGTGTGCAGGTACAGTTGGAGTTGTGGAATCCAGGAAGCGATCTAAGTTCCCATAATTAGATCTTCTGGAAGAAGCAGATGAGGTCACACTTCCGCATTTCTCCTCAGAACAAGTTCGGTTTTCAGGCTCCCAATTCTCTACAACAGACTTATTAACCTTATTAGCAGAAACCCCGCCATTATGATTATTATAATACCGCGGACGCTGAGCGCGTGAATAAGCCCTGCCACTGCGCGGATCGTTGAAATGGTCGCCCATGTTGCCCTGTCCCAATTGCAAACCAGACCCAAACATTTGCAAATTCTCGGTTTTAAGCCCTATATTTCTTAAGCCAATATGCTCAAACCCTAAAAAATACACGCTCTGAGCAAAGCAAATGTTTCGGACAACAGAGCCCAGGGTTTTTCTCTACCAGCTTAAAATTTACACGCTTCACAAACTTTCAAGAAATCAAGATGAATTGAAAGACTTCTCTTTCGATAATTACAAGATATTTTTCACTGCGATTGTCAAAGTACCTCGGACTACTGTTCCCTGTGCAAATTTTCGGGCTCAATAGCATTCATGGGAGACGAACCCTTAACCTTGGAGAACAAGCTCAATCGACGGCTCTGCAGCTGCGGAACGCTGAGATCTACAGGCTGTGGTTGATTGTAAAAAACGATCGAGTTCTAGCGATGCAGTCGAGAAGATTTTGGTTCAGTAACGCGGAGAAGCCCAAGTACGGAATGCGAAAAAAAAAACGACGAAGAGTCTAGAAATAAGATAAACAACACGCAGCTTCATCTCGAGTGCGTTTGCGAATTAAAAAACAAAATAAAATATATTAATATTACTTAATTCTTTAATTAATTACTTTTTAAATATTGGCATCTGATAATAACTAAACAGTAGGACAGGTTCTAACGGCTGGATTTTCCGACCGAGATTTGAAAATCTTCCCTAGCTTGGTAGTTTTTTTTTTTATAACTTTTACACCACCTGTTAACTGCGGTTAAGTTACGATCGCCGCGTCCTTGCGCGTGGCATTAACTAAGGTTATCCACTGCTTTTCATGGCACTCCGTCCAACGAAAATGGAAGTCATCCCCTTTGTGTTGGGATTGTGGGTCCCAACGTCCCACCATCATATAATAATAATTTCATATAATAATAAAATATCCTGTTTTCCATGTTTGTCCCGGTCCAGTGTACCTGCCTAGTTGCAAACCAGCACAGTCGCTGATATAAATTGACAGTCATTTGCACTTCTTTTGTTTTGTTTGTTGGCCGTCATATACGTGCAAATTTTTTACTTCCCGTCTCCCTTAGTTTATCAATATATTAAATATTATCTATTATATATACATTAAAAAAAATATCAAAATCTGTTAAAATAAAATAAGTGATAGTTGTCGTCAGAACAGTAGAACTGGTACAACTGGGTGCACAAAGAAGGGCCATGCAGTCGTCACTCGAAAATTGTTTGACGGCCATTGGAGACCGTCAAATTTAACAATTGATTTTCTAAGAATGCAGTGTGAATGGGTGTTTTTTTTCGTTTTGTCATTTTGTGTAAAGAATCCTAGTTTTCTATAGGGAAGTCATTATTTGAAGGCCTTAGGTGTGTTTGTGCATGACTTCAACTAATGACACTTATTATTAGTATAAAGGGAAATCATCCTTTACTGTATTTCTTGCATTGTTTTTGTGGCCAAGTCTTTTAGAAAATTTGTGCATGACTTCAACTAATGACACTTATTATTAGTATAAAGGGAAATCATCCTTTACTGTATTTCTTGCATTGTTTTTGTGGCCAAGTCTTTTAGAAAACAGTTACTTCTGTTGATTTTATCCCAATTTTGAGCAGTGCGTTCAAAAGAAATGACTTCTTTGACACATGATTAAGGTAGGCAGCTTTCCTCGGAAATAGTTTTGACATATATTTTTACTCTTATCATGGATCATAGAATCCATTATATTGCAATGACAATTATTTTTTTATATTAAAGAGAGGAGCAATTTGGTAAGAGTGGAATAGTTAATTATTTTAGACTAAGTGATCTTCTTTTGGTTTTTTAAGCGTCACATATGTACTATTCTTCATGTGTCCATATCGTTAATATGTGAAGGTGGGGGATATGCAAAGACCTATATGCAAGGAATTCAGAGCATATAAAAGAAATTAAAAATACAAATGTTGAAATCAAATTCTAAAATATGTGCAAACCTCAAATCGAGCAAACAAGTGGATTTGCTCATGATGTGATGGAGTGTAGATGCTCAAACGATTGTGCGTGATGGAGTGTAGATGCTCAAACGATTGTGCAAGATTTTTGCAGCATAGATTTTCTCCATATGATGTGATTGAAGAAGAAGAGTGGATTTTATAGATTTTCAGGTGAGGGGATGAACGATTAAGATTGACTCACTTGATTGGCACCTTGAGTTTTGTATGCACTTTTTCTTTTTGCTTTAAAACTAATTTGATTGAATTTTGCTTTATTTATTTGATTTTGGAATGTGCAAGCATAAATCAAGGAATTAATTAATTGACATGGTGATGCTAGAATGAATTAGCTAAGGTGAGTTAATGTGTAAGATTAATGATATGAGGTGGCAGAATTAGGGTGGCGAAACCTAGGTTTCTACAAATCAATAAGACAATAATCCCTCGGTATGATAGTCAATGTGAGGCCTTGGCAATCTATGTTACTCATGTTAATAGTTACTCTTGCTATCATCCAATCTTGTGGTTCATGGATTGTCAAGGCCAATGTCATTTTAAGGGGTATATAAACATTTATGATGTGGTATGATGAAATTTATTACAATGGTGTATGATTCATATAACGCTTCAAACTTTGATAATTAAATTCATTGAAATGATCGCTCTATAGATAATTTTTCCACTTGGGTGTGTTTCTCATTACCAAAGAATGGTAAGATAGGGAAACTTTAAGTTTCATATTTTCCCTCAATAGTGTGACCTAATTGCTAGAAAGATTTCAAGTCTATACCATTTCCAATTAGTTTTATTTCCACTTCAGATTGTGAATTAAAACTAAATATAGTGAAAGATTGAAAAAGCATTCACATGTTTCCAAACATCTAAAAAATAATTTAGAAATACAAACAACCACAAATGTGCTAAGTTAATTTGATCTAATTTTGTGAAGTTCAGTCTAGCAAGATATAACTAATGACATGGTAAGTAATATAAGGAGGAGAATCTTTTAATCCTAATACCATAGTAAATAATATAAGAAGGGAAATCTTTTAAATTTATGAGGAACTCCTACTAGAATTTAAAATCCCTCTTTCATTCCACATGGAATGCTAAGTTACTTAATGGTGTCCATATCAAATTGACCATTGTAAGAGTCACATAATAGACTCGGGGATGCCTAAGATCACCTGGAACCAAAACAACCCTCACCAACAAGAGAGAAGCAACACAAATGTTATATGGCCAAACAATAATGATGATGCATACAAGATACAAGATTCATAAGATCTACAATGTATCACCCATAATGTATAATGAGAGCCCTTGCTTATATAGGCAAGGTTGAGATATAGGACAACATGTGATCATGACAAGTGTCTTAATCCTATGACATGAGAGACAAATATTAAATGCCCTAAATAAACTTAATTAGACAAGTGTGAATAGGACCTAATATGGAACTAGTTAGGTAATATACCTCGTTCACACCAACACCCCCCTTAAGTGCAACTTTGGGAGTAGTAAACAAATGCAAAGATGGGTCCTAGCTACAAGGCCATGTTAGGTACCCATATACAAAATATCTCTCACAAATGGAGTAAAGGAGAAAAATCTGTAGGAAAAAACACTCTCCAAAAGAGAGAAAACATGCAACAAAACATGTACAAGTGATGGAAGGACTCAACAACAAGAACCATGAAACCAATGGATATTTTTGGTAATACAAACTCATTATGAAACAAGTGGAACATCATGAAAATACAACAAATAGTGAAGCCATGTTTTTTTATATTGTAATTGTAACGAATAAAACAATAAAAATCATGTTGGACCATCACATTTATAAACTTAACCAAAATTTGATTCTCCCATGCTTATCAATAGGCCATAAGTTTTAGCTCTCTTTGTATGACTTGGATAAAGGAGAAGAGGATATACAAGTGCATTTTAAGCCCCTTGTACTCTTCAAAGAATGATTTAGACATATTGCCTTACACTATGTACTATACAAATAATAAACATGATAAGGACGATGATATATCTCTTCTTTGAGGATCACCATCATCTACCAATTCTCTACCACCCATTACTATAATATGCATGCACAACATATCTTTTGTAAACTAAAGACAAACTTGGGCTTAGTGAGAAAATTTTGTCAAAGCAAACATTTTGCAAGCATGAGGCTTCACTAATGTTATGAGCCTCTCTTAGTGATTTTTTCAATTGACTGTGTTGCAATATTTAGACAAAAATGGCATTAGTCAAATTGAAGTGAGCAGTCTAATATCTTCCCACTTGGCAGTGATTGTAGATCTTTAACTACTTGAACTTTTGTTCCATAGGACCACCACTACATAGTTATTAAGAACATGAGTGACCCACACCTATAATAAAAATGTATCCACAATCACACCAAGTGCCACTTTCATATATATAATATTATAGCCCATTAATTTTATTTTAAATAATTCAATGAAAGTTTGGCAATGAGAATCTTGAAAACCTGTATAGTGAATGGTCTTGACCATGACCAATGATAAATAAACAACATAAAAAGTAGATGGATTAAATCTCAAATCTTATTTTAAATTCAACAAGCACTTATATGCATTTAGTAAGGGCTAGAAAATATTGTTCAATTGTGTCAGTGTTCTAAATCTATGTTTTGTTATTCCACATTCCACACAATGGGCATTATCCATAGAATTATAGAGGTACATTTGCAAGTGAAGGAAGTAAGATAGCAATAATGATAACCACGAGGTCAATGATAAGGGCATTGGCAATAGACAAGGTGTCTACATTACTAGAAAAATTGTTTTTTACTAAAATATTGTCAAAGTTTTCTAGCAGAGATGTCATATGCTCTTCATTGCTCTATTACAGATGGAAGTTCTTGGGGAAGGAAATACCTATTCTCAATTTGTTTTGCCAAGATTTTGAGAAACAAAAAGATGACAAGATACAAGTCATAAGTAATAATGCCTTGCTCTGCCATTCTAGTTGTATCTATTGTTTAGAGCCTCAAATTGCCTTGGATGACCTTAAGAGTGCTAATATGAAGAATCGGATCCCCCTTGCAATTGGGAAATAGGTGGAACAAATGGTTTTGCAAATCTCTTTTAGATGTGCCAGGATTGGTAAGAAGCATAATGATTATGACATAGTAGAGCTTGGGGGCTCTATTTTTAGTGTGAAAGACTCACTGCCCTAAATTTGAGATTTATCAATCTTCCCAAAATACCCACTAATTTTGGGATTTTCCAGTCTATGAAAGCATTTAATTGCTACAATTCCCTGAATGTGGATGATGCAATGTTTGGAGGATCCATGGAGTTGTGCCCACATCTTTAGAATTTTAAGATTCACACTTATTTGGGATTGATAAAATTGAAGCCTACCATACTTGAATAGGGGAAAGATGTTTATTGAAGTTTTTATTTGCCACAATATCAACATTGTCCTTTCTAGGGTTTTGGCAAATCATCAAATTTCATGAAATCAACTCTTGATCTTGTTCCAATTTGAAGCCTTGTTGACTCACTTCTATAGGCAATGTTAATAGTCTCCCAACTTGTATTCCTTATACCCTATATTTCCTATAAAATGGTTGGGGCCCTTGGTGGTGACAACAAAGGCAAAAATAGTGAAGCAGAAGAGGAGAAGAATGAGAATAAACATGACAACTAAGTAGATCAAAAGAAATAAAGAGTGTTTGCAACAAATTCTCACTAAACCAATGATAAAAATGAGTAAGAAGAAGATGTGACAAACTTAAAAAAAAAATACAATCCAAAACTAATCAAAATTTAATTTATCTTATACTCAAATTAGAAAGGCCTTCGGCATAATAAAAGTATTAGAGAGGGACCCTTTGCTAGAGCGAGTGTCCCCACATTGATCATGCTTTCATCCATACTTTCCATGGTTTTTAAATGTCCTTTATATAAAGAATTATTGTGCCTTTAAAGATCCCAAGTTTTAAATCAAGTATTTATTAAAAAATTGTATGTAAATTCTTGGATATAACGCTAAAATAACTTTAAAAAACATATATAATTCCTTAAATCGAGATTCCATCTTATGATCTATTATAAAAAGGATTTTTTCACTGTTCCGTAAGATAAATAAATCAAACATTTTTATGATTACGTGGGTAGTTAATTTGGCTTCGGAAAACTTTTCAAGCATGTTCCCTTTCGTTGTTTATCCGCGGCAATTAGGAAAATAGATAGGGGAAGAATGGGAATTGAAATCCGTAGTTAGGATAGCCAATGGCCATGTAATATAGTTGTAAGACTCACCACGTGGTCAATGAGTCCAGGTTTCATTTAGAGGTCTTATCTGATTCGAAGGAGAAGATGGTGCTTATCCATTTAAGATGTGACTTTCTACGGTCAACAAAAATTAATTGATATTTAACTAAATTAAGTTTCCATTATGGTACTATCATGCAAGCCATCTCAATTATTCAAAGGGCTAAAATTGAGGATAAGGTTGTTTTTTTTAATATCAGCATAGTAATTTCAAATTTTGCATATTTTTATTTACTTTTAAGCCTATTTTGATAGAACGTTTTAATATGATTATATGGTGACGTGTCACACTCTTGTATTAGGTTTGGTTTCTTTCATGATCTTCATCTATTCTTATTTATTCTTGCCTACATACATTATTATACATTTGATCCTATCTTGACCCTATCCACACCTATTCCCAAACATTCACTCCACTACTAGCCCACACTTCCATATATCCATTCTTGACCCTGGTATCTAGCATTCCTCGTCTTGGGTTAATCTTGCGACATGCAAGAGCAATCTCATGCAGTGTAGATCTAACCCCAAATTCAAAATAACAACTATGGTCCTTTTGTACTAATCGTTGGGAGCCAACTTAATATATGTTTGTGCAACTATTCGCCATGTGTTAGTATTTAAAGACATTCATCTAAACTTTAATTCAGATCCAAGAATCATTCTAGATCATTAGAACATCCTAAGCAATTACAAGGAGCATTCCTAGGAACATTTGGATTTGGAGCATTAAAAAGAATCAACACTTACATCAAAAGTCATATCTAGACCAATGCATGCTTGTTTATTATCTATTAACACTTGCCCAAGGCTATAAAGTCAATTTTTCAAAGGGTTGACTAAAGAGAATATGAAGCCTTGCAATCCAGTAGTGTCCCTCAGGTATTTTTAAATACCAATAATCCTTACATGTTAACAAATAATAGGAATCACAATGAGTTAGATCATAGAAGTTTGCATTTGGTCAAATTATAATTGTGCCCCAAAGATCAAATCCATGTTGCATGGGATAGAACACACACAAGATTTTAGATCCATGCAAGGTTTAAGGAAGTCAACACATCAAGGACATTAAGTTTATATACTATGGTGAATTAATTATGCAAGTCACCAACATACGTATCCCTTCATCAGTTCAAGAGCTAAGTACACCTTTCATTCACATTTAATACAATGATAAGACCTTAGCCAAGTTATGATGGTTTCCAGTAGCAAATGTTTGATCCTCATGTTTTTCTTACAATGGTATTTTTCAAAATATGTTCTGATGTAGGAGCATCCTTGGGGGACAAGAGTAATCTTGCATCACCCAAAATATTTTATTTCACTTTGTTAGTTTGTTTGCAAGTTTTTGTTTACCGATCAGTTGTAGAAGAAACCACCTCACTTTATTGCAGTTTGCATTTTATTCTTGCGGTTTTGAGATAAAATTTTACGGAGGTATTTGGATGGCATATCCACATTTGAGGATACTTGGATGCATAGAGAAACATAATTTGATTTGAAGACTTACACCAGACTGGCAGACTGTCATAGTTATAAATTTACCATTGGCATTGGACCATTTGGAGTTTGCGACAATCAAGTAACACATGTGAGGGTTTATTGGACTCATGGAGCAAACATTGAGCATCGCATATATTTCTTTTCCATTACCATTGTTTTGTTCAAGGAATTAGTTTTCACAAACTAACTACATGTTTCATGGAGTATAGAACTTGTGACGTGCCTTGCAATTGATACAGATCATTATGGAGGTTTGAGATTGCTATATATATGTTGCTCACAATCATTTGAGATCATCAAGAAGAGTTAGGGGGAACTCAACAAGGAGTTAGAGGTCTAAGTGTGAACATCAATATGAAGATTCAGAATGGAGTTCGATGAGAAAGATGCAAATGACACATTGAATTTCAATTGAATGTAGTAGTTTTCCATATTAGTAATTAAATGGCTATGACCTGGCATGTAAGAAGCCCATTGCAACATATTGTAATCATCTATAGTTTGAATTCAATAGAGATCATATTACTATTCCATTAAGATTTGTTGTTGTGTGTTTGGGTTTTGTTGCATGGTTGGACTATCCTTCATTGGATCCTTCGTCCATGATTGTAATTATGTTCTTGGTTGAAATGTCTCGTACTTAGGCTGACCACCCTTTAATCAAAAGATGGCCGACCTTTGGCAAATGATCAAAGATGTTGTATGAGGCTGATTTCCCCATGCTAGCCGACTCTCCTTTATATTGGTATTATGGAAAATAAATAAAAGAAAATAAACCATATTTGGTCGACCACCTTTGGCGCCCAAGACAAAGCTGTATAAATATGATTTAATCATACAAAATCATTATAAAGAGCAGTGATGAGAGCATGAGGAGCATATTGAACAACAATTAATAATCATTTAGAGCAGTAAATGATTTATTAAGGTGGTCGATTCTCATATGCAATTGTAGAGTTAAACCTATTTTTAATAAGTTAAACTAAAAGTGGTGGACTCCTTTATGATTAGCTAGGCCAATTACTTATGAAGGGAATGCTCATGTTTAAGAGTAATATTAGTGATAAAGGGTCGTTGTTTTAAATATTAATGGATGCATCCTTTGGATAAGGATGACTCCCTTAGAAGGAGTTCGCCTCCCTTTGAAGGGATGTATAGTAGTATAAAAGGAAGATGTGGGAGCATTTTGAGAGAGGATATACAAGGGAATCATCAGTGAAAAGGATCATCGATGGGAATCAATATATCATTATAATTCAGCAAAAGATAATATCTTCTACTGAGGCGATCTACAAATTAGTTATATCAATCAAACTTAATTGAAAGTATACAATAAAACAACAAATAGGATCTAGTATGAATTTGAGGAATAGTGTGCAATAATTATTTTATGAATAAGTTTTGAATTCTCTCACATACATATATCATAGTACTGTTGTCATATATTGATACTTAGATTGTATTCCTTTAACATAAATAGATGATATATATGTATGTCTTTATCCTATGATCAATCAAAAAGTTGAAGGAGGAAAGTTAGGGTGGTGCAGTTTACGAGCTCTCCCATGCTAAGTAGGCCACTCCAAGGGTGGGACTATCTTAATCTGGACGTCCCTGCCGCTTGGGGCCAAGGGGTGAGTTGTCCTAGTTTGGACACTCGTGGTATTGGGCTTAGAGGGGTAGTTTACAGGCACTCCCTTTCCAAGGCTTTCCTACCAAGCCAAACTATGACAGGTTATTAGGATGGATTCAAGGAGTTTCAATCATAAGAGGGACAGATAAGCTAACATGGATAGGGAAAGCAGATACAAGTTTATATGCCAACCCAAGGGTGGAATTGTCTTAGTTTGGATATCCCTGTCGCTTGGGCCAAGGGGTGGGTTGTCTTAGTTTGGACACTCATGCTCTTGGGCTTGGTATGGATAACTTCGAGTGGACTTATCATGTTTCACATCCAAGTCCTATTATGATTAAACTTCCACTATGCATTATGGCTGATCTTCTATCATGTACCATAGATATTGTGTAGTTTATATAGATTTGAAATAGTTATATATCTTACATGGCTTAAATAGATAATATATTATATATGTTTTGATCATATGAATTATATTCCCAATATTATCTAACATGATTGCAGGACCTAAACTAGGATTTATCTTGCTTAAAGCATTTAATTGGTAAGTTTTAAACCCTAACTATATTAAACTTGTGATTCTAGGGCAAGATTTAGGGCAATCCCAAAAGGGGACATTACATTGGTTTTGGTTTATTCTACTTGTTTTATGCCACTTTTTTGTTAGCTTCTAGTTTGTGTTATATCTTTTATTTACATTAAATACAATGCTATGAGTGATATTTAAAATGTTTTTGGTAGTGATAGGTATTGGGTTTATTGTGCAATTTTTGAACTCATGGGAAAATCTAATGTGCATATGACCATATTTATATTTTTTCAGAATTCATGAGGTGAAGGTAACGTTTTGGGCATTTATATATTATTTTTCTAGTATATTAAATATGTGATGATTTATTAAGATTTAATTTTTTAGTTTTGATTTAGTTTTTATGAAGGAAATTTTGGTGTCTCAAAAAAAATTCCATATTCACATATGTTATATTTAGTTATACATCAAATTATATGATGCTTTATTTTTTTAATTGAAGAAAAGATTTATTAATAAAGAAAAGAATAGAATACAACATTACAACACAACATGTTGCACAAGAAGTAGTGAGACATTCATTGCATCTTCTAACTGCATTCTAAGTTTGGTGATCTACAAACTAGCATAATTACTATTAAACTTCTACATTTCATAACAATGATACAATGAACAAACTTGCAAGGGACTTTGTTGTATGTAGGCAATATGGAGTCAAAGCACAATACAAAAATCATTATCAGGTATCCAAAGTCTCTACCCTTGCCAAGTGAATCTATATTATTGACACTCATCTTCAATAGGTAGATCTTCATCTTCAACATCAAAAAATTCAATGAGCTCCATCTTGAAAGTGTGGTTGAAAAACTAGTTCTCAAAATCATGCACACAAGGAATTGGAATAGATGGCCTTATTTTTGTATGCCACATCCATAGTTGACACAATTGAGAAGGAACAACATCATCCAAGTTTTTTAGCTCCTCATATATAAATTCCTCTAGGTGTTATCATAAGCAATGAAGGAAAACCTAATGAAGAAAAGAACAATTCTTTAAACCATGTGTCCCCCATGGAAGGCCAAAGAGAAACACACCTCTTCCCCTATCTTCTTCTCATTTGCAATGGACCAAAACTTAGAAGACACACAACCTGCATTGGCAAGTGTAGTGTCATCCACATGACCAAAGAAATGGATGATAAGATTGCCATTTAAAGACATCATTTCCATATCAATTTTTCCAATGGCATGAAATCCCTCATTCTAATCTACTCCTTTCTTCAATATATTAGAATTAAGGAATTGAATTCTCACCTTCGAAAGAAATCTAACACTCCTAGAAAAACCTATTATTCAACACCCCAAGAGATGAGTAAAGCTAAAAACTCCTACCAATTTATTTGATTCTCTTTATCAGGTCACCCTATTTTTTTTCAATAACACCCAATTGCACTCCAAAATTCCATCCATTTATTTCTTGAGCACTTTCTTAGCTTTTAAAGTATCTTGCAAAATATTTTCAAGGTTGGTGACTTGAAAAATAATGTTATATAGATAAAAGGTTCACAATTACAACTCCAAGTAGACTAATATTGTTATAAAAATAGTGTTGAACATATTTGTTTCTATATGAAGAAAAGACTTATTTGATGGCATTATTTAAAGGATATAATGAGAGGTGTTGACCCCTAGTAATGCAACTTTCTAGGTAAGTTACATAGGGAAGAAAGTGGATAGAGAAAGGAGGATAGATTTCTATTGTGTATGGGAATGAGTATAGAACTAAACAGATGTTTGGAAAATTCTTAAATTTTTGTAGAATGAAAAAATAATGGTATTGATTGCAAGAAGTGAATGTGATCACCAGTAGCCAACTTGGAATGGAGAAGTTTCCATGCCAAAAATTGGGCTTGAGAAACAACCTTTGATTTCTAAAGAGCATTTCTAAGCTTATACCATTTGGTGAAAGAAAAGGAGCATCTATATTTCAAATTCAATCTCTCATATATAGTGAATGAAGTGTTGGTAGTGGAACTTCTATCACAGACATTATGGAAAAGCTCTAATGAGGAGGATATAGGTTGAGGGACCATACACTTATAGACATGTGAGTCCTCAATTCTCTCAGGTGTGTAAACCTCATAGTATGTGAGCACCACTTACCAAATCCAATGAAAAGATTCACCTATGGATTTTTAGCTAGTACCTAAGAATCTCTAACAACATGGGAACTCATGCATTGACAAATATTCACAAATTTACATGGGAGCATTTGGAGAAGTTTAACTTCCTTTTCTATTTTACTACTAAACTACAACTAAGATAGAACTACTCTAAATATGCATCTATTAGAAACTAATCTAACCTATACTAACAAATGGCAGATTAAGAGGGATAGAAGGAGATATAGGGTTAGAGAAATATAATAAAATAGTGGGTAAAGGTGCGCCAAATTTGCTAATTAATCAACTTTCTCTTATGCACTTGACCAATTCTCATCTATGAACATGTAAACATTTGTGGTATGGTAGCCTCAACGTATGTTGCACAAACCTACCTTGCATAGAATGATAGTAACTAACATCTATGGCCAACGAACATTCAAACATTGCAAACAATTTTTTAGTCTAGGGGCATAAGAAGACAAACATAAACATATCAATGAACTCAAACGAGGGGGCACTTTGCGAGACAAGTTATGAGAAACAGAAGTGAAACATTAAACTTTCATTAATCAAAAGTTAAAATATCAATGTTCAATTAGTTATTTGTTACAAGAGCCATGGATAAAAAATATAGCCTTTGATTTATATATTTACATCATGGCCAAGCCTATATTTGTACTACTACATGAATCCTTGTACAATTGCAACCAAAGGAGCCCAAGAGAATTTACAAAGAATAGAGAAGAGAAGGAGAAAATGCTAGAACACCCACACCATCTACCATATGATCTTTGATCGATACCAAATTAGTGGCTAAGGAGAGGCACGAGTAGGTGGTTAGGAACTTGGTAGTAATCATTCAAAGGCATGTTGACCTCTATTATATGCACAAGCCATCTATAATGCTTAGGTGAAAAGAGCCTACAAGATCTAGTGGACAAGAGATCCTGGTGATCCACTACAAATATTTAATGGTGACTAGAATCAATGGCTATTAGAGTGATGGAGGTGCATGCTAAACATGAAGTGGAAAGAACCACATTGGACTAATACCATTTAACCAATAGGTCAAACTATCTAAATATTGCTAAATATGGGACTACCCTCAAGCATAATGGATGTGTTCCTTTGTCTTGTGGTCATGGTGAACTAGTTATGTTGACTACCATATGGAGTAATTACATTGGGCCCATGATTTTATTCCTTTGTCATATAGAAGCACTAGATGATTAGCCTCAAGTTGCATGTAGGTTGTGGAGTTGGTCTTTTTGGTGATCTGGAAGCTCTTGGACAACTTAGTTCCTCTATTTGCATGTACATAATGATGGTTGTGGAATTAGTTTTTTGGTAGCCTAGATTTTGTGGATAACCCTTTGGTCCTTTTGGATATTTATACTTGCATGTTACATATTCATATTGTTTGGATTTGTGGGTTGGGTTTTGTATATTTGTTGTTTAAATTTTGTGGTTGTTCTTATATATGATTTTCCATTTTTTTGGGCTACAAATTTGGAGTCTTTTAGATTTGTAGGTTTTTGGATGTATAAATAGATTCATATTTGTACATATAGTTTTACAGGTTTTACATGGTAATCAAAATTTATGGTTTTGTAGATCTGTGAAGAGAATATTGTCTAGGGATTTCTAGATAGAGGTAGTTGTAGATTTACATGCATGCTTCATACATGTATTGAGGAGGTTGGCTCTAACCTTCTTAGTGCATAAATGTTGGTATGTGTTTGGTTATTTAACATTTCTATAGTGGTTGCTTGCTGGGTTTCTAAATTGTGGTTATTCTATTGTGGATTTGTAGCAAGTTAGATCTAGATTTGATTTGATACTGGAGTTGTGGATAATCTACATACTATCTCTAGTTTTCTATGTTTTACATGTTAATGATGTGGTGTTGAATATATATATTGCATTGTTCAAGATCTATGAGTTGTGCAATTTTATGGGATGTTAATACCCATAGATTGCATGGATAACTCAAATGTGGGTTGTCTATAACCATGGATGTTCACTATGCTATCGGTGTCTTGTTACAACAATGCTTTTTTATTGGATACCACAGGTATTCAAATTTTGTCTAGTTGGCCTTTTTAGTCATCAGTAGATGGTGGTTATCTCCATTTTTATGGGGATGTGGAGAGCATGTTTCCATGGAGAGCTCTTGGAGCTTTTAGTTGAGCTATGGTTATGATGTAAATCATGGTGTAATGGTAAGTTCCTATATTTTGTAATGATCATGTAGTGGGAGATTTGGTCGTGGTTTGTGGTGATGTTCTAGATGAGTGTTGTGATCATTTTTCCATGTGAGCTTCTATTTATTGTGGAGTTATAGTTAGATTTTAGTTGGAATGAGATGATTAGTTGTGCACCTATATTAGAGTAGGATGACTCTAGATCTCTAGTGTTTAGAGATTGTGTTGGAACAGTGAGTCTCTTGACTTGGTTTTAACTGAAACACCAAGGATCCTACACCTAGAGATAGACATAAGTTTATCATGGACCTATTGAGATGATTGTGCTTATTTGGCAAAACAATCCCATACCCCACTCTTAGTCCACTAGGTGATGAATGCTCTTATTAGTATTTCCCACCCGATACTCAATTGTATTCTTTCTTTGTGTCTTGTTTTCTCATGTGCATGAGCCTTGATTTGTGGATGTTAGTTTTGAGGACATGTTTGAGGAGTAGATGCATGATTATTTTCTCTATTGTCTCCTTATGTTTGGATCTTAAGCCATGGAGTTAGTTCTAAGTGTCCTAGTTTGGGGACTACAATAAATTATTAGTGTCTTTTGGCATATTCCCTTTGTTGTGGGTGTTAGAACACACAGATATACTGAGAGGGGGGGTGAATCAGTATATGCCAAATGTAATTTCAAAACCTTCTGCAACATCAATATCTTTACCGCAACAATAATGCATCAAAAGAACTATGCAAAATACAAACACATCCAAACATCTACACAAGAGGACACAATATTTATGTGGAAACCTAGAGGGGAAAAACCACGGTGAGAAAAGATGCTTGGGTCTACTACCCAAATCTAGCCTCACAAAAGAATGTTGAATTACAAATATTTTGTAGGCACCAACCCACAGGAATTTCAACCCAGGAGGACACCAATCCCCTTTTTTGATTTGTAGGCACCAACCTATAGGAGACTCCAATCCCCTTATCAAACTAAGCACCAACCCAACTACTGAGCACTAACTCAAATTATGAAGCACCAACTTCAAACAAATGAAAACAACATCAAGTTTATTCTGCATATATGCAATAATGCAACATCACACACTTCTCAACTCTTCTATTCTGCAATTTAAAATAAAGTAATATTCCTGTGCAAACATGGATACATCTTCTGTAAATTCTACATTATCTTCTACGCATGCCCTTTGCACACTATCCATACAAAAGTACTGCTCACTGTTTACCGCACTTTATTTTAGTTCCACACACATTTCAAAAACAAGATCGATAATATATATATATATATATATATATATATATATATATATATATCCATCTTATCACAATATTAATATCACAATATTGGCTTAGAACCACTTAACACATTTCTCCAAGATAACTCATGTCGACCATCAATCCTTAATTCAAGATAACATGTAACATGTAGTTGGCTCAACTCCAACCATATGTAGTAATATAGGAATGAATTCACGTTATGTACTTCATACCATGAGCTCTCTTGATCCCATGCTATCTTCACATGCTTCCTCTAGCTAGCGCATATTTCCTTTACCTAGCGCAACCATTAAAACATTTATACAGATGACCAGTGAACATATACTTCATTCTGTCACTTCTATAACTCTCCTCTGTATTGCAAATCTTCTGAAACGTGAGTACAACATACTTCATGACTGACTTTTATTAATTTCCAAAGCACAAGCAACACAACCAACTGCGGTACCAAAAACAATGACAATCTAACACTACTTCTAAGCCAGAACCCTTAGAAATCTACCACAAACATTTCTAGACTTCCATAAATGTAGTAAGCATTTAGGAATAGTTGATTCCAGTATGAATTTTCCCTTTGTAGATTATGTATCAACATTTGACACTAAAGATAACATTAACACCTACAATGATACTTTGACATTCTTCTTAGAAATCTACAGCAAATATTTCCAAACTTCTACAAATGGAGGAGACATTCAGGAATAGTTGATTCCGGTATGAATTCTCCCAACAACCAATGATAATGAATTTCATCTTGACATCAATGACAACATCTGCAACAATAAAATCTCCCCCTTTTTCATTGATGGCAACACCTTATAGAAATAACCCGTGAAAGGAATACAACATGAACATAGTTCTAGAAATAACTGGAATGCTCCCCCTTGCACTACTTTTGCACTACTTCTCCCCCTTTAACATCAATGGTAAAGAGGTCCTTGGAGCTGTAAGATAATGTAATGATGAGCTCCCCCTTACATTACTTCTCCCCCTTAGGGGCATCTCTTCCATTTTGCAACTCTGATATATTCTAGGGATTAAGAATAGATATTTGAGATGCTCCCCTAGACACATGTTTTATCTATTCAACTAAACATGAGAAGAAGGAGCCACCACTCCTAGCTTCTACCAGAGATACTCAAAAGTCTCCTTAGGAAAGGGTTTCATAAAAATATCTGCAATCTGCTCCTTTGTTGCTACATAGTCCAACCTAACTTCCTAATATCCAACTTTCTCTCTCAAAAAATGATATTTGATTGAGTTATGCTTTGTTTTTGAATGCATCATAGGATTCTTTGAGATATTGATTGTACTTGTGTTATCACACAAAATAGAGATAGGCTCATTATACTCAATTTTTATGTCCTTCAAGGTTTTCTTCATCCATAACACTTGAGTGCAACATGACACTACAACAATGTATTATGCTTCTACTATTGATAATGGCACTGAATCATGTTTGTTGCTTAGCCATGACACTAGTTTCTCTCCAAGAAGGAATGCTCTGCCACTAGTGCTTTTTCTATCATCAACACTTCCTTTCCAATCAACATATGTATATGTAGTTAGAGTGAAATCATCACTCCTAGGATACCACAGACCTTAGTCCATAGAGCTTTTCAGGTATTTGAAAATCCCCTTCACAAACTTTACATGTGTCTCCTTAGGTGTTTCTTGAAATCTTGCTACCATACACACTAATTGCATAATATCAAGCCTAGATACAACTAGATACAACAATCTACCAATCATGGATCTATACATAGTTTGATCTACTTAAGGTGATTCATCATCCTCGCTCAAATTACATCCTATCACCATAGGTGTACTAACTAGCTTGTAGTCTTCCATCCTAAACCTCTTCAACATCTCCTTGACATACTTAGTTTGTGAAATGAAAATGACTTTATCAAACTAAGCAATTTGCAAACCAAGGAAAAATGATAACTCGCCAAGCATAGACATTTCAAATTCTTTTTGCATCTCTTCTCCAAATTCCTTGCACATTTTGGCATCACTTCCTCTAAAAATAATGTCATCAGCATAGACAACAATAATCTGCATATGATTACTTTATGTTTTAATGTACAAGTTATTGTCTGCAATACCTTTCTTAAATCCTTGTTGTTGCAGATACTTGTCCAGCCTTGAATACCAAGCCCTAGGAGCCTGTTTGAGTCCATATAGTCCCTTTTTCAACTTGCAAACAAGGTTCTGATTTTCTATCAACTGAAAACCTTCAGGTTGTTCTATATACACTTCTTCTTCAAGATTTCCATTAACAAATGTAGATTTGACATCCATCTAATATACAGGTTGAAATTCTTGTAAATTGAAAATGCCAAGAACATCCTAATTGCCTCTAATCTTGCTACATGATTAAAAGTTTCTTCAAATTCAATACCTTCTACCTGAGCATATCCTTTACAGACTAATCTTGCCTTCTTTTTGATCACCTACCCATCCTTATTTAGTTTGCTCCTGAATACCCATTTTGTACCAATGTCATTCTTGTCTTTAGTTCTTGGGATAAGTTCCTAAGTTTCATTCTTCTCAATCTGATTTAGCTCTTCTTGCATTGCATCAATCCAAATTTCATCTTTGCTAGCTTCTATAAAACTCTTAGGCTCAATTTTAGATAATAAAGAAAAATTTATTTGTGCTTTCATATTTTCCAATCTTCTTCTTGTTAGAACACCATCATCCTTGTTTCTAAGAATCTGATTTTTAGAATGATTTCTTTGAACATATTTTGTATGTGTCTTTGTGTTTTCCTTTTCTGATTGCACTTCTGCAACTTCATCTTCTTCTTCAGTGCAGACTGATTCATCTGAGTAGTTTCCTTCTCTGTCATATGTCAGGGAATGTAGGTCTTCACCAATCCTAACATTTACACTCTCAACTATCTTTTGTAGTCTTTTATTGTAGCATCTGTATGCATTGCTTCTAGTTGAGTAGCCAATAAAAATTCCTTTATCATATCTTGAGTCAAACTTACCGAAGTTGTCTTCATCTCTTCTAATATAACATTTGCTTCCAAAAATTCTGAAATACTTGACAGATGTAGGTCTACCTTTCCATAATTCATATGGAGTCTTTGTATCATTTACTCTTATCTGTCCTATGTTAAGAATGTAGACAACAATATGGACTATTTCTTTCCAATACACATCAGACAGTGTAGCTTCATTCAACATTGTTCTTTCCATCTCTTGAATTGTTTTATTCTTCCTTTCAACTACTCCATTTTGTTGAGGATTCCTTGCAGTAGAGTACTGTCTCTTTATTCCATTTTATTCACAGAAATCTTCAAATTCATTAGAATTAAATTCTCCACCTCTATTAGACCTGAGACATTTGATTTTAGAATCCATTTCATTTTCAACCAAAGATTTGAAAATCAAGTAAACCTCTCAAAAGCTTTAGATTTTTCTTTTAAGAAAGTAACCCAAGTTATTATAGAAAAATCATCAATGAGCAACATGAAATACCTTTCACCTTGTAGACATCTTGTCTTTATAGGTCCACATAGGTCTGTATGAATCAAATCCAAAGGCCTTGTAGATGAATACTCCTTTGTCTTGAATCTTGTCCTTGTTTTCTTTCCTTGTTGACATTCTTTGCAGAATGTGTTTAAAGGCTTTGCAATCTTAGGCCTATCTCTTACAACATGCTCGGAACTGATCTTCACCAGATGGTTAAAATTGATATGACCCATCCTTTTATGCCATAACCAACTCTCATCTATCTATCCTAAAAGACAATTTCTCCCTTTGATCTCACTGAGATTATACAGGTTGTTTTTAGTCCTACTTGCCTTTGCAACAAGCTTTCCAGTGCTTGCTTTTCTGATGTCACATCCTTGAGCATGAAATATAACTTATTGAAGCCCTTGTCACACATTTGACTCATAATTAGTAGGTTATTCTTTAGGCCTTCAACATATAGAACATGTTATGTCTTTATCTTCCCACCAATTCTTAGAGTGCCTTTTCCATAGATTTTTGCAGATGTATTATCACCAAACTTAACTGAACCGCCATTCCACTTTATCAAGATGATGAACTTGCTTCTATCTCCATTCATGTGACTAGAACATCCACTATCAATCACCCATAGGTTTCCTTGACCTTGAGCATGGAATGCAGTTTGAACAATCATTGATTTCTCATACTCTTGATCTCATTTCTTCATTTTCCATTCCTTCTTAGGTTCATTGTCATGATTAGTGGGAATGTCCACTTTATTTTCTTGCTTAGAAGGAACATCCACTTTACTTTTCTATTTGGGAGGCTTAATAAAGCCACTTCTACAGAATCTTGCTATGTGCCCAAAGTTATTGCATATGTAGCATATGAAATTGAAATCAACCAAGGGTGCAAATGGATTATTGCTCACAAAGTCATTTATTATTGTACTAACTTTACAATCAATAGCCTTAGGACCATATTGATTACAAAGGAAATAGTAACTAGAGAATGGATAATTGAACCTAGTTATGTATGCTTGCATTGTAGGAGTTAGTCCTCTGAATCTCTTCTTTTGATTGTTGAATTTGACAAAGCCATCTTCTTTTTCTTTCTTATCTTCAATCTTCTTAGGGGATTTTGTATTTGACTCAGACTTGTCTGTATTTGTCTTCTTAGGAGGTGCTGCAGAATTTGCATTTTCATCATCATATCCCAAGCCAAACTTGTTAAAGGATACTCTTTGATTATTTATCATTTCATCCAATATCTCAGAGCTTTTTCTAAATTTCAAACTTCTGTTTAACTGAGAATTTAGCTTTTCTAATTCATTCTTTAAAGACACAACTTCAACTTCAGGCTTCAGATATTCCTCTAATTTTGCTTATAGTTCAGATCTCACAACCTTTGCAATTTTCTTTCCTTCTTTTACTTGAACTTTCAGATTTACAACCATCTCCTCATATTCTTCAATTTCTTCTTTTTCCTTATGATTTTCTTTCCTCACATATTTAAGATAATCTAGGGCAGAGATGAGTTCTCCTTCTAGATCTACCTCACATTCTTCTTCATCAAGATGTAGCATTTATTCACCATATTCTATAGGGTTTTCATTTTCCAAAACCTCCATTTCCATAAATAGGGATTCTTCTCTATTACTTTCAGATGAACTGTGATTACATTCTTTTGATGAATTGTTGTTCTCTTTTGAATAGAGGCTCTTCTTATGCTTGTGAAAATTCTTCTTTTTGTACTCCTTATGACTCTTATGTTGATCACTATTTTTAATTTCTCCAAAGGGACATTTAGAAGCATAGTGACCTACTTTACCACAGTTGAAGAATTTGAAAGGTAACTTACCTTTGTACTTTCTAAAGCCCTTCTTCAACTTCCTCACAAAATTGGCTTCCTCATCATCAGACACATTGCTTGGATCAGATGCATTATTCTTTTCTTTCTTAGATGCTTTGAAAGCAACTTCCTTCTTAGATGTCTCCTTACTCACATTCCTCATTTCACAAGAAGTGAGAGATCCATACAAATCATCCATTGTGAGCTTATTCAAATCTATAGCTTCTTCAATGGCAGAAAATTTTGAATCATACCTTTGGGGAAGGGATCTTAGAAGCTTCTTCATAATTACCGATTCTTTCATTTCTTCACCAAGTCCTCTGATAGCATTGACAATTTTGTCCACCTGTAGTAGGTAGTTAGCAATGTTTTCTTCTTCCTTCATCTTCAAAATTTCAAACTTTCCTCTGTATGTCTGTAGCTTAGCTTGTTTTACCTTATCATCTCCTTCATAAATGCTATTAAGTTTTTTCCAGATGTCCTTAGCAGACTTGTAGTGCATCACCTTAACAAATTTAGTGTTTGTCAATCCACATAGAATTGCATTCTTAGCTTTAGCATTGTTTTCACATTCTCTCTTACCAGTCTGGTCTATTGAAGGAGTTGTAGGAGTAGTATAACCATCCACAATAGATTTCCATACATCAAACCCTAATGAGGTTAGATAGGCTTCCATCCTTATACTCCAAAATACATAATTTGTTCCATCAAGTAGTGGAGCCCTACATGAATGAGATCCTTCTTGACCTACCATGTGTTCTAATACAAAATCTTCCTTCAGCTGTTAGGCTACACCAAGGAACCTTGCTCTGATACCAATTGTCAAAACACATAGATATACTAAGAAGGGGGGGGGTGAATTAGTATATGCCAAATGTAACTTCAAAACCTACCACAACATCAACATCTTTACCACAACAACAATGCATCAAAAGAACTATGCAAAATACAAACACGTCTACACAAAAGGACACAAGATTTACATGGAAACCTAGAGGGGAAAAACTATGGTGAGAAAAGTTGCTTGGGTCTACTGCCCAAATTCAGCCTCACAAAAGAATGTTGAATTACAAATATTTTGTAGGCACCAACCCATAGGAATTTCAACCCAGGAAGACACCAATCCCCTTTTCTAATTTGTAGGCACCAACCTACAGGAGACTCCAATCCCCTTATCACACTAAGCACCAACCCAAATACTGAGTACCAACTCAGATTATGAAGCACCAACTTCAAAAAGATGAAAACAACATCAAGTTTATTCCACATATATTCAATTATGCAATAGTGGGAATGGTTATTAATTTGATAATCTTACATTTGTTTTTGTTGTGTTTGACATTGAGGTTGAATGGTTGGATGTTGCTGACTTTTTTATTTGGGAGTTTCAGAAGGAGATATTACTTATCATAGCTAGAGCACATGTTGGTATCAGTATAAGGACATGGTTTGATTTGCAAGTTTCCTCTCTATGGTTTATAATTTATCTTGGAGGTTTGGTTCATTTCATATTGTAGTTGGGATTTATGTAGAGATAATCATATCACTTTGTTTGGTTTTTAGACATGTTGATAGTCATTGGTTGTTATTGTGCTTCATTTTTTTTAGTAATAACATGGATGATTGGAGCTCTTAAATAATTTCTATTTTCTATGTGATGTGAAGAACTTGGTAGAGATGAGGTGATCAAGGGAGATAGATTTTTGTAGTAGTTTATTTTGTGGGTTTGTAGATCAGTGTGTCCTTTGATATTGTGTGATAGAGGACTTTAGCCATGCCCTTTATAAGAGTGTTGTTGGTGAAATTTTAGATGCATTGGTTAATATCACACTAGACATTGCCCATGCAATGGGGGTCTTAGGGAGGTATATGTGTCATTCAACTATGGTATAGGGGTCTTCAAGTATTTTTTACATGTCTATGTGTTTGTTACCAATGGAGATTGGATTTGTGTAAGATAGTTCATATAAAGAGCTTGTAATTTTTCATTGGGCTAGATATGTGGATAACATAAGGTCTTCTTATATTGTGCTTACCTTATTTTTAGGTATAGCTAATTGTATGTATTAGCAATAGGTTGTAGTCACTATTCCAACTATTGTGTTGAGTATATGAAAAATACATGGTCCTATTTTGGATAAGATTGACTTAAGGGTATGTGTTTGAGTTGAAGAATGTCATATAAAGTGTGTTCTTGACTTTGATTTCTTATATTTTGTTCTTGGGCATGACAAAGATTGAGAGTGTTATTGTTGAGATGGTGGTCACTAGGTGGATGTTGCAAATGATTTGTTGAGCTTGGGAGCACAGAGGAGTTAGTTGATGTAGCATGGATATACGCTTAGTAAATTTTAGTTCATTTTGATGGAGCCTATTATGCTTTTGCAATGTGAATATCAAGTGAGAGAATGTTAGGATTAGATGTGTTCTTCATCTTACATATCCTACTATCTATTGTAAATTAATTATTTGTAGATAGATAAATAGTTTATGTATATCCAATAATCATGGAATGGATAAAATGGGACACCCATGTGAGGTTGGGGACATATGTACAATTATTTATTATTCTCTAGGGACTTGGAAATATTATTGTAATGAGGCATTGATGGGGGGTTAGACAACAGACTTGGAGAATCTTTCACTATTAGCATGGTGTAAGATGTAATTAGTATTCCGTGGAGGAGTGCTTGGGAGTTAATTATACCAACTTGAATGGTGGAAGTCAAATATGCTTGTGTAAGAGTTATTTTCTATTTTAAGATGAGTCCACACATGTGAGGTTGATGAGAATTCATACCATGGTATTTTGGGACCTTGTTGGGGCCCATGGTATTGTTTTTGGAAGTTTTCTAGACCTCCTTAAGTCTATATGTTGGAGGCATTGGATAGAGAATGCATTGAATGCATTTTGTAGGGTTATGCTACTGGTTTTCCTCTAAAAGAGTATGAGAGTGGATCTCATTGAAGTATTGATTTGAGAAGCTCTATGAACGTATTGTAACCATGTTTATTTGGTAATACATTGAGTTGTGTTGTTCTTTAGAGGATGTGATTTTGATCAAATGGTTTTCCCAGGGTATATTTGTGTCTCTTCTCTTCTTTTGGTTTCTTATATTCTTCTTATCTCTTTCTCGTTCCTTTCTAAGTATTGTTTACATGTTGGAATACTGCTAAATTTTTTGTAGTTTTATGATTTCTATAATATTCTCATCATAGGATAAATGTGGAAATACCTACATGTTTATTAGTTGAGATTTGTTTTGAGTTTAAGTACTAAGGGGTTTGTGGGCACTTTTCCTTATAGCTTGAAAGATTGAGATCCCCCAAAAAATGTTCCATTGGGTTTGGAGTCACACCCTCAAAAAATAATTTGTACAGGTTCTTTCTTATTTTCATCATTCATTCCTAAATGGATAGTGTTATGAGAAATATTTGCATATGCAAATTCCATTAATTTCTTTAATCTTTGAGAAATTTGACAGTGAATGGGCTTCTTGAGAAAGAGTAGACTTCAATTGATCTGGAGCTATGTTTGGAGAGGCATCTCATGCTAGATCAACTTCAATCTTTAGATTGCAATTACCTATTTTCAAAGATAAGCACCACACAACAAGAGGTTGGGAGGATAAAACAAATGGAAAATGATCATGGAGGCCAAGTTGAACAAGTGACCAATGATATCCCCTAGATAATAGAATTTTAGTGGATTCTTCTTGCTCTTAAACTACTAGGGGATGAAGCACATTGCCAAGGTGATAAAACCCAAGAAACATCATGGGTTAGATGTTTGAGTTTAAAAAGTTATAGCAATCTTGGAAGATTGTTGGTTAAGTTAGATAATCATGTCCAATCTCTTGAGAGATAATTGTAGATGTTTGGGTCACACTAACCAAACTGAGAACCAATTGGCATGTTAGAGAAGGGGTAGGCACCTTGGGGGCTACCAACCAATATCCTCATCTACACATTGGTTCTTATAGATGTCCTTAGCATTGAGAATATAATAATAAAATATTTAAAAAGAGATATATGAGTGAGAAAATATGGGTAATTGTGAGGTTCTATTAGGAAACATCTATAGGGACCGCTCATAGTTTGGAAGTTGGAGCTTCTGAAAAGATAAAATCACATGACTCTATTAGACCAAATTTTCATTCTCCTTGCACACAAAATGCATTGATAGTCATTTCTTCACCATATTTTGAACATCATTGGGCTACCATATATATAGGTAGACATGGAAGCTTGGTATATATTAGAAATTTTTTAGTGGAAAAACTTCACCAATTGGTGAATAACTTGAATCTACCCATTAAATTTTGATAAATAGAATTAAATGGTAGGGGCCCAAATTACCAAGAATTTAAGATAAAACAATCTAATGGGTGTTAAATCATTGCCCTAATATTTATGAAGCATTTACATTGAAATATTTTTTCCATAGTAGACTATGCATTTTTAGTAAGGAATCAATTGGAATTTTGGAGGTATGTTTCAATTAACTGACATAAATTTGCCAATACCATTAAAAATACACCCTACATGAGGACCATTTTTTCATTACCATTATTACACCATACTACTATTGGGGCCATAATTACATTAAAATTACCACTCATGTTTTGTATTATGGTCCTAATTGCCCAATATCTACAACCACCATTTTACAAGCAGGCAGGATTCACCACATTTTCCTCCACTATTTTATAATTTGGTAGGTTTCACCAAATTTGAGTTCATATAAATACAATTAAAAGTTTTAATTATTCTTTTACATATTTTATTTTGCTCTTGATTTATATTGGGTTGAATCTTGAATCTTTACGTCCTTTGAAGAATTTTATTTTGAACTCCTTTCTTTGGTTCCTTCTATACCTAATGCTTACTTCTTGCCTATAATTCTACTTTTAGTTAGCCATTGATAACTAACTATAGGTATTTGTGAGACAACAAGAGGGAAGTGATAATTTCTTTATTAGTTGATGAATATAAGATTCTTCCTATTTATTTATCTATTTGGTTTCATTATTATTGATGATATTCGGTAGTGATACATCTAGGCCCTAGGGATCTATAATTCCTTTTGTTGATTTTGTTTGTTTAGTTTCATTGTTAGAGATGATATTAAAACTATTAGTGTTGAGTCTTTAACAATCACTTTAAACACAAAAACATATTTTTATAGTTTCTAATCCATAAGAGATGTCAAGTAGTAGCCTAGTTCCTAGAAGTGGCAAAGGGCACTTGTCAAAACATAAAAAACATAATGTCATATTTTGGAAATGTGTGTTGTCCAACAAATTGACCTACAACATTGGGATTTGTCCCATCTATTGATGAAAAAGAGAATGTCTTAGAGGAAGATTGTAATGAGGTGCATGATAATGCCATAGATGATGGTATAGAGGAGTTCTGGGGTAGTAGGAATAACAATCTTAATAAATTAAACTCAAAAAGTGATCAAGAAAATAAACATCCTACATGGAAGGGGAAAATAAAATATAAATTAAAAATGACATGTGAATGGGTCCAGACAAGGAATTTTTAGATTGATTGAGAGTCAAAGTACCCATTCATTGAACTAATGGAGAATAAAAATAAAGCTGAACCTCCCATAGAATGTAGGTGTAATTTTTTAGTTAGAAATATGGTAGGGACAAGAAATTACAACTAAAAGTTGACACAATAGAAAAGCATGTTGGTAACATTTATGAAAAGCAAATCATAGATAGAGTGGAAAAATTAGTGATAAGATGGAAAATAAAGGAAGAATGTCTTCATGTTAAGTATGCCTTGGAATATGATGAGTATATTAAAAAACAAATGAATCTTGTTGCATGTGGAGGTATAATTCAAGCTCAAATTGAAAACATGATGTAGAAGAAACACATATGACATAGATTGTTCATTTGAGTGTTGATTTTCATATTTTGACTAGAGGACATCCTGTGACAAAATACCTAGAATATAATATTTTTTTCTTTTATAGGAATTCCTAACTTTCCTAACACACATTAGTTAATAAACAATGTGTGGTAATGGGTAAGTTATCTCGTTGAGGTGAAAAAACAAGATGTATGTAGGAAAAAATTAAACAATAAACAATTATTGCATTATCTTTAGATGGAGTTACAATAATAGATAATAATTTTTGGGGATGTATGCATTTGTATACTATAAAAAATAATGTCCACTAGCTTTATCTACTCTCTATTCATAAAATGAAACAAAATGCAACATCTAAGAATCTATTTGAAATGGTTAAGAAATCTTTGAAGAAAATTGGAGGTATGGATGACTACATAATTTCAAAAACGTTAGTGTGTGTTGGGGCATATGGAGCCTCATTAATGCAAGGTCATAGGAGCAATCATTGTGTAAAGCTACAAAATTCGTGTTCATCATACATGATTGTCATTCACTACATGGTCCACATAATGAATTTAGAATTCAAAATTGTGAACAAGTTTTTTATAGTATCAAATGTTGAAGATTTAATGCGCGAGCTCCACTCATATTTTTGTCAAAGTACCAAATGGATTTTAGAATTTCAACAATTTTTTGGGGAATAAATGTACAAGAAACAAGTTTCTTAAGGATTTTGATACTAGATGGAACTTCTTGCAAGGGCCAACATAAAGAGTTTTTGCATAATATAAATCCTTGATTACAATAATGTACAAACATCACCTCATAATTAGAGTAACATGTATGAATATCACCTCATAATAGACAAATCTCTTAACCTCTTATTTAAGCTAAGTGACATAGAGAAACTTATCCAATATTCTTCCCATGTTGGAGGAAAATTACATTCTTGTGAAAAGAGCCAAAGAAAGAACTATGTATGTTTCAAAATATTAAAGTTATGTAAAATGATATGCATGAACCTTGATAATCTATATCTATTAAAGCAATTATTCAGAAGTCCAAATTTTAATAGTTAGCACTTAATGGAAAATGTGGACAATAATATTGATTTTTTACAATTTAATGTAAGTGGGGAATTATGTGTCAGTGTAGGGATATGAGATACCAATGCACTATTTTTCCAAGGTTGGGTGCACTACCAAACAAGTACTAGTTACAAGGGAAACTTTTGACAGTACAGTTAAATTTGTAAGTACTATTTTAAAGGATATTGCAAGAATTCCATCAAGATGAACTACTTAAAGCCATGTTTTTTGTGTATTCTCAATACTAGAACAATCACCAACTATTTGATTTTCATAACAAGATAAAGATCTTGGCCAAATAGTTCTCTAGAAGTTTAGAATTGAATGGACAACATATAAAAGGTATTATTACTAAATCTAAGCTTATGAAGAAATTAACCCATTTTGAAACATCAATGATGGAGCAACCTAAACTCATGTAGAGTCCCTTCCAAGATGGATCAATAACAAGCTTTGGACAACCTTAAGTCATAGCAAAATATTGTGTGATTCAATATTGAATATTGCAATTATAGAAAATATGTTGCAAATACTTGATAATAATATACCACTTTGAGGTGGCAACCTCCTAGACCACTTTGAGGGGGCTACCTCCAACAGTATTTAATAAGAACACAATACTCAATATGATGATGATAATAACTAAATTCTACCTCATATATATACTAGACTTATGCCATGGATGCCACCTAGGCCAACCTAACTACCTATATAAGACTATATTAGTGATTATAATTAAGAATTAAGGTATCCATAAGATGACTACTCATAACCATATACACACTATAGGATTAGGGGTATAACATGCCCCCCTTTACAAAAGCTTTATCCTTGATGCTGATCAATTATGGATGCTTTTGGATAAAATCTTCATCCTTCCATGTTGTAACTTCAACCATCAAATACTTCCATTTTAAGAGGTACTTTGGGATTTTCCTTGTCCTCAACTTCTTCATGCATGTCTTAAAAATTAACTTTATCTCCAAGATGTGTCTTCTCTTTGCATCTAGCTTAGGTAGCACTATTTGTGTTAGAATTTTGTATTGATATACTTACCTCTTCATTATGTTTTGTGCTTTTGTCTTGTTCTCCTTGAGAAAAGACGGTACCTTTGATGACTTGATGAATGTGTTCTTCTATTTCTCTAAACTTTTGGTGGGCCTTTGAGAAAGAGGTGAAGGATCGTAGATGGTACCCTAGCATTGATTGAATGGCCCGATCAAGATCTCCTTTAGGAGGTAATGCTTTTTGAATTTCTCCAAGAAGTGATAATGCATGGAAATATGCTACTGGATTGACTTCTTCTTCTCCTCCTCCTCCTCCTTCTCCTCCTCCTTATTCTCCTTCTCCTTCTCCTTCTCCTTCTCCTTCTTCTACTTCTACTTCTTCTTCTCCTTCTCATTTTGCTTCTTCTTCTACTAGAATCCTTCACCTTATCCTTCTTCTTCTTCTTGAATATTCTTCAATGGTAACAAGTTCAAAGATCCCATATGAGTGCTAACATTTAGATCTAGATTGAATGGACCAAATAATCCCTCTTGATTTCTTAAAACATCATGTTGTGAGAATGATATCTTCTAAAAATAAGCATTGATATTTTATAATGTGCTATGGATGCTATATGTATCTCCTTGTATGGTATCTAATTTTCCTTGCAAGTGTTGCATATCCTCCTTCATCTTATTGGACAAAAAATGATCAAATGATTTTAGAAATTTTTTGCCCAAAAATTAAAATTTCAAAGAGTATGCCCCTAATGGTTTTTTTCAATCTTCCAAAAAATGTAAAGAAGTCTAATTTTTTTTATTAAATTGCAATAAATTACTAAATATAATTCCAAATGCCTTCAAATCATAATTATAGGTGTATCAATGCACCCTTGTTCAACCCTATAGAAATCAAGAAAAGCATTCACTTATTTGCAGCCTTGTGAGTGAAATTGGTGTAAATCCTAATTCTACAATAACTCCTTTAATTTTGTTCCAATTGACTTCAAATAAAGATTAAAGTAACTTCAACATTCCCTTGATCACCTCTCTAGAAATCAAGAAAAAAATTACCAAAATGAGAGATATATGTGTTTCCCAAAATGACCTCCAAAATTAAAAAAAATTGCCTTGTTACTTGCCTTCACAGTGAAAAAATTATGCTATGATACTACTTGTAAGATCCACACATGTAATAATGGAAATAGTATAATGTAGAAGATAGATCTCACACAACAAAAGAGATGTTTGTGGGCCAAGATTTCCTAATATCCAATTTATGCATAAATAAAATAGACCCTTGAGGTAGGGTAACACCGTACGATACTCCTTATGGAAGAAGCCACTCCACACTATATTTCCAAGAGATCCGAAAAACAATATCATACTCAATGCATATACTTACAATGATAATCACTTCCTTTATATAGACTTATTATAATAACATAATGGAGGGGTAATCCAAATGAAATTCTACTCATCACCTAATATATTAATTACACAAGTTGTCCACATGACCCAATATAACTAAATTAAGGGATGTGTGCCACATGTCAGCATCTCCATCCACCTAAATATATAATATTAGCATATCCCTAGGTACATAACATTGACTCCTCATTATCACATTATACATAGATGATATTGTTATCACCTAGATTTGCATCCTTGCATACAGTTGTGAAACCTCAGCAATCTAGAGTAACATGGGAATGATCTCTGAGTGTGGGACTTTGCTAAATGAGATCAGACCTCCGGAGAAGGCCGGCTTCCTTAACTGGTTATCACCTTAAACTACTAAATCTTAAGGGGAAAAGGGAGAAGGAATGCTTTAAAAGGAAGGATGAAACAAAAGCTTGAAAAACAAAGGGTGATTCACCAAGTTTAATAAAAGAACCCTCAAAAATTGAGAAGATGCACAGCATAACCAAATGTAGCAAGTAACCATGCACAGATTCAATTGATCCTAGCAAAGGTGAAAAACCAGATGGCTAAAAGGAACAATACGATCACAGACAAACATGTGTAGATTCACACTAAACTAGAAATTAGTCCAAAGAGGCAAAATAACTTGAGTATATTCAGTGGGAAGGCATAGTTAGAGTATAGAAAGCTTTGTTTGGAAACAGAAAGCCTAAATGCTAAAAATTTTCCAACGTTATTTACAACATACGAATGCATATATATAGCATTCCAAATTAACCCTAAGTCGGTTACAGGAAATTGCTCGATGAGCTGGAACAGAAAAAATATCTGACTTGAATGGCTGTCCACCTGCAACAGTTATGGCGTCAAATATCTGGAACTGGGCAGATAGAAGATATTTGTTAGTCTTTAATGCAGCTATTGCATCATCAATCTTCAGCAAAGAATTGGTGGAAGATATCTTTTATCATCAATGCGAGTTGCTTCAGCTTCGTGCAGTAATGAATGCAAGAAATATCTACATCTACTAAAAAATGGTCGTTGAAACGTCCCTTCACCCAAAATATGCAAATCTGGATCTGGAAATGAAAAGTGATGAAAACCCCTGAAAAGGCCAGTGAAATGAAAGAGGGGACAAAAATATGCATTTTTGCCTCTTGCAGCATGTCAAAATTTGCCAAGATGGAGATACAGGCGGTCAAAGTTTTGGTCAACCGCCTGTATATATCACTTTGCATCTGTTTATATATCAGCCTCTGAAACCACCTCTAGATATGAATGGCGCTTTGTATATCGGTCTTATGAAATATCTTTGCATGTTCAAAAGGCCTGTATGTACCTTTGCTTTTGGTGCCTAAAAGGCCCTTTGAAATCACCTGGTGTATATGCATTTGAAACTGCATACAAAGCGGGCCTTTACCTTTTGAATTAGCCTTTGTATCTCCTGCCATGTGTCGTCACCTGATTTGGTGTTGAGTTGGTGTTGAGAAGCATCGCTGAAAACTGTATCTGCTTATCGGTGGTCGGAATGACTATGAACTGAGCTGTCGATACATTCTGTCTGACCGATGTGCTCCTGTGTATATTTCCTTGTATCTGTGACTTGTATATCACAATATACAAGGTCCACATACATGCAAGCCATGGACTAAATGTTGCATTCAACCAAAATGTATATCCATTTGAAATCTGGCTTGCATCCTTACTTTGTATCTTTCCTTGTATATCGGCCTTGTATCTTTTCTTTGTATATGCAAACATATAAGCCACATATACAATGCACTATTCATGATATACATTGGCCTTTGTATATGCACTCTTGTATCATGGCCCCTTGTATATTTGACTTGCATCTTTTCTTTGTATATCGCCGATATACAAACGCCCTTGTATATTGTGGACCCCACCTCTTGCACATTCGGCCTTGTATATTTTCCATTGTATGTTGGAAACATACAATGTGAAATATACATTCTCCTTTGTTCATTGCACCGATGTACCTCTACTGTAGCCGATGCACATTATCTTTGTATATCGGCCTTGTATGTGTGGACATACAAGCTGATATACATTCTACTGTTCATGCTCACTTGTATATAGAACACATACAATCCTCTTTGTACATGTGCGGGCCGCACCTCTTGTATGTCCTGCCAATGTACATTGCAAAATGTACATTCACCCTTGTATCTTCTAACATACAATCTGCCTTGTATGTTTTTCCCTTGTATAAACCCGTTGTATATCCGAATATACAACAACAACATACAAACCCCTACATGCAAGCGGGAATCTTTGATGGAATATCCCTGCAATGTATAACCCGATATGCATATTGTGAATGTATGCTCAAACATACATTAGTGAATGTATATGCAAATGTACATTCAAAAATGCATATTGAAATACAAGCATGAAGCTGAAAATTTCTAGTGATAGAAAATACTTGAAGTTAAAAGATTTCTGGGTTTTTCTGGGTTTTTTACAAGGAATCTTTAGACAAGATCTTGGGATTTTTGGGAAATTCTGAGAAGGCATATCATAAATATTTAAAGGATTTAAGCCTTGCATGGGCATTTTCTAAAGATTTTTCAAGAAAATACAAGGTGAATTGTTTAACTCTGGGCAAAGGAAAAATAGGTCAACAATTTGGCAACTTCTACGAGATATTTTCCTGCTAAACAATTAGATTAGTGGCCTTAAGGGTCCATTGGGCATGGAGTCATAGAGAGACAAAAATATGTCTTGACAAAGAATCCTGATTTTAGCAACTCAACATATTAGCAATGAAGAAGATGGAGACCCAAACCAGAACAAAAATACCAAAGGAAGACTCTTCCAACTGTGCTAGACAACACTTAGGGAAAACAAAAAGATCTAAACTATTGTGCATCAACACTTATTGAAAGTAAAAAATCTAATCTACTAATTTACAAGGTACTCATACCTCAAAATACTTCTTCAAGTGTATCCCATTAACTGGGATAGGCAAATTTTGTCCATCCATATTTGATAACTGAAATGCATTGTGCTCCTTGCATTCAGTAATGAGAAATGGGCCACTCCACATGTTGTCAAACTTGGAATGCTTTCCTGGTCTACTTTTCAACTCATCCCATTTGAGCACCATATCACCCATTCTAAAATTTCTGGGGGTGGCCTTCCTATCAAAATTTCTTCTTGTTTGAAGCTGATGATGCCCCATTACCTTCATAGCTTTATTCCTGCTCTCTTCAAGCTCCATAAGTTGAGCATATCTGACAGCCATGGGGTCCTCTGCTTCAAACATTTCTAGCTGATTCATAATGTCTAGTGCTGGCAGTTCCATAGACATAGGCAACCTTGCCTCTTTTCCATACACTAGTAGATATGGAGAGTTCCCAATAGACCTTTTAGGAGTTATTCTATCTGCCCATAGAGCAAATTTTAGATTGGTGTGCCAGGTCCTCTGGTTATCCTCCATTGATCTTTTAATAATCCTTATGAGGTTTTTATTTGTAGATTCAGCCAAACCATTACCCTATGGGTAATAATTTGATGAAGTATTCAGATAGATCCCATTCTTAACAGCCCAGTCAGTTGTTTTCAATCCTACAAAGGCCAAAGCATTGTCTGAGATAATAGACTCAGGCACTCCAAATCTGGAAACCAAATCATGATAAAAATTTAAAACAACATTCTCATTAGATTCCTTCAGAGCCATTGCTTCAGTCCACCTTGTGAAATAGTCCGTAGCTGTAAGTATCCACCTGTGGCCTGCACTTGATGGTGGGTTAATGGGACCTACAAAGTCAATGCCCCATCTAATGAAGGGCTGCTCTACCTGAATTGGCTGCAGAGGTAAAGTTGGCAACCTTTCTTTGTTGGGAAAAATGGCACACTTTATACATTTTCTAGCCCATGCATGGGCATCCTTAAATAAGTTGGGCCAGTAATAGCCAGCTCTCATTACTTTCCAAGCAGTAGTCCTTGGGGCAAAATGACCCCCTACTGTTCCATCATAAAATTCATGTAGCACCTTGTCAGTCTGATCTTTATCAATGCACCTTAACAATACACCATTAAAGTCCTTTCTGAAAAGGATGCCATTTATTAAAGCATATGGAATGGATTGCAGTCTAAAATATCTTCTTTCGGTTCTATCTAGACCTGCTAGACATTCACCAGTTTGCAAAAATTGAGTCATGTCATTAACCCAACTAGTGCCTATTGTTGTTGTATCATTCTGATGCTCCTCTTCAATAGTCAGAAGCACCTCTTCTTCTTTTTCTATTTCATTTTCTGAACTGGTAGCGAGTTGTTCACTGAGTCCTCTGCCTCTGACAAGCTTGGTTATCTTGATCTCCACATCATATTCCATGACTTTGGTGATCCAACCAACCCTTTTCTCACTAACATCTTTACTCAACAGGAACTCCTTCACACTGGGATGAGCGACCATCAAATGCATCTTGTTATTAGAAACAAGATGCCGAAACTTCTTGAAGCTCCTTATCACTGTCAGGATGTGTTTTTCAATGTCTCTGCTCATACTCCTCCAGGCCCTGGCTAAAGAAAGTGATTAGTTGCTCAAAACCCTCACTCTGTTGCTATACCAGAATCACAGAGATTGTATCTAGGCCACCATAAGCATATAAGATAAAGTCTTTGGAGAAATCAGGATTTACCAGTGTTGGTACAGCCACTAACGCCTCCTTGATGAACTCAAAACTAAGCTTGGTCTCTTTCGTCCAACTGAAAACTATGTTCTTCTTCAACATAGATGTCAAAGGCTTCAAAAGATTTGTGATGTTGGGGATAAATCTTCACAGAAAATTAATTCTGCCAATAAAACTTTGCAGCCCCTTCTTGTGACTGGGTAAAGGTAGCTCTAGAATAGCCCTTACCCTTTCAGGATCAATGGTAATGCCTTCCTTTGACACCACGTGCCCTAGCAGCTTACCTTCGTGTACAGTGAATATGCACTTCCTGGGATTGAGAGATATCCTGAATTCCTTGCATCTTTCAAATACTAGCCTCAGATGAGATAAATGTTTAGCTGCATTCTTGGAAAAAACCATGATGTCATCAAGGTATACCAACACTAATTTATACATCAAACCCTTAAAGGCCATATCCATGGCTCTCTGAAAAGTAGAGCCAGCATTCGAGAGGCCAAAATGCATTCTTTTGTAGGCCATGGTACCCCACTTGGTGGTGAAAGTAGTCTTGAATTGATCCTCTTCCTTGACTAACACCTGATTGTAACCAGAAAACCCATCAAGCAAAGAAAACCTTTCTGAGCCAGCCACTACCTGCAGAATTTGGTCCATTCAAGGCAATGGGTAGTGATATTTTAGGGAGGCCCTATTGAGGTCTCTAAAGTCAACACATAGCCTAATCTCTCCATTCTTTTTCCTCACAGGGACAAGGTTGGAGACCCAAGAAGTATGCTTGATTGGAAAAATGATTTTCCCCTAAATCAGTTTGGTCAGTTCTTTAATCATTATAGGCTCAAGCTTTGGATTTAAAGGTCTTTGCTTCTGCCTCACATGTTTAGTACCTGGTTCTAACTCTATGGTATGCTGGGCAATATGAGGATCAAATCCCTTCAGGTTTGAATAATCCCAAGCAAACACATCTTCAAACTCTTGACAAAGAGCAACAAAAGCTCTCCTATCCTCAGCTGAGTAGATTTTACCAATTTTAAGAAGCTTACCTTTGAAAATTTCTAGCTCCTCATAATGCTCTTCTTTTACCTGCATACTAGTCTTGCTTTTCTTTAGTTGATCATCTGTACTAAAAATAGATTCCAAGGTTACCAATCCCTTGGGTAGCTTGTTTGTTCTCAACTAAACAATTTGATCATTACCATATTGTTGTTTAAGCTTATCCTGATTTATCACAGAAAACTCATCTTCTTCTAACAAGAAACACAGGATCTACTCATCACTTTCAAAAACTTACCAATGAATATTATTATCAGGGATAGAGGGCCTACCAACTATTTTTACATGAGGTTGTACCTTCTCCCTTTGAATATCACTGGGGATGTCAAATTGAGCCCCAATTGTAGCTAACCTATCAGCATGATAGTTCTGACTCCTTGGAATAGAGGTCAGATTGAAAGCATCAAATTCTTCAATCATGTCCCACACCCTATGTTTGTAGCATTTCAGAACATCATTTTTGTAAGATGCAGTCCTCTCACCTGATTCACAATGAGTTCACTATCCCCATACAGTTGCAAACATCCTATTTTCCTCTTTCTTGCCCACTGCAAACCTTGAATTAATCCTTCATATTCAACAATGTTATTTGTACATGCAAAGGCAAAACAGAAAGAAGAATAATATTTTTCACCTTGTGGTGACACCAGCATTGCACCACCGCCAGATCCATTTCTGCTCCTAGAGCCATCAAAGTACATTTTCCATACTTCCTCTAGCTGCTCTATCTGTTGTTCTGCATCCTTTACTAGATTTGGAATTGCTACTTCAGGTTCATGTAGTATGTAAATCCCCATACCAGTTTCTTAAATGTGTGCCTCAGGGTCATCTACAACATTTTTTGAGGCCCACTCCCTTAAGAGTACCTCTGATATGCTGTCAACTTGTAGTTCATGAGTAGCAATTAATTCAGGGTCATCAGAAATAATGTAATTTGCATTAACTACACTTGGTGTGTAAGGTTCTATGTGATGATTTGAAAGCAACTCAAATTTTAAAGTCACTTTGGTGCCATATCTAGTCCTAAAAAACATGTGGGACCAATCTGAGGATAAATATCCTCCTATCTTGACAGTAAATTCTCTTGATAAGCACATGGCAAAATAATGAGGCAAATCTATGATGAACACCTCCTGTGAAATAGAAACATTTGGGCAAGTGTGCAGAGTGAGACCTAGGTCTTTGATCACACCTACAGTATTAACAGTTGTGCCATCTAATTGGAGTACACCCTTCTCAAGAGGCTGGTATTTGAGCCCTAATTGGTCTACAACCTGTTTTGGCATCACAGAGCTACTAGCACCACTGTCCACCATACAGTTATGTACTAATTTGTCTCCAATTATCAATGATACATAAAATGGGAGTGGTTTGGCACTTTTGTTTGGCTATTTGTTGTTATCCTGGGATGAATCGTTAAGGACAACCCTATTTGGGTCAACAATTGTGTCATTGGACACTTTCAAATCAGACAAGGCAGATTGCAATATGTCCTTTTGGCCTGGGATGGCTAGAGAATCCCACATAGACATTGTCACATTCATCTTCTTCATATTTTCAATAATATTAAAAGGTGGAATGGCACTTACCTTCTGATTTGATTTTGTAGTAGCAACCTCTGCTTGCAAATGAGGCATCTCCCTTGCTGCTGCTGAAGTGTTTCTTTGTAAAATGTGGGGAACATGGGATGTGGAAGCACCAACATGTCCTTTCTCTTTATTTGCTGCTTGATCTATCTCATAACCCCTCTTCTTGGCCCTTGTATTAGCAGCAACTGGAGTATTATCGCTATTTACACCACAAATTTCATCTTCTTGCCAATTCATGAAGGCATAATAATTTTGAGATTGTTCTTGTTGTTGAGCAGCTCCATCATTTGACGTGATTGGTTGTGAGACTGCCACATTTTGCACCATTAAAGCCTGATTTATCACTCCATTTGAACAGGTTGCTTGACTGTGTGGCAGATTACATGGATAGCACCATTCATACTCAGCTGCAAGGTTGTTCTGAGTAGGGACTAGGTCCCTTACTGCATTAATAGGTGCCGGATTATAAGGCTGAAAAGGCATTTGATTCACATTCTGTCTGGCACCTTGGTAGTTGCTTTGATAAGGTGGCCTATTAGCTTGGTAAGGCTAATTTTGGCCTTGATACTGCTAATTTTACCCTTGAGGTTGTGGCTGATAAGGCTGTCTATTCTGGGATTGCTGCTTTTTAATGTTTACTAACTCATTCCCAAAGGTCTGCAAAATATTCTCTATTTTTTGTTGGCTATTTTTAATCTCTTTTAGCTCTTGAGATGAACTAGTTGCAGTAGGTTCAAAATTGGTAGTACTTGGTAATGCTGCCACAGTAGGTAAAGGGGCAAAATATGGGATTGGCAAAGGCATTGAAGCCTGAATCTCAGGAAAGATGGGTACTGGCGGTCTGGGTGCTATTTTTCCGGCCTGAATCAGATTATTCTCTGCCCTAATAGCTAATTCATAAGCATCTGGTAAACTAGTACCTCCTAGTGATTGAATCATTACTGAAACATCACTATTCAAGGCTTTCAAAAAATACAAGAATGCATATTCAGCTGGAGGCCTTACCATGGCAGGAATTATGTCCCATGTCTTCGGGAATCTGAAGTTAAAATCCATCATTTGCTCCTAAGGAGCTCTCTTTATGGTGGTCATCTATTCAACCAATGATAGATTATCTGATTTGTCTTGGAATTGTTTGTTTAATTTCTCTCCTAGATCATCCCAGGTTGTAATAGTCTGCACTGGTAGACTCCTGAACCATTGCAATGCCTTCCCTTTGAATGAGGTAGCCAGTAGCTTGATGGCTACATTCTCTTGAGTGACATGGTGTACACCACACAAAGATGCTATGTCTCTAATGTGCTCAATAGGAGTAGTCTAATTTTCCCCTATGAAATAGGGCAAACTCTTCAAAGCTGCCATGGGTATAACATCATGTACTATTAGGTTTAAAGGGCTGCCCCCATCAAAAGTCACGAATGGCTGATTTCTTGCCATCTGAACAACTGGAGGTAGATTTGCTTGAGTTGCTACAGGAACTACAAAAGCAACTGGTCTAAAATTTGGTGGAGTTCACTATATCCTTTTAGAAACTGGAGTTCTTCGACTCTATATGGTTTTATGGTTTAGTTGGCCCCCCAACCCGCTACTATAGGGTGAACTAGAAGGGCTCAGGTGCCCTATACTATATCTCTAGGAATAGATTCTAATGGCACCACCATCCGCCTCACATTTCTTCGTCCACCCCTACTCTAATGGGACTATCTAACAAGCGAGTGAGGCTATGCTATATAGAGAGAGGTCTGACCCCCCCTCTATGGATATGGGAATAGTGGGCCTAATCCCAATCTGTTAGTAATAGGTTGCTATCGGCCTATCTAGATAGGGGCGGCCCCTATATAGATGATCTAGAGGGCTTGGCCTAGCCTATCTATATAGGGGCATGAGAGGAGGGCTCGAACTATCCAGTTATAGCTCTAGCATGACTGACAGAGTTACTCGATCAGGTTGATCCCTATATATCATCTGGGCATCTCAAGTGAACCTGAGGATGAGGCCCCTATGCCCCTCTGTATATAAGGGAAGGGACTCCTGAGGCCCCTAGGCAGAGATGGGTGAGATAGTACCGTGCTAACCCGGAGCCACTAAGACTAGGACCAACAACAAGCCCAACAAGTAGAGATTGTTCAACAAGGAGAAAGTCCCCTATTGCGTTTCAAAGCAAAGCGGTGTAGTGTGGGGAATGCTGTCATATAACTAAAGGGCTACTCTGAGTAATCTATACCCACCCTGCCGGCCTTAGACTTTCCAAGACGCACAATTCAGGTTGAAATCCATACTCCATATCCCCTGGGTGTGGGATAGAAGCGCTTCGGTACGACTAGCCTTGATCTATGCGGCAATGAATAATATGAGAGAAGGGCGCAGGGGCCCTTCTTTTCTATTATTCGAAGTTGTACAATAATATGAAAGAAGGGCGAACTTTGAGAAATTGGGTTTACCTAGAACCCAACCTTCATCTTCCCATGGGGTGGGTGGGGGGAGATAGTTGGTTGGCTCATGCAACAACTAATTAAGGCTTGGGGGCGGGTGGGTGGGAGGCCTATGGCCCCCACCCAACCCCACACATGAGGGGATGGGAGGGCCCCCGAGAGAATTATAGCCCAGGGTGGGTGGGTGCCCCCCCCCAACTATTGCCTCCCACCCACCCCTGATTAGAACCAAACAACATATAACCAGGGCCGCAACCAACAAAATATATATTATTAGGGGGTTGGTTAAACAACAATAATTCATAATCTAGGAGGGTCAACAACTTAACCGCCCACCCAAGCCCCATACACGGGCCCCCCCCGGGAGGTAGATTATTGTGGGGGGCTAAAGTTCTCCCACCCACCCCAGCCGACAAACCCTCAGACTTAACCTCCCGGCTGCAACCTCCACCCACCCACCCACCCGAACTCTTGGTTCTAATCTACCTCCCTTGCTATAATTCTTGGGGGCTGGGGGTTCACCGCGTGTGTGGGGGGCATAGGCCTAGGGAGAGGGCAGGGGGCATCCTTTCTTATCGGCTCCTCGCGAGGGTTTATCGGCTAACCCTCGGATAGCCGATTGGGGGGGAGGGAATTGCCCTACTATTCTATGGGTGCCGCATGCAAAGGTAGATTAGTTGTAGTTCCAGAAGGGCCGTTGTTGATTAGTTGGTGGGAGGAAATAATTGTGGGAGGCCCGCCTGAAAATGAATCCACCCATCCCTATGCACGGGTGGGAAACTAGCTGTTCCAGGGGATGGGTGGGGAACTATAACATACACATGCCAATTTTGGAGATGGCTCTTCATATGCAGGGGTGGGTGGGAGGAAATAGAAGGGCGCAACATTGTAGGGGACAAAAGAAAGCTCTGCATGTTGGGTCGTTGTTGGGATAGTTCAGAGATTCTATACGTAACAGTGTTTCAAAAGTGCCCTATCTATCTATGGCACGGGCTCGCGACCCCCTCTATCTAGATAGGGCCGGCCAAGAAGAGGAATGATTGAGCGGCCCCCTCCCCCCTCTGTATCTATATGGCTATATGGCTATATGGCCCCGGGCTCCGGGCAGGTCCAGAGAGATAGGTGCCCTATCCGACAGCTATGGATAGATATTGGGGTCCCCCATCTGAATCCGACTATTGGGGCCCCTATCCGACTATCGAGCCCCTATCCGACAGCTATATAGTAGTGGGGGAGTTGCCCCCATCCCCATCCCTATCCCTATCCCGAGGTGGGTGGGAGGAGAATATAGCCGAGGATCGGTAGAGGTGCACATGTATCGGTAGAGGTGCCCATCTATACGAGTGAGTGAGTAATAGGAGTAACTAAAGATTGCCTCAACCCAACTAGAAATAGTTCGGTGGGGGGTTATATTGCCTCCCACCAACTTTCTATTCCTCCCACCCACCTCCCTCCCACCCCAACAACTAATACTATATCCGAGGGTTCTAAGTAAACCCTCAGGTGGATGATAGGGAGGGGGGGAATTATGGCGGGCCTCCCACCCCAGCTGCTCGTCTAGTTGGGAGGATATAGTTGGGCCCCCCCGCCCTGGAACCAACGCGGGTGGGTGGGAGGATATAGTTGGGGTGGGTGAGAGGATGAAGATTGGGGGGCATGTTACGTATAGAATCTAGCGTACCGATAAACTATTGCCTGGTTTGAATCTTTCTCATAAAACATGTATCAGTTGAACTGATCTGTTTGTTCTTCCTCAGTGTGAGTCGCTAGATATGCAAGTTTAACCTCTTTTTAGGTCTAAAAATCACTAGCTGCACATCAAAACCAGCGATAAAAGTTGTAGAGTCCCACCGGGCATGCTAAAGTTGTTATCACCTAGATTTGCACCCTTGCATACAGTTGTGAAACCTCAGCAATCTGGAGTAACATGGGAATGATCTCTAAGTGTGGGACTTTGCTAAATGAGATCAGACCTCTGGAGAAGGTCAGCTTCCTTAACTGGTTATCACCTAAAACTACTAAATCGTAAGGGGAAAAGGGAGAAGGAATGCTTTAAAAGGAAGGATGAAACAAAAGCTTGAAAAATAAAGGGTGATTCACCAAGTTTAATAAAAGAACCCTCAAAAACTGAGAAGATGCACAGCATAACCAAATGTAGCAAGTAACCATGCACAGATTCAACTGATCCTAGCAAAGGTGAAAAACCAGATGGCTGAAAGGAACAATAAGATCACAGACAAACATGTGTAGATTCACACTAAACTAGAAATCAGTCCAAAGAGGCAAATTAACTTGAGTATATTCAGTGGGAAGGCACAGTTAGAGTATAGAAAACTCTGTTTGGAAACAAAAAGCCTGAATGCTAAAAATTTTCCAACCTTATTTACAACATACGAATGCATATATAGAGCATTCCAAATTAACCCTAAGTCAATTACAGGAAATTGCTCGATGAGCTGGAACAGAAAAAATATCTGCCCTGAATGACTGTCCACCTGCAACAGTTATGGCGTCAAATATCTAGAACTGGGTAGATAGAAGATATTTGTTAGTCTTTAATGTAGCTGCTGCATCATCAATCTTCAACAAAGAATTGGTGGAAGATATCTTTTATCATCAATGCGAGTTGCTTCAGCTTCGTGCAGTAATGAATGCAAGAAATATCTGCATCTGTTAAAAAATGGTCGCTGAAACGTCCCTTCGCCCAAAATATGCAAATCCGGATCTGGAAATTAAAAGTGATGAAAACCCCTGAAAAGGCCAGCCAAATGAAAGAGGGGACAAAAATATGCATTTTTGCCTCTTGCAGCATGTCAAAATTCACCAGGATGGAGGAGATACAGGCGGTCAAAATTTTGGTCAACCGCCTATATATATCGCTTTGCATCTGTGTATATATCGGCCTCTAAAACCGCCTCTGGATATGAATGGCGCTTTGTATATCGGGCTTATGAAATGTCTTTGCATGTTCAAAAGGCCTGTATGTACCTTTGCTTTTGGCGCCTAAAAGGCTCTTTGAAATCGCCTGGTGTATATGCATTTGAAACTGCATACAAAGTGGGCATTTACCTTTTGAATCGGCCTTTGTATCTCCTGCCACATGTCGTCACCTAATTTGGCGCTGAGCTGGTGTTGAGAAGCATCGCTGAAAACTGTATCTGCTTATCTGCGGTCTGAATGACTATGAACAGAGCTACCGATGCATTATGTCTAACCAATGTGCTCCTGTGTATATTTCCTTGTATTTGTGACTTGTATATCGCAATATACAAGGTCCACATACAAGCAAGTCGTGGACTCAACGCTGCATTCAACCAAAATGTATATCCATTTAAAATCTGGCTTGCATCCTTACTTTGTATCTTTCCTTGTATATCGGCCTTGTATCTTTTCTTTGTATATGCAAACATACAAGCCGCATATACAATGCACTATTCATGATATACATTGGCCTTTGTATATGTGCTCTTGTATGCGTGGCCCCTTGTATATTTGACTTGCATCTTTTCTTTGTATATCGCCGATATACAAATGCCCTTGTATATTGTGGACCCCACCTCTTGCACATTCGGCCTTGTATATTTTCCGTTGTATGTTTCAATTGTATGTTGGAAACATACAATGCGAAATATACATTCTCCTTTGTTCATTGCGCCGATGTACCTCTACTGTAGCCAATGCACATTATCTTTGTATATCGGCCTTGTATGTGCGGACATACAAGTCGATATACATTCTACTGTTTATGCTCACTTGTATATAGAACACATACAATCCTCTTTGTACATGTGCGGGCCCCACCTCTTGTATGTCCTACCGATGTACATTGCAAAATGTACATTCACCCTTGTATCTTCTAACATACAATCTGCCTTGTATGTTTTTCCCTTGTATAAACCCCTTGTATATCCGAATATACAACATACAAACCCCTACATGCAAGCGGGAATCTTTGATGGAATATCCCTGCAATGTATAACCCGATATGCATATTGCGAATGTATGTTCAAACATACATTGGTGAATATATATGCAAATGTACATTCAAAAATGCATATTGAAATACAAGCATGAAGCTGAAAATTCCCAGCAATAGAAAATACTTGAAGTTAAAAGATTTTTGGGTTTTTCTAGGTTTTTTACAAGGAATCTTTAGGCAAGATCTTGGGATTTTTGGGAAATTCTGACAAGGCATATCATAAATATTTGAAGGATTTAAGCCTTGCATGGGCATTTTCTAAAGATTTTTCAAGAAAATACAAGGTGAATTGTTTAACTCTGGGCAGAGGAAAAATAGGTCAACAGATATGTTATTTTTTGTAATAGTAAGGATGTGATTTATGATTTGAAGTTTCACATTTTAGCATAGTTTGACATGAAGGACTTAGGAGCTACCAAGTATATTTTAGGTATAGAGATTAGAAGAGATAGAGAAAACATAAAGCTTGGTTAGGCTAGAGTGAGTATGTGAAATTTGTGTTAGAGAGATTTTACGTGTCAATCTGTAAACCATTGAGTGTTCCTATTTTAGTGGGGACTAAGTTATTTGTAGAGTAGTGTCCATCTGCACCTAGTGAGATGGAGGATATATCTTGAGTGCCTTAGGTTAGTTTTCTTGGGAGTTTCATGTACGTTATGGTCTATACAAGACTAGACACTACCCAAGTAGTGGGATTCCTTAACCAATTCATACTTAATCCTAGATGAGATCATGGGATGTAGTTAAGAGGGTCTTCAAATATTTGTAGGGTACTTCTGAGTACTCTATCTATTATCATGGTGATTCTATAGGGGATCGACACTTAGTATATATTTATGTATTTTTGGATTCAAATTAGGTAGGTGATGTCAAGAGTAGAAGATATATATTTAGTGGATATGTTTTCAATTTATTTAGTGGTGCAATGCAGGATTCGAGGTGCAATGCCCGCTCGGAGCAAATGGTTGAGTTCCCAGTGAAGTGCAACGAGTAGAAGATGCAGGGGCCTCCAAAAAAGGTGAGGGTTTCATGTTTCCTAGGAAGTTCTCTCTGCCCTAATGCAAGTATGCAAAGAGCTATTAATAATGAAGAGAAAAGGCTTAAAAATGTGGCAATTTTCTTTACCTGTGTTAACATAGATAAGCTGCCATCGAGGAATTTTTTTGATAAATGGTTAGCTAATGTATGGGGGAAAAAGCTAGGCATTCAAATCTTATTTTGTCGGATGGTAAATCATTGGCTATTTATAATCTTCTTTAGAAATTATAATATGCAAAAAAGGGTCTTGGAGAGAAATTATTGGAATATTGGGCAAGCCCTTTTTAAGGCCTTTTCATGGGCCCCACAAATCTCTAAAGAAGAGATTTAGTCCTGTGCAACCCCCAAATGGATTGTTATCAAGAATATCCCTTCTCAAATTTGGGGCTTTTTACCTCAATTAGTCAAATCCTTTGGGAAAGTCCTAGAAATTGATGAAACAAGAATCTCATTACCTCATATGGATGCAAGAATCCTAATGGCTCTTAATACAGGCTCCTCTATCCTAGAGATCCTATAAATTCAAATGGGAAGAAAAACTGTAGTTTCTAAAGTGATAGGCCTTGGTGGGCCCAACTCTTGTTTTCTCTATAAAATAGAGGGGCATCAAAAGTTTGATTGCCCTATTTTGAGGGCTAGAAAAAATAAAGAAGACTCAAAATTTGAGCCTAGGGCTGCAAATTTAGACTGTGATGTGCACCCTAATCCAAATTCTGATTCCCCTGGAGGGGGTGAGGATGATCCAATGCTTAACCCTTCTATTAAACCTATTAATACCTCTGTTCCTTATACTGAAGACTCTTCTTTGGTTGACTCTAAGGATGTTCTTCTACATTCTAATTTGTGTAAGAAGGTTGGGAATGAAATGGCGGATACCTCCGAATGTTTGGAGGGCAATTTGGCTAAAAATGCACCTGTAAGAGTTAGTGGTGACTCTGTGGTTGATTGTGCCCCAAAAGACAAGACTGCTAGAGTGTATGACTCTGATGAAACCACTAAAGAAAGTATTGAAGATCAAATCTATAAAGACAATAATGTATTGGTAGAAAACCCTTGTTTTGTATCTCAGGTTATGGACACCTAGTTTGAGCCATTGGCTACTTCAGCTTATAATGGCTCCCCTGAAACTCGCAAGGCTTCCCATGATGATCTGCTTCCTTTCTCTAGGATTCCAGCAAATGCATCGAGGAGTTTGAATAGATAGGGAAGAAAAAAATGCTCAAGAGCTAGCATTGGAAAAGATAAGCAAAGTTGCAGCACAAAGAGAGAAACTAGACTTGCTAAAAGAGGAATTCATTAAGAACAAAGAAAACCCTAAGATAGTGGCATTTGATATTCTCAACACAAAAGATCAGAATAACAAATCTCTGAGGGTATATGGAAAAGAGAATATTATAACCCCAGGGAATAGCATCCCTTCTCAAGGTGGTGCAGATAAGAAAGGAGATGAGAATAGGAAGAGAAAAGTTGTAAGTAGGACCAACTCCTCCACTAAGCCAGGGAAAAAAGGCAAAGATGAGGTTTTACCCAAATGCTTTAACAAGTGGAGTAATGGGACCAAAAACCACTCTTCTTGAGTTTCCATAATGAAGAACATACACTACTACAGTTGGAATGTGAGGGGGTTAGAGTCCTCTGATAGGAAGTATGTTGTTAGAGATTTTTGTAACAAAAATAGAACAATGGGTGCCCTATTTCTTCAAGAGGTGAAATCTGTAGGGTTTACTTTAGAAACCACTTTGAAATTTATCTGGAAAGAAGCTACTGTCTTTTGTTCTAATCATGTTAGGAGTAAAGGGGGTAATGTCATTATGATTAATAAAAGATGGGAGAAATTCATCTCATAGTCAGGGTGTTCTCACTGTGGAAGATGTGTTTGGGTGATCTTAGATGTGGGTGAATTGAAATTTTGTCTCTTTTCTGTATATGTCCCTAATGACTACCTCCACAGGGTAGGGTTGTGGGATTAGATGACCAATGTTTTGCCTAAACTACCTTGGGTTGTTGGAGGTGATTTTAATATGATAGAGCATAAGGATGATAAACAATGAGGTATCTCCTTGGAATGGAAAGGAAATGAGAAGTTCTTTTGGACTAGATTAAAGAATATCTTGAGGCTTTTTGACCCCTGAAAGGGTTCAGAGACAGTAGCAGGGGTGTTTGGTTTTCTTGGTGCAATAGTAAAAAAGGATCAAGAAGGATTCATTGCAGACTAGATAGGTTTTATGCCAACAAAGACTTCTTTTATTTCCAGGGAGGTAGTAACAACAACCATGTTCAAGTTTTGCCAAATGCCCTATCTTATCACAACCCTATTAAAACTATCATTTCTCTTTCTAAGCAGCCAGAGGTAGCCAAACCCCTGAAAGACTGTAGTTTCAAGTTGAAGTTCTCCCTATTTTTGGATGAGGATTGTTCGCGTAGTATCCTTACCCTCAAAAATCTGAGCAAGGCCAAAATCCCTCCCTCAAATGCAATTGAATTCTGGAATAGTCTTGTGAATTCATGTTGTGTTTTATTCAAGATAGTAGGTAAGAAATATGCCCTAGATAGGAGAAAAGAAGAAAGTCAGCTTCAGAAAACCTTTTTAGAGTTGGAGGAAAAGGTCCAATTGGGTCAGGATGCAGAAGAGTTGGTGCTAGAGCTTGGTGATGTCAAACATAAACTCAGGAAAGTTCAAATTAGAAAGGCTCAGAGTGCTAGAGTAAGATCTAAGCTTAGATGGCTTAGGGATGGAGATAGGGGTTCCAAATATTTTTTTGACCTTCTTAAAATCAAAAACTCAAAACAGAGAATTAGTCATGTTCTTGAGGATGGAAAATGGTTTCAAAAGGATGAGGAGATAAAATATGTCTTTAGAGCCTTTTATGAAAATATTTTCAAAGTTGAAGACAATACAGTGGAATGTAAAGAGGCTCAAGAACAATGCTCAAGAATATGTGAAAAGAAACTGGATACCAAAATGTGCCAGAAAATCAATACTGAAATAACCAAAAAAGAGATAGAAGAAGCAATTAGGTCTATGGACAATGGCAAATCCCCTGGTCCTGATGGACTGCCTATTGAGTTTTATAAAGAAAATATATAGAGTGGGTGGTGGATGACTTGTGGGAACTATACATAGAAGATTTTAAGTAGGGATCTTTGGGGAAAGAGATTAACAAATGTATTATCAAATTGTTCCCCAAAGAAGGTGATAAAGCTAACATCAAGAATTGGAGGCCCATTACTTTACTGAATGTATCTTATAAAATTTTAGCCAAGGTTTTAGCATTAAGGCTAAAGGAGATCCTACCCAAAATTATCAATAACACTCAAACTGGATTCATAAAAGGAAGGTACATATTAGAAAATCTAATTACCAGTTGGGAGGCTCTTAATTAGGCTAAAGAAATAAAATAGAAAGTAGGGATACTGTTGTTAGACTTTGAGAAAGCATATGATAGAGTAGAATGGTCTTTCATCCTCATGATGCTAAAAGTTATTGGCTTTCCTGAACACTTTTGCATGATGGTTAAGGTTTTATTCATGGATACCTCTGCACAAGTTGAAGTTAATGGCTCTCTCTCTAAACCTTTCTCATTGGGCAAATCTATTAGGCATGGTTGTCCTCTTTCTCCTACCTTATTTGTAATAGCCTCTGAGGTTTTATTTTACCTGCTTAGAACTAATATTATTCTAGGAAAGCTCTATGGTATCTCCCTTCCTAATCATGATAGACTCTTAAATGTGCAATTCGCAGATGACACAACACTCTTTGCAAAAATTGATAGAGATGAACTCAAAAGTTTAGAAGTGAGGTTAGATGTCTTCTACAAGGCATCTGGAGCTAAAATCTCCCCTTCCAAATCTATTCTTCTCTATTGGGATGATGACATTCCAAACTGGTTTAAAGAGTGCAAGTGGAATTGGGGTGACAACAGAAAATAACAAGGTTCTTAGGTATTCCATTTGTTGTCAACCCCTCCTTGAGCTAATGTGGGAGTGGCTGTATTTGAAAATTGAGAAAAAATTGAATAATTGGAACAGGACTTACCTGTCCCTTGTTGGGAGGTTGCAAGTATGTCAGAAGGTGCTCTCATCTTATTCCATATTCTACTCCTCAATGTGGCTATTTTCAAATTACCAATTTGATCTTATTCAAAGGGTAATTAGGAAATACCTATGGTCTAATGAGAAGGGCAACAATAAGAAACATGTTGTTAAGTGGGATTGGTGCTGTTTGGAAAAGGCTGATGAAGTGTTAGGCCTTAAAAACCTAAAATTTCAAGGCATTGCCTTAGCCTCAAAATGGATCATCATAGCTCTGAATGGTAATGAGCCCTGGAAAGTGTTAGTCAAAAATAATACTTTCCTTGCTTTACCTAGCAAGTGTAGAGGTTGGGACAATCTGCATATCCATGATATTTTGTTTGGGGACTTCAATGCCAAGCCCTTAGGGTTTGTTGTTTTCCTCAGTATATGGAAAGCATGGGAACATGCCAAAAGTCTAATCCTAAATAGGAGTGCAATTGATATCCAATGCAACTCTATGATTGGTTATAGATCTATTTGGTGGAATGTTAACCACAAGGGAATACCACTTGCTCTTCTCCAGGGGTGCACAACCAAGAAATGGAACAGTGAAGGATTGAAGATTTTAGGTAATTTATTTGATAACAAGTCTCCAAAATCTTGGGAGCATCTCAGAGATGAATTCACCTTGCTCCCCACTCACAAGAGAACATATCATACTCTCTCTAAGGCCCTTTTGTGCAATCTTTCACAAGACGTTTCTAATCTTGGGGAAGACTATATTGAAAGGCTGAGATGGTTGGATGGATCTAAACTGTTTAATGTGGACCCAAAGAAAATATATAAGATGATCACTAGCTCTTTGGTGGTATTTGAACATATCAACCTAGCATGGAAGTCATCCCTAGAGCATAAGCGACTGTCCAATTCTTTTAAGTGGATTTGGTCTAGAATTATTGAACCAAAAAAGTCCACTTTTAGATAGCTTTTAATCTTAAACAAACTGAACCTTGGCCTAGACAATGATCTGTGTTCTAGGTGTAATACTATGGACAACTGTTGGCATCTATTTTTTGAGTGCAAGTATGTTTTGTTTGTTTAGTCTTTGTTTATGAGTAATATTCCTAATTGGTCTCCTATCAGTACAGTCAACTGGAAGGAAATACTGTGGTTATGTTGATGGATTAAATAAAAAATCTAACATATATTGGTTTATCTTGTCAACTAAAATTTTGTGGTTTTTGTGGAAAATGAGGAATGAAGATAAGTTCCATAAACTCATAAACTCTAAATTGTTTGAGCAGGTAGTAGTCACATTGGAAGTTACAGTCGACAAACTCAATGCAATCTATGATGGGGGCACCATGATAGATTAAGAGGATATCCAACAGGTACCATAGTGGAACCAGGACTGGATAAGGTATGAGGAAAGATTCAAAAAAGAACACAAGGACTTTCAAGACAGCTACTGTGTACACCATCAGGTTGAGAAAATGGAAGTAGAGATGACTAAGAAAGGTGAAACATCCAATGAAAAGGATAGTAACACTAGTGGGTAGGAGAAAATTGGTAATCCCAGTGGTAGTACACATGGTCTAGCCTCTGACAGTGATAGTGATAATAGGTATTATGCTAGGGCACAGAGATATTAGAGCCATCAAAGTTATTTAAGACAACAAAATGACTTCATATGTTCAACAAGGGTCAATGAAAATGACAGGGGAACAGAGCTCAATGACTCACAAGGGTACTACTTTGGTGGATACATGCAAGATACAGAGGTTGTGTAGGTACATCAGGACAATATCTCTAAGATGTAGATAGATAGGGAGAAAGATTATGTGAACAAGACTAGATCCAAAACCTCTTTCAGAAGTGCAATTACCTTGGAGCAAGATTAAGTGGAAACTATATGATGATTTCTGATATGTATTAAAATATAGATCTATAAACATGTTATAGTTGTCACTACACTATTAGTACACTTTATCACATACTGTATTTTTGATCTTATGTTGGCAAAAGTATAGTATGTTATAGGTGTAGTTTTGGATTGAAATAGACAATAGAAAAGATACATGAGGTGGCCTCCTTGACCACCATGATGTACTTAAGCTTATTATCTTTTTAAATATAATTTTATGCCCGATGTTCAATCAAAAAAAATAATTATTTAGTGGTTCTATAAGTTGGCTGAGTAAGCAACGGGTTGTGGTCACTTTGTCCACTATAGAGGTTGAGTACATGGCAGCTACTCATGCTTGTAAGGAGGCCATCTGTCTTAAGAGACTATGTTCAAATATGGGGCTAAGTTAAGGATTTATTAGAGTTCTTTGTAATAGTCAAAGTGTCATATGTCTAGCAAAGAACTTAACCTTTCATGTGAGGATGGAGCACATAAATGTCCAATGCCATTTGTTAGAGACATGGTAGAGGACTATTTTGTTAGAGACATGGTAGAGGATGGGAGGGTGATTCTAGAGAATTTTAACACTTTGTAGAATGTTGCAAATGTATTAACAAATCTAGTGAGCACAAAGAAGTTTAGGCGGTGTAATGAGTCTATGGGCCTCATGGCCCCTAGAAGTTTAATTTTAGTGTTGGAGTTTGTTACATCCCATTTGTTTTTCCTAGTTAATTATTGATTAAATCAAATGATTAGGAAAGATAATTAAGTATGATAATTATCTTTTGAATTTTAATTGAAATGATTTCTAGTAATGATTCTCATTTTTTAATTTATATTAGATGTCAATTTGATGATGACTAATTATTGTTTCTATTTTATGAGTGCGACAAGAAATAATGACACTCTCTTAGGTTGGAGAGAGAGTATCATTAGGGAGAAGGTTCTAGTCATTTGAAAGAAACGATTCATGAAGGAATCTATTCACACACCCACCTAGGTGCATTTAGCTTAGGTTGCATTGTGTGAATTGAATTAAATTTAAGTTATTTTTTTACTTTTTGCATTCATTTTGAGTTGGAATAAAAATATTTGGGTTGTATTTAGCTATGGTTATTAACATGGTGGTGATGTTAACAGGTGAATTTATCCTACTATTAATAAAAAAACTTAATAATATCTTAGGTAAGAGGGCCAAATGATGTTTAAACTCCCATATAATACTAGCTCATCAAACACTTAAATCACATTTGTGTGCATATAGGCATGTTTCCCAAGCCACTCTATGTACATGTATGAGTGGGCAAATTCATGAGCAAGTTTGAGATTTCAAGGGTAGGAGTGAGTCTAGGGTAAAAGCAAGAAGTTGGGTCCACGAAGAGGGGAAGTTTCAGCCCAAAAAAAATTTGTAAGAAATGCGTACGTGTTATTGAAAAAATGTGTACGTGCTTAGCTATGGGTACCCAAGGCTAAATAAAAATGGGTATGCGTTATGATTCAGGTATGCAACAAGAAACATGTATATGATATAATGTGTATGTGTTTAGAAATGTGTACGTGTTTCTAACATGTATTTAATTTTTTAAATAAACGACTGTCATGTCATTTTTTCCAGCGAGCTTATAGGAGAGGAACAACAATAGAGCAATTTGGGTACACATTTTTCAGGCCCTTTACCAGCACAAATTTTGTTGCCACCTCCTCTCGTCGACGCAAGTGACCTCCGCGACCTCCAAGTTGGTTAAATTCTGCAGTTTTTTGGTCTTATATGTTGCATTTTTTACTTGTAATTGTAGTTTACTGTTTGTTATTTTTGTTTGTAATTAGCTTGTTTAATTTATAGTTTTTAAATTGTATTTGCAAACAAAATCATCATGTAAATGAGAAACCGTAAATTCAAAATTGAAATCCACAAAATTGATTGCTAATTTAACTAATTTAATCAGGTAAATCGCACAAAACCTAGAGTTACAAATCAAAACCCTAAGCCCTAGGTTCCAAAAAACTTAGACCTAAAAACTCTAACCCTTAACACTTAACCTTAGGACCTAAACCCTAAAACCTAAACCTAAAACCCTTAACCCTAGGACCAAAACCCTAAAACCTAAACCTAAAACCCTAAACCTAAACCCTAAACCTAAAACCCTGAACTGTAAACCCTAAAACCTAAAACTTAAACCACAAAACCTAAAACTAAAACCCTAAACCACAAAACCCTTCTTAGGGCCTATAATTAAGTAGTTATATAATTAATAATTATCACAATTCTTAAATTTAAGTTAGATATGATAGTATGATGTATTCAGAGATAAATGTAGATTTGAAATCCCTAATGTCAATAATAAACATTAGGAAGAAAACTATGTCATGTAAGCTCAATTAGGTTTACCATTTAATGAAAATGAAAATCGAGATTCCATATGGTTAATTTCTATGAGAATTTAATAGAATGGATACACATAAGAAAATAATTATCCTAAACGAACATAAATAACTAACATTGTATAGAATTGACAATTGGTCAATGTTATAATTACAAAATAAATGAGGAAAAGATTCATGCTTAGTTGTATCACTAAATGATGAATATAATTGACAAGGGTCTTTGATGTGTTGATGTTTAGCTTTGAGAAATGTGATCTCTTAGTGTAATTTGAAGGTTATTTGTAAAATGTCTACTAAATATACTCTAATAGAGAACAAATTCATAGGTAGGTATAGAATCAAAACTATGAACTAACTTCCTACTTTCACAAACTTATTCCTATGGTCAAAACTATAGAATCAAAATTATGAACTAACTATCAACATGCCAACTCCCAAGAAAGACCAAGAACAAACCAATAAGTGGTGAAGAGAAATCCAACCACCAACTAGGTTGACCATAAGTGTTCAAACATTTGAAAATAACCCATGAACTTGAAACATAGGACCATGGTAAGTGAGATGAGTACTAGATAGAAGGGTAGGTAAAGGAGTAGGCCCATAGAACTCAATTGGACAAAGGATAGGTATAGTATGAAATACAAATCACAAAATAAATCAATGCACTTGTTATCATTCTATCTAGATAACAATTAGGAATGCAATACAAAGGAACCATAAACGTTTGACAAAAAAAGAACCAATTCACCCTCTTTCCTCCATTGTTACATTTTCCTAGATGAGAGAGAAAGGATGATCATGTTAATTATTGCATATTCCTATGCTCAAACAAACTTCTACCCTTCTACTTGCCTGATCCAAATTGCTCTGCTATGTTCCTTCTATTAGCTAAGGGACAACTGATATTTATAAATATATTTACTAGGTTGTCGTATGATTAAAGCCATGAGGACACTTTTCCTTAACTAACCCTCTAATAGAAAACAAGATCGAAGACAATGAATAAGTCCTAGGTAAAGGGGGGTTCACTTGGCTGAATTTGAATTTCTAAATTTGATGTTGGGTGGAACAATGTTATGCTCATGAGGTCAACCTTGTGAGCATGGACCCAAACTAGGATAAAAGATGTAAGCTAGATCATAATAGACAATGATAACCTAGGAATTAGTGTATGGATGGACATGAAAATCATACAAATAGGTTGAATGTATTGTGATAATCATGTATTAAACTTTATAAAATGTTTACTTGACATTCAATATCTAGGTTCCAGTTCTAACTCTTTGGATTGATATAAATGCTCGATATAGAAAAATGTGTGTTTTAATTTTCATCCAAGACCTTTTGAAAGTGATTAGAAAATAATATGGGATAAAGGGGAGGCTTAAATTGTTTGTATTTTCTACAACATAAAGTAGTCTAAATTTTGATTAGATGCATTTTTTAATGTTTTAAATTGAATGTGTCTTCAAATGACATGTATTTTTAATTTGTCCACATTCAATGTGATTTTTAGTTCAAATTGTGTACATTATTTAATTAGTTGATATATATTTTTTTATTGTTTAACATGCAGTTGCCCTTTCATCACATGGAGCCAAATATAGCTGTAGTCGATGAGTTTTCCATAGAGGATTTCATACATATTGACCATCCTGAAAACCCCTTACGTGGACCATCACCTCCACATAATGTATCACCACCACAAAACCCCACACCTCCACCCTCTCCACCTCCTAACCCCCCACGTCCTCAAATTGATCAAAATTAGTTAAGAGAGCATAAATGCAAACCTAAATGTCATTCAAGAAAATATAAATTTGATAAAAAATGAGCCCAACCTTCCCCCCATGTAGCACGATTTGCATCTTTGATGAAAATTGTTGTCGACTCTATTCGATCCATCGATGCGGACCTAGTTAGTTTCCATTGATGGAGAGAAGAGAGAAGACATTTTTATGCAGATGGGTTGTCTTATAAAGAAATCCATGACCTTCATATTACCAAAGAAGCAATTTGTGCATATTTCTTTAACCCCAATACAAACAAACCAATTCCATCCAATAAAAAATGACTTTCAATTAAATGGTGTAGGCACCAATAGATAGCTGCACAATTTTGGGGCAGATGGTGGATGGTCTTTGATACTCCACCACATGGCAATTGTGAGGTACCCCTTTATTTTTTGAGAAAGTTATGGGCTGAGTTTGAGTTGGCTCAAAAACCCAACTATTTTGATATGAGGTCATTTCAGAGAGTTGGTCATGGCATGCCCCAAAATAGATTAGGAGCACGTGTCGATCCTCAGCGACATGCTCCAATTCCACCGATTGTTGCTCCTCTAGCTCCTAGTATTCCCGCTACATATCAACATCAGATGATATTGTCCACATTAGGAGCATTGAGTTCTCTCTCAGGAGATCTCATTCATTAGACTACCCACGTGGCAACTGAAGTGGGAAATAGAGAGCATGGAGGTTTATCCTATGGGCATACTTAGGCATCCACTGCAGGTCCACCTGTATCTACGACAAAATCATTTATGGACTTACTATATGCTGATGATCATCCTACATAGGTATGTACATCTTTTGAAAGGCATGTATTTTAATTTGTTTGAAATGTGTAAAATTCATGTAAATAATATTAAATTAAATTATATATATAATATAATATTAATTTTCAAGAAGTGTTCGGTGTAGATGCATGATCAGAGGAGGCCAGTTTCTCAATATGATCGTGTTTGTTTTTCAAGAGTTGTAGAAATGGGGACACCTTATGGTCAAGTAAACCAATATATATTTTAATTTATGTCCATATCTAATTTAATTTGAATTTGTACACATGTGTGAAATTATGATATATTGTATCTATGCGGGGAGGTCATGCGATACCCATGACCGACCAACCACAAGGTGTGGCGAGTGCTCCTGAGTCATCATCAGCTTTTATGCATGGGCCATCTTAGGTGAGTGCTTTGAAAATTTATTTAAGTTTGAAATTTACATGTGCTTTAAAAACTCACTACATGTACTATGATTATTTTATGTAGGATGATAACAATATCCTTATAGGTGGTAGGCCGGCTCCTGATCATGGTCATGACCATGAGTCCATCTCATTCGAGGTCCTAAACTATACTAAATCTCCTATACAATTTTTAGGTTCTATTTTAAATATATATTTAAATTCAATTAAAATCATTTTTTATCACTAATATTTTCTAACCTATTGTTTGCTTTATTTGAATATCCAGGAATTAGCAGCTCAATCAGTTGGTCCTCAATCAACAGTTATACCACTTGTTGAACAAAATGTGCCAGTAAATTCACATGATCAGATGGTAATTTATGCATATACTTAAAATCATTTTTACTATATTTAGTATATTTAATTAAAATCAAATTTTTATCGAGTTAATATAAATTATAATCTATATTGTTTTCTTTATTTGAATATCCAGGAATTAGCAGTTCAATCAGTTGGTCTTGATACACTTGATTTGACCGATCGTCCTGATAGACTTGATTTCACTGATCGTCCTGATGGACTTTAGATAGTTTTATTTTATGGACTATAGATAGTTTTATTTATATGTGTGCCACTTGACATATACATTTTGAACATGTTATTTCATGGACCATTTCACATACATTATATACATTATGATCATGTTTGTGTTTATGAAATGTTATGTTCATTATGATGATTATATGCTCTCTCTCTCTCTCTCTCACTCACACACACACACACACACACACACACACACACACACATATATAAAATCTAATTTTCAAGTAATATGCACTATAAATTCTTACCTAGAATCAAATTGCATATATATTTACATGTCATTGTTAAATGAAGTTTAGATGTCTTAATTTAATACTTTAGATAACTTTTTAGATAACTTTTAATTTAATACTTTAGATATACATTTTGAGCATGTTATTTCATGGACCATTTTACATACATTATATACATTATAATCATGTAACTTGTGTTTATGAATGTGATCACGTACATGTTATGTTCATTATGATGATTATATGCATTCACATATATAATTTATCTAACTTTCAAGTAATATGCACTATAAATTCTTATCTAGAATCAAATTGCATATATATTTTAAACATGCCATTGTTGAATGAAGTTTAGATGTCTTAAAATGATTAACTTTCAAATTTCAATAAAATCACAAGGTTAGGTGAAAAATTAATACACTCCTTATAGTTTACATCATATTCATAATAAAGTAAGTGCAGGTAATTTTAACTATTTTCCAATTCTAGCAAATATTAATCACTTAACAAAAATCTATGTAATTGCAACAATCATTCAATGTATCTAAAAGATGCATTCATTAACAAGGTTCTACAAACCATATAATAGGCCCTTAAGCAAATTCTTAGTCTTGCAAACACGATAACATCATATATTTGAATTGCAAAAGAACCTTAAAAGGAACAAGGAGTTTATAATAGGACAAACATTTTATCCATTCAATCCAATAATGAAGCATATGAGTCAATAGCTAAAACATTTTTCATCATATTGAACCTATTCTCCAATTAAGCTAAACACTTTATCAAGTAATATAAATCCTATGATTTTGGTGCAGGAGCACCATGATAGTAAAGTCTGGTCTGATTTGAGACCCTGAGGTGAGAGAGTCATTGGAAGCAGTGTTGGGCTTTGATAAGTTGGAAACCCATAGTTTGTGTCCTTGAAATAGGAAATTGCCTTGAGAGGATTGCTTGTGAAGTTTGTAGAAGTGCTTAGTTGAGCCCATTGTTGTGAAATAAGCCTCCTTGGGATTGAGTTTGACTTTGACATCAGATTTTCTTCTAATTCTCTAATCATCAATTCTCTAAGTATTTTTCCATTCTTAGATTTAAGTCGCAATTCCTCCCTTACTAGGAGGAGGAAAAAACCTAAGGTCTAATGTCTCATACTTAGGTTTACACAAGATTTCATGTATAACTTAGGTAGAAGAACATCTAGCTTAGAATGATAGAAAAATTCAGTATAATACTAATAATGCAATATAATGTGACTTCCTAAGAAGATCATATTCTCCAAAATCTAACACCAATTAAGGGCAGGTAATTTTAACTATTTTCCAATTCTAGCAAATATTAATCACTAAGCAAAAATCTATGTAATTGCAACAATCATTCAATGTATCCAAAAGATGCATTCATTAACAAGGTTCTACAAACCATATAATAGGCCCTTAAGCAAATTCTTAGTCTTGTAGACACCATAACATCATATATTTCAATTGCAAAAGAACCTTAAAAGGAACAAGGAGTTTATAACAGGACAAACATTTTATCCATTCAATCCAATAATGAAGCATATGAGTCAATAGCTAAAACATTTTTCATCATATTGAACCTATTATCCAAGTAAGCTAAACACTTTACCAAGTAATATAAATCCTATGATTTTGGTGCAGGAGCACCATGATAGTAAAGTCTGGTCTGATTTGAGACCCTGAGGTGAGAGATAGTCATTAGAAGAAGTGTTGGGCTTTGAGAAGTTGGAAACCCATAGTTTGTGTCCTTGAAATAGGAAATTGCCTTAAGAGGATTGCTTGTGAAGTTTGTAGAAGTGCTTAGTTGAGCCCATTGTTGTGAAATAAGCCTCCTTGGGATTGAGTTTGACTTTGACATCAGATTTTCTTCGAAGTCTCTAATCACCAATTCTCTAAGTATTTTTCCATTCTTAGATTTAAGTCACAATTCCTCCCTTACTAGGAGGAGGAAAAAACCTAAGGTCTAATGTCTCATACTTAGGTTTACACAAGATTTCATGTAGAACTTAGGTAGAAGAACATCTAGCTTAGAATGATAGAAAAATTCAATATAATACTAATAATGTTGTTTAGGGTAAGATTTGATGGTTTGTTTACTCTATGTTAAGTACCTCAATTTCACCGCTAAACATTGGGGATGACAAGGATCGAGCTTGTGAACAAGATTTTAATCACTTTGCCTCCCTTTTATGCTCACGTGGTCATAGAACCTAAGGCCCTAATCAAGGTTTTGTCAAGTGTTGTACTTTCAACCAAGTAAAACCCTAATTATGCCTCAAATCAACAATATACAAAAACTAATGAAGTATCTGGTAAAATTGATCATAGAAGTGCAGAGGAGGGGTTTCAAAGATAGTGTACCTAGATTTTGAGGGCTACCTGGACTAGGGTGCCCACTCCAATGTCCTATAAATTCCCAAATAGGAAAACCTTCTACACAGGGTGTCTAAGACTGCTAAAAGGCTCCTAGATCCTAGATAAAACACCTAGGTGGACTAGGGCGCCCGCTCCAATGTCCTGCAAGTCTCAGAATCTAAAAATCCAAAAGTTTGTCATGACTATACCCGCAATATCCTTCTTCCTATAGCTTCTTTTCGCTGGAACCTGCGAAACACGATCTGCACATACAAAAGAAGGAAATTGTTGCAGCTATATAGGAGCTTGCCTCAGTCAAGCCCCATCTTCGGTATTTCTACCTCAACAATAGCCAAAGGAAAAGATTTGCAGAAGTGTGTACAAACCTAACAATGTGTGTATGCATAAAAATCAAACCCTAGATGTCTCAATCAAGGGAAGATCAACAACTTGCTTTGCATCAATAAACACATACAACTTCACCTCAAGGAGATGAAACAAATGAAGACTTGCATGAACAAGAAGGTGAATCAACAATGTCTACGGATGATCTCCAAGATTGATGTTGGAGGCTTCAACCCTTCTCTCGATCATGCAAAGGGTGTACAAACCCTAGGAAGAGCAAGATAGACTCAAGATCTTGATTCCTAACCTTCATCCATTGTCTCCAAGATAGCAAATAAAGAATACTTCGAATAGCTTCAACAAGTCACTGATCTTCAATGGTAATTGCAGCAGAGTTTTGACATCAAGCTTGCACAAGAATTGTGTGTGATAAAATGATTTGCAAATGTCTTTTTATATCTAGCTTTAGGGAATTCAAATTTTGAAATAACGTCTCGATATCGTGCAAAAATTGCGAATTTGAAAACGGAATCCCGAGGCACTCAGAGGGAATCGACACCCTGCCAAAATTCAAAATCCCGTGAAACTAGGGAGGACTAGGGCACGTGTGCCCAATTCCAAGCCCCCAATTTCAGCTCAGATCTGCATTTTTGGGGGTCCTAGGGACCCTAATCTAAAATCTCTTTCTGGGTTCTATCAATCAGTTACCTCAAAAAGTGAATAGACTGCTCCTAGACTAAGTTAATCACAGTTTCAGGAAGGTTGAAAAAGAAAAGGTTGAGAGGTCACCACGAGTGAGGAGCTAAACCAAGGGAAATTGTACCATTCCATACAAGACAATTTTTGACATTACATTTAGCCCCCACTTTAGTGGCCATATGATACTATGTGCAAATGCAACTAAAGGAAATTAAATACATCAATCATGAAAAGGATACCCAAAAGGATACTGTAGAGGAAGCTGAAGTGTTGTCGATGAATAGGAAGAAGCCCCCAATTCTGCAATCCTGCAAGACCACAAAGTCAGGAACCACATCCTGCAAAGGAACACTTGTTAGAGAAATCAAAACCAAATCAACCTGCAACCACCACCAATGAGTCAATATCAAAATGCTAAGGGGGTTGAGTGCTGAAACATGGTGAGGGAGGAAATCGAGGGAGATATATGCCCCCCCTTGTTTCTGCTTTCTTAGTCCAAGAGTAGAAACAAGGAGATATCTGCACGTGTCAATTTCAAGGGAAATGTATTATGAAGGTCATTTGAAGGAACAACACTCAACCATAACACATTGGGTAAGAAAGAGAGTGGAACCAAGATTCCAATGCAACAAATGACACTAAAATCAGAGTTTGATAGCTCAAGAAAAGGGCTCCAGAGTGAAAAAGAAAACTTTTGCACTTAGTTAGGGATAGGATTTCTCACTCACTTATGTTATGTAAAAAGGAGTTGTCACTTATCATTTAACTCATTCTTGTTTCTTGTTATTGCAGAGAGAGAGAGAAGGAGAACATGAGAGCGACCATGCCAAGTCAACATCCATACCATCCACCGCGACTGGAGATGCTCTGAGCCCAAGTGGCAGAGAGATGCTTTGAGGCCGAGGTAGGGTCCTAATTCCATCCTTCTGTCGTCTTTCGTTGTATTTTCCTTTCACATTTATCGATGTCTGTGCCAAGAGGGGAAGGTGGACAGGGTTCCCAGACAGGGGCACCCAGGTCCACCTAGGGTGCCAGAGTCTCTCTGGCGCACCCTAGTCCCACAGGAGTACCAGTGTCCCTCTGGGGCACCCTAGTCTTCTTGGGGCACCCTGGTCCACAGAGGACACAGGTCCTAGGTATAGGCATTCTATTCAGTTCTTGATAGCTTATTTTGGTTTCCAGAGGGGATTATGATACTCTTGCTTTCTTTCTGATCTGCAGGATGTTCCTGAGATGCGGGAGCACACAGGTGGTCATCTGATGGCACTTCTGTGAGAGCGCGCTAACGCTTTGATGACCGCGGAGAGAGAGCACTTACAGATGGTGGGCCTATGGTGGATGTTTGAGATGCCCAAAATCAGATTCCACTGCGCAATGCTTATGGCACTGATGGAGAGATGGGATGTAGATACCTCCACATTCCTTTTACCGACTAGCGAGATTACCACCACACTGGAGGATGTATTCAGGATCCTTTGACTGCTGATCTGAGGAGAGACAGTGAGGGTTGTTGGACATCACTCAGAGGAGTATACTCACGAGAGTCAGCTATATTGCTTGGGTCGCACTGTTTCACAGGTAGAGCGAGGACACATTCAGCTCTGATTGCTAGAGCAGGGATACAAAGACATTCCATTACTACGAAGGATCATGATTGTCACAGTCGTACTAGCCATGGCGCCAGATGGATGAGGCACTCACCTTCACGGGGGTCTCATTCATACTATCAGAGCGATGGAGGAGCATCAGACTGTCTACACGTGGGGGCGCAGTATGCTTGCGCACCTATATCATGACTTAGGGCGATATGTCCACTACGAGATGCTAAGTCTGATGGTCTACACATTGTTACAGGTTTGGGCCTTTGAGCACATCAGGTGCACATGACCAGTGGGTTATCCCATAGAGGCAGTGTTCACCCATCCGCGCGTCTATGCCTACCAACTAGTCAGGTGTTGGAGGCATGACAATCTGTTATACTGGAGAGTATTATTTGATAGATTACAGCCTAGAGACATCATCTGGAGACTGTATCGTGGCTTCATCAGATGGCCTGGTGAGCAGAGGTAGTTAGCTCAGATGCAGAGGGATCAGCTAATGACCTCGATCATGTTGTATCTTGGTTCTACTATGACAGGGTGGCATGACAGTTCAGATAGGTACAGGATGTTCCTACAGTTTATCTGAGCTATGCACGTGTAGCTCTGAGTGCAATTAGAGCCAATACTATCCAACGGTCGACTATAGCAGACGTACCACTTAGCGACGACTAGGGTCCTAAGGATGCAGAGCTAGTATCAGGTGTAGATGATGTCAGGTGTACTTGAGCATATCAGATCTAGTGGCACACAACACAGCTTGCACCTATCTTTCCACTCGGGCACCCTACAGGAGATGCCCAACCTTGGCTCGGTCATGCTAGTGACACAAGGGTGGAGGATGATGTTAGTGACTTCACGGGATACTACGATCTCAAGGAGGGTGAGGAGGAGGATGAGGAGGAGTCCGAGGAGGTCCCATCATAGTACATCTTCAAAGCAAGATCATGACAGAGCCAGCAGGAGGTAGACACTGACGAGGAGACCGAGTCGAGACCACGATCCAAGGCTAGTGGTCCTACTCCTGTAGACGATGCAAGGCCTAGTTAGACAGAGTGAGGGGAAAGTAGAGGGCCTATGCCCCCAGCTGCAGATTAGACAACACAGCTCATCACACCATCAGCGATCTGCGATCCATCCTGGCGAGATGGAGATCTAGGTAAGGTTTGATTTATTGTTTTATGTTTTGGTATAGTTTATTATTTATGATTTTTATATGGGAGTTTAACATCTATCTCATTCTTTGTTTTGCAATTGGGACAAATGCATGGCGAGACTTTTTGAGTCACGTCATAGGAGACATATTACTGACAGATGCCTCAGAGTAGCAGGTGCAGGCAGATCATTTGCCACGGTCGTCTGTTGGGCGACATGTTGAGTTATTTATGCATGTCGTCAGATATAGGACTGCTACAGAGGCCATACTAGAGCAGTCTACATGAAAGAGAGAGGAGTTTTGATAGAGTGCTGAGTGCGCAGAGGCTGAGCTCAGGGCACAGCGAGAGCAGATGGCAGCGGTTCCTACATCAGAGGGAGAGCCAACTGTCAGTGAGTTCTTACTGCGGGAGGTCCAACAGGCAAGAGTTGACAGAGACAGGGTTTAGGCCAAGAGAGATCGGTACCAGAGGATGTACTAGGAGGCACATGAGCAGATGATAGAGATGAGAGGTGAGATCAGGGGGTTACGATGGTGAAGCATCTCTAGGAGTCATTCGCGATTCATAGCCATGCATGGTCAGGCTTCTACCACTCGCACACCACGAGGGCCTGAGGGTACTGGCGATCGAGGCTCAGTTATGTGATTAATAGACTTTAGGCACTATATGACATCCCATTTTGTTTTGAGGGATAGTTGATTCGGATGTATACATGAAACTGATATATATATATATATATATATGATTATTTCTTTTGATCTATGTGTAATGGCTTTTTGATCTATCACATGTGATTTTTGTAAAAATGCAAATAGTGATGATGTTTAAATGTTGTAATTAATGCTATTGTAATATACTAACAATTCTAAAAAGAACATGTAGTAACAAGCACAATGATTAATCATTTTACACATAACTTTAACTTCCATGCTATATTTAGTTAATGCAAAAGTGATCTAAGCAATTACTACTTAAACACGATGCAACAATGATCAACTGAACAAAGATATAATGCAAAATGAATTAAGACAAAATAATAATAGCTTATCAAAATTGAAGCCAATCTATGTGCTAAATTAGCTTAGGAACATTTAACATTAAATCTTTCAAGCATAAAATCTTTTGAGGTGCGCTGCATTAATAGGTTCCTTAAGCAGTGTACCTTGCTCATCGACTAATTTATACGCTCTAGATCTAAAGGTTTCAGTGATTATATACGGTCCAAGCCAGTTAGGGCTGAACTTACCTTTTTCACCAGGTGGTGCATTTACATTGCATTGATTTTCATAAAGAACCAAGTCCCCAACATTAAATGAACGTTGTATGACTTGCGCTTTATAGGCTCGTTGTATTCCTTTTTGATAAACTTTGAGATGTTCAAGAGCGTTAATATGTCTTTCATCAAGCATCTCAAGTTCCTGTAATCTTTTCTCTCGTTCTATGTCATCATCCATGATGTCTCTTAGGGAGATTCGCAAAGAAGGAATTTCTAATTCCAAAGGCATTATCGCGTCTGCGCCATAGATGAGATTATACGGTGTGTTACCCGTAGTTGTTCGAATACTTGTTATGTAGGCCCATAGTGCATAGGATAATTGCGTATGCCAATCTTTTTGATGTTTATTAATAGTTTTCCTTAGAATCTATCTAATAACTTTGTTTGAAGCTTCTGCTTGGCCGTTTGATTGAGGGTAATAAGGCGTAGAGAAGTGATGTTGTATATGATATTTTTTGAGGAACTTTTTCACATCCTTGTTCTTAAAAGGCATACCATTGTCTGAAACTAAGGAGGAAGGTATTCTAAATCAAGAAATTATGTTATCTTGTATGAATCAACAGATTACATTAGCGGTCATGGATCGCAAAGGGATCACTTCGATCCATTTTGTAAAATAATTAGTAGCAGTAATGATAAATGTATGTCCTTGAGAGGAGGGTGGTGAAATTTTACCTACAAGATCCAAGCCCCAAATAGAAAATGGCCAAGGTGACACCTGGGCATGAAGCTCTTGAGAAGGAGCATGGATGAGGTGTTTATGTTGTTGACGTTGCGGGCATCTCTTGACATAAGTGAAGGAATCTTGTTCCATATGCTGCCAATAGAACCCCATACGTAACAATTTTTGCACCAATGATTTTCCATCGAAATGCCCTCCACAAGCACCAGAGTGAGCTTCTTCTAGAGCTATTAGAATCTCTACATTACTTAAACATTGGAGTAAAACACCATTGTAACTTCATCGATACAAGACATTCAATAATATAATATATTGCACTACTAGTTTGCGTAAATGGAGTCAGGCATTCTTAGATGTCGAGTTCGGAATGGTTCCATCACATAAATAGTTGAATATGTAGGAGAACCATTCATCAGTGTATGTATTACCACAGAGTTTTGAATTTGCAACTATAGGATTTCAATTACTGGTGTCTTAAGATTATGAACAATGAAGGTAAATTCCTTAGGAGAACCATCTGGGGATATAAGGTAAGCTGCACTTGCCATTGCATCCGCATGTCAGTTATCTTTCCTAGGAATGGTATCGATTGAATATGATTTGAATTGTTTTAAGAGAGATAGTGCAAACTCACTATACTAAGAGAACTTATCGTGCTTAGTTTGATACAATCCCATGATTTGTTTAACAATCAACTGAGAATCACCGTATATTGTAATATTCTTGATATTAAGAGCCAAGGTTGCACGAAGTCCAATGATAAGAGCCTCATATTCAGCTATATTGTTTGTGCATAAGAAATCTAAGTGGTAAGATAATGGAATCAACTTACCAATAGGAGGTATTAATATAACACCAACCCTGGAGCTAGTTCGACATTTTGATCCATCAAAGTATAACTCCCATTTTTCATCCACAGAGATTGTTAAAATCTGTTCATCATGAAACGCATCAACATTTTGTATGGAAAAGGGCGAGGGAGCTTTAGCTAACTGATCAGCTATCACTTGCTCTTTAATTGTTTTTTGTGAAATGAACTTGAGATCAAATTCTTTTAACAACATAACCCATTTAGCAAGACGACCTAATAAATCTGTTCTTGCGAAGAGATGTTTCAAAGGGTCAAACTTTACCATTACATGCACTTTAGCTTTTAAGAGATAATGTCTAAGCTTTTAAGTGGCAAACACTAAAGCTAAGCAATGCTTCTCTATGACTGTGTATCGCACTTCATAATTGAGCAAAGTACGACTGATGTAGTAGACAACACATTCTTTGCCTTCATCATTATGTTGTGCTAACAGAGCTGCTAGGGCATTGTTAGATGCTAAGATGTATAACAGAAATGGTTTATCAGAAACAACAGGTTGTAAAATGGGTGGATTAGCTAAGTAATCCTTTAATTCATCGAAATCTTTTTGACATTCAAAATGCCATTGAAAGCGAGAATCTTTCTTCAGTAGTTGCGTAAAGGGGCAGGTCCTATCCACGAGTTGTGAAACAAATCGACGAATGGCCTGTATCTTTCCCTGCAAGCTATGAAGTTGAGATATGTTCTTTGGTATTGGCATATTAACAATCACATCTATCTTTTTCATATCAACTTCTATACCTCGATTCGAAATGATAAATATAAGCAACTTTCCACTGTCTACACTAAAAACACACTTCCGGGGGTTCAATCGCATATTATATTTTTGTATGCACTAAAATATTTATTGAAGATTTGTAACATGATTCTTACGATGGATAGAATTCGCTAGGATGTCGTCAACATAATCTTCTAAAATATTGTGCATATAATCATGAAATATAAGAGTCATCACGCATTGGTAAGTAGCTCCTGCATTCTTAAGTCCAAACGGCATGACTACCCAACAAAATGTACCCCAAGGTGTTATAAAGGTTGTTTTATACTGATCAAGAGGATTTATAAGGATTTGATTATATCCTAAAAATCCATCCATAAAAGATAGCAATTCATGTTCGGCTATAGAATCAACAATCATATCAATATTAGGGAGCGAAAAATCATCTTTCAAAGATGCCAAATTTAAATCTTAGAAATCTGTGCACATTCTTATATGACCATCAGGTTTAGCGATGGTAATAATATTCCAGATCTATGGAGAGTAATCAATAGGTCGAATAAAGCCATCTTGTAAGAGTTTTTCTATTTCAGTTTTAACAAGCAAAGCAATCTTAGGATTCATCTTACAAATCTTTTGTTTGAAGGGCTTAACATCTGGTTTCAACATGATATTATTTGTTACAATCTGAGGATCTATACCAGGCATGTCTGAGTAATTCGAAGCGAACAATTCTGAGAATTTGCTCAACAATTAGTCATTTCTTCTTTTTCTTCCACATTTAAACAATCATCAATAGGGATAACTTTTTCAAGATTATCCTTATCCATAATGACATCGATAGTCTTTACATTAAGGAGAGTACTATGGTCAGGGGGATTGTAGGATTGTAATTGTTCTTCAATTTCTTCATTATGTTCTACTGTAGCAGTATTGTGCTAATAGTCTTTCCAAAATATGCATCACTGTTTAAACAGTAAGGTAGGCCACGTTTATGGTGATAACCAAGAATACCATCATAAGCACCTAAGAAGTCCATTATCGCTTCATTCGCCATAAACATATCTAATGGAAGTGATCCTAGAGGACAATCGGTGTCAATCATCTCAGGGAATATCAAACTAAGTGTTGATATTGTATTCACATTTAGAGTAGGGTGTTTGTGGGATTTGGATTCCTTAAAAGGATTATATCCAATGCCACTTGAGTAATGCTGTGAAGTGGATTCTATAGGGACTTTGATTCCTTGTTGATTTATGCCACAACCATTACCTACATAGTCACAGTTTTTGTAAAGGATTCAAAATCCTCTGCCATAGAGAGAGACCATTTCTTTGGAAGAAGGCGGAGCTTCATAAGTCTCATAATCAATAGTATAACTCAGAGTATTATCCTTATTTGTCACCAAAGAAGTCTTATGTTTATCATTCGAAGCATACGATGTGATTGATGCAATATTTGATGTTTTGGGGACAGGGTTTTTAAGTTTATATTCTCCTGTGGAGGAAGATGCAAAATCTAACGAACCCCAGTCATCACCAACAAATGCATTCAATTTCTTGGATTCTTGCATAACATTTTTAGAGGCAAGAGGAGCTGACAATTTAGCTTTTAGATTGTTTAAAATCTTAGGACCAACAACATGTTTATGCACTTCCATCCACAAATAATTGTCAAGTTCAGGATCTAAATGGATAGTATGCAATTTGCCTTTAAAGATATACTTAATTGAACGGTGCAAGGTAGAAGGAACTGCTCCTAGTGCATGTATCCAAGGTCTACCTAGAATCATGTTATAAGATAGAGAACAAGGCATGGAATGAATCAAGGTAGACACCATCACAGGTCCAACTTGTATAGGTAAGGCTATAGTGCCCACAGATTGTCGTCCAACATTATCAAATCCATGAATACTTAATGATTCTAGTTTGATGGTAGATACATCAACTTTAACCTTATGTAATAAATCAATACCACAAACATTAAGGGCTGACCCATTATCAATCATAACTCTCTTAACCAATGTTTTGTTGATTGTAATAAAGATAACCAAAGGATCATATTGTTTTTGAACCTCGAAAGATGGTAACTCATGTTGTTGAAACAGAATGTCTATTTTTGTTGCATGCATACAATCTAGTAAAGTGGGAACATCATTTGGTTTAATAACAGGAGGAACAATCACCTTTTGTAAAGCTTCTTATAGCATTCCATGGTAAGTAGGTGAAGTTTGTATAAGTTCCCAAAGAGATATTTTCGCAGGAGTAGCGTGAAGCTACTCTACAAGATCATAGTCTTTACCACCTTTATATGTTAAACGAGGTGCTTGAGGAAGCATAGGTTGAGAAGCTGGTAAAGATATCATAACATTCATTTGTGTACTTTATCTATTATTCTGAGTGTTATACGCATGAGAGACCACTTTATGATTGGTTTCTTGTAAGTTTTGTTTCGCAATTTGTTTTACACAACCATAAATGTGGTCAGGAGATTAAGAAGAAGATGAAAGACCTTTAACAACAAGCACATGTTTAGAGGATGGTTGAACCACATTTGCACATAGAGTGACCACAATGTTTAGTTTTTCAATCTCTTCTTTAGATTTAGGAACATAAATTGCATTTACAAATCTTTGAAACAGTGACAACTTAGAGGCCATAGTGGAATGTTCAATCAAGATAAAGTCCTCAAGGGCTTCATCTAACATATCGAAGTCATCACGACTAAATGGCTCATCATAAGCATGAAAATCTTGTTAAAAAAAATATGACATTCTAACATGCTCTATTTAAACCAAGATTTAAATGCACAATGATGGCATTTTCGAATGAAATATAATAGCCAACAATAAATGCTAATTTCCAACTCTTTTAGTGAAAATATAAAGAATATAATCCATAATTTAACATATGCAATTTCACTAAAGAGGTTTTTCAATCCAATTATGCTCTAGAACAATAAATTATATGAAATCTAAAGTTTTACAGGATGTAAATTCTTTAAAGCTTGGGTTCACTAAAATGTCTAGGGTAAGATTTGATGGTTTGTTTACTCTATGTTAAGTACCTCAATTTCACCGCTAAACATTGGGGATGACAACGATTGAGCTAGTGAACAAGCTTCTAATCACTTTGCCTCCCTTTTATGCTCGCGTGGTTGTAGAACCTAAGGCCCTAATCAAGGTTTTGTCAAGTGTTGTACTTTCAACTAAGTAAAACCCTAATTATGCCTCAAATCAACAATATACAGAAACTAATGAAGTATCTGGTAAAATTGATCATAGAAGTGCAGAGGAGGGGTTTCAAAGATAGTGTACTTAGATTTTGAGGGCTACCTGGACTAGGGTGCCCGCTCCAATGTCCTATAAATTCCCAAACAGGAAAACCTTCTGCACAGGGTGTCTAAGACTGCTAAAAGGCTCCTAGATCCTAGATAAAACACCTAGGTGTACTAGGGTGCCTGCTCCAATGTCCCACAAGTCTCAGAATCTAAAAATCTAAAATTTTGTCACGACTGTACTCGCAATATCCTTCTTCCTGTAGCTTCTTTTCACCGAAACCTGTGAAACATGATCTGCACATACAAAAGAAGGAAATTATTGTGGCTATATAGGAGCTTGCCTCAGTCAAGCCTCGTCTTTGGTATTTCTACCTCAACAATAGCCAAAGGAAAAGATTTGCACAAGTGTGTGCAAACCTAACAATGTGTGTATGCATAAAAATCAAACCCTAGATGTCTTAATCAAGGGAAGATCGACAACTTGCTTTGCATCAATAAACACATACAACTTCACCTCAAGGAGATGAAACAAATGAAGACTTGCATGAACAAGAAGGTGAATTAGCAATGTCCGTGGAGGATCTCCAAGCTTGTTGTTGGAGGCTTCAACCCTTCTCCCAATCATGCAAAGGGTGTACAAACCCTAGGAAGAGCAAGATAGACTCAAGATCTTGATTCCTAACCTTCATCCATTGTCTCCAAGATAGCAAATAAAGAATACTTCAAATAGCTTCAACAAGTCACTAATCTTCAATGGCAATTGCAGCAGAGTTTTGGCATCAAGCTTGCACAAGAATTGTGTGTGATAAAATGATTTGCAAATTTATTTTTATATCTAGCTTTAGGGAATTCACATTTCAAAATAATGTCTCAATATCGCATGAAAACAAAGAATTTGAAAACAGAATCCCGAGGCACTTGGCTGGAACTGACACCTCGCCAAAATTCAAAATCTCATGAAACTGAGGAGGACTAGGGTGCGAGCGTCCAAGTCCAAGCCCCCAATTTCAGCTTAGATCTGCATTTTTGGGGGTCCTAGGGACCCTAATCTGAAATCTCTTTCCAGGTTCTATCAATCAGTTACCTTAAAAAGTGAATAGACTGCTCCTAGACTAAGTCAATCAGGGTTTCGGGAAGGTTGAATAAGAAAAGGTTGAGAGGTCACCACGAGTGAGGAGCTAAACCGAGGGAAATTGTACCATTCCATACAGGAGGACAATTCTGACATTACAAATGCAATATAATGTTGACTTCCTAAGAAGATCATATTCTCCAAAATCTAACACGAATTAAGGGCAGGTAATTTTAACTATTTTCCAATTCTAGCAAATATTAATCACTAAACAAAAATCTATGTAATTTCAACAATCATTCAATGTATCCAAAAGATGCATTCATTAACAAGGTTCTACAAACCATATAATAGGCCCTTAAGCAAATTCTTAGTCTTGCAGACACCATAACATCATATATTTGAATTGCAAAAGAACCTTAAAAAGAACAAGGAGTTTATAACAAGACAAACATTTTATCCATTCAATCCAATAATGAAGCATATGAGTCAATAGCTAAAACATTTTTCATCATATTGAACCTATTCTCCAATTAAGCTAAACACTTTATCAAGTAATATAAATCCTATGATTTTGGTGCAGGAGCACCATGATAGTAAAGTTTGGTCTGATTTGAGACCCTGAGGTGAGAGAGAGTCATTAGAAGCAATGTTGGGCTTTGAGAAGTTGGAAACCCATAGTTTGTGTCCTTGAAATAGGAAATTGCCTTGAGAGGATTACTTGTGAAGTTTGTAGAAGTGCTTAGTTGAGCCCATTGTTGTGAAATAAGCCTCCTTGGGATTGAGTTTGACACCTTGTTTGACATCAAATTTTCTTCTAATTCTCTAATCCCCAATTCTCAAAGTATTTTTCCATTCTTAGATTTAAGTCGCAATTCCTCCCTTATTAGGAGGAGGAAAAAACCTAAGGTCTAATGTCTCATACTTAGGTTTACACAAGATTTCATGTAGAACTTAGGTAGAAGAACATCTAGCTTAGAATGATAGAAAAATTTAGTATAATACTAATAATGCAATATAATGTTGACTTCCTAAGAAGATCATATTCTCCAAAATCTAACACCAATTAAGGGTAGGTAATTTTAACTATTTTCTAATTCTAGCAAATATTAATCATTAAACAAAAATCTATGTAATTGCAACAATCATTCAATGTATCCAAAATATCCATTCATTAACAAGGTTCTACAAACCATATAATAGGCCCTGAAGCAAATTCTTAGTCTTGTAGACACCATAACATCATATATTTCAATTGCAAAAGAACCTTAAAAGGAACAAGGAGTTTATAACAAGACAAACATTTTATCCATTCAATCCAATAATGAAGCATATGAGTCAACAGCTAAAACATTTTTCATCATATTGAACCTATTCTCCAATTAAGCTAAACACCTTATCAAGTAACATAAATCCTATGATTTTGGTGCAGGAGCACCATGATAGTAAAGTCTGGTTTGATTTGAGACCCTGAGGTGAGAGAGAGTCATTGGAAGCAGTGTTGGGCTTTGAGAAGTTGGAAACCCATAGTTTGTGTCCTTGAAATAGGAAATTGCCTTGAGAGGATTGCTTGTGAAGTTTGTAAAAGTGCTTAGTTGAGCCCATTGTTGTGAAATAAGCCTCCTTGGGATTGAGTTTGACTTTGACATCAGATTTTCTTCTAAGTCTCTAATCACCAATTCTCTAAGTATTTTTCCATTCTTAGATTTAAGTCGCAATTCCTCCCTTACTATGAGGAGGAAAAAACCTAAGGTCTAATGTCTCATGCTTAGGTTTACACAAGATTTCATGTAGAACTTAGGTAGAAGAACATCTAGTTTAGAATGATAGAAAAATTCAGTATAATACTAATAATGCAATATAATGTTGAGTTCCTAAGAAGATCATATTCTCCAAAATCTAACACCAATTAAGGGTAGGTAATTTTAACTATTTTCCAATTCTAGCAAATATTAATCACTAAACAAAAATCTATGTAATTGCAACAATCATTCAATGTATCTAAAAGATGCATTCATTAACAAGGTTCTAAGCAAATTCTTAGTCTTGTAGACACGATAACATCATATATTTCAATTGCAAAAGAACCTTAAAAGGAACAAGGAGTTTATAATAGGACAAACATTTTATCCATTCAATCCAATAATGAAGCATATGAGTCAATAGCTAAAACATTTTTCATCATATTGAACCTATTCTCCAATTAAGCTAAACATTTTATCAAGTAATATAAATCCTATGATTTTGGTGTAGGAGCACCATGATAGTAAAGTTTGGTTTGATTTGAGACCCTAAGATGAGAGAGAGTCATTGGAAGCAGTGTTGGGCTTTGAGAAGTTGGAAACCCATAGTTTGTGTCCTTGAAATAGGAAATTGCCTTGAGGGGATTGCTTGTGAAGTTTGTAGAAGTGCTTAGTTGAACCCATTATTGTGAAATAAGCCTCCTTGGGATTGAGTTTGACACCTTGTTTGACATCAGATTTTCTTCTAAGTCTCTAATCACCAATTCTCTAAGTATTTTTCCATTCTTAGATTTAAGTCACAATTCCTCCCTTACTAGGAGGAGGAAAAAACCTAAGGTCTAATGTCTCATAATTAGGTTTAGACAAGATTTCATGTAGAACTTAGGTAGAACATCTAGCTTAGAATGATAGAAAAATTCAGTATAATACTAATAATGCAATATAATGTTGACTTCCTAAGAAGATCATATTCTCCAAAATCTAACACCAATCATTTACAATTCTTCGACTCAAGATATTAATTATATATGACTTAGAGATCTACACTTTCTTATGAAATAATTGGACTAGATGACTTTGCAAAAGTACTTTAAGCTAAATTATCCTAACACTAGTAATTACCATAACTTATACTTGACATGTATAAAATCTATAAGATACAATTGAACAATTTTATAAAATGTGGTTTATAAGAGACAATTTGTCTAAGATAAAATTGGAACAAGATATAAAAAGTGATTTATAAGTTCATTGAAGTTCATACATCGAACAAACATATATAATGTATATTGATGTTTAATACAACTATATTGATGTTGGAACATATGTGCATATAAATACAATTAAAGCTTATCCACTTTTAGTTCAAGACCACAAATTGATATTTACATAATTTATATGATGAAATTTTTTTATAGTGACAATCATGGTAGATTGACTTGATGAGAACTTGCAAAAATAATTAATGTAATTAAAAAAACTATATTTTATATGAGTCATGTAACTAGATAATTCATACGAGAAAAGAACAATACATACTAAACCTAGATATCCTAGATATAGATTATATTAGTCATGCATCTCGTGAACCCTACAAATCCTAGAAATCCTAGATATAGATTAGTTATTCTAAGAGGATGGCTTAAGGGGAGTTAAGAGATGTACCCTAAACCCTTAACCCATATAGATTTGTTATTCTTTGCATCTCATGAACCCTACGACCTAAAGCCTAGCAGATGCAAGATGATGGATTAAGGGTTTCAGATAAGAGGATATGGCTGAAGGGGTCCTAAGAGGATGGCTTAAGGGGAGTTAAGAGACAAACCCTAAACCCTTAACCCATAATATATTTTCTATTCTAACCATCTTGTGAACCCTATAAACTCTTAACCCTTAAACCTAGGACTTAAATCCTAGGATATGAACCCTTAACCCTTAAGCTATAGTAGATTCAAGTTATTCTAATCATCTCATGAACCCTAGAAATCCTAATCCCTTAACCAGAGGACCTAAAGCCTAGGATATGAGGAGGGATTAAGGGTAGATAGGAGGATATGGCTTAGGGGGTCCTAAGAGGATGGCTTAAGGGGAAAATTAAGAGAGTGACTTAAGAGGATGCAAGAGGATAGATTAAGGGTAGATAGGAAGATATGGCTTAAGGGGTCCTAAGATGATGGCTTAAGGGGTCCTAAGAGAATGGATTAAGGGGATATGAAATCAATTATAAATTTTTTATAAAATGACAATAAATTATTTAGTTTTATATTTTGACTAGCAATTAAATGTTTCTAGAACTATATATAGTTACCTGTATCTAGATTTGAATTCCATTGTAATATATATGCATTGGCCCTCTCTTTTCTGTAATGCATCTAGTTTTGGGAGACCTAAAACAAAAAATGATTTAAAACTATAATTAGTAAATGACTAAAGACTAACATATATATATAGACATGTCTATGCGATAAATTTTTAACTATATATATACAACTATATACTTACCTGTATTTATTTACTCCGTTGTACCATCTACATCCTCTCTTTTTTCTAATACACCTATGATTGTCTCATGATCATCCATTGAAAGTGTCCATAACACTTTATTAGCAGGCCTCCCTTTATATCTAACTAGTTTTATATTGGTTGCCAAAATCAAATGTGAGTAATGTATAATCTTCTTGTGTCTTTCATAGTCTTCAAATGCAGGTAAGCCATTCTTTCCTATTAGATATTTTTGAAGCCAGGTGCCAACAACAACCATAGAACCAGATGGACACTCAAAGTTGTCATCATCCACTCTAGGATGTACCAACTTATGTTTTCTCTCAACACATCTAGCCAACCAATACTCCGTCTCCTCTTCATTCCCCTCAGGTGCAACAACAACATACACATGTCTTGCAGAAAAAAAATTAACTCAATAAAGAGTGACGTATGTTTAATTCACATATAAAAATGCATACATATATAATTGAATGCAATTTTTAATGTACCTTCTTGTACAAGGTCTAAAACATGATCATAATCATTTGATGTAAATAGTTGATTATCTTCAATTGTCGTTCCATGTTGATCATGTGTCGATGTAAGTGTTAAGGCTCTTTGTTGCCATTCTTTGACCCATTTTGTATTTTCACACGCCTCCCAATCACCTGCAATACAAAATTGACAAAAACATACAAGTTCCCTTGTCCATATTGTCTATGTGTTTGCATTGGAACTCTTAAACGAATGCCATTTTGCAGATCCATTAATTGTTTCACAATCTTGTCGAGTAAGAATATCATTTTCTTCAACTAACCAAAAGAAGTGTCAAATTATTGAGCTGTCACTTGTTCTTGTAGATAATTTTGCATTGCACCAATCTACAATTGCACGTGTATCTCTGAATTTTGCTGCATCCTCAAATTTTAGTTTCTCTCTAGAAAGATCTCTTTTCACACATGCACCTGCTCCATCATGTTCTCTTTTACCATGTCCATCTTCAAAAAAACTCCATATGTGTTGGATATTATTTTCCTTATGAACTCTACATAACCAATAAAATATTCTAGCATTCTTGAATTGACCCATGCAATTATCCGACCATATGAGATGTTCTCTCATTTGAATTCCTCTCTCTTTTATTTTTTTATAAAATGTATCAAAACAATATTAAACAAATTCAGGTGAATGTAATCGATTATCCCTCACATAAAAATGGTACTCTCAAAATTTTTCTATTATCTTCTCTACTATCATCTGCATGTCTATATACAATATGAACAAATATGGCTACTTGCACTGAATTATAATATTGTGATTGAATTTCTTCTTGTGGACTAAGAGTATAGTTTTCAGCAAAATCAACAACTGACAATATAGTTCCAACTGGGAATGTGTTTTTACATGTACGAAATTGACCATCAAGCCAATGAGCATTTTGAGAGTGTTTTACATATTTAGGTACAATCTTATCTTTAAATTCTTTAATAAATACATGCACACTAAATTTTTCCACAATTAACTCACAACGTTTTCCAATTTTTCCATCTTTTAAAGAATATTCAACATTTTTAAATTTTTTAACATCCACTAATTGTTGTCCAAATTCATGTAAACTACTTTCATGCATACATTCTTCTAATAATGAAAAATTACCACATCTATCGCATTGTCCAGAAATGCATGCATTTAAATAAAATAAGTTTCCATTAAGGAGTTCACAAAACAACCCTGTTATAAAATCTTTGATTGTTTCAGGTGGCATATTAATACCACAAATGTCCTGCATAATTTGGTTAGAATGCAAAGTACAACGTATATAACGAAAAATGTCATAATAATAACAAAATTGTACATGAGTTTTACAACAATAGTAGATTCATTGTTTATTAATTCTAACATACCAAGCTTTACATTTTTCAAATGATCTTTGACTTATGCTAATATTTGGTAAGATTAAATCATCTAAATTTTTTTTATATAATTCAGTTTGAGTCATATCTAATAGATGCTTTGGATGAGGGTCACATATTTTTGATCCCACCCTTAATTTTAAAACATCTCTAATATTAGGTGATACTCTTGTATTATCATGCCAAAAATTTTTGATTAAAGATTTGATTTCATTAGTTAATTTCATATTTGACCTTGGGAGTCTACCACTAAAACTCCAACATTGATTAATTGGATCTTTTTCAATACTTTCTCTTCTTTTAGCTGCTCTTATCAAAGTTTTAGGATTTACTTTTATATATTTACTAATCTTACTTACGTTCTTTTATTTGAAGTTGATTTATTAACTAGAGCAGTTGTTATTGCATGACGAGCTGCATTCTTATCTTTAGATCGACTTTTCTTTCCTATAGAATCAATAGCATTGGCAACACTAGATATGACTTGTTCTACTGAATCATCTTTCTTTTTTGGTTTTACAAAAATGCCTAATTTATTCATCACTTTTCACATTTTCCATATTTTCATCAATTGCATCATGAGTTGATATTGGAATTCTAATTTCTTTCTATAATTTTTTTTTTATATAATCTATTTCCATGAGTTCTCATTTGTCTCCAAGAAACTTTACCAGGAAGGTTATCTAACACATCTCTTTCAATTGTAACAAAAACATTTTCATTTTCATTCATTCAAGTGGTTTCATTTTCATTTTCAAACATGCAAGGGATTTCATTCTCATTTTCATCAATATGAGGGATTTCATCATTATTTTGTTTTTGCATTGTTTCAAAACTAGAATTATTGATACCATCAATGGTGTATCCAACTTCAACTAAATAACTAAGATCATTATTATCAAAACTTGAGTTTGAAGACATACCTGCATAAATTGTTTCAATACATGCATTTTCCATATCATTGGCAAGTGTATTTGAAGATATACATGAAGTAGTTTGCATAGGTGCTATTTCCATATCATTCAAAGTTGAAGTTGAAGGCATAGTTGGGTTTGTCTCCATAATTGCATTTTCTTCCATATTCACCATCTCCACATTTGCATCATCTACATTCATCTCACCATTCATGGTTTCCTCTTCAACATTCATGGAACTAGATGCTTCCAAATTTTTCATTTGGTAGATTCTCTCTTCTATCCCTTTGTCTTTTTGCCTCCATTTCTCTATTTTCTTCAATTTCTTTGGGTGTCATTAACTTTCTACATCTTTTTCTTTGTCTTTGCTTTGATCCCATGATTAGCAAACCCTCTTGATAAAAACACAAATGAATCTTAACAGATATTTTCCAATTGCCACCTCCTTCAAATATTCAAATAAAACTATATAATATGGAGATCCTTTCTTCTATAAACTTTAAAGTACAAAAACATCATGAATACATTCAAAATCTCTCTTTTTCCAAATCTTCTTGTAAAAAGTCCTTTTACTTGATTCCACTTCAGAAAATTCAATTTGTAGTTATCTCTTCCAAAAATTTGAATAGAATATGAACTGTTAAGAGATTGTACAAGACAAGAATGCAATAAAATATGCAGAAACTGGCACTTTCGGTCCATACTGCAAAAAGATAATGTTGCAGGGAAAAAGTGCTCAGTTGGTTTTTTCCAAATCAGGGAAAAAAGAATCTATTAGAAACGTGTATGCATTATAAAATGTGTATGCGTTCTATTTTATAAATGCGTGTGTTATGTAACGCGTACACATTTCTTTTTTCGAACGACCAAACAGATAATGCGTACGCATTTCTTTTAGGAACAAATACACGTTTCATAATGCGTACGCATTTTTTAAAATTTGAATTCTCAATCCACATGCAGCCTCAGTTTTAGGCTTGAGAAAGGCTTGGCAACCTGGCCCTTAGCCTTTGACCTGCAACTAAAAAACTAAGGCAAGTTCAAGAGAAATGTTGAACTTTAACGATATAGTTGATGGACCTTTTTATGAATTAATCTACGAAATTAAAACTTATTATAGAACACAATGTCTAGTTTCCAAATATATAAGTTTTGTTAAGATTGGTTTATGTTTGATATTTTTAAATTAATTTCGAAGCAAACTGGTCCATAAACTTGAAATATTAGGTTTTTTTTGTTTTTAATAACTTTTTTTTGGTTGATTTTTTTGTAAAAAAAATTATATGACATCAATCTTCAGATAATTCTCTACACAATGAAAAAAAATTCAAAAAATGTTTAGTTTAGGTCCAATTATGTTGTCCGTGCACGTTGATTTTTAAAAATAGCAATTAGGGCCAATAAAAATTCAATAAAAAAAATATTCAGAAAAAAATTACAAAAAAAAATCCTCATCAATCTTCATGTTGTTAGGTATCTTTTCCCAAAAGGAATTAGAAAAATACTTTCATTTAGATCAAAAAGTGGTGTCCGTACACGTGCATGGTATGGTAAAAAAAAATAAATTTACAAGTGGTTTTTATAAATACCTATCAAAATTAAATTTCTGTCATCTGAGTTTTTGAAAAAATTACATATTTGGAAACTAAATTCAAAATACTAAATTTCATATTACTGACTTTTTTCAAGATTCATTGTGTAAGTGCTTCAAATTTTCAGTCCAAGTGTGACAAATTCTGAAAAACAACAAAAACACTTCCACTTTGATTTTTTGTGGACCCAACTTCTTGCATCAACCCTCCATTTTTGTCCATGTGAGCTTAGATGCAAAGATTTATGGAGAAGGTAGAGAGATAAATCATCTTATAAGTTAAGACTACATTTTCAACAATAACTTGTTGTGGATTGATATTGCCTTGTGTGAAGTTTTGTCTTGATTAGCATGATGACTTTAAAAGGAGAAAATTGTTTGAGTGAACCCATAATACCAAGTTTTGTCACATACAAATATTAAACAATATTGCTTTTTAGTGAAAGATAGCAATTCATTAAAGTTTAGCATTTATCATTTGCTACATCAACATTCAAAGTGGTTTCCCTAACAACAATATCTTTAATAGTGAATGTGATGTATTATAAAAAGGAAACTAATGCTAGAGCGGTTGTGTTTTGGATTTATGCCTATAAAGTATATTTATTTGATAATTCTAAATGCCATGATTATTCCTTATATTCTAAGAATATGGTAACATGCCACCAATCCAAAATATATACATTGTGCATGTTATGTCTTAAAGAGAGTATCTACACACCTAAATCTTATTGAATTATCTGACTTATACTTGAAATAGGTGATGATCAGAATCGATTTCAAAATGAACAAGAATCAAAATTATTTTATACGAATTTTAATATTTAAGCTATTGAGTTATCCTTTTATACATTTAAGGAGATTTAGAATTGTTTTATTTTTGTGGGACTTGGCTTAGAAAAGACATCAGATATCTTCCTCACCCATATCACTGTTAGGATTAAGGTGCCATCAAACTTGTAAATCCTATGTAATTTATTATTCCTATTAGTATTTGTAAATCACCCATAAGGGATAAAAGGTTTCACCAGCAACGATCTTGTTTCAGCCGCATGTTTATATTTGGTCCCCAATGCTAATTCGTTTGTGACAGGGGGGTCACAGGGGGGTTTCCCCCTATGAGGGGTCTGGGGGATCATCCCTCTGGCAAGGGTCCAGGGGGCCATGCACCCCAGCGGGGGATCGGGGGTAGCACCCCTGGAGCCAAATTTTATCATTGTAAATCTAGACCGTTCATCATTAGGTCACAGATCTGACGGTCGATATTATGTTAGTTTCTTTCCCTAGAAGGCAACCCCCTTTTATAAGGATATTTGTACTACATTTTTAACAGAGTTAAGAGTAACATGCGCCACTGGATTGAAGACTGAAGAAAAAGAGGAAGTGTATGTATTGTAATCTCATATTTGAAGATAATACAACTTGGAGCCTCTTTTCTTGGTGGAGTTTTTTACCTGAAAGGGTTTTCTCCACGTTACATACTATGTTATGTGTTCAGTTCTTAATGCATATTATTTCTGTGTAGTGGGTTTTATTTTCAATGCAATCTCCATTGATTCTACATTATTTAGAGGACATTAATAAGGTTTGAATCAGATTTCCATTGTGTGGTTTGCACCTTCATTTCTAACAATCACATTTAAGAAAGTTTCTAAATCCTTTTCAACAAAATGATTTTTGGGCTTATCCCAAAATCATTGCATTCCATGCAATGACACCTCTTCGTGTCCTTATGTCAAATGATACATGTGCCTTGTCAATGCTTTCACATTTTGTATACATGTCTAGTAGAGCATTTTTGAACTAGAAATCTTGGCATGGACAGGGAGGATACTGGCAAAACTAGTGAAATTTGGTTTTACACCTGTCAAGTTACATTTGTTGCATAGTGTGAAACAATTAATGTGACTAGTCTACACTTCCACATTTGGCATGCATGGCTACCAAGACACTTACAACTACAAACATCTGAGGATTTTCCTCTATTTTAAAAAACTTATTCAACAAATCCATTGGGGAAAATATCCTACAAATTTTGCGTTATAGGAGATGATGTTTCTTTGGGACATTCTGCTAAACAATTTGTGTACCCTCTCTATGCGTCCCTCCTCTTCCATGAGCAACAATGTATTCTTTTGTAAAATATTCTTCTATGACTTTCTAATATCATTAGCCCTGGAAGATGGTGCTCAATTCGAATGAGTTCATGGACTTTGATATTGCATAGAGATCATCTTACCAATCCATAACCTATGATCATGTTGGTTTCAACTTAAACAAGGTCATTCTTCAATGCAATCCTTAATTATCCAAAATTCTTTCTATAATCTTTTACTTACATTTTAGAAAAATTTATGAAATCTTAGTATGATGGGTATTGTTATGTGGATGGGGATGCATGTTTATTATATCTCTTTGTAAGAATCTCTTAGAGAATATGGATTCACATTTCGTCCTTATTTGTCAACATAAAATTTTACCTTCATTTAAGCTTCATAGGCATGGTAGATGTATTGATAATAATGCTCCAAATTGGTGTAAACTTTAGCAGATGCTAGGCACTTAATCTTTTTGTTCATAAATTTGTTTGGTATTTGGTTCTACCTCATAACCAAGTAAGTATGTATAGGATGTTCACTAAGTAGTTATCTTATACATCTCTGGGTGACATAAGATATTAGCAGATTGAATACATGATTAGGCAAGATTAATTAGTAATTTCGTAGTTGTATTTGCCTTGGAAAAGCACTAGTAGAGGGTGCAAATGAACAATTCATCCTATGAGGCTGAACTAGCCTCCATTTTATTATCAGCATTTAAACATTAGTCTTATGTATGATTGGCTTATATTTCTGATCTAGTCTAGGTTACTTCCTCTCAAATTCTTATCTATATATTTATAATGAATTAGTCTATGTAACATCCATATAATTGTTGTGACATTTGTCATAAGTACCTTGGATGCTACTACCCTATATGTTGTCCAGATTTATGAATTTGGAAGTTAGCATAATTTAATAAACTGACACTTGGAATAGGGTGAACAATTGTTGACATGTGCAAATTTTAGTATTAGAAAGGATTTTTTTCTTATTTGAAATTGTCTAATTGATTCCCTTGAAGAGCATAGAAATAACCTTGATACTAATTGTAAAAAAACTGTTGTTTTGTTAGAACCTTCATGATTATCAATGATGCCATTGAAAATGGATGTTAGGAATGAATATTGCACTTGGAGTCCCATTTTAGAATTGAATATTCCTTAGGAATGGTTGTCTTTTAAATTATCTTTTGAGCCAAAACCACTTATTGAATGTTACTACCTTCCTAATCTAGTAAAGAAAGTACTCAGAGATTTTCTTTGACTATGATGTTGTCTTTGATATTGGTAAGCTACAAACAAGGGTGTAGATCCCTATTACAAAAGCCACAAGGGCAGTAAAATAGACCAGCGACCACAAATAGCAAAAAAGCAATGGACTAACAATAAGCTATCATACTAGTAGAAAAAGAGTACCAATACCAAAAAAATAGAAACAAAAACTACTTAAGTAGCTCATTCCAATCATCCTTAAGAAACCCTAGAAGTTTCTCCTTGCCAGCAGTCTTGCCTTCCTTGTCAACCTGTTCATTTTTAGCATCCTACAATATAACCAACGACGTGGCAGCATGGTGGATAACCTTCAAACACACAATAGCAAGCACTTTCACTTTGTCCTCCATAGAGAGCAGCCTCTTCTTAATATCATCCAGCTCCTTATTAACCAGGCTACAATTATCATAGTTCCTAACACTAGCATATTCCTTCTCAAGGGTTTCCAGGATCTCAACTTCCTCTTGATTAGTTTCATAGTAGGAGTTGTTTAACTCCTCAAAATGACTGGCACCCTCCTACTCCTCAAGTTGTTTAGATGTCAACTTAACCACCTTGATTTCCACCCCATCCTCTAGGTCCAAAGCTGAGGAATAATCCATTATTTTTAGAATGGGTGTTTTACCCCTACCAATCTACTCGACCTTAGGATACTCGGCCTCCTCACATTGCTCCCCTTGATTTCAACATCTTTATCCTCCTCCACAGCATCAACTCCTTGCTCTTGAGGATCAATATTCCCCTTGTCCATTATTGGAACACTCAGTTTCTCACCTCCAGCAGATTTTTTGCCTTGCTTTTTACTAACCTTCCCGGGCATTGGGTGATCCTCGAAACTCCCTTTCCTCTTTTTTCCACCTGAGTGAGAAGGGTTGTTATTCAAACCACACAAACCCTCAGCAGTCACCTTTTGGGATTGACTTGGGGACCCAACCGCACCCCCCAAAGGGTTAGCCAAGTTGACTGGGCCCAACATGATAGGGTTAGTTTTCTGGGGGTCCAGAGGGGTCTTGGTGCCTTTTTTCTTATGGGACTGGGATCTAGGATTATCAACAGGATGAGCCTTAGGGTTTTGGGATGGCCTAGTAGGGCCTTGGAGATCTTTGGCAGTGGGGCTATTGACCTTGCTTTTACCAGGGCTACCATACTTAACACTCAGGGGAATGTTATCATCTGAGTCATTATCCTTGCTTTCACCAACAAGACAAGCTGTTATAGGTTTAGCGGGGCAGAGGGCCAAGTGGAAAT